>CM077213.1:25858002-26458002 GCA_039654625.1 Rhinogobio ventralis | reverse complement strand
AATGTTGTAATAATGTGCAAGCTCTTAAAGGGACAGTTCACTCAAAAATCACTTGCTCACCCTCATGTCGTTCCAAACCCGTAAGATTTTCGTTCATCTTCAGAGCACAAATGAAAATCTTTTTGATGAAATCTGAGAGCTTTCTGTCCCTCCATTGACAGCTATGCAACTACCACTTTGACGCTTCAAAAAGTTCATAAAGAGATTGTGAAACTAATCCATATGAATTGAGCGGTTTAGTCCAAATTTTCTGAATAGAAACTATGCTTTATATGATGAACAGATTAAAAAGGCTTTTATTTACATATAAACATTAATCAAACGGAAGCTCAAGCATGTTTGCTTGACATGCTCTCAGAGAAAACTTTCAGATTTTAATTGAAAAGATCTTCATTTGTGTTCTGAAGATGATTGAAAGTTTTTACGGGTTTGGAACGACATGAGGGTGAGTAATTAATGACATAATTTACATTTTTGTGTGAACTAACCCTTTAAAAGTATTAAATTCCAAAAACAGATTCTTTAGCCAAAGTTCACAATCACATCTTTAACAGGTCTACGGACAGACAGTATGGACGTGTCCTCAGAAGTGTGCTGTATGGAATTAGCCCAGCAGAAACATCTACTCTTCTGTGGACTGCGGACTGGTACCATCCTTATTTATCCATTGGATTTTGCCCTAGAAACCCTGTGCCTGCCACCTCCAGAAAGTCTCCCGGCAGTACGCAGCATGGCTATTAGCCCACGGGAGGACAAATTGGCCGTGGCATATGAGGATGCGGTCTGTCTGTTTGAGATTACAGCGAGGGACAGTTTCCCCTGTGTGGACGGCCCATTTGAGAGGTACTCCTTGTGCTTACTGCATTCCCCAATCTCCGCCATGGCTCTGCTATCAGACTGCAGGCTGCTCTATGGGACCTTTGGTGGTGAAGTTGTAATGTATGACTTTAAGAGCACCACAGCAGCCGAGCTGGATCACCACGGTGCAGCCATAACCTGCATCACCATGAGCAACTGGGACTCGCAGGCATTGATTGGCTCTCAAGATTGTGTTCAGAAGTTGTGGAATCTGAGTCCCATCTTGCTGAATCACACCATGGAGTACAAGGTAAGGGTTCACAGTTTGCTATAATTTGAGCTTTTTTAATTAAGCCAAGGTCTGGTCTATTTTTATTCTGTTAACAATTAATTTAAATAGAGTTTATTGTTAACATGCTGTTAAGCTAACACTGTGATAATTGAATAAGCATAAGAAATACTTAAAATACTTGCCTGTTTTGGTCTTTTTTTGGCTCTGCTTACAGTTTTAACAGAGTTTCTTGTTAACATGTTGCAAGCTAAAAGTGTGATACTTGAATAAACGTAAAAATACAGGCTACTCACAAATAACACATAAAATAGTATATTTAACTATTTTTTAACAAATTTGCCTGTGGTTGGGTCTATTTTAGCTCTATTTACAATATTGTTTTATTGGAAGTTGTTATTAGCATGTTGCTATGCTAACAGTGTGATAGGCTACTCAAATAAGCATACAAAAGTACATACTTCTCACAAATAGTTATTCAAATTCAAAATTGCCTGTTTTTTTCAGTCCATACTTACTTATTACTTCCTCACCTGTACTTATGTCTGTTGATTACTCTCTCTATGTATTTAAACCCTTAGTTTCCTCTTTTCTTGGTTCTGTGTCGTTTTGGTTTATGTGGTTGTGTACTATCTTATTCCGTGTGATCTCCTGCATGTTCGCTTTTTGGATTTATTTTATGTTTTTGTTATATTCTCCTGTGTCGTGTGCTTTCTACAGCCACAGTACACGACCGTATATTTAATACAAGTATATTTTGGCTAATTGCATTGGCAGATTTCTTTGATTGTTTTAAGTATAAACCAAAATTTATGTTTTAGCTATTTTTAGTTGCACATTATTTTACAGTATACAGTAGCTCCTATATTACATGGTTATTGTAAGGTGCAGCAAAATATATAATAGTGTTATTTTTTTACTAGAAATTAAGTCAATAAGAACTAATTCACTTGTAAGTTTTTTTTTTTTCAGTGCGACTTAATGCTGCCAATAAACAACTGCTGTGTGACATTAAAAGGGCAAGTGTTGTCTTTTTCCGTCCTCTAGGGTTTTTATTTTGAAGGTGTCCTTTGTGCTGTCTTCTCAATAAATGATAAATATGTCTTCACTGGATCCCTGGACAAAACCATCAAAGTCTGGGATGTCTCTAGTGGTGAGGACTGTTCAGTGTTGTATATGACAGCTAAATGTTTATGACGTTACAACGTTTGTGGAAGATTGTATGTCTTGCTAACAATGTCTTTCATGTCTGTTTCAGTTGCTTGATTTTGATCATTTCATTTCAGGCTGTTTGCTATACATCCAGTACGTCTACTCTCCAGTCATAAAGATGATGCCACACAAGGACGGATTTGTAGCCGTGTCCCAGCACGGATCTTTCATCAAGGAAGGCTTCCGCTGTCCAGACAGCCTAAAACCTGGATACAACCCCCTCCGTAACTTCCGAGCACATTACAGAGTCACCTCTCGGGAGAAAAGCCTGAATGCTCCACACACCGAGATCAACATGCTGCCAGATTATAACCCTGCTCAGTTCAATTTCATCGGCATCGGTTTGATGAAAAGCAAACCATCTAACACGTGCATTCTCCTCTAAGTACGTTCTACTTTCTCTTATGATCCAGATTATTTAAGAATAATAAAACAATTTACTATTTAATCATTTTTATAATAATTTAATACATTTTACAAGTGTTGTGTAAAAAGTAAAAGTGTGTAAAGGTCAGTATGTTGTATAATATATTTTATTAACATTACAGATAATATCAACAAAGACATTTTTTTTAATGTTAGTGCTGAATTTAATCACAGCTTTTGGCTTAGAAACTCACAGTATAATGAAGAGAATAATCACATTCTTTGCATCTAACTTGTAACGTGTTATAACTTGGTATTTCAAAGGCAGTGAATCATTAAATTCCAATGCAAGCACATGTGTGGAAAGTGGGCATATAAAGTCAAGTCAAGACTTTCTGTTGCAACAAAGGTTTTGGGTCCTGTTAGATTTCCTCCTCTTCTGTTGAACAGTTCTGATTTGACAGAGCTGTACAGAAGCCAGGGACATCATACATATCTAAAGAAAAGATCAATCATTTATCATCCTCAGTGCAAAGAGTTTGGTCATTTTGTCTTTCTGCACATGAATTTAGTGTATCCTGCCCACAGGTTATGAGCTTTAAGTCAGAGATAATGTATGTATTCTATAGTTGTAAAGTAGTGGCTCAATGTGGGTTTCAGTGTGATGTGACTTTGGGTGGCTTCTCATGTATAATTAATTGTAATACGTTTAAGAGAATGAGTCTTGTAAGAAGAGATTGCTTGTTTTTAAAATGAGATTCATTCCAAATGTATCATTTATACATACAGTGGGATCCAAAAGACAGATGAAAATGTTTCTATTTTGCTTTTTTTTTTTTTTTTGAATAAAAAAAAAATTCACTACAAAATAACAACAGAAAAAGGTTTATTTTGGTATTTCTTTTGGCATGCCCTCCTTTTGCTGTACTCTGACAGCAGACACTCAAGCTGTATGTACTTCACAATCTGGGGTAAAACCTAATGATCCATGTCATCCTGATTTTAAGAATGTTCTAAGCAGGGGCGTAGGACAAGATCCTGGGCCCTATGCATAGGCAGTCCTGATGGGCCCCCATGTTCCAAAAGGAACAGATACACTTATTCGTGACATTGGAGTTTTCACCCCAGTAAATGCCACTGAAGGTAGCCTAATATTAATGCCATATCTGACATAAATATAATGTTGACATGATATGTAGCTAACGATGAGCTACCAAGCCACCTATGACACTCTAAGAAGCATCAATGAAAGCATGCAAATCTGACTTTTTGTACTGAGAGAATAGATGTTTGGGTCCCACTGTACTCTTTGTAGTTTTTAATTCCATAACATAACTAGAAGGAAGGAAAATAATAATATTTATACAGTCTATATTTTAAAAATAAGCATTTGTTTCTGTGTAATTTCTTTGTGTAAGGGAATTAAATATAGCAAATTAATGTAGTTATATGTTAGTAATGAAATATATATATTATATAATACTTAACATTGATCAAATTTGCTATTGTTACAGTTTAAAAATAAATTAAACAGTAGTAGATTTACCATCTGTGTTTTGCTGTAATTTATTTTCCCACATACAGACAATCTCTCCATAATATATTTAGCAAATTACTGATGTGCTATAACTCAACATAGGAAAAAAGGGAACAAACTAAATTACACAGTGCTACGTAAAGATTATGACCAATATAAACTATAAATCATAATATTTACAAATGTAGCTATGTTTGATATCTCTAGCTGTATGTGTACAGTATACACCGATCAGGCATAACATTATGATCAGCAGGTGAACTGAACAACACTGATTATCTCTTCATCACGGCACGACTTGGTCAGAGCATCTCCAAAACTGCAGCTCTTGTGGGGTGTTCTCGGTCTGCAGTGGTCAGTATCTATCAAAAGTAGTCCAAGGAAGGAACAGTGGTGAACGGCGACAGGGCCATGGTCGCCAAGGCTCAATGATGCACGTGTGGAGCGAAGGTGGGCCCGTGTGGTCCAATTAAACAGAAGAGCTACTGTAGCTCAAATTGCAAGAAGTTAATGCTGGTTCTGATAGAAAGGTGTCAGAATACACAGTGCATCGCAGTTTTTTGCGTATGGGGCTGCATAGCCACAGACCAGTCAGGGTGCCCATGCTGACCCCTGTCCACCGCCGAAAGCTCCAACATGAGTATCAGAACTGGACCACGGAGCAAGGGAAGACGGTGGCCTGGTCTGATGAATCACATTTTCTTTTACATCACGTGGATGGCCAGGTGTGTGTGCATTGCTTACCTGGGGAACACATGGCACCAGGATGCACGATGGGAAGAAGGCAAGCCGGCAGAGGCAGTGTGATGCTTTGGGCAATGTTCTGAACCTTGGGTCCTGCCATCCATGTGGATGTTACTTTGACACGTACCACCTACCTAAGCATTGTTACAGACCATGTACACCCTTTCATGTAAACGGTATTCCCTGGTGGCTGTGGCCTCTTTCAGCAGGATAATGCGCCCTGCCACAAAGCAAAAATGGTTCAGGAATGGTTTGAGGAGCACAACAGCGAGTTTGAGGTGTTGATCTCAATCCAATCGAGCATCTGTGGGATGTGCTGAACAAACAAGTCTGATCAATAGAAGCCCCATCCCGCAACTTACAGGACTTTAAGAATCTGCTGCTAACATCTTGGTGCCAGATACCACAGCACACCTTCAGGGGTCTTGTGGAGTCCATGCCTCGACGGGTCAGGGCTGCTTTGGCAGCAAAAGGGGGTACAACACAATATTAGGTCATAATGTTATGCCTGATCGGTGTGTATATATAAAGTCTGTCTTTCTCTACCTTAACCTTGCCCACAAGCAAGCATGACGTACTAAAGTGATACTGAAAGCTAATTAGATGAAAAGGGACAGCAGTATATTGTAACTCTTTTTTGGATAATAAAATTAAGTATATGTTTATTTACAGTATTTTTGAGGAGGCCCAAATTCCCTTGCCTGTTCTAAACTAGATGTATCAAGATCTGAAGTTACTAAAAGCATGCATTTAAATAAAGTTAAAAGGACTTTCAGTAGGAAAAATAAATGTGTGTTGTGCGCCTCACCTCAAGGAACAGTAGGACAAGGGTCATTACTCCAACCAGCAGAAGGTTCTGTTTTCCCCACCAGACGATCTCATCTAGACAACCAGTGGTGTAGATGAGCCGACTGGCCACACTTTTCTTCATCTTCTGGGTCTCATAGCCACACATAGAGTTGAACACAGTCTACACATAAATTAACAGACAGTCTTATAGTGTAGAAAGCAGACAGCTTTTCATAATTGGTCTACTTTATTAAAAATGATTACAAATGTATTATATATCATTGATACACTGGGTAGCCCTGCTTGAAATATCATTGCTTTTGCTCCACATAAATGTATATTAAATACAAAATATGTTTTTGATTGACTGTGCTACTAATAATTCGGTACACTTTACAATAAAGTTCCATTTGTTAACTACATTAGTTAAGATATAAGATTAATATAAGATTTTATAATAAGATTAATAAATGCTGTACTTCTAGGGAAGACGGTCACAAGCTTAAGTTCTAGTGCTATTTCATGCATTCTGACTTATTTAGACTGTTAAAGAGTTGGATTCTCATGCTAAACATAGCCAAAAAATAAATAAATAAGTATTTCTGTGGCAAATACACTTCTTCAGGATTTGAATAAGTTTCGGAAAGTTTTTTTTTTCAAATATTGCCCTGTATGACGTCATAAAGGGCGGAATTCCTTGTATGGGACTTCTCCCGGATGAGCGTGTGTGCACATCAACCAGAGCGAGAGCAAGAGCGCGCCCATCAATGAGCTTCGTTCAGGTTATGGAAGCCATGTGCAGCACTGTCATTTTGTTTTTAGACCACGAAATCAACAATGTCACTAAAGAAGTGTTGTGTTGTGAGGGAAAGATAACCTTGTTCAGCTTCCCAAATTACCCAGCGTTATGGAAACAGTAGATGCAGTGGATGGAGTTCTGCAAGTATGTGTGTTTGTTCCCGGTCATGAGTCGAAACCGCAGGCGGTGAGTGAAACTGCATCAAATGTCTGTGTTTTGTTGGCAATCGGCGCATAAGTGCATATAATGTAAACAACACGAACGTATAGTGAATCGAAAGTTATCCAGGGATAATGCCATGATACATTATGTATGTGTGTGTGCTGTGCTTGTGACTCTTAAGCTCCGCCTACTGCACGCCTCCACGAGCTCTGCTGTTTTCGGAAAGAATTGGTACAGTGTATCTGTCTTTTATAAATATGATAAAACTAAAGACTCTTCGGAGAAATGAAGGATGCAGTACTACTCTATAGGTACTCAAGATTAACATGAGACTGGCAGAAACTGTGTGTGTTATGTACCCTTTAATATACCTGAAATGACATGAATTAAACAATGAACAGTTGTATTTTTATTAAAAATGTAAATCAGTTCTATAACAAATGTATAACTCATTGTTACTGTTGGTACTGTTATTTAATGCATTAAACAATATCAACTAATGGAACCTTATTTTAAAGTGTAACCAATAATTCAGTATGCAAATATATGTATTAAAGAAGACCAATCAATAATTTGTATGCACACCTAAGACCTCTACATTAAGCGTTTCAGGATTTGACACAACCTGACCTCATTCTTTAGCCGTATACAGCAGGAGAAGGGCACTCCGTAGGCCTCCAGACTGGGATTTTGGTCTGATGAGTTGAAGTACATGTTTTTAGACCAGTCTAAGAAGGAATCCACCCCACAGCACTTGAACTACAGGACAGAGAGAGTTCAACAGTGAGACCCATTTCATGCACCAGCCTATCATGCTTAACTACATAAACTATACTGTTTAAAAGTTTGGTGTCAGTATTTTTTTTTTTTAAAGAAATTAATACTTTTATTCAGCAAGAATGCATTAATGTGATCAAAAGTGTAAAGACAAAATGTTACAAAAGATTTCTGTCAAAAATATGCTGTTATTTTGAACGATCTATTCATCCTGAAAAAATTATGTATCATAGTTTCCACAAAACTAGGGTTAGGGTTAGGGTTAGGTTAAGCTGCTTAATATATTAAGCAGCACAACTGTTTTCAACATTGATAAGAAATTCTTGAGCAAATCCACATATTAGAATGTTTTCTGAAGGATCATATGACACTAAAGGCTGCAGTAATGGCTGCTAAAAACTTTTCCATCGCAGGAACAAATTACATTTTAATTACAATGGAAAATATTTTATTTTAAATTTGAACAATATTTCACAATATTACTGTATTTTTTGACCAAATACATGCTGCCTTGGTGAGCAAGAGACTTCTCTCAAAAACATAAAAAATCTTACGGACCCGAAATTTTGAACAGTAGTGTATATGAAATCAAATTCTTTGACCTTTTTCTGTACAAAATCAATAACATTTTCCAAGTCCTGGTCATCACGATAGCGTACAATCGCGTTCATCATCAGCTGCTCTGTCCTCTCTTGAACCTACCAACAAGTTTTGAAAGTAATCATTTTAAACACCATCTAAATTCTCCAAATATAAAGTTTTTGCTTGTAGCTGCGTGAATTATTTACCTTTTCAGAGAACAAAAGGCCCAGCACAGCTGCTGTTACTTGCAACAGCAGAATGCCCAGCAAAATTCCTACGAACTGGACAAATATGATTTATTTGTAACAAAAAAAAAAAAAAAAATATATATATATATATATAAGAGTATGTCACAATATAAGAGCAAGTTGTCACAATGGCCACTGACTGTATATTAAAAATATTGAGAAGAATATTTTTTTTTAAATATGTAAAGTAAAATATGGTCTTGATCTATCTATCTATCTATCTATCTAATCACTGTAGATTTAGAAATATTAAACGTACATAAGGTCATCTTTCTATAGCTACTGAGATATAGCTTTTGTGACAACTTCCTCATGTGAGAACTATATCTGAATCTGACCATGTTGAGCAGCAAGGAGATGTTGCGCAGAGCTCCAAAACAGCCAAAGAAAGTGATGGTGAACATGAGAGAACCCACAATGATCAACAGCAGCGCTGGGTCTGCCATCAGCGTGTCCACTACATCTGTCAAGCATTAGTAAAGGGAATATAAAGTAACAAAATGTAAATGTACACGGTAGTTTTTTATTTTACAGTAATTTACATAATTTACATAGACACTATAACAGGCTACATCTAACTTTTTCAACATTTGAGTCACCTTTTTTGCCTTAATTAGATGAGTTAAAAAAGTTTGATCCTTTTTACCCTTCCCTTGCTTTCATTTAAGGTGGTTGTGCGATACATTACAAATTACATTTAAAAAATATAAATATTCCATTTAGTCTCAGTTAATATGCCACTGTGGTCATGAAAACTATAATATTTATGCAACAGATGAAAATATGGATCTAAACTTGTTGGCATTTTATTTAGGCTACATTAAATACTAATCTGGTATAGCATCATATAATGTAATATTTGTAACAATTTATAATTGTTTGCAAGCTTCTTTTATAACAAGAGATTAATAAATATGATGAATGCTGTTTAAATACCTGACTCTTTGGCAACTTTTGCATAGATTCCAACAGCAATTAGGAGAGCACTGAACACCTTTAACACAAAAACACTCATTTGCTTAAAACATCTGCAATACAAACACAATTACATATGAAACAAAGCCAATCCCAGAATTTGGACAAATTGTCTCAACAACATACAGTAAGCACACCGTTAAATCAAATATAATTTAATATGCATGTTTCACATGTAGATGCAAGGAAATAATAATAATAATCTTTTCCGCATATAAACAACACTATATTTGGTATGTTTGCTCTATAAATCAGCAGAAATACATTGGTTACAAGGCATGCTCTTACCCAAAAAATGTAGCAACACACAAATAATGTGTACTTAACGGCTCTGAATGATTTCTTTCTTTTGGTGTTCATGTTATCTCTGTGTCATAGAAAAGCAAAGGCAGCTTTTATTCTTCCGAGGTAACGTGACATTAGAGCTTCAGGTTATATCCCCCCGGTTTCGCCATAACGACGTGTAAGTGCTTGTCTGCTCAAGGTATTCACATACCTGTCTGTCTATGCTTTTCCAGTATCAGATTTCTGTGTTGCAGAAATAATTGACACAATGCCAGGTGAGCAGGGACCTCTGGTGGTTACAACTGCTTGAATGTAGGCTATAGCCAGACTTAGATGATATAATTTTCAGCCACATAATAATTTGTAAACACCTTCACCCAACCAAACTAAAGTAAACATTAGCTTTTGATAGCATATTGATTTTTCTTTCACAGATATCATAGCCTAAATTCATTTTAGTTTTAATTTGAAAAGATAAGTGATATATTTCCCCTATTTTATGCTCGCTGCAGAGCAAATGGGTGGAGCTTATGTCTAGCTCCTCCTCGCTAGACCTCCAGCGAGGAAGAGCGAATGTAATTTGGGCCTAATGGGTTGAGCTAGAATATCCAATCACACCCTAACCCTACCCACAACTCTATCCCTCCACCCCATGAGACGTCCAGAGAGGTGGAGCTGGACTATTCCCATCCCATTTGACCTCCAGAGAGGAGAAGATGGACATCATTTGACTCTGCAGCGTGTACCACTATGGCAAGCCGTTTTAACTTTTATCCATTCCCAGGATATGAATTTGTGATATCAAGAATTCAATTTTCACTAGTTAAAATGCTAATTCTTGATATCAGGAATTCGATTTCTACTAGTAAAAATGTGAACTCTTGATATCAACAATGAAGTCATCACTTGCAGAAATATGAATTATTAATATCAAGAATTGAATTTCAACCAGTAAAAACTATAATTCTTAATATCTTTGTATTTTCACTAGTGAAATATCACCATAGGCTGCCATTCAAATTCTATAGTTGATATCAAAAATTGATTTCTTACTAGTTGAAATTCCAATTTCACATATCAGAAATACAATTCTCACTAGTAAAAATCTTTCTTTTTGATATCAATAATTATGTGGTTACTAGTGCAAAGGTCTATTATTGATATCAATAATTCGATGTTAATTTCTGATATCATGAATGTGTTTGTTACTAGTAAGAAAGCCATTTGAAATGATATTGATATCAGAAATACATATTCAGATATCAGAAATAACAAATGTAACATGTTGAAATACAGTTACAGATATCACAAATTAACATCTCAACTAGTGAAAATTGAATTCCTGATATCAGGAATTTATATTTTTACTAGTAACAAAGTAATTAGCCTATTGATAATACAAAATGATGAAAGAATTGTGAAATTGGAATTTCAACTAGTAAGAAATGAATTCTTGATATCGATAATTGAATTTGAATGGCAGCCTATGGTGACATTTCACTAGTGAAAATACAATTAGATATCAAGAATTATAGTTTTTACTAGTTGAAATTGAATTGTTGATATCAAGAATTCGATTTCTGCGAGTGATGACATAATTGTTAATATCAAGAATTAACATTTTTACTAGTGGATATCAATTCCTGATATCAAAAAGTTCCATTGTCACTAGTAGAAATCTATCCAGATATCAAAAATAAGCATTTTAACTAGTGAAAATGTAATTGTTGATATCAAGAATTCATATCCTGTAAATAATTAAAAGTCAAAGCGGCTTGCCATTCATCAGTACCACTGATTTGCTCCGTCTTCTAATGAATTATGCATCACAAGTAATTGGTCTCCTTGCTGTCAGTCAGGAGCCTTGATCCTCCCCACAGACTCGTCACTTGGCACTAGTGTGACAGTCTGACAGTAAGCGGATTGTCTGTTCAGTCAGCAAAACTATCTAGAGAGGGCCAAATACAGTTCATGTTCTCAATCATACACCTGTATTTAGTTGCATAACGTTACACTTTCCTTTTAAGTCACGATGTTTGCCATATTTACCAAGATAAAGGACCGCATTGAGGCATTTTTGAACGAGAAGAATTTAGTCACTGACTGTTTAAATAAAATCGAAGAAAAAACGGGCATCAAGAAACGTTACTTAGCGCTCGGTAAGTCCTAGTTTTATCTTTTATCTTTTCATGTTTTATAGAAAGTGTTTTGTGCAAATATAGAGTAGGTTACTCGGGCCGTAGGCTACTCATATCGGTAATAGTGATGTAACAGGTGGACACGGGTCAGTCGAAGCTTAGCCTGTAAAATGACAAAAACCTTTGCTTAAGAGAAATTAAAGGCTAAAACAATTTAGTTGGCTAAAACTACTTCAATAATAGATAGCATATGCATATTTTATAATATATAGCATATTGTCGGATATTGCCCTTACATTTCAACACACACAATATGTGTGATAAGGACAACACACGCACTTGATGACATGAGATTTGTTTCCTTTTGTTTTCATTGAAAGAAAACGTTTTGCATTTTAATAATAATAAAAAAAATTCTAAATGAGAACTTCCCCAAATGGATATTTTGTACGTCTGTAGACAAATTTTTCCTCAAAGCATACACCTTCCCAAAACACACAGTAGGCTTCTGGGATTTCACCTTCATCCCTCAGCATCTAAATAGATTATATAGAACTGTGATTTATAATGGTTCTGTTCCAAAAGCTGTTTACATTGAACGGTAGAGAATTAAAGATTACATTTGATGCCTCAACTTAGTTACAGCAAACGACTTGTCATTCTGCAGTTTACACATTAAAGACATAATTCAGTTGTTTTAGAAGGACATTTTATGATTTTTCTCCCAACAGGTGCTGCAGGTGTGACCGGAGCATATTTATTATTTGGATATGGCGCTTCTTTGCTCTGTAATCTGATTGGTTTCGTTTATCCTGCATATTTCTCGTGAGTTATATGCTTTTAAGATTTTTCACAAATCTATAGTTGTCTTAACCTTAACTGATTGTTTTTTTTTATGTCTTTGAGTTTGGTTGCAGTACTTGTCTTAAATGGCATATCTTTCAGATTCTTTTTCTATAAATTTTTTTTTTTAGTATCAAAGCCATAGAAAGTCCTGATAAGGAGGATGACACACAATGGCTGACATATTGGGTAATCTATGGCATCTTCAGTGTGGGTGAATTCTTCTCTGACATCTTTCTCCACTGGTTTCCTTTCTACTATGTATGCAAGGTAGGTAGAACAATGGCAGATGCTTTCTCTGACTAATATCCGGTTTAAGAGGATCAATTATTACCAGCTTCTTCCTGCTAACTGGCACAAAGACTTCTGCCTTCCTTTATCATGCCCCATCTAAGAGGTTAAATTTGTTTGGCAAGCTGTTTAATTTAGAACAGCTCTGTTGACAATTGACAGTAAAATTCTAGAAGAAACGGTACAGCACCTTAAAACACGCTCTTGACACTCTCTGTTTAGAAGCGGATCTCCTAGAAGTGGTAAATTCCTCACTTCTTTCTGGGACTTTTCCAAACTCCCTGAAAACTGCAGTTGTTAAGCCCCTCCTGAAAAAGAGCAATCTGGATAAGACCATATTGAGCAATTACAGACCAATCTCAAATCTTCCCTTCATAGGCAAGATCATTGAAAAAGTTGTTTTCAATCAGCTGAACAAATTCTTAATCTCAAACGGATACTTTGACAATTTTCAATCTGGTTTCCAACCGCATCACAGCACAGAGACAGCGCTCATAGAGATAATAAATGATATTCGCTTAAATACAGATACAGGCAAAACATCAATTCTGGTACTACTCGACTTCAGTGCTGCATTCGACACTGTTGACCACAACATACTACTTGACAGGCTGGGAAACTGGGTCAGGCTTTCTGGGATAGTCCTCAAATAGTTCAGGTCATACTTAGCAGGGAGAGGTTATTATGTGAGTATAGGTGACCATAAGTCTGAGTGATCATCCATGACATGCGGAGTCCCACAAGGCTCTATTCTTGCGCCACTCCTCTTCAGGAATCTTGGTGTGATTCTGGAGTCTGACCTTAGTTTCAGTAGTCATGTAAAAGCAATAACTTACTATCATCTCAAAAATATATCAAGAATTAGATGCTTTGTTTCCAGACAAGACTTAGAGAAACTTGTTCATGCTTTCATCACCAGTAGGGTGGACTATTGTAATGGATTACTCACTGGCCTTCCCAAAAAGACCATTAGACAGCTGCAGCTCATACAGAACGCTGCTGCCAGGATTCTGAGCAGAACCAGAAAATATGACCACCAGTCTTCAGGTCTTTTCACTGGCTTCCAGTTACATTTAGGATCGATTTTAAAGTATTATTACTGGTATATAAATCACTTAATGGCCTAGGACCTCAATACATTGCAGATATGCTCATAGAATATAAACCTAACAGATCACTCAGATCATTAGGATCACATCAGCTAGAAATACCAAGGGTTCACTCAAAGCAAGGAGAGTCTGCTTTTAGCTATAGTGGTTGGGCTGGCTCTGTGGTAATGTAGCGTGGTTAAGAAGTTTCTGGAAGGGAAACTGAGATCACGTGGGTAAATGCAGTGCAGTTAAGAAGTTTCTGGAAGAGAAATTGAAACTGCGTGAGTGATTAATCGGAGCGTGGACTGAAATAGTCCAGCTCTGCCTGGCTGATTTTAGGTGAAAGATTGGATCTGCTGGAGATGTCCGACAAATTATTTAGGCGCACTCTGAAAGAAATCCACAGAGAAAGAGACAACCAGTATGGGGAAGTCCCAGAGCAAATGGGGAAATTAATTAAATATAAGCTGAAATGTTTTACCAGATGAGAAGTCATGTATCATCTTTTTACTCTTTTAATTCATTTTATAACTGTTTTAATTTTTTCTTACTTTCATTTAGTGAATATTTTAATTCCCTTTACTATGTAAAGCACTTTAAATTTCCATAGTGCTATTTAAACTTTTAAGTGCTAATTAAACTTGCCTTGCCTTGTTGGTCTTTAGACATATGCCAGTTTTTCCATAGTGGTCAATGGCATACGTTTGAGCAGTTTTTATGATCAATCAAATATAGATGCACTGTTTTTTTTTATTATCTTTTTAGTGGAATTATCTGTTACAGTCAGTGTTAAAGGTAGGGTAGGACATTTTTATTATACTGGTTGAAATTCTCTTCACATTCTGGTAGCAATCAAAATTCGAAGTGGTCTAAATATTAAAACATGTACATATATCTTATGTGCAAAAAAAATTCAGTCCGAATGCAGTGATACATGCAGAGTTGTAGACAGACACAACTCTTTTACAGTTCCTCTTGAACCAAAGCAATGAGCTTATGCTGCATATACGCCATGTCGTAACCGTAATTACGAGATGGCAACCCGGAGCTGTTCACATCCTCAGACTCGGATTTACGCATTTCTCTGGCAACACTATCAATAGGGCTGTCACTAACGATTATTTTGGTAATCGAGTAATCGTCTATTATTCTGGCGATTAGTCAAGTAATCGGATATTTTTTGTGGTAATAAAAACAGACATTAGCAAACAGTAGCCATTAAAATTACTTAAAAATACATATTCTAATAACAATATATTCGATGGTGTGGACGCTAATAAATTCATCGTTATAGTTCCCCTTCGATACGGTTCACTTGCATTGCGTCAGTTTCTGACTTGTATGGGGAAAACTCTGGGCCCTATCATACACCCGGCGCAATGCGACACCAGGTGCGACACAAGTGTTTTTTGCTAGTGTCAGCCCAACGCAGTTATCATTTTCACGTCCTGTGCCACGTTGTTGAAATAGCAAATGCACTCACGCCCATCTGTTCGCCCATGGGCGTGCGGCTCTGAAAACGAGGTGTGTTCAGGTTCATTGTTGGCGCGTTGCTATTTTGAGAAACTAAAAACGACTGCGCCATTGACTAACTGAAACCTGGTCTGAAGTCAATAGCACAGTATTTTTTGTGTTATTTAAAGGCCGCGTTAGTAATATGGGCCTATAGGCAGGTACACAACACATGTACACTATGCTTATTACAGATACGCACAGTAGCACACAAACATGCCAAATATTAAAAATAAAAGGATTACAATGTAAAACATTATTATTGTGTACATAAAGATAAAAATGCCTACATGTCATAATGCATGTATCAGAATTATCTATTTGCAGTAATGCCGAATGAAATTGGCTACTTATTTAACCAATCGTGGCAATTCACAGATGTGTTTAAACTGATTTGTCAGGTTGAGGGTGTCTATATTCCCCCATGTAAATAACGAATCCACCATGGTGCAAGCGCAACTAGCTTGGGAGATGAGACTCTGATTGGTTTATTGCACGTTATGCCCAAAACACGCCCATTACTCATTAAGAGAATAGGGACAACCCTTTTAGACCATGCACCGGGCATACTGACCATTTTTCCCGCCGTTAAACTAGCAAAAATGGATTCGGGCACACCCTAAGTGCACTTGCGTTGTGCGCTTTAGACCATGTCCTTAGATCGGTGGTTTTCAAACCTGTCCTGGAGGCACCCCAGCCCTGCACATTTTGTATGTCTCCCTCATCAGACAGACCCAATTTAGTTCTTGCAGTCTCTACTAACGAGCTGATGAGTTGAATCAGGTGTGATAAATGAGGGAGACACAAAATGTGAAGGGCTGGGGTGCCTCCAGGACAGGTTTGAAAACCACTGGCTTAGGCCACATCCACACGAAGCCAGAGCTTTCCCTATCCCATCTTTTTTTCCCCTTGAAATATCTGCGTACACATGAAACCACTGAAACCGACTCAAAACGATGTAGTATACATGCCAGGCCAGTATGTGGCGCTGTAATTCTGCCACAGAAATACACTAAAAACGGAGAAGAAGAGTTGTGGCTTGAAGGGGTAAAGCAATGGTAGGAAGTGAGGCAAAATCTCACAATAAAATAACAATAATAGCAAAATAAATTTGCTACTTACCAGATTGTGTTTTATTAACGCCTACATGTACCCCAACCCTAAACCTACCCTTACAATAATGCAAATACAGTAATTAAATGATGCAATATTGATGTGCGCATGCCCAGTGCCCGCAGCTGTATTCCTTCTAGTCTTTACCGTGTGGGACGTGATGTGATGACATCACCGTTTCACAAAATATACGGATTGGCTGTACACACGAAAACGCAAGGGTGTCGGTTTCAGATTTATCCACTCTGGGACCCGGTTTAAAAAAATATCGCTTTCAGGCTCCTAAAACGCCGGATCCGTGTGGACGAAACGCTGATACGATACAAAATTTTTACGTATACAGCTAAACGCGTCTCTGTGTGGACGGGGCCTTAGATCATTAAAATAGGGCCCTCTGTCTTTCTCCGAAAACTGAAGCCTGATTGGTCCCATTACTTACTCTGCCTTGCCCTTTTTCTTGTCTTTGCTGGTGTGTAGTGCCTGTTCCTGTTATGGTGTATGGCTCCGGTCTCCTGGAATGGTTCTCAGATTCTGTACAGGCATGTGGTGCTGCCATTTTTCCTGAAGCATGAAGCAACAGTAGACGGAATGGTCAACGATATAAGTGGGAAGGCCATGACAGCAGCTGAGAGCGTCACAAGAGAGGGTATACAACATAAGACTGTCAGGCTTTTGAGGTGTTTCAAATCAGCATTAATTTCCAGAATTTTTATAAAGAGAAAAACATCTAAAGCTTGAAGCATACTTTGAAACTGACACAAGGTAGCTGTAACACTCCTGTTAATTCGCCAAATGGATGTGGTTATTGGCTGTTGCTTAATCTCAAAAAGCACAATATCAGCCATGAAATAATTGTGAACCATCTGCACTTTTAGATCATACCTAAGGTGTAAACTTTGTCACAAATAATAAGTAAATATTACATTTTTTGAAACTTAATATAAATTAAAAATACAATATAATCAGCTTTTTATGCCCCTGTTCAGCTGTGGTTGGCCAACATTGTATTTCATAAAATAACACATAGATTAACTCTGTTCAGTGAGGTCACAGAGATTACAGCAAGTAGACAAATGCCAAGCTGCAGGTTGCATTCCAAATATAGAGACTGCGAAACAAACCAATTTAGACAGATTAAACCATCACCCAGCAGACCCATTTAGTACATTATATAATATATTATAAACATATAATTGTCCAATAATTTTAACAAGCATTACTTTATTATAAATGTTAGAGTAATGGAGCATTATTTATTCACACTGCAAAACTTGTTTGCCTAGATGAATGTAAATTTTCATTATTTTCATCATATTTTTCTCATCAAGTTTTAACTTGTTCTATCCATCAATCTTTCTGTTGCAGTCCTTCACACTCTGGTGAGAAACCGGACTATTGTCCCAGCTGAGCCTGAAGCCAAAAGACTGCCTAGTTCTGCTCCTGTATGTCATCATATTGCTAATAAACCAACATTTGCCAAGACATACGTTTTTCCATTTTTTGGTTTTCTGCACATTAATCTATCTCTCTATATTGTTTCTCTTTGCATGTCTCTGAATGTAGCCTGAACCCACTGCTGATTGAACGGTACGTTTTTAGTTTGTGTGTGTGTGAGGTTGGAGTTATTTCAATGTTTAAAGTTTTTTAATACATGTATATTTTTACATGCAGAAATACAGGTGGCCAGAGTGGTCTGAGGTGACAAATCACATGACACAACATGCAAGAGATGCAGCATCATGTTGAAGACTTGACATGACAGCAGTATCATAGTCTCAATGTAAAGGCCTCAATGAGTGAATTGTAATTCATCTTCAAATGCATGATTTTCAGGCACCCATTGTCTGGAGTGCTTGGACTTTATAATCTGGTATATTTATTTAAATTTCTGAACCCTGAACATACTTTATGTCAGTTATTCTTTGCTCACTTTTCATATAAAATTCTACTGGTTGTTTAAATGTCTTTGGCATTTAAAGCTGCAGTCCATAACTTTTTTTTGGTTATGATCCAAAATCTATTTTTTAACAAGCAAGTACATAACCAGTCAGTGTTTTAAATTATCTCCTTACCTTAGCCTGATTCACAACGGTAAGCTTGTAATAATGTGTAATAATTTGAGTGGCATGTGAGGATTCTGCAGGTGGCGGATCATTTATAGCCTTTTCTCACAGCAGCTGGAATAATTTATCATTTTGATGGCGGATTGTAATCCAGAAAGGTCCAAACGACAGTCATCAGTGACAACTGGAGATTCACCCGTAGTCAAAAGCAAAAGATTAGACTGTACAGAAATTGAAATCTACAGGTAACTCTAATACACACTAAATACACGTAGTCACGCAATGCTGATGTTAACATTTACATTTGGAGAAAGTATAACAATAATAATAATTTGTACGGTTTGATGTGTTGTGAGCTAAGGGGTCATTAAAGATTTAATCACCGCTGGTTTTTTGCTATGCTTTTATCTCAGTTGGTCAGAACAAAAGTGGCACACATGTTACTTACTTGTTCAAATGACATTTTCCAGTGAAAATTCTTATTTTGGTCATGCTTATAAGTCGTAGAATCTGTGATTCCGAAGTACAGTGACTGACAGCCACACATACTCCTCAAAACATTAGATTCATCCGCGCTGAGGAGCCATGCCGATGCACAACCCACGTAAAGACGTTAATTCCGCAAATAATTCCCAAACAGAGATGGCGACAAAGAGGCAACATTTACACACTGCAGCTTTAAATGTACTGATTAGAAATACAGACAATTCAACAGAAATCATTGTATTTACTGTGTTCTCTGTAACAATAATTTATGTTGTATTTATGCCATTTGTCAGGGATTTTGTAATCTTAATATTATTATGATAAAAAAATGTAAGTCTTCAAACTTTAAATAAATTAGTTTTGTATTCTACATTTGAAAAGACAGAATTGTGGGAATGATTCTTTTCTCATGTACCAATGTGTCCAACTATTGAGTTTTTGAGATTAACGTTAACTCATGACATGTGCACATGGTAAAGTTTTGTCTCAGAATTGTTCAAATATTTAACTTTTTAGAAAAATTTCTGTTGTCCTTTGGTGCGACACCCCTATATTTTTAATTCTTTCTGTCGCACCATAGGACACATTTCAGTAAAATGCATGTATATATTTAAGATTTTTTTATATTTATATATAATATAAATTTATAAATTATAGAAATATATATACAGTATATACATGCATTTCTTAAATATGTACATCAATGTGTGTATTTATATATATACATAATATATGTATATATATAGCGATTAATCGATTTGACAGTACTAATATATATATATATAAATTTTACAGCAACACATCTAAATAAACCATAATTCACACACAACTAAATAAAAAGTTGTGTTGCTCTGCTGGACTATATATATATACACTCACCTAAAGGATTATTAGGAACACCTGTTCAATTTCTCATTAATGCAATTATCTAATCAACCAATCACATGGCAGTTGCTTCAATGCATTTAGGGGTGTGGTCCTGGTCAAGACAATCTCCTGAACTCCAAACTGAATGTCAGAATGGGAAAGAAAGGTGATTTAAGCAATTTTGAGCGTGGCATGGTTGTTGGTGCCAGACGGGCTGGTCTGAGTATTTCACAATCTGCTCAGTTACTGGGATTTTCACGCACAACCATTACTAGAGTTTACAAAGAATGGTGTGAAAAGGGAAAAACATCCAGTATGCGGCAGTCCTGTGGGCGAAAATGCCTTGTTGATGCTAGAGGTCAGAGGAGAATGGGCCGACTGATTCAAGCTGATAGAAGAGCAACTTTGACTGAAATAACCACTCGTTACAACCGAGGTATGCAGCAAAGCATTTGTGAAGCCACAACACGCACAACCTTGAGGCGGATGGGCTACAATAGCAGAAGACCCCACTGGGTACCACTCATCTCCACTACAAATAGGAAAAAGAGGCTACAATTTGCACGAGCTCACCAAAATTGGACAGTTGAAGACTGGAAAAATGTTGCCTGGTCTGATGAGTCTCGATTTCTGTTGAGACATTCAGATGGTAGAGTCAGAATTTGGCGTAAACAGAATGAGAACATGGATCCATCATGCCTTGTTACCACTGTGCAGGCTGGTGGTGGTGGTGTAATGGTGTGGGGGATGTTTTCTTGGCACACTTTAGGCCCCTTAGTGCCAATTGGGCATCGTTTAAATGCCACGGCCTACCTGAGCATTGTTTCTGACCATGTCCATCCCTTTATGACCACCATGTACCCATCCTCTGATGGCTACTTCCAGCAGGATAATGCACCATGTCACAAAGCTCGAATCATTTCAAATAGGTTTCTTGAACATGACAATGAGTTCACTGTACTAAAATGGCCCCCACAGTCACCAGATCTCAACCCAATAGAGCATCTTTGGGATGTGGTGGAACGGGAGCTTCGTACCCTGGATGTGCATCCCACAAATCTCCATCAACTGCAAGATGCTATCCTATCAATATGGGCCAACATTTCTAAAGAATGCTTTCAGCACCTTGTTGAATCAATGCCACGTAGAATTAAGGCAGTTCTGAAGGCGAAAGGGGGTCAAACACAGTATTAGTATGGTGCTCCTAATAATCCTTTAGGTGAGTGTGTATATATATATATATATATATATATTCAATCAAAGCAATCAAAGTGTAGTCTGATTACAAGTATTTTATAACATAAAAAGTAAGTTACTTAATTTTTTTTAGAATCTGATTACGTAATTCAGATCCGAATCAGTTACTACCTAGTACAGTCAAGTGTATTATCTCTGTACATCACTATGGTTTTAGAACCCTCTTATTTTATTTAGATGTGTTGCTGTAAATTTAACTCAACCTGTAATGTATTATTATGAATATTTGCTCTCTCTCTCTCTCTCTTTTTGCAGCTACTGTTAAAATGCAAATTCTCTTCAAATGCTATTTTACTCCGAGTCAAAAGATGGCGACAATCATCACAAAGATCTTGAAACGTCATCCTCTGACGTGTCAACACTCACTGGGTATCATAGCAAATAGTTTACATGTGGAATATGTTGTTCAGTCATTTACTAGTAGGGTTTGTTACGCAGTGTACAGTTTCCCCATCAACATGAACATTAATGCTTTATAAAAATCCTTGGTGTTTAAAACTAGAGCTGGTGCGTTTCCAGTCAGGATGAATTTTGGTTCCAAAGGCAAGAAGCGAATGGTTCTGCCGACCCGACCCGATCCGCCGACAGTGGAGCAGATCATGGAGGATGTAAACCGAGCCTATCCCAATGATCCAGTGTTCACTGTTTCACACCAATCTCCTGAAGGTAGGCTATCGGACAGACGAGAATCTTTCAGCACAGTGGCTTTAAACACAGGTTGCTGATCTATTAAATGCACAGAGTTCCATGCAGCAACACGGGGAAGGGAAAGTAACGCGTCTATCTGAACAAGAAGTTCGTTTTCAGACACTTCACATAAAAACACATTTCGCGTCGCAAATGCATATGAACAACTGACATATGGTCAGTATCAATAGTAGCTTTTTGCGCTATATTATTTTTTAGTCTATATATGAAGATACCAGTGGCGGACTGGGGCTAAACAGTGGCCCTGGACTTTCACACCATAAACCCAGCAGCTCATTATGCACATTCTCAGAGAACTTTTTAACACCACTTACTAACATACACAATACAAAAATACAAATGCTATTTAATTCAAAAAAAAAAAAAAATGAAATGCATTAACATTAATGCATGACTGGCATACTTCTTTACATTATAATTAGTCTTTCCTGGTGTACAAAGCAAATAGTAAATAATTTTAGAGAATTTTTACACAGCTCTTTTACATAGATGGATAGTTTAATATCACTAAAGTTCAGTACCTACAATAAAATCAGTCCATATAACACCAGTGCTCTTGTATGTTCTAGAAAACTTGGAATGTAGTGCAGAATGTAGACCGTTTTTAAGGTGCCTTTCTAATAGTTATAGTTTTTATCCTTTCAGGAGCTTGACATGTGTCATTTTATGGATAGAGCTCAGTCTTCAGTGTCACATGATCCTTCTGAAATCATTCCAATACACTGATTTGATGCTCAAGTAACATTTCTGATTATTATCAATGTTAAAAACGGTTGTGCTGCTTCAGATTATTGTGGAAAATGTGATGCACTACCATTCAAAAGTCTGAGGTAAGCGACAGTAAAGACATAATAACAATTATTAATAATTGAGCACAAATAATAACTGATTTGAATAATTACAGTGCATCCGGAAAGCATTCACAGTGCTTCATTTTTTCCACATTTTGTTATGTTACAGCCTAATTCCAAAATGGATTAAATTCATTATTTTCCTCAAAATTCTACAAACAATACCCCCTATTGTTTTTTTTTGAGACCTTTGCAAATGTATTAAAAATAATATAAATTTTCCTCCATTTCAAAACATGTGTGTGTTAAAAAAGTAAAGAAACGCTTATATTATTTCACTGGCCAATGGAGCAAACCACCTCCGTGACGTCACGCGCTGTGGTATTGCAAGATGGCGGCGCCCTTGCTCCAAAAGCTATAACAAAACAGCCTTTTTTCTTTAAAATGGTCACATTAATCGTGTTTGTTATATAATTTTTTATTAAAGTGGAAGTCAGTTTACTAAATAATGTAAACATGACTGACTGCTTCATTTCCACTTTAAAATCTGAGTGCAAAATAGCAAAATGCTTCCTGTGCACTGAAACATTCGCTCCCTAAAAAGTCCCTCAGTCAGTGTTCTGTGAATGTGAAAACCAGGGCACTATTTTTTCCTTAGCAGAAGTTCTGAAGCACGAAACATAAATCACGCTGGCCAACTCACCACACATAATGACGTGATAGATGTTTTGAAAAAACAAAAAACTGTTATTTAATTATATTTCAGCATAAACACACATCGTTAAATAGGTACTTAATCTAGCTAACATTTATTAATATGGCTAATTAATTTATGGCTAAAACGTTGCAGGTGTATGTAACAATCAAAGTATTTATCATAATGTACTTTAAATAACATTAAAAATAAATGTCAGAATAATATCAGTTCTGCTGTTGTTCATTACTACAAGAAGTGACATTTTACAATGAGGACATTGTCATGTCACCATCAGTGTCCCAATGTGTTGCGTGCCAGGTTTCTATGCTGTCCTTACCAGTGCCCGAATTTGTGTACACAATATACTGATTCACGACATAGGGAGCTGATTGAGATGATGTGTTCTTAAATCAGCTCGAAATATCAAACATGATTGATATGGTTGACAACATGATTGTCAAGTTTTGAAATAATTTTGAAATGATACCGTTATCATCTTTGTGTAAACTTAAAAAAAAAAAACGTGAATCTGTGAGAGCGGTGATGGCATGCACGCAAGTATTACGTGTTTAGTCTATAGGCAAGCGCGTTTGTATTTTTACAAAATTACTTGTCTGGCATGCATAATAAAGTTTTCATCTGTACAGAGGGAAAGGAAGTGAAGGAGGGCGTCACAGGGGAGAGTCTAGTTGACATGGTCAAGTCAAGTCAACTTTATTTATACAGCGCTTTTTACAATGCAGATTGTTTCAAAGCAGCTTCACAGTGTTAAACAGGAAAATAATGAACAGAATTTGATTCGGCTGTACAGCCGCTCTGGAGAAAACGGTGATGTTATCCAGCTAATTTCAATTATCATATATATTCAAGTAATGTAGTTGATATAATATAATTTAGTTTAGTAATTAAATTTATTTGGATATTTATTTGAAAATTTAGTGTCCCCTGGTCTCTGCTGACACTTCAGGGCTGCATTGTGGTTGTGTCCAAGCGCAGGTCCACCATCTGATCTGGATACGGCCTGGGTCCGGCAGACTACTGTAAACCTTGGGATAAACCGAGAGACTAATATTAGCGTAGATGCCATTCTTATAATGATGTACATCAGGTGTTATGGGAAGTGTTCCCGGTGCCGGCTGACCTAATTCATGCAGTCTAACAATCATTTTACTGATTTGAATAATAGAAATTGGTGGTAAATTAGTATGAATTTGTACAATCCCACTATCTGCTTTCACCCCACTGAGGGTTGGGTTTAGGGGTAAAGCTTCATGCTTACTTTTTTGTACGTTTTCTTACAAATCACATTATAGAAATTCATTCAAAATTGCCACTCTTTTTTTATTTTTTATGAGATCGGGTTGGACTTTTGGGAATTGCTGTCGATACCTTCAGACTGTGGTGTAGTGTATTCCAACCATTACTGAACTGCAAGTTATTGTATCAAGTGATGATGGTCTCGAAATGAAGCAAGTTTTGTCTATCAGGCTCTACCGTTTAAATAACAGAATCATCCTTTGAAGAGAACGTAAACTAATTTCATTTTAATATTATTGTTTGTTCACCTGGTAATGTCAGTCCGATTCCTTTAGAGTGATGTTAGAATAGTAAAGTCTTTTTTTTAAGTTGCTGATTATAGCATTTGATTACAGAATTGTGTTATTGAATGTTGCCTCATTGCTACCATTAGCAGTTTTGTACATGGATATAAGCTAGTGTGACTGCACCTTTGCATGCATAATGGTAACATTTGGCCTTGACCACTGATTTTAGGTGTCATCTTTCAGATTTGAAGTCCAGTTCCAGCAACAGTGAAGTGGAGGTAAGATACCTGCAGAGCAGACGCTACATAGAGCTGCATGAGCGATTGCAAGAGGAACGTGGCAATCTTGCTCGACGGAGAGACGAGCTGCGTGCGGCTGGGGAGTCTTTGGAACACAGCGTGATGGATGTGAAGAGGAGTGCACTGTGACAACTCGCAGGGGCCTGCAGAACATTCACGCCTGCATCTCATGAACTTGAGATATGCTTATTCAGTAGTTGATTACCGGACATGGCACTTGTAAATATAACAAATTAACATTAAAATCAGTAGGAGAATACTGAGTGTTCTTCCTATTGGATGTTTGGTGCATTTATTTAATGATTTGTTTGTGATATTTTTGGCTGATTTGTTATAAATCTACTTGGTAAATGTTAATATGTGTTGTGTCGTTTAATATAAGTACACAATCCATTCGATAAGTGCAGTCTTAAAGGGTTAGTTCACCCAAAAATGAAAATTCTGTCATTAATTACTCCCTCATGTCGTTCACAACCTGTAAGACCTTCGTTCATCTTCAGAAGACAATATTTTTGAAGATATTTTTTATGAAATCTCTCTGACTCAGACATAGACAGCTATTTAATTAACACTTTCAATGCCCAGAAAGGTAGTAAAATCATTGTTAAAATAGTCCATGTGACTCCAGTGGTTCAACATTAATGTTATGAAGCGACGAGAATACATTTTGTGCGCAAAAAACAAACAAAAATAACGACTTTATTCAACAGTTTCTTCACGTCTGTGTCAGTCTCCTATGCAGTTTACATTGGCCAGCTCCTGCGTCAGCATCACACGTATGCGTCGTGGTGCTCATGTGAACCGCTTCGGCCAATGGTAAGCCTGCGTGCTGGCATAGCTCTGACGTAACTCGGAAGCCCTGGACTGTATTTACTACGTCAGCAGTGTAGGAGACTGACATATACATGAAAAAATTGTTAAATAAAGTCGTTATTTTTGTTAGTGTTTTTGCGCACAAAAAGTTTTCTCGTTGCTTCATAAAATTAAGGTTGAACCACTGGAGTCACATGGACTATTTTAACGATGTCTGTAATACCTTTCTGGGCATTGAAAGTGTTAATAAATAGCTGTCTATGGAGGGGTCAGAGAGCGCTGGGATTTTATCAAAAATATCTTCATTTGTGTTCCGAAGATGAACGAAGGTCTTACGGGTTTGGAACGACATGAGGGTGAGTAATTAATGACAGAATTTTCTTTTTTTTTTGGGTGAACTAGCCCTTTAATGTATTTTACAATATTTAATGTAATATGTATCTAAATATGTAATTTTCACAGTACAAGCTTTGAGTTTTTTTGAAGAATGGAATTTTTCAGTGTTTACAGACGCTATACACCCTGTTGAACATATTGATGACTGTACATCTATTCTTCACAGCTTAATATTTAGTTGCATTAAATAAGTTGTTAAATAGCACAAGGTTCTTTGTCCAAGCAAATATTCTTAATTTTAAAATAAGTGTAGCATGATGTAGAGATCATGACCTCACTACCTTTAAAGCTAAAGGTGCAGAAAGCGGTTTTTGAAAATCGCAGTTGAAAGGTGGATCCGGACCGAGCACCAAAACATGCTTGTAGGCAATCAGCAGTAAGGGGCGTGTCCACTTGTGATGGGGGAGGAGAGAGATCTCAGTGCACAAGACGGACATTAGCAGAGCAACTATAGAAAGAAAGAGGTGGCAGAGAAAATACAAAAGAGGAAAAGGGGAATATAACTTTAAAAAGAAGGGTTAGGATCAGGCAAGAGGTAGGACCCGTATAAATATCTGAGGAGCTTTCCAGCGCTGGAGAGACCTTAAGCAGCGGAAAGGCCTGAAAACGGCTGCTGAGGTTGCTTTATTTCTTCTTAATACGCGAGTAACGTTGGGTTTTACTGTGTTTCACAGAACTGTCTTTTGCTTGAATATACTCGTGTGTCATCCTTGCTTATTTGTTAATTTGCATTATTTTTATTATTATAAGCCTGGAACGTCTAACCACCGCCCATTTCAAGCATCGGCTTTTAAAGCGTGTCCAAAAAGTGAGATAACATACTCCTAATGTATGTTTTTTTTCCTTCTTTTAGTTCCCCTTTTAGTGATTGCTATAACCCCTTAATCTTCTATCACATTTGTAATATACAGTATTAGTTACTTGGACTATCGTGTTATGTAGGGAGCTGTTCATGTTTTTTGGGATGGAAGGGATAACTGCCATTGAAGGAATAGAGGAGCTAAATAACAATTAGACATTAGACCTGAATTATCATAGTAACTCAAATTGCTTTTACTTATTGATGACATCATACCCTCAGGCAGCAGGCACAGCAGATTCCACCATAGTCATTGCCTGTGTTGCATAACATGTACATTAATGTGGGGGTGGAGGCGTCAAGATAGGGGTGTGATCCTTTTGGGCAGGGGCATGTTTGTTTAGGTGATTTCAAATATCAACCGCTTTTACCAAAAATCCAAAATCCATTAGCCAAAGTAGTAGCACCAAATCGTCTCAAGTTACGCATGTAATCATGGTTCCCTGAGAAGGACAGTATGGGGACTGCCTTCGGCATAGTGTCCTCAAGAGGACGCAGTGTGAGTTCCCATTTGAATGGGAACTGAATGAATTAACTGATAAATAAATTCATATTCATCAGTTAATTAACTGATCGTGTTCGCAAATTTGTGATATGGGTTTTCTGTTGTAAAATTTAGCCTAACATTTATTGGTCCATTTTTTTGTTACTGAACAGAAATTTCATTTAGGTTTATTAGTTAGCAGTCTAGTTAATAACAATGAAAGATGTAAGAACAAAGCAGCACATTGGCAAAATTATGGCTTGGCAAATATAAGAGAATTTCATGATATAGTATATCAACTAAGGATAATTTAAACATTTTAGTTGAGGTTCCAACTAATGGGTTCCCCCTGCATGCAATGGTCAGAAATAAGGTAGTCCTGACCCAAACTTGTGCTGGGTCAGAATGTTCAAACACAGCAGGTAAGTACAAATGACTTAGATGTCTGTGCATATTTAACTGAATATAAGTATCTACCATTGAATAAATCAAGTTCCACAAAATTAAATGCATACACATTTTTATGAGAATGTTTATTTAAGGACCCCTAACCCCTGGCCACAACTGTTTAACTGTAAGTCTACACAATATTCTATCAACATTCTGAACCCAATTCATGCTTTTACCTCTCAAATATGCATACAACTGTCCCTAATTGTCAATTTGAGTTTAGCATTGCATCATTGCTTTATCCTGACCACCACAGTTATGAATCATTACACATTACACTGAGCTCTGTGTCTGTATTTCAATATCTTCAGATATGGTCAGACATTAAGGCCTGGTATCACAGACAGGGTTTAGATTAAGCCAGGATTAGGCCTCAGTTCAATTAGCACATTTAAGTAGCTTTTATAAATGTGCTTTAGGAAAAAATATTTCTGGTGTGCATCTTGAGACAAAATAATGGCACTGACAAATTGTAAGATATGTCAGTCCAAGTTGCTTTCAGTTAAAACCGCTCAAACATGCATTTTAGTCTGGGACTAGGTTTAAGCCTTGTCTGTGAAACCAGGGATTTGTCTTTAATCTGGGAACACTAGTTAGTATCAGCACTCACAACACATCTGAAATACAGTTCTTTTTATCATTCTTAGAATTTCCAAAGGCCGATGTGGGATCAATGGCATTACTTTTAAGAGAGAATGCATGTTTTCTGACCAAGAGACAAATTGAGTGAAGCTGTTATATCACAGTAAAACTAAGTCCATGTAAATACTGCACCTCACCGAATAAGACAAACACTTTTTGTGCTGGCTAATACAATATTTGCTTGTGTAGCTGCAGTTTTGGTAATGGGCTTTGGTTGAATGGAAGCCATTTTAAACATTCTACAGCAGTCCGTTAGAATTCAGCCCAACTTACTGTTAATGGCAAGTATATTTAACTCAAACTACAGAGTTGCTACTCATTAGCTTGCTTTTAAATACTCAAATCATAACGTGACTATACACAAAATGACATTATGAAAGCATTCAGTTAGCAGAAATATGTACAGCCACTTAATTGTATTACATACATTTGCTGAACACTTGACAGTTACAACAATCTTATATTAAAAAATGCAAATGAGTTTGTGGGTAGAGATTCATGGTTGTACTCATAGTCTGTCATTTCCATTGAAAAAAGAAACTGCAAAGTCAACATCACGTGTTTACAGTGGATAAGTGAGCATGCTATTTGTTGCAGTGGCAGGATTACAATTTGCCTTCTGGGAAGCATTAGACTACAATTTTAAATCAGTATTTACAACAGTATCACTAAATATCCATGACGATTACATTGACATTTTGTGCAGATTTTACCTATTGTAGCAATATTTACCTGCAGTAATAATAAGTGAAGGCAATAGGCTGTTTTAACCTGTCAGTGTGGCATAAAGGCATGTGCATACATGGTTCTCATGTGAGAATACAACAGTCTTTTCCGGTTTGCAGGTGGCACATGGTCTTTTAAGTATTTGTCACTGTTTTTCAGAGAATTGTTTGCATATTGTTCTGAATGTGGGCCATAATTTTTATCAGTGGATAACACACTCCGAGGCAGTCTTTCTCATGTTTGATTAATTGTCCAAGTAGCACAAGCAATGATTAATATCACTGTACAAAAAATAAAAAAAGTTATACCCTCACTTGTGGTGTGTACATGTTGTGAATCCAGTGAGATTCTATAGTACATGGCTAATTGTTCACATCCAGATTAAGTTTTTCCCCCTTTTTTTCAAATAAGTAAATCTTCTGATGCATTGGCAAGCACAAGACTCATTAAATAACCGAGGTAAAGAAAACGATATCCATTACCACCTGAGTTTTTACAGCATCAGGAGCATAGTACTTTGTCAAGCCTGGAACTGTGGACAGATCACAGGTTTTATCCTTCATGTTTTTCCCCTGTCTTTTCAGGCATTGTCGTTGCTTGACACTGTGTCTGTGCAGAGCAACAGACCATGGGGCTGGGGATGTAGTTGAAAGGAGTAACTCTGACGGCTTTACTAGGGGAGCTCTGTCGGAAATGGCCAACGCCACCACTGTGGGTACTTTCCATTGACTGAAAGGTGGAGGATGATGCTGTGCTGTAATTTTTTAGAGATCCATCCGAATCCCCATCTTGGAGGGTATTCCCAAAGGCCATGCTTATTTTTCTGGGGAGGGCCATGTTTGCCTCCTCTGTAATGCTAAGACCTTTTTCAATTGTAGGAGAGGTGCTTGAGTTAATTTTGTTGGCTGAGCAGTCCTCAGTTTGAACAGTTGCATCACTTGTTTTCCGTGATGCCAGTGTAATAGTAGGCAGTTTTCCTGGTAGTGGTGGTGGCATCTGTTTGGTGCCATCAGGTGAAGGTAACAGAGGCAATGCAGTGGGTGGAAGGGTGCTCTTTAATATCTGGGGAACATCCTCATCACGAATCCTTCTCCAGGTCACTTTGTCAGAGTTACGTGATCCAACCCTCTGCTGCTTCTGATTTGAGTTCCTTTCACTTTTAGCTCGTCCACTTGAGTCAGAGGATGAAGAGCGAAGAGAAGAGCGGCTGGTGACACGACTCAAGACATTTATGCTTGGTGAGGAAGAATATCTTTTGAAGGTCTCATCCCTTTTTTCTCTTGGCTTTGGTCCGGGTCTATTTCTCTGTGAGGCCCTGCAAGGACTTTCTGAGCTTGTTCGTCTAGCTGGACGTTTCGCAGCGACGTCTCTATCAATGGAGGTGGCTCTTGATAGAGCCATGTCCTGTCTGACAACCCCCTGTTCCTGAACATGTCTTTGTCCTTGAGTCACAGGCATTCTTCTTGGACCTTGAACTGCTTCCTTGAGCTCCTGACAACGAGAAGAACATAAGAAAACTGCTGGGGCCCCTGGACCTGCTCTTCGGGGTGAGACATGCTGCGATGTTGGGACAGAACGTGAAGAAGCATCACGTCTTGAGACTTTTGGCGATTCTTTGATGAATGTCAGTTGTCTGAGAAAGCCATTACGATCTGATTCACCACTACTTGAATGAGTAGATGTCATGCGAACCAAATCCAGTCGGTTTGCTGGTAGGATTCTTTTCCCTGACATCTGTGTATTTTGTCTGCTGATGCTACTGGGCTGGTTGGTTACTAAAGGTGAAATGTTTCTTGTTTGCCTTGATGGGTTCTGCATGAATGGTATTCTGACAGGGGATTTCTGTGTTTTCCTGTCAATAGGAGATTTTGAATTTTGATTGATGTTTGAAGTGCTTTTGTCCGGTGGACTGCATGGTGCTGATGCCACCTTCTTCGGACCTTGTTTAATAGTTTGGGTTGGGGAGGTTACTTTTTTCTGAGGATGTCTGGAAGGTGTTGAACTTTGAGATGATCCTGAAGATGAGCTCTTTGGTATCCTGGCAGGTGGTGTTGAGCTTCTTTTGGGCAATGACAACTGAGTGGAGTCCATGGGGTTGCCCAGTCTGTGAAGGCTTCTTGACCTGTGTTGAGCTAGATTTGGATTTTTAGGGGCATCAGCTTTTGGTATATTTTTTTTAGGTGGTGGTCTTTGAGATAGAGTTGTCTCCTTCTTGGGTGTGTATATCACCGTTCTACCCCTGAAGACCACAGGCAAGTTTGCAACAGGTTTACGAGGGGCAAAATCAAGTGGTTTATTAGCCTTTTTGTCATCTTTGTATACCTTCTTCTCTTTAGGAGTAAAGCTTGAACCAGACATAAATGACAGAACAGATTCAGACTCTGATGAGGGTTCCTGGGACTTTGAAGCTTGTAACTTGGTAATGATTGTATTTGCTCCTTCTTGTATTGCTCTCCATTCAACACTATTGAGATCAGAGTCTTTGTCAGATGCCATTTCATCACTGTCTAGGTCAATTTCAGGGCTCCACTCTGTTGTTTTCTGAAGAGTAGCTTTCTGTTTGTGCTTTTTCTCAGCTTTCCTTTTTCTGGCAGTCTGCTTTTTCTTGTGTTGAGGCATAGCAGATGTTATGCATCTTATCAAAAGATCATCTTCTGAATCCATGCTGACTGAGCTTGGCGAGCTGTTCTCTTCAAACTGGTTGAGGTCTTGCTGTGATTTAGGAGGGCACTGAGGGTTGGATGTAATATTATGTCTATTCCTTATCCATGTATGCTGAGGTTTTTCATGATGTTCCTCAAATTCTGCATCACTCAAAGAGCTAAGGGAGGAACTCAATGAGTAACATGGAGGTGCTTCTTCTAAAATTAGATTTTGCTTGATTCTTTGAAAACCCTTTTGGCGGGACTGGTAACTGTTGACTTGATCTTTTATATTAGTGTTACGTATTACATTAGTCTCGCTTGATTTATAATGTTGTTTCCGTCCAGTCCTATTCATTGGTCCATCCTGTCTGTCCATTTTATGGCAGATGGCCACTTCTGTAGTTGTCGGGTGGTGCCTAGACTGAAAGGATAAAGTGTTTTCTTGTGCATGACTCCGAGAGCAGGTTTTCTGATTTTGGTACACCTCTGTGCTTTGTTTTCTTATGGGAATATCTAACTGTGGCATGCTTTTTGACAGATTCTGTCCTTGATTTTGAATTTGTCGAACTGGAGACTGGCTTTGAATCCTTTGCTGGGTCATTTTTACTGCCATCTCTTTGCTCTGTATAAGTAATCTCTGAGTGGGCACCATATGTCTGATTGTTTTGTTCAGTTGGTTTGCAACTGTGTGAGACTGACATGTTATTTTAGTTGGTTTGTGGAAGCGAGAGAACATGCGTAGGTCTTCAATTCTCTTTGCTTCAGTATCAACAAGCTCTTGTGTCTCTTTGTTTCTTCGCCAGTCTTTTATTCCTTTAGTTCTGACTGGATATTGGAGAGTGTCATCGCTCAAGGAAGTGGTGCTTGAGAAATTGATGGGCGTACCTTCAGCAGAGTCAGTGTAAGAAGAATCATCATGATAGATTTCTTTTGAAGACATTCCAAGCTTCTGTCCAGTAAACATTTGACTGTTTTTATTCTGCAGCACCATATACACTGGTAATTGCACAGATTTTCGGCCCTGCATGTTGAGAACTTGGTTTGAGAGGTTGGGCATCACAGTGGGCCTTACCTTCTTAAACCTGGAAGGCATGGCAGAATTAATGCACTCTTTGAGAATTTCAATGTCATCATCTGAGTTGCCTTCACTGTATTGGTCTTGGTCATCCATATCCTCTTCATTTTCAGAATCCTCTGGATCATTGTCTTGTTGGTTTAGCAAAGGAGTAAGTTTGAGCTCCACATCTTTCTGAACATAGTGTTCATGTAGAGGGAGGGCACTCAGACTAGAGGCACATGAGAAATTCTCAATTGGTTTTTCCACAGTGAAATAGATCATTGTGTCCAAATCGGGAGGTAGGTTAAACCTTTCTTTAAAGTCTGTGATTTCCATAAATTTGCGCAAACTGCTTTCCCATTGGCTTCCTACACCACTAAGCGCCTGTGTCTCTGGTCCACTTGATTCTGCACAACATGGAGTTTTGCTGCGACTCGGAGGCATTGTTTGTCCTGGGCTGTCTGGTAGGTCACTGGGACTAACAGTTCCACTTATCATTTCACTGCATGGATCACTCTGAATAGAGCTGGCAATTGAAGGAGATTCAAAGCTGCCAAGTGAGCTCACTGAACTACAGCGGCTCATTACAAGAGGTGTTTCATGAATGTAGTTTTCTGAAGAGCTGGATGGTGTCCTGTCCTCAAGAATTATTGGAGACACTCCTCTAAGGAACCTCTTCTCATTTTTGATTGTACTAGGGATCTCAGTTGGATCAGAGCTGCTTATTTTCTGATCAGTTACTAATAACTGACTGTCACTCAAGTCATCAAGTGTCTCATTCTCATCCTCTTCATCTTTTCTCTCAACATTCACATCTTCCACCTCTATGATTTCTAATGAGGAGTCACTCTCTAGCTCATTTTCAGTCTGACTCTGTCCATCAAGTGCTCCATCCCCAGATGATAAAGAGGACAGAGAACTGCAGCGAGAGAAGCATATTGGAGTGTTCTCTACAGAATACTTCTGAGGGGTCTCCAGCTGTCCTATTGTGGGACTTCTCGCAGAGCATATTGGGGAAAACTTGCTAATACTTCCGCCAGTCATCACTGTTGGAACCCAAGCTTGCCTACGCATTGCTTGAGCTGCCTGAACATTAATTGCAGTCTTTGCAACGCCAAACTTGGCAACACTCTGGATCAGTGGAACATGCTGATAGGAGGGAGACAACTTGACAGTTGGTATACTGGCATCCGAAGACACCTTGGTTGATACAGTTGCAGGTGTTGATATAAAAGGTTCTTGACTCTTCTCTGTATCTGTGGAACCTAAATCAGGCAAAATAGCATCTTTGTTTGTCTCAAAATCTCTTTCAGGGATCTCATTTTGACATATGACTCTTGAAATATGTACACCACTGTTTAATGGTTCCTCATGAGCTAGCTTAAGGTCAAGTTTATTTGGACGTCGTTGTTCTGTTGGTCTTGCAAAGTTGTGAGTCTGTTCCTGACTGCCACAATAGCCATCACTGGTACTTCCACTGTTAAGGCTGTCATTGGATAAACTCGAGTTGGCTGTTTTAAGACGCAAGAAGGCATGTGCTCTACTGAGACGCTCTTTAGGTGAAAAAGAGCTGGTATCAGAGAGATGACAAGGGGAACATGAAATAGCTCGTGCCTCATGAAGCTCATCTGGTCCATAATTCCAATCCACAAAATGATCTTCTGAACTGAGGCTGAAGCTGTCCTCTGAGGATGTATGCATGGTAATGTCTTCTACCAGTTTGTCAATTTTAGCCACTGTGTTGGTGATCTTTTTGGCTAATTTCTCAGCTGCCACAGTCACTTCATCATCAGGAGGTTGTGACCTTTTATTTTCAGTTTGAAAGGTTTCAACATCTTGTTCAGGCTCCCCTTCTCGCTTACGTGGCTGAGTATTCAGGAAGTTAGAATTGTTCAAGAACATGGAGAGCATGGAGAAGGTTCCCGTGTCCAAACTGGTTGATGTATTAGGAGCCTCATCATCATCAAAACAACCAGAATCTGAGGCATAGTCTTTTGCTAGGCTTTCAATGTGCCTCAATGGCTTGTTTATACTTTGATGCTTGAAACTTTGCTTCTCGATTGAATCAAATGTTTCTGCCAGATGCTTCGCATCTAATTCAGCCTCTAATGCTTTCTGTTTCCTCATGTAGAGGGATGGCATGCAGGATCCTGGGGATATAACAGCAGTATCTTTATATTTGTGTGGACGATTTGTGAGGAGGTTTCGCAGAGCTGCAGCACTTCCCATGGCTATCATTTTGTGCTTTGAGTGGATAAGATTGCGCAGCATGCTTACAGCTCCCAAATCCCACAGCAATTCCTGGTCCTTCGGACTACGTGCAGACAGGTTCCAGAGGGTTCCACATGCATTACTCACAATGGTCAGACTGTGAGATCGCAAGTGCTGCAGCAGAGTCTGAAGGCAGTTATGATCCCTGAGGATTTGCCTGAAATAGAAAACCAGGAAGAAATTAAGTGATGTCATTGATACTTTGACCAAGACCTCTGCTTAATTTGTGAATGTGAATAAACATGATACCTGTAATCATCTCGGGTAGCAATGAGACTGGACACATTACGCAGGATGCCTCCACCGCTCTCAATAATGGCCAATGAGTTGGTTTGGCATCGATAAGTCAAAGTGCTAACCAAAAAGCCAAGAGCACCATCAACAGAACAAATTGCCACCTTATTCTCAGTGCTGTGTGCTGACAAATTCCACAGTGCACTTAACACACTCTTTAAGGTGGATTCCTGTGGGGAAGACCATGTAAAATCACTTATTACTTATTACTAGTGGCATTGGAGCATAACAGTCACTAGTTTAATGGGTAAATCAGTTATCTTCACTTTTATGTAAACTTGGATCTAAACATGAGATATTTGATTGTACCTTTGTAGCCTGCAATGCACATGTCATAAGTGCTGACACACTGCCGACATCTCTCAAAGCCCTTTTACTGTTGATATCAGCACGCCACGACAAGTTTCTCAGTATACTTGACACTACCTAAAAGTAATGACAGATCACAGAGCTGATTGTGGACCAAATAATTACAAATGAGAGAAATAAAAAAATACTATTAAAATGAGCTGTTGTTATATTTGTCTGTACTTAAAGTTCATCCAGTGGTTTGCTCTTTGGAAAAGTAACGCATGTACCTGCTGTAATTCCTCATTATCAGATGCAAGCTGTGCAACAATGGCTTGAAGACAGTTTTTCTTTGAACAAAGAGTAGCCTGAAAAAGTAAATAAAGAGAATTTTGTCAACATCACAATAAGACAAGCTTTGAAAATACTGCATGTGTCATTTATACATTTACAATACAATCAGAATTGCAAAACAAACTGTGAACAATTATCACATTTATATTTTGTTTCATTATTTAATATTTAATTGTGTATATATTTAAGTAAAAACATGTATACTAATGTGGCAATAACTTAATATTGGGTGCTTATTGTATAATTATAAAGGAATTAAATGACTGTACATATAGAAATGTTGTTTATTAACCCCATGTATTTCATTTATACATGATTACACACTTGTATGCAATAATATGAAAATGTACCTTATTTACAACATCTCCATATGTAAGATTAGTGAGTGCCATTCCTGCATAACGCCGGAGGGCCATATTGATTGGCTCATTGTGCATGCCATATAGTTCTTGGTCCAGCTGCATTAGCTCTGCAATGGCTTGCAGGCCCCCTAAAAGATACACAAATAAGCTTTTTCAGTTTGTTTCTACAGAATACAATCAGTTGCTCTTTGGTCTATTAAGAGTAACTGCATTTACGTACCTAGTTCATTCATTGCCCTGCGGTACTCTTCCTCAAAAGATAACTTCATTATTGCGCACAAGGCCTGGCACATCTGGGGATCCACTGGCTCATGGATTTCTGTGGATATCAAAGAAAAAATATATTTTTGTGAATAATTTTATATCATTGTAACTATATATGACAATTTATCTTTGTTTTTACCTAACCAAAGCTCACCTGTGGTTTTGCCACCACCAGGTGAAGGGGTGCTTAATTGATTTTCAATCCAGTCCCAGCCATTCTCGCAGTGTGAGCGGATCTGCTCTAGCACATGAAGAACTCTCATCTCGCGTCGTGCTTGGCCCTCGTCTGGCTGTGAGTACACAATGTTGTGAAGGGCAGCACTGGCTCTGGAACGGGCTTCTCGACTATAGCCTCCTGTCCCAGCTGCCTCCCCGGTGCCTCCCTCATGTAGTATTTGCACAAGCAGTGGGACGCAGCCAGACTTCCGCATTGCAATGCAGCTTTCCTGTGAGCTTGACATTGCCAGAAGGGTACGGGACATCTCTTCCCGATCTCTAGAGGCCAGCATAGAGAGTAGCCAAAAAACCATCTCCACCTGCAATCCAAACATATATTATCTTACAGTTCATTATTGCACTACTGTCTTTGATTACAATATTTGTTAAACTAAAACTATATGTATACTGCATATAAGGGTATAAAGTAGGGTATAAGCATATACATTGCGATGGATATCAATAACATCAAAAGTCATTTTATGATATTTTGTGTATTATTTACAACTATTTTGAGTTTGATGTTGATTTTAAAGGGGACATGAATTGAGAATTTACATGTATAAAACATGTAAAAAATTTTTTTTACTTTTGACATATAAGAGGTCATTGTATTATAAAAAAATCTTGTATGTTTCAGAACTCAAAACTTCCTTGTTAATCCAAAAACAGCTTTTATTAGAACTGCCAAGCTGCCAAAAGGACTTCAGATTTTGTCTCCGTATGACATCATAGTGCGATGAAAGATAATCAATGCCTACTTCTTCATCATTGCCTCTTTAGCCCCGGCCACCAATCCATGCACGTTTGTTTATTCGCTTCATTTTACTGCGGTTTTCTTTTGTAATCAAGACACAGTTTGATGCAGGCTTTTCAGAGAGATTGAAAATAAAAGATGATGCAGTGTCAACTATATTGGATCCGACAGTATTGTCTCAACACACAAGTGTGAGTAACAATGTTTTTTACCATGTGTCACTATTGCTTTGTCTGTTACATATTGTTTAATGAACTCCTTTTACTTTCACTTTTCTGAAAATTATGAATAATGAATTTAAGTGCGACAAACAATGGTACATTCATTCAATTACATGAAGCACCACAAGTTATTCTTTGCCAACTATAACTGTGGTAACTCCAAGTACCTATTTGCCACAACCAACACTTATAAAGCATATGTAATACACATTAATGTTTCACAGTTGGCAAACTATGTAACGAGATAAACACCTTTCTGTAGCATCTTCACTTAAACACTAATATAATGTAATTCAAATAATGTAAAATGATTGTTGGACTGCATTAATTAAGGTCAGCCGGAACCGGGAACACTTCCCATAACACCTGATGTACTTGTTACATCATAAGAAGAATGGCTTCTACTCTCTCTGTTTATCCAGATGTTTAACATAGTCAGCTGGATCCGGGCCGTATCCAGATCAGATGGTGGACCAGCTAGGTGCGACCACAACACAGCCCTGAAGTGTCAGCAGAGATTGTTTCAACTAGACTATCCCCTATGAAGGCCTCATCGACACGACAGCCAGTGGCTCAGATCCTCAACAAACCCGTTTCCATACCGGCGTAATTAAATCCGATCTTCAACCAGATGGAACTGGTTTCAATATTTTGAATGTTCCAATCCTAATCTGACTTCTGACCTGTAATGCTGCCTGAATCATAATCATACACTGTTCGTTTGTTGGCCAAAGGAGAACTGGCCACCCGACTGAGCCTGGTTTCTCCCAAGGTTTTTTTTTTTCCATTCTGTCACCTGATGGAATTTGGTTTCCTTGCTACTGTCGCCTCTGGCTTGCTTAGTTGGCAATTCAACAAGATTACTGATCTGTCTGTTTTGACAACATTGTATGAGAACTGAACTGAGCTAGACGATGAGATCACTGTTTTCTCCAGAGCTCCATTATCGATAAATGAACTAAGGGTACGTTTACACGACAACGGTGTGCTAAAAAACTGAACATTTTATTAAATTAGTTATCAAAATGATTCCTGTTCACACGGATCTGTGAAAACAACCAAAAATGCTGTATAATGCATGCCAGACAAGTAGTTGGCAATGTCACTTTGTAAAGAAAGACTATGTGCCTGTGCACATACGCATTCAAACGCACATGCCTGTAGATTAAACATGTAATATGCATGTATTTTTACAGATTCACGTTTTTGAATTTTACACGGAGATGATAATGGTATCATTTTCAAAAACTTGCACTTTGAAACCTGTTTCAAAGTTTGCATTCTCAGACCACCAAAACGCCGTTGTTGTGTACATGAACGGCCAGAATGCATAAAAAGTTTTCTGTTTTCATTTGAAAATTGTGTCGTGTAAACAGCCCCTAAATTAAAAACCAATGATTTTTACAACTGAACTTACTTAAACTGGACAATGACTTTCTTCTAGAGCCGCCGTACAGCCAAAACAATCTTGTTGCATTATTTTCCTGTTATCACTGTAAAGCTGCTTTGAAACGATCTGTAAAAAGTACTATATAAATAAAGGTGACTTGACTTGTAATAACTACCTCACAAATATAGGAATAAATATAAATAAAGATTACTAATTACCACGCTGTCACAGACTGGAGTATTCTTGGTATTTGAGGTATAAGTTTGTTGTCTTCTGTTTCTGCATCAGACTCTGAACGCATATAGTTTTTTCCCGTCATAATCATGATGTTGCCTTCACAGTTCGGTACAGGCAGAACCGTGTCTCCTCACAGCAGATCATTTGTGTGTGTGACAGAGGGATTCCTGCCTCTGTTTTGACTCCATTACACATTTTATAAGCTCTTCACGAGTTCTAAGCTGGTCAAAATACCATCATATGTAGGCTATGCACATACAATGGGCGCATTTATCCCAGCACACAGCATTGTTTTGGATGTTCATAAGTTTCATCTCAAAATAAGCAATACGGTTGTACCAAATCAGGTTGTGAACGTATCCCTATGCCTTTAGGTTTGGCATCTTTTGGTTCTGTGATAAAAATTATATCTGAATGTTAAGGGGACTAGGACTAAATGTTTTTTTTTTTTGGTCTGGGCCAAGCGAACCGAACTACAAGTGTGAACACACCCTTAGGGCCCTATCATACACCCGGCGCAATGCGGCTAAAACTATAGCAACACAAGTGTTTTTTGCTAGTTTCATCCTGACGCAGTTATCATTTTCACGTCCTGTGCCACGTTGTTTAAATAACAAATGCATATGCACCCATCTGTTCACCCATGGGCGTGCTGGTCTCAAAACGAGGTGTGTTCAGGCGCATTGTTGGCGTGTTGCTATTTTGAGGCAACTGAATGACTGCGCAACTGAATAATATATTTTTATATTAAAAATAAAAGGATTACAATGTAAAAGATTATTATTGTGTACATAAAGATAAAAATGCCTACATGTCATAATGGATAGTCATTGCATGTATCAGAATGACCTATCTGCAGTAATGACAAATGAAAGTGGCTACTTAACCAATTGTGGCAATACACACAGGTTGAGGGTGTCTATATTCCCCCATGTAAATAGCGAATCCGCCATGGTGCAAGCGCAACTGGCTTTTAAAGGGAATGGGAGATGAGACTCTGATTGGTTTATTGCACATTACACCCAAAACACACCCATTACTCATTAAGAGAATAGGGACAACCCTTTTAGACCATCCTGTCGTTAAACTAGCAAAAGTGGATTCGGACACACCCTAAGTGCTCTTGCGCCGTACGCTTTAGACCATGCGTTTAGATCGTTAAAATAGAGCCCTTAGTGTCTCCAATTCACCTATCCTTCTGTGAGGCGACAGTGCTACCAACTGAGCCACCGTGCTGCAACCATAAGTGTTCGAATTTATTTAAATGCATTTATTCAAGTATGAAGTACAAGCATAGACCAGTATGTTTACGTTTACAGAAAGGCAAATACTGCCCCTTAGTAAAATGGTTACATTCTGAAACGTACTGTAAGCTTCTTTACAGTTCCTAATGATTCTTCTGTGATTTTTTTAATGCAAAATTATATTTTTTTATTAAAACAAACAAACAAAAAACACACAACAATGGTCTTACTTTGCTCCCTGCTTCTCCAGGAGCATCCAAAGTACCAGCATTTCCAGTATCCGTGTCAGGGACAGATGCTTTTGAGAGGCACTCGGTGCTCTGTGAACAGAGAGTATGGTTTATTATTTGTTCCCATTTTGTACAGTAGGTAATTTGGTTTATACCATATGTCTGACTTAACACATTAATATTTATTAAAGCAGCAAAGTAAATCTGTGATATAGTAAGAATGATCCACGCATATTTATAGAGTGTATATTCTTACCAAGTACCAAATACCTTTTGAAGCTATCAGTTTATATATATTCTGTTTAAAATCTGTTTCTGTTTGATTGAGCATTTGCACACCATCTGCATGTGGAGAGTGAATCCCCACCAGTGCCAAAGCACTTGATTCATTCTTGCATGCTCAAACCCATCACTATAGCAACGTTTGGCACCAGTGCTACAAATACAATCTCTAGACAACTAGACTGCATAAAAGGATACAGATATAGCTCAAATTAACTTTTAGAGATTTCAGAATATAATTTAGAAGATTTTAATGCAAGCAGTTTTCAGTAAAAAAAAAATACATTAAGATGTATTCATTTTGCAGACACTTTTATCCAAAGCGACACACAAGCAAGCGGTTCATTAAAAAGAGGCAAACACAGGAAGTGCTCAAAATACAACGTTTCAGAGTATCATAAGCTAGAATAATTGACCTAAATGCTTAAAAATAACCTTTATTGTGTATTTATACAGCCATTAATTGTGAACGTGAATTTATTTACAAATTAAAACATTTGAATTTATTATTATTATTATTTATTTATTTTGGACTGGACAGTGAAGAAAAAAATAGTTACTGAGAGTAAAACATACATAATGTACATAATGTTTAAAAAGCATCCCAGGATGCACCTCATGAAGGTTAAGAGAATGTCCAGTGTGCAAAGCTGTAATTTAGACAAAAGGGTGCCTAACATAAAATATAGTTTCTTAGCATATAGGCTTGATTTGCTGAGCTATTTTGTTCACTGCATAATCCACATACTTCCACATGAATTCATAGTTTTAATGACTTTACTATTATTCTAAAATGTGCAAAATAAAAATGCAGAATGCTGCAGTGGGAAACCCTTAGTCTCAGAGAGCTATGCTCCCAAATTACAGCGTCACACTTGCCAAGCATCCCAGTTACTGAGCAGCCAATAGTAGGCAGCTTGCAGAGGGCATACCCTGTTTTCTGCATAGCAACATTCGGTGCCAGTCTGTGCTGTGAGACAGGGCCAGGTGAGATTGGGCAGTGCAGCTGTGTGGTAAAAAAATGAAAATCCTAGAAGAATAACACCTCCAATTTTCATGTGCTGAGTAGTAGCTATTGGAGAAATACCATATCTACATCAAAACTACAGCATATTTCCATCATTAAAACACTGAATTACACATTTTATTACTTTGTCATAAATATTAAATATAATATTTTATGTAACAGAGCAGTCATGCTACACTACAGTGGAAATACATTTCTGAATCATTATGTAAGACAAATTAATGCTAATTACAATTTACAATTGTTTAGGCATATTAAAATTAGCAACTAGCAATTTTTATGTTTAGCCCTGTTATATAATGTAAATTGACATGTATAATGTTATATATCAATTCCTCTTTATAACCTCAATCCATTACCTGTGCTCTTAATGTCACATTTTTAATGGGACTTTTCCAGCACGCTGGTTCAGTCAACATTGTTCTCTGTGGTTTTGTGTTGCTCCTGGTAATGGCAAACCCTGAGTGGTTTACAACATCTATAAATTATTCTGTGAAAATGCCACTACTGTACTGCGAGATAAAAAATAGTGGAGAAATGTATTTGTAGAATTTTAATTTTACCAAATAATTGACCGGAATTAAATCACCAAAGTGCCATTTCTTTCTAGTGTGAACATGAAAAGTTCCTGTCTTCACTAAACTATTATAAATATGCTAAACACTAAACTTTCTACCAAGTCCCACTGTTGTCGGTTATACCTCATACACTTGACTTTTGACAATTTTTAAAAAAAATATTAATGTTTTAAAACAAAACGGCTTCACTCATTTAAAGTTTTATTTTTATTTATTAAAGAATATTTTTTTTTCTGTAATTTCAGCCTTTAAATTTAAATTAAAATCTCCAGACAGTCATCTGAAATGTTTTAACATAAATATCATAATACATTTTATTTCATAAAGTGAAAACATTCATCATAGAAGAGGTCTCTTTATTATCTGTATAATTTTTTAGAAGTATTTTTGAACAATTTAAAGGTGGTCGAAATAGGTACTGCAGTCCAAATTCAAAATACTGGAGATCGTTGTTTCCCACGCCCCCTCCTTCTCAGACTCGACGTTCATGCGGGTTGCCAACTTGAGGATACGCAACAGGAGCGAGCGAAATTGACAATGAAAGCTGTGTAAGTTGATGAGTTGATTTATCTGCATTTTTAATATGTTCTCGTTCATAGAGATTTTTAGATGGATACAGATGCTTTTTAGGTAGGGTAGAATCTGCGATCTCTGACCCAGTTTGTTTGCTGGCTTCCATGGCAGCAAAACGCTGTGTTTTCAGCCAACTGGCAACCTGGGCTGTCGGAATACTATTGGGTAAACTGGCAGCGTGAGGTTTCGCACAGACCAAAACAAAAACAGACATTTCGACACGAACGCACATTTCAAAGTAGAATAACTGGCTATAGCATTGTTTTTCAGAGAAACAAGTAGGTGAATTTAGCATGTTTCCTAAATATCTGCAAACATATTATGGTATTTTTATGCTTTAGTAAAGTGAAAAACTTACATACAGCACCTTTAATATACAATATATTGCCAAAAGTTTTGGGACGCCTGCCTTTACATGCACATGAACTTTAATGACATTCCATTCTTAATCCGTAGGGTTTAATATGGAGTTGGCCCACCCTTTGCAGCTATAACAGCTTCAGTTCTTCTGGGAAGGCTTTCCACAAGGTTTAGGAGTGTGTTTATGGGAATATTTGACCATTCTTCTAGAAGCGCATTTGTGAGGTCAGGCACTGATGTTGGACGAGAAGGCCTGGCTCGCAGTCTCCGCTCTAATTCATCCCAAAGGTGTTCTGACGGGTTGAGGTCAGGACTCTATGCAGGCCAGTCAAGTTCCTCCACACCAAATTCGCTCATCCATGTCTTTATGGACCTTGCTTTATGCACTGGTGCACAGTAATGTTGGAACAGGAAGAGGCCATCCCCAAACTGTTCCCACAAAGTTGGGAGCATGAAATTGTCCAAAATGTCTTGGTATGCTGAAGTATTAAGAGTTCCTTTTACTGGAACTAAGGGGCCGAGCCCAACCCCTGAAAAACAACCCCACACCATAATCCCCCCTCCACCAAACTTTACACTTGGCACAATGCAGTCAGGCAAGTACCGTTCTCCTGGCAACCGCCAAACCCAGACTCATCCATCAGATTGTCAGACAGAGAAGCGTGATTCGTCACTCCAGAGAACACGTCTCCACTGCTCTAGAGTCCAGTGGCGGCGTGCTTTACACCACTGCATCTGGCACTTTGCATTGCACTTGGTGATGTAAGGTTTGGATGCATCTGCTCGGCCATGGAAACCCATTCCATGAAGCTCTCTACGCACTGTTCTTGAGCTAATCTGAAGGCCACACAAAGTTTGAAGGTCTGTAGCTATTGACTTCTGGGCACTGTGCGCCTCAGTATGCGCTGACCCCACTCTGTAATTTTACGTGGCCTACCACTTCGTGTCTGAGTTGCTGTTGTTCCCAATTGCTTCCACTTTGTTATAATACCACTAACAGTTGACCGTGGAATATTTAGTATTGAGGAAATTTCACGGATGGACTTTTTGCACAGGTGGCAACCTGTCACGGTGAATTCACTGAGCTCCTGAGAGCGTTCATTCTTTCACAAATGTTTGTAGAAGCAGTCTGCATGCCTAGGTGCTTGATTTTATACACCTGTGGCCATGGAAGTGATTGGACCGAATTCAATGATTTGGAGGGCTGTCCCAATACTTTTGGCAATATAGTGTATATCAAAAAAATTTATCATTTAAGGAATTTTATGATTCAGGGGTGTATGTGTCACCTGAGTCTCTGGTAGAGCACTCTTCTCTTGAGGACCACGCGAGCTCTGTGCCTCATTAAGCTCTTTCTCCAGCTGCTCCAACCGAGCAACACGGATCTGTACATAGAAACACATACCGTGATTAATGATACAATACCTGCAACATTCTAATGATTTGATAGTGATACTTTGAAGGCATATCTTCATACACCACTGTATCATACACCATAATATCTCTGCTACAAATCCCAGTTTAGTTATACAGTTCATCCAGCATGGTTTTTCTGATAAAATTGGTTGACCAAGGATATCTTGCTGGTTAGGGAGATTAAGAAGCCTGGTTGGGGACACCAGCATCCAGAACACAACATAAACTGTTAGATTTGCAGTTGATAAAAGCGTGACGTGGTTGTGACTGACACGTGACACTTAAGCTGGATTTACAGCTGGATCTTTGTAGATGAAAATGTGGCATTTAATCTATAATCTGTTCTTACTTGTGTTCTCTGAACCATCTCATCACTGGTGCCGAAACGTTCCTCCATCACAGAATGCAGTTGCTGAGCTTCAAATTCCAGCTGCTGACGAATAAAATCCACCTGCAAGGAGAACTGTGAAGCACAGACAAATGCACAGATATCATTTGTACTGCACACATACCATTGTTTACCATTCAAAGAACAAGAACAAACTTCTAGAGATATGAAAGAATCTTACGGACTAAACAAACTATTCTATAAAATCTGTTATATAAAAAAGCTTTTATTTTATAAAAAAAAAAAACGGCATAAACATTTTGATGAATTTCCCCATTTGTAATTAATGGAAAAAAAGACAGTCAATACTGGTTTGGAATGACATGTTAGTGAGTTTTCGGTTATATTTTATTTTAAGGTGTCCTTGTTACAGTGTAACTATACATTTAAGTACTACTTACTATATAATTAGGGCTAGGATTAGGGTTTGGTTTAGGGTTAGTTGCATGTAATTATGCATAATTTACTGTTATTACTACAATACATACATGTAGCATATGTAACATTGATAATTTTCATTTTTGGCTGAACTATCCCTTTAAGAATCATAGCTGTTATTTCAAACTAGACAAGGGCATTACCTGACTTAAACAAATCTACATGTAGGACAGTCTGTGGTCATTAGCAGCAAAACCAGGTGACCTAATTTCTGACTACAGATGCACACAGTCCTATTAGTGAAAAACTGGGGTGGAAGTTGTTTAGGCTGCTTACCGTATCGAGCCGTGGCAGTTCAGCCAGTCTCTGAGACAAACCCTGCAGCTGTGAGTAATACCATCGCCGCTCTCTCTCCTCTTTCTCTATTTCACTCAGCAACATGGACCTATAACACACAAAACACATTCACACAGAACTGACTCACTTTCATGAGTGTGAATTTAAACGGAATAGGCCATAGCCCATATGATGTTGAATGTTCCTGCATGTTTTTTTTTAATAACAAAACATTTGGAAAACACATTGGGTATATAAAATAAGTTGTTTCCTCCTTCCCTGAGCATGTTACACTCACTTTATTAGGCACACCTACTCAACTGCTTGTTAATATCTAATCAGCCAATCACATGGCAGTAACTAACGCAAAAAACGTTGCCTAGTCTGATAAGTCTTGATTTCTGCTGTGACATTCAGATGGTAGGGTCAGAATTTGGTGTAAACAACATGAAAGCATGGATCCATCCTGTCTTATATGGTTCAGGCTGCTGGTGGGGTAATGGTGTGGGCATATTTTCTTGGCATACTTTGGGCCCCTTTGAGCATCGTTTAAATGCCACAGCCTACCTGAGTATTGTTGCTGACCATCTGCTATCCCATTTTCTGATGGATACTTACTGAGTGGCTCTGTAGCTATCTGTAGCTAATTTATCCTTAAAGCGCCATGTAACAAAGCTCAAATCATCTCAAACTAGTTTCTTGAACATGACAGTGAGTTCCCTATTCTCAAACGGCCTCCACAGTCACCAGATCTCAATCCAATAGAGCACCTTTGGGATGTTATAGAACGGGAGATTCACATAAAGGATGTGCAGCCAACAAATCTGCAGCAACTGCATGATACTATCATGTTAATATGGACCAAAATCTCTGAGGAATATTTCCAACAACTTGTTGAATATATGCCACAAAGAATTAAGGCAGTTCTGAATGCAAAAGGGGGTCCAACTAGCAAGGTGTACCTAATAAAGTGGCCGGTGAAATGTCTTTCTCTTTATCTCTCTTATATTCATGAAGAATCTTGCATTCATGGTTGAATCCAGTTAAATGCTCTCTAGAATGAGAGCATCACCTACTTTTTATTAGCAATAGCAAGTAATTATTATGGATCATGGATGTGACCTAAACTAAATGCCACTGACTTTTAAAGGGGACTAACCCTCTAAGGAAAAAAACACATTTTGGTTAAACCAGACAGGTGATGAGTGTTTAGATGTGATGATCTCACCTCTCTTTAGAGAGTTCCTCTAAGTGCTGGGCAGTGACACGGAATTCTCCAGCCTGATGAGGGTGTCCGGGGTGCATGGCTGTGCCCTCTCCAGATGCAGATGAAGACTGGCGGGACGGTGGACAGACAGGACTCCTGGCTCTGCCGATGCTCAGTCTCTCCTCGCCTTCCCCTACCTGGCTAGCTATCGTCTCCGGAAACACACGCAGGTTGTGAGGCTGATACTTTAGCTCGTAGTAGTTGGTCAAGTCCATATGCAGCTCTGTAAAAACAAGATTTTTTTTGTTTTGAGTTTCGTTTAGTACTTGTGGATTTGTACAAATTACTCAGCTAAAATAAATTTATTTTGCTGTAGTTTTGTACACAGGGCCGGATTAACATAAGGGCTAGGTGGGGCTGAAGCCCCAAGGGAAGGATTGACTAGCCATCTTGAGCACCTGAACTTTTCCTGGTGGGCCGCTCGTCAAAACTCCACCACGTCCCCACATATTAAGCACTGTTATTTACTGGAGTGATGCGAGTGCATGGGAAACAAACACCAGAAGTCAAATGATGAAACCTACCTGGCAGTACCTGATTACACCGTACACATTCCGCAGTCGCAGCGCAAGAGCAGCTGGACCGTCTCACTCACAGTGCAGACAAACTCACTTGACACTTTCGCCAAGTGATAATCTGTGCCAGTCACTTGATCCATTTGAATTCAATACAAGCGCAACATGATATGTGAACATTAAAGGCTCTGTGGCAAAAGTAGCTGAAACCAGACTGAATAGCTCTGACCATTTAAACTGAAGTGTCAAGGTAAATTGTAGGCTACACAACGGTAATTACAAGCTTTTCAGTCCACACAGCACCACCCTATAAAAATTTACCACGCACTTACTAACACGGTAGAAATGTTGCATTATGGTATCTATTTTTAATCTTACTACTATTAGCTTTATATTAAATATTAGGTAGCCTAATATATTAGAGCAATATAAGTCACTTTTAGAGGTTGTTTTTTCATTACAAATACCATAGTTTAGTAATATTATTATTACTGTTGTTGTTGTTATAGAAATCATAAAACCATGGTAATAAGGAGCATGGTTTTTGCCTGTGTCATGATTCTGTCCAAGAAGAGAGCACGTGAACCAATCATCTCTTCCTCTTTACTTTTAGTTATAGCACCAAATGATGAATAAACAACAGAATGTAGGTTGAAAGAAACAGTACAACTTAGTGAAATGTATCATGTCTCATGCAATTGCTCAATCAGTATTTAAACCATGGAAAGATGTCAATAGCAGCTTGTCACGTGACGTTTACACCAGGAAAGCCATTCAATGTCCATAATTTGTTAGTTAGCTAGACAAAATAACTCTCTATTATATATATATTTTAAACAGACAAATACAGTCTGCTTTAAAAAAAGTTAAATTTTCATGTCTATATTAAACACACCCTCAATGACCTAAAACAAAAGTACATCAACAACAGAATGGCTTCAACAGAAGAAAATAAACCTTGACTGAGATGCTATAGCATGACCTCGAGAGAGATTCACACCAGAAACCCCAAGAACTGTTTTTAACTGAAATCGTTTAGAGGGATGTTACACAATACTGTGCAGTTCTGATCCGCATTTACAGGACATGTTCTCCCAATGAAGCATTAACTAATTATTTAACCCACTGTGTTCAACAAAGACATGAAACGTATTTTATTTGTATTTTTTTGTATGATTTGTGTAACAGACGTAACTTCAAATTAAATCTAAATGTAAATTCAATTCCTGTATTATTATGTGATATTTTTATAGTAGCTATTCAAATAAACAATATGCAAAATATCTTGTATATTTATCAAAAACATAATTAAATAACTGAGGAATAAAAAATAAATATATTACTGTTAAAAGAATAATGCTACATGTAATTTAACTGTGACTGCAATGTAGAGAAGTGTATAAATTTCCTGCAGTACCTTTAAGCTGGTCCAGTACATCAGTTCTGCCTGAAGAGGCAAGAGTTCCGGCCTCCTGCTCCAGTTTACTTTGCAGCTGCCTCAGAACCTCCTATTATAGCAAAATAAAAAATAAATGAGCAGCCATTGTTTGCCAGTGTAGCCCAGTTTTGCAAAAATTAAAAAGTAAAAAGAGACGCCTCTCTCATACAGAGTAACCAGATGAGCATAATGCATGCATCCGCTCTCTTTGAGGAGAGAACAGACTGTGAGAGTGAACATCTTTGCCAAGGATTACGCTCAGCATGTGGGCCACAGTGCAATCATGGGATATTGAATATGTATCACCTATAATCTCATGAAAGCAGTTGTTGAATTAATTTAAATAGATGAATCAGCTGTATTTCAGATGGATGTTAAAGGGATAGTTCACCCAAAAATTCTGTCATTATTTACTTAATCTCATGTCCTTCTTAAAAGGCCCCAATATACTTCTTTTTCATTCTTCGCTCGGGGTAAAATGAAGTGTGCACCCACACTACCGAGAGTGACGTTAAGATATTCATGTAAATATGTGCTGCACGCTTTCCTCTCAATAACAAAATAAACACACAACAAAAATGAGTACACAGGAGTTAAGAAAGCATCAGATCATAGCAACGTGAATATGTTTGCGCAAGCTCTGCAGTTCGTCACTCTAGTAAAGCCATGTCGCGTTATTTATATAGCACTTAAAGGGATAGTTCACCCAAAAATGGAAATTACCCCATGATTTACTCACCCTCAAGCTGTTCTAGGTGTATATTACATTATTCTTTCAGACGAATACAATCGGAGTTATATTAAAAAATGTCCTGGCTCTTCCAAGCTTTATAATGGCAGTGAATGGCAGCCTGAAATATGAAGCTCAAAAAAGTGTATCCATCCATTATAAAAGTAATCCATACGGCTCCGGGGGGTTAATAAAGGCCTTCTGAAGTGAATCGATGGGTTTTTGTAAGAAAAATATCCAAATCTAACACGTTATAAAGTAAAAGATCTAGCTTCCGGCGGGCCGCCTTCCGTATTCAACTTACGAAGAAAACGTAACTGGCGCGACGATGACGTCGGACGTAGCGTAAACGTTTTGAACTGAGAGAGGCGTTACACTTTCGTAGTAAATTGAATACGGAAGGCGGTCCACTGGAAGCTAGATATTTTACTTTATAACGTGTTAAATATGGATATTTTGTCTTACAAAAACCCATCAATTTTCTCACATGCTGTTATTTATTTTTGATATTTATACTGTTTTATTTCTATGTCAAATTTGTGGAAAGGAGTTCAATTAGGAGGTCACACACAGCCTCAATCAGAAGTTCTGGAAGCTCATAATTCATGTGCAGTGAGGTCTGAAGAGACTCAATCATACAGGAGAGAAGCCAGCCAGTTGAGTTTCTGGCAAAACCTTTTACAGTGCTTGTGTATTGTTGTGTATCAAGTCATTTGATAATTCATACTCAGAAAGTAGAACTAAAATTACATTAATCAAGATGATTAGTTGAAACATTTCAAAATGCACCTGCAGTTGTAGTTATTTAAAACTCATCGTTATACAACTAAACTTGTCATTAAAGAAATTTGAAGAACACGATTAAAGAACACGAAAAACATGTATTTTCATTCATGTATTTGTGTATCTACTAATACATGAATAAAAAAAATACACGTTTTTCATGTTTTTTAATCGTCAGCTCTTCTTGCTTCTCCTACATCCTCAACTCTTCTTGCTCCATCTCCTCTTCCTATACCATATATTCCTTTCCCCTCATCTCTTTCTACCTCACTCTTACACCTCTTCCTTTTCTGATTCGATGCATGTGATTTGTAATTTGCATGAAATTTTGCACTTGTTGTCAGATCGTTTCAGGCTGTCCCTGGTGTTTGTTCCGTGGTGTTTGTTCCGCTGCTTCCGGTGTGTTCTCCGTTCCGGTTCCTGGATTTCCTCAGTGTCTGTGTTTGCCCGCTGTGTCCCTGCGTCACAGCCCAGCCTGGATTCATCTGCCTGCATCTGCCTTCTTCTCTGTGGACTGCCTGTCTTTTCACCTGGGATCGCCTGACCTGTTGCCGTGGCTTCCTGCTTCTGTTTACTGTTCTTAGCGATCTGTCGCTTACATTATCTGAATATAGAGTTATTTGCATTAGCTGTTGGATCCACCTGCCTATCTTTCATCGAACGTAACAGAACGATCTGACCAACAGAATGGATCCAGCGAGGATGACTAAGCTACAGGATCTCACTTCTAGCAACCAGAGAATGGATTGGCAGGACCAACAGGTAACCGCCGCAGCTCAGGCGATGCAGGCACTGGTGAAGCAGGTGTCCGAGCTCTCGACCCAGATTCAAGAACTAAGAGCTCCCACTGCGCCCTACCCGCCGCCCGTTCCCCAGCAACCAGTCAACAACAACGGCCTGCACGAACCCCGGATTCCTACGCCAGAACGCTATGCAGGTGAGCCCGATCTGTGCAGACCATTTCTAACGAGGTGTTCCTTATTCTTTTCGTTGCAACCCATCTCATTTTCCACAGAGACTTCCAAGGTGGCACTGGTGATTAACCTTTTGACGGGGCGTGCAGCGCGCTGGGGAACGGCGGTTTGGGAGAATCAAGATCCGTGTTGTTCCTCGTTCCTGGCACTCTCGGAGGAGATGAAACGGGTCTTTGACCGGGCAGCTGCGGGCCACTCCAGCAAGGTAATAGACCCATTTCCGACTACATCATTGACTTCCGAACTTTGGCCGCAGAGTGCAGGTGGAACGAGGAAGCGCAGTGGGACAGATTCCTGCATGGGCTGGCTGACCGTGTCCAGCAGGAGGTATGCTTTGGATCTGCCCTCTAGCCTCAATGGACTCATGGAACTAGCGCTACGAGTAGATTCACGACTGGAGTTCCGAGACCAACGCACCCGTACGAGAAGGACCCCGGATTTTCAAGAGTTCCTCGGTGCTAACACAGTCAGCCCTACCAACGATCCCGAGCCCATGCAGGTGGGCAGAGCTCGGCTTTCCCGGGAGGAGAGAGAGCGTCGAAGGACTGGAAGACTATGTCTCTACTGTGGCGTGGCGGGGCATTTCCTCAACCAGTGCCCATGAAAAGATCGAGCCCGGCAGTAGAGAGGAGGCTACTGTCGGGTGGAGCTGCGTTGGGGAAATCCTCGTCTGCGACTCTCCTTCCGGGAAGACTGCAGTGGGCAACCAGATTTTACGTCTGCCAAGCCCTCGTGGATTCCGGAACGGAGGGTAATTTCATTGACCGTTCATTGGAACTACAACTTCAGATTCCCGTCACTCCCCTTTCCAGTACTATTGCAGTTTACGCTCTCAACGGTCAGACTTTACCCACCATCACTCACACCACTGACAATATCACTCTCATCATTTCTGGTAATCACACAGAGACTATCACGTTCCTCCTCACGGACTCCCCTCACGCACCCATTGTCCTCGGTCATCCCTGTTTGGTGAAACACAACCCCAGGGTTGACTGGGGACACAATTCAGTCGCAGTTTGGAGCAATCATTGCTATGCCTCTTGTCTTGTGTCTGCTCGTTCGTCTGTGTCTAGTTCTGTGTTTCAGGAGGAGACGGCGATTTTATCTAACGTGCCAGAGGAGTATCTCGACCTGAAGGAGGTGTTCAGTAAGTCCCAGGCTGCTTTTCTTTCTCCTCATCGTCCCTATTACTGTGCCATAGATCTACTGCCAGGCAAGTCTCCGCCTAAGGGCAAGTTATATTCACTTTCTACTTCTGAGAGGGAGGCCATGGAGAAGTATATTTCTGATTCTCTAGCTTCCGGGTTCATCCGCCATTCCTCTTCTCCAGCGGGGGCGGGATTCTTTTTGTGGGTAAGAAGGATGGTTCTCTGTGACCTTGTATTGATTACCGAGGGTTGAACAACATCACGGTAAAAAACACTTATCCTTTGCCGTTGATGTCTTCAGCCTTCGAGATGGTTACAGGGAGCATCCATATTCACGAAATTGGATTTACGTAATGCTTATCATTTGGTGCACATAAGGGAGGGGGATGAGTGGAAGACTGCATTTAATACCCCCAGGGGCCATTTTGAATATTTAGTGATGCCCTTCGGGCTATCTAACTCCCCTGCAGTCTTCCAAGCACTAGTCAATGACGTGCTGGGAGATATGGTTGACCAGTTCATTTATGTCTACCTGGACGACATATTGATTTTTTCTTCTTCTCTCCAGGAACATGTCCAGCACGTCAGACTAGTGCTCCAGAGGTTGCTAGAGAATGGGCTTTTTGTCAAGGCGGAGAAATGCGCGTTTCACGCACAGTCAGTTCCGTTTCTAGGTTATAACGTCTCATCCAAGGGAATGCGCATGGACCCTGACAAGGTTAAGGCTGTGATAGATTGGCCAAGCCCAGATTCCCGTAAGGCCCTACAGAGGTTTCTGGGGTTTGCCAATTTCTATCGGCGTTTCATTCGCAATTTCAGCCAACTAGCCGCGCCTCTGACAGCGTTGACCTCCCCCAGAACGGCGTTCAGGTGGTCTGGTGCAGCCAAGGCTGCATTCTCTAAACTCAAGGGTCGCTTTGTTTCTTTATCGCGCGTTTTTGACCGCTCCGAGCGCCCGTTCACTCCAGAGTGCATTTTACCAGAGAAACTTAGAGTTTCCACACTCACATGGGAGGTCGAGTCGAAGGTTAAATCAGCCTTAGAAGGGGTAACGCCTCCGACCGTTGTATGATGTACGATGGGGGCACTACTCCAATGTAGCCTGTCACCCAGGGGTTAATAGAACCAAGTTTCTGGTTAAGCAACGATTCTGGTGGCCTGGGATGGCTCGTTACATCCGGGATTTTGTTTTGGCCTGTTCAGTTTGTGCCATGGGTAAGACCTCTAACCGCCCTCCCGATGGGTTACTTCAACCGCTGTCTATCCCTTCGAGACCCTGGTCCCACATTGCGCTAGATTTTATCACTGCCCTCCCACCCTCCCAGGGCAAGACGGTCGTTTTTCTCGAAGATGGTTCATTTTATTCCCTTGCCTAAATTACCCTCTGCCAAGGAGACAGCGGTAGCTGTCGTCGATCACATCTTTTGTTTACATGGCCTTCCGATGGACGTGGTTTCCGACAGGGGGCCCCAATTTGTGTCCAAGTTTTGGCGTGAATTTTGCAGATAGCTGGGGGCGACGGTTAGTCTGTCTTCGGGTTTTCACCCCCAGAGCAATGGCCAAACTGAGCGGGCCAACCAGGACCTTGAGAGAGGGTTACGATGTTTGGTTTCCAAGAATCCTTCCTCTTGGAGCCAACATATCTCATGGATTGAGTATGCGCATAATTCGTTACCAGTGTCAGGTACGGGCCTTTCGCCATTTCAGTGTAGCTTAGGGTACCAGCCAACGATTTTTCCCAGTCTGGAATCCGAAGTCGCGGTCCCCTTCCGCTCACACCTTCGTCCAGAGGTGTTGTGACACATGGAGCAGAGCCCGTGAGAATCTGCTCCAAGGCCCAAGCCGATCGCCACAGGTCTAAGCCTCCCGTCTACGTCGTGGGTCAAAGAGTGTGGCTTTCTTCTAAGAACATTCCTCTCCGCTCTGTGAGTAATAAATTAGCTCCTAAATTCATTGGCCTGTTCACGGTCACCAAGATCCTTAGTCCGGTGGCAGTCCGCCTCAAACTGCCTCCCGCATACGGGAGGATTCAGAAGTTGTGTTGTTAGGGACATACTGAATCACTCCCTTATCGACGATTACAATTGACAGGTGGGTCCTCCTGGGAGCTCCAGGAGGCGCTCCTAGGGGGAGGGGTACTGTCACGGTTCATCAATTCATCGTCTCTTTTCTCTCTGTGTTATGTGCAGTTGTGTTGGAGGCGTGGTCACTGATTATGGAGCTCATCGTTTCCACCTGCTGCACTCATTAACCAGCCTTCATATACGTGTCTCTCACCTGCACTTGTTGTCAGATTGTTTCAGGCTGTCCCTGGTGTTTGTTCCATGGTTTTTGTTCCGCTGCTTCCGGTGTGTTCTCTGTTCCGGTTCCTGGATTTCCTCGGTGTCTGTGTTTGCCCGCTGCGTCCCTGCGTCACAGCCCAGCCTGGATTCATCTGCCTGCATCTGCCTTCTTCTCTGTGGACTGCCTGTCTTTTCACCTGGGATCGGCCTGAACTGTTGCCGTGGCTTCCTGCTTCTGTTTATTGTTCTTAGCGATCTGTCGGTTACATTATCTGAATAAAGAGTTATTTGCATACGCTATTGGATCCTCCTGCCTATCTTTCATCGATCGTAACACCAAACTAGTGACTTGGCCATCCAGTGTGGCGACGGGACGTACATCTCCGTTCCCTCCTTCAGGGAACGAGGGTTATATACGTAACCGAGACGTTCCCTTTCAGTCGGTCACGTTCGACGTACGTCGGACGTCACTGACGAATTGGGATCCCTATGGAAAACGCCACAGTTACTACCACTGCAGGCGGGGGACTACACCGCACAGAGACGAAAGACACGGGCTCGCCGAAGCGAGCCGTACCGTGGAAGAATACACATATGGGACCACCGTAGGGGTCACAACATATGGAACCCAGCCTAACACAAGTTCCACCAATACATACGAGTGTTAGACCTGGCGTCGGACGCTCCGCCACATCTGAACTCAACAGGGTTTCGCCAATCCTGGGGAACTCGACTGGAGCATATCAGCGCACGTATCCGGTCCATGAGGAGGAGCAGCAAGCCGACACAAGAGCAGGCACTTCGGTGTTACTGCTATTTGAAGCGAGCACACGGGAATAAACCGGCTCTACACGGAGGCTATAGAATCTAGCGAACGTGTTAGGTGTCGCCCGCAGCCCGCAGCTCTACATATATCTGTCAGCGAGGCGCCATGCGCCAGTGCCTAGGAAGAGGCCACACTCCTAGTGGAGTGGGCCCTCAACCCGGCATGCCTTGGGTTTCATAAGCCAAGGTGATGGCATCCACTATCCAGTGGGCCATCCTCTGCTTGGAGACAGCCTTTCCCTTCTGCTGGCCTCCTTAACAGATGAAGAGCTGTTCTGAGGTCCTGAAGCTTTGCATTCTGTCCACGCAAGTCCGCAGAGCGCGAACGGGACAGAGAAAAGCCAGGGCTGGGTCTGCCTCCTCCGAGGGCAGCGCTTGCAGGTTCACCACCTGGTCCCAAAAGGGAGTGGTGGGAACCTTGGGCACATGACGATTATGACCGTCAGCTGGCGGCAGGGAACGACCGCATCCAGAAACGCACGGGTGGAATGACATCTTGAAAAAGACGCAGTGTCACACCCGTGTTACTCTTTTAGAGGAAACGCTCTTTTAGTGCTGAAGCACCCAGGGACAACAGCGGCAGACACAGGAATATAGTGCAGCTTGTGTCTGCTCTCACTGTGGAATGCCCTCACCGAACCAACAAAAGTGCTGTGAAAACAGCAGTTTGCTCTCTCATCTGCAGACAGTGAGCACGCGGTCGCGCTGAATGTGCCTTCTCTCCCAGCACAGAAGTTTCTCTCTCTCGTTCTCTCTCTCTGCTGAAAACAGGAACAGTGCTTCATCAACGGCGTTCGGCTCCGAAGTGAATGACAAATGTGCGTTGCATCCGCTTCCTGTTTATACCTGCGGTGCGGGGCGGAGCATGAGATGCAAATCTCGCACGCCAAAGGCCATTGGCCCTGTTCAACAATACACTCGAAGCTGATAGGGGCTCCCAGAAGTGATCCCAATTCGTCAGTGACATACGACGTACGTCGAACGTGACCGACTGAAAGGGAACTGTAATATGCCTGCCAACTGTAAATAAACATGCCAAAATAGTTGTATATTCTGATTATTATCAATAATAAATGTTACTATTTGTTTAACAATGATGTCTTTTATCCAGTAGTTACCACCATTTTTAAAAAGTCACTCATTTATTACTACAATTCCAATTTTACTAATGTTTCTAATTTTTAAAAAATAAGTTTCTTATTCTCTCCAAGGTTGCATTTTTGATGATAAATACAGTAAAAACAGTAATATTATGAAATAGTATTACAATTTGAAATAACTGCTTTCTGTTTTGATATATTTTAAAATGTAATTATTTCTGTGATGTCTGAATTGTCATTAGAAATCATTCTAATATGCTAATTTGGTACTTAATACATTTTGTATTGTTATTAATGTTAAAAACATTTGTGCTGCTTAACTTTTTTCTGGACTGTGATTTATTTGAAATAACATTTTTATGAAATGTCTTTACTGTCACTTTTGATCAATTTATACTTTCAGAATAAAAGTATTAATTTCTTTAAAAAAAAATATTTAAAAAACCCAACTTCGCAACAGGCATGTACCTGCAGTTTGTAACCTACACACAACCTTTTAAGAGTTTTTTTTCATCTGACGAATTTCAATGCCATTTTAAGTGGACTTGTATGGTTTGTTGGTTTGATTTCATACGCATAATCATTTAATGTGAATATGATAGGAAAAAGACACTCCCATTTTACTGGAATTCGAAAGCTGAACCGACATCACTTTCATGTAACACATTAAACATTCTGCAATTTAAGACCCAGGTCAATAATGAAATAAGCTTCATGGTGTATTGGTTGCCTTTTCCGCTCAACTGAGAGCTGTAATGGACAACAATGATTCACAATGTGCTCAGACATCATTCAGCCCAGAGATGCTGGACATTCATTAGAGTCTCCAGACATTTAGTGGAAAGTAGGTCATGACTGATACAAATGCATGCAATGGAGTGGAGACACGCTTTCACCAAATAGACCTACAACATACTGCTCAACATGACCAATAGTATTATAAAACATTTATGTACTTCATATAGAAAATAACAAAACAATCACAAATACTGAACGAACAATATTCCAAATGAATAAACTGGAGTCATAATTATTTTTTGAAGTTTAAAAATCAAATATCCAAAGTCCAAAAAGACCCTTTACTGCATGAGCACAACAACGCCTATTTTGGTGCACACCAACAGGGCCCATTGTAACATGGTTTAATCAAACAAAGGAGAATATGTACCACATGTAGTGTCAACAAGAACCAACAAGAGACTGAACTAAACAGGGGGTATATATACACAGGACTAAACAAGTAAAATTAATAAAAAAAAAAAAAACAATTTAGCCATTCTTAGGTTGACTTTGAAAATTGTAACTATCAGGGTTCCCACTCTTTTTTTTTCAGTGATCATTTTCCAGGACATTATCAATTTTACTATGGTGGGAATAAAAGTATCACGCCAAATAAAATAAAAACGTAATTGCGACTTTTTATCTCACTATTCTGACTTTTTCTTGCAATTGTGAGTTTACATAATTGTGATATAAACTCGAACTTATAATTTATAAAGTCAGAATTGTGAGATATAAACTTGCAATTGCGAGAAAAAGTCAGAATTGCGATTCTGAATTTATAACAACTACATCTAGCAATCTTGACGTTATAACACATTATATCACAATTATGTAAACTCAAAAAAAATTTTGTGAGATAAAAAGTTGCAATTACCTTTATATTTTTTATTCAATGGCAGAAACAAGCTCCCATAGTTTATTGCCATGACTTAACTATAAAATCAGTTTTTAATATGAGCTTTTAATCATACATTATGACAAATGTTCTCGTTACCAGTGTCAATATCATAAAAAAAATAGAACTGTTTTAATGTATTGTTTAATGTAATTTAATTGTTTTGGGCCAGTGATGAACTAAAGAAAAACCGAAGAACTTTATAAAAAATAATTTTCCAGGATAACAACATGATTTTCCAAGACATTTTACATTTTCTCTATTTTTCCATGTGTTTTCCAGGACTGGAAAATTTGTCAGTGATTTTACAGGTTTTCAAGGTTTTCCAGGACGTGTGGGAACCCTGAACTATGTTGCTGTGTGGTGCTTTCAAATTAAAGCTTTTTGTTTAAACAATTTTTTAAATTTCAACTTATACCAGAGGACTATAATAAGCTTTTTAACAGACAATTGACTAGTTTGGCCAAGCAATAAAAGATAAAAGCAGTGCAGAATTTATAACAAATCTGCTTGGAAACTTTTGAAATTGCTTAGTTATTATTTTTGCAATTTTGTTTGTTGCCACTAACACTTCACACACACTGCACCATTATGTGCATCATTCACAAACATTACCCTGACACTGTGTAACAGTTTCAGTTTTATGATCTGTTATGTAAATTCAGAAGCAGATCCAAAACATCCAGAATCAAAGCTCTAGTATCTGGCTTGGTTTCAGTTTATGGGCCATGTTCATAATTGGGTGGACCAAGCCCCCCCTGTGGAGCCAAGGCTTTCAGTTTAATAATTTTGTGATAATCTGAGCTTCACTCACCTTCATGTCAGAGGTTTCATTTTCCAGCTTAGACAGGTGGTGTGAGTTGTCCTGAAGCTCACGGCGCAGGTGAGAGTTCTCCTTACGGAGATCCTCCACCTGCCGCACCAGCTGGTCATAAGAGGCCGTTGGGTATGACATCTTCACTCGATTGGATCCCTGAGAAGGTCAGGGGGCAGGGGTCAGAGTCAATGCAATCACAACCACGTCTCCATTTCATTATAAATTCAGTGTATACAGTTGGTTTGCAGTCAACCATAAATTGCAGCATACTTGGAGAACAATTTTGAAAAAGCAATTCATACCAGCTTATGGTTGTCAAAAGTTTTTGGAACATGGTAGCGTTTTATTTATTTATTTATTTAGCTGGTTCGAAGAAGTCTATAATGGTATTAATAGAAAAAGTCCCACATGTTGTAATAGTTTTAACGTTTGGTCAAATGCCTTTCCTAAAGTGAGTAAAGACCTTTCATAATGTTCTTAAAGTGACTAACTAACCTACCCTAAATCTACCTATTGTCTGATTGGCAAGTTTATAATTTAATATACCAGTTGGACATATTCTCTTCTTAAAAAGCCTAACTTTGACTGTTTGACTGTAACATTGCTTAATAAAGCTAATAAAGATTTTCAAGCTATAAAGTGTACAAATTTTTTTAATAACTCTTTCCATTATATTGACTGCAGTACAGTACACTGAAAAAAGTGAAAGAACCGTGTAATTTATTTAAAGTGGATTTTTAAAAATATTTTTTATGTTTCATTTTGTCTAAAAGCAAACAACACTTCTCATAAGAAAAGATAAAAATAATTTTGTCTAAATAGTACAGTTAGATAGCTTTACTGGTTGCAGAAATTAATGTGGGTTTTATTCATTTCATGTTTCTTTTAGTTACGTAACTGATATATATATATATATATATATATATATATATATATACTCACCTAAAGGATTATTAGGAACACCTGTTCAATTTCTCATTAATGCAATTATCTAATCAACCAATCACATGGCAGTTGCTTCAATGCATTTAGGGGTGTGGTCCTGGTCAAGACAATCTCCTGAACTCCAAACTGAATGTCAGAATGGGAAAGAAAGGTGATTTAAGCAATTTTGAGCGTGGCATGGTTGTTGGTGCCAGACGGGCCGGTCTGAGTATTTCAATCTGCTCAGTTACTGGGATTTTCACGCACAACCATTTCTAGAGTTTACAAAGAATGGTGTGAAAAGGGAAAAACATCCAGTATGCGGCAGTCCTGTGGGCAAAAATGCCTTGTTGATGCTAGAGGTCAGAGGAGAATGGGCCGACTGATTCAAGCTGATAGAAGAGCAACTTTGACTGAAATAACCACTCGTTACAACCGAGGTATGCAGCAAAGCATTTGTGAAGCCACAACACGCACAACCTTGAGGCGGATGGGCTACAACAGCAGAAGACCCCACCGGGTACCACTCATCTCCACTACAAATAGGAAAAAGAGGCTACAATTTGCACGAGCTCACCAAAATTGGACAGTTGAAGACTGGAAAAATGTTGCCTGGTCTGATGAGTCTCGATTTCTGTTGAGACATTCAGATGGTAGAGTCAGAATTTGGCGTAAACAGAATGAGAACATGGATCCATCATGCCTTGTTACCACTGTGCAGGCTGGTGGTGGTGGTGTAATGGTGTGGGGGATGTTTTCTTGGCACACTTTAGGCCCCTTAGTGCCAATTGGGCATCGTTTAAATGCCACGGCCTACCTGAGCATTGTTTCTGACCATGTCCATCCCTTTATGACCACCATGTACCCATCCTCTGATGGCTACTTCCAGCAGGATAATGCACCATTTCACAAAGCTTGAATCATTTCAAATTGGTTTCTTGAACATGACAATGAGTTCACTGTACTAAAATGGCACCCACAGTCACCAGATCTCAACCCAATAGAGCATCTTTGGGATGTGGTGGAACGGGAGCTTCGTGCCCTGGATGTGCATCCCACAAATCTCCATCACCTGCAAGATGCTATCCTATCAATATGGGCTAACATTTCTAAAGAATGCTTTCAGCACCTTGTTGAATCAATGCCACGTAGAATTAAGGCAGTTCTGAAGGCGAAAGGGGGTCAAACACAGTATTAGTATGGTGCTCCTAATAATCCTTTAGGTGAGTGTATATATATATATATATATATATATATATATATATATATATAATTGTGACATTGGTAACATTTTGGCTTATGTTGAAGGAAAGTATTTTTGATTAATATATCTTACTTTTTTCACTTTGTATAAATGTTTTTTTTGTTTTTGTTCAGCCTACCAGTTCTAATCACCTTGATCAAGATGGTCTACCAGGTTTAGTGTAGGTCCAACATCTGGTAGTTCAGCTAATCAACAATGTAAGCCAATTTGGACCAGATAGAACCCCCCCCCCCCCCCCCCCGTCCCACAAGCCAAAAACCCTCTCTGATAGCTGAGGTGTTGTCAGGGCTCATGACCTCTCAGGATCATTTCATACTGCTGGCAGCTAATGCCACAAAGATTAAGTAATCATCTGTCAAATTTACTTGAGACATGTTTCATATTTAATCAATGTTCACACTTGACCAGACCTGAATGTATTTCCTGTGGGGCTTCCAGATAGATACATACCAGAAATACACATACATTTTTTTTATTGGCATTATTACAGTATCAAACATTATTTGGTGTATACTACAATCTATAGTATAAATTATACTTTTCCTGAAAATTCAGATGAGAAAATAATCAACAATACAAAAATAAAACAAATATTACAAAATAAGCAATCAAATAGTTTGTAAATTACTCATTTTTCTAAAGCAACACTGTCCAACAGTGATAAGTCACAGTGTATAGCATAATGTAGTGTGATATAATGGTGTGCCATATGCTTTTAACCAGGAAGCTGTGTAAACGTCAAATGGAACATGAATTGTTTCACAACTCTATATGTAGAGTTAAATATATACTGTATGTCCAACTTTATCTGCATATTCACAGCTGCTTGATTGCTTGTATCGTCTCAAACTATATCACCCAGCTCTAACCTGCTAAATGCAACATGATTTTTGATGTTGAGATATTTTAAACATTAACATCATGATTTACTGTAAAGCTGAAACTGTGTATTGTAAAAAGCACTATTAACACAAATTTGATTTGACATTAATTTACATTCAACCTCAAAAAACAATACTGCATTCTGTATACCATATTAGATGTCTGGAATACACAATGAAAGCAAAGTCTGCCTTTAAGCTTGTGGATAACAAAGTTCCAAAAAATCATCACCAAGCCATCTGTCTGTATGAGCAGAGCCTCCTTGCGGTTGATATGACAGCTTTACATTATTCACGGCTGTGTTAATTCTCTCTGTGACTGGTGCCAGCCGCTCCTCCAACCCTTTTTGACCATCCCCCACTATAGACCATATCAGGAACACATTAAACATTTCCCCCACTCTCTCTCTATCTCTCTCTCTCTCTGCTTTTCTTTGCTTTTTGTCTTTTTTTGCTCCCGTCTCTCCAGTAATAATATACATGCACATACCCTAAGCTCTTCCACGTTTTATGTTTTAATTCATGGTTCGTGGTCATGTCTGTAGTTTAGTTCAGATTTACAGTATGAAGGAATAACAGATGTTGGGAGATAGGGAGGCTTCAACCTCAAACATCTGATTCTGAATCTATATACGCTTTAAAGTGGGGTCTACACTAGAGTGATAATATAAACCTCAACCTGATACATTTAATACTGCTATAGAATGGCCTGACACAGCTTAACACAGCCAAACATATCTTAACACAACCCTAAAAATCCCAACACAGACTACAGCCCAACACAGCGTACAGTAACAAAACAATACATCTTAACACCCTCTAACACATTTTAAATGACCGTAATATAGCTCAACACAGTTTAACACACCCTAAAACAGCTCATCTTAATACAGCCATGAAGCAGCCCAACACTATGCACAGCCCTTAAAACCGCCCAACACTGTCAGGTTCATGTTCAGTTTGCCTGAGCCCAACATCACCCCGGAGCCTGAACTCAATAAACATCTCAGACCGCTGAGCCCATAACTCCACCTTGTCCCGTCGACAATACAGCTCCACGTTGGCTCCTTGCCCACTCGGCTTCACCTGGGACCGTCGTCCTTGTGGCTCCGCCGGGCTTCCTCTTCCCTTCAGCTCTGTCTTGGTCAGTCATTGCTCTGCATAGACCATGGACCACCCCTTTAGCTTCATCGGGCTACCTTTGGCTCTGCCTTGGTCCTCAGTCACATTAGCTCCGCCTCAGTCCTCCGGCACCCTGGCTCCACCTCGGTTGCTCAACGCTGCGGTTCCGCTTATGCCTCCAGCTCCTTCGGTGTTGCCCGGTCTCATCATCCCCTCGGCTCTGCCTGAATCTCCATGTCTCCTCACTTTGCCTCCGTTGTCTCTGCCGTGGTGTTTACCTTTGCGCCCACCTCCAGAGTGAACATCTCCCCTCTGTTGGACCAGTTTCCCTAGTTAGTTTCCATGGTTACTGATTATGTTACGCACCTGTTTCAGTTTCTGTTGGTTAGCTACCCTTTGTATTTATAGTCCTCAGTTCTCACAGTTCTTGGTTTGACGTCGTCTGTGTTTTACGTGGTTGTACATTCCTGTATTGTTTGTTTTCTCCTGTGTGTTCCGTGTTGGATTTCTTAAAGACTGTTTGTTTGATACTCCCCTGTGTTGTGCGATTTATGCACCCATCTGTGGCAAACACAGCTTAACACACTCTAACACAGCTTAAAAGTCACTCAACACAGTTTAACACAACCTAGCACAGGCCAATACGATGTAACATTGCAACATCACATAACATATCCACATACTACTGAATTATTTGTATGTACCTTATTTTTAACTTAAGTGTTGGCGTGGCCTTTTTTCAGTCTGTTTCACTGCTTGAAATTGAAAACTGGTATTTGTTAACTTATTTTAATTATCATAATCATAAACATACTAGTTTGTAGCGCAAATAGTTTAGCAGCACAGATACGAAATACCAAGGCATTCACTGCAATCAGGACTATCCTCTAATTGTCTAAATTAAGTCTCTGTAATTCTGCTCTAATAGCCCTCCATTAGTCAAATAAAGATTTACTCACAAACAGACTGCTGCGTTCTCCAGACTGAACAGATCCCAGTTTCAGCCTCTCTGGAGAAGCACGTGCCTTTATACGCTCGGGTGAGGTCCATCTAAGGACAGGCTGGATTATGTAAAGATCATGCACAGCCCCAAAATCAATCAATTAAAATTCAGACTAGCTGATCAATAGAGACAACCAATTTACCGGGAACATGATGGCTAGAGCAGTGGTTGAATTTGGCACAATTGCTTTTAGATTATGAGGACACAGTGAACACCTGTAATTTCAGCAGGGTTTGGACAGATTGAATTATTCTTGACAGCACAGGATACCCTAAATTAAAAGTGTGTGTTTGGTAAGTTATAAAAAGAGAACTGAAAAATAGAAAGATGTTTGATGATGAAGCATGTGTGACTGTCCACAGGGATTTAAGCACAGCTGGTTCATCTTTTTCATTTGGCTAGTCTTGTTCCAGATCAAATAGGCTGAATGCACGACCAAATGGGCACCATGTAGAGACATTAGATGTTTCTGCATTTTAATTGGCTCCTGGAGGTGTTTCAATAACTGTTATATTAATGATGCCAGGAGAGGAAATGGCGAATCCTCAATTAAAAAATATTTTGTGCTTTCTGTGCTCTGCTCTATATGCTGCAGTGGATACTGGGTAATCTGCTCAAAGATCTATCCCTTGAGGAAAATAACTGAAAGAGTGCTAGTGAGCTGCCAATGCGGGGCAGCAGTTCTCGACAGTTGCCATGGTAACACCCTATCCCTGCTCTCTTTAGAAGGGAATGCTCTAAAAATCACAGCATCTGATTCTGCATTGTGACTAGACATAAAGAGATACCCAAACATACAGTTTGTCTCACTGTATGCTGTGATCCTCAGATCTACATCTGTACAGCACATCTCCCCTGAGCTACCGGGGAAAGGCATAGAGGACAGTTACACAGGCGTTGTTTTTTTTTTTTTTTTTTTTTTGAGGGGCTGAAATAGTCTAATGGTGAAGCTTTTGTTTGGAAGAACCAGAACAAACAGAAGACATTAGTCAGAAATAAGGGGGCTGCTGTATTTTCTTTCTTCTTTTTTTTTTTTTGACACCAGGCCTTAGGAAATTAACTTCTGAATTAGAAAATTGCAACAACAAAAAACCTTTTCAGTAATGTATAAGTGAGATACATTAATTATTGTTTTAGCACAGAAATGTTTCTGAAAACAATTCTGTTCTGACTGAATATTTAGAGGTTATGGGCAATACAACACATGGTTGAAAGTTTAACTATATTTCCTTTTTCAGACGAACAGAGAATCAGTGATGTTGTGTGAGTGGCTCATACATGCGGCTATGACTCTGTGTCCTAAAGTCCTCCCTAACTGTGATATAACAAGAGCCTGCAGCTCTTCAATCATGCACACACAAAAGCAGGCAAACACATTAACAGCACAAATGACGGGAAGGTCAGCAAACAGCCTCACTGAAACGAAGTAATTTATCAATCTACTATTATAATATAATATAATATAATATAATATCAGACTGTTCATTCTTTCAGTATCAAGAAGAGTCTCTTAGATTCTTTGCTTTTGCTAGTCATGCACATGAATGCATTTTTTTTGTTCTCACTGAATATGAATATACCATAACCAAAAGACATTGTAAATGCTTTCAAATGCATTTATGTGTACCAAACACATGACTAGCAAACTCAAGGAATCTATATTAGACAGACCAGAGATAAGCTAATTAGATATAGCTTTTTAAAATATTATTATTCAAACCCCATAATAATCTAGTGGTCTGATTAATTTATTTCATTTAAGAAAGTAAGTAACATGCAATCAGACATGCGTTGAGCAGAGGGTTTCTGATACGATAAACTAAAGTAGGCCACAAGCAGCGGGAATGGGAACAAAGAAGATGGAGGATGCTTACATTCCTCCCCCCTCCCTGACCACATCTCACAACAACCATTCACTCCTAGACCGTCTGGTTACCAAGGAAACAGCACCTGCAAAGGAAGGCACCATGCCTGAGAATCCCATATCTGATCCAGCAGGTCATGTGTTTGTTAAGAGACTACGTTAACCCGACTGTAATGCTGTATTGTGGACGGTTTGTATAAAATGGTGGCTGCAAATTCAGGGAATTAATTCATCATCCAAAAGGGGGATAGTCAGACATTTTATTGAGTGTATGGTTTTGGAATATTCCCCATTTTCTAACCAGTAAACTGAATTTTTGTGGACTACTTTAAAATGTTAATGAAGACATTTTAATCAAGGCTGATTCTATGTTAGTGTCCTCTGCATGAGTGTTGGAGTCTCCATGTCAAAGACCCATCAATCAACAGTGTGTTGTAATCTAATCGTAAGCAAAATTTTGCAGGAGAGGAGAGCTGCCAAAAGAAATATGCAAGCATACACTGCAGTAACCTTCATCATATGCTCCATGTCATTATTTCCAACATCCCTGAAGACTGGAAAATTGCATTGAATCTAGATGAATATTGTATTATGATCAGGTGTCATAGTGAAACTACAAAAGAACAGACAAGTTTCAGCTTCAAAACTGAAGTTCTCGAATGTCTTTCAAAAGAAATACATTATATCTTATGGGACGTATCAATCTACGCTGACCACAACATGACTAAACTTAAAATCAGCTTTGACATCAAACATGTGTATGCTGAGGAAGAAAAAATATTACACATCTTCTATTTATAAACAAAAAAAATTAAATGAACTTTCCATCTGTTGGACAACACAGCTAAACACAACAACGACAAAAAAAACGTCTCAGGTTACAATGTACGTCACCAACTTTTTTGTCTAAAGGAGATGTGCAGGCAGGCCCGAGGCATGCAACAAGACCCAATGTCTCGTTCCCCTTCTCAGGGAACTATGGTTACAGTCTTAACCTGAGATGTTCCCTTTTGAACTCAACACTGCGTCGTGGATTGACGCTAGGGGGAACAAATACCCACTCCGCCATGCTGAGGGAATACTTGCCGGCTCTTACTTAGCCGGGTCAGATGCATCAATCATTCAGGGCGCGTCCTTCCCTCAGGTCTTGTTATCCTACACCAGATCCATTCTAATAGTGGCACAGGCCATAAATTCCAACAACTCATATGCGCGGCTGGCAGGCTGAGAGGGCTCAATGCAAGCAATATACTCGCCCTCTTCAACCGCATTCCCCTCTTTCTGCCTGGATGGTGCCAGCACCATGCTATCTGCTGTATCAGATGGCTCAAGAGACAGCACATCCAGATCTAACAGATTGCTCGAACCGGTTACTGAAGAACATTAAAGAGCCATGTCGTTTTCAAATTCCTCAGCCAGCTCAACCTGCAACTCCAAGCTCCATTGTGCCTCGGCTATGGCAGGGCCCAAGCCACGATGTTCAGAAGCTTGTCCCTCACGTCTCGAGTCAATTCAATTGTGAATGGAGTTTCCTCATCACAAATTACTCACAATGGGCATATACAGAACCCTCGAGAACAGAAGGTATGCTCCTCACCCAATAACCAAATGCACAAATTGTGTCCTCAAGTGTCAGAAAACTGGGACACAGAGGTACACACTTCCTGAAACACTTGTCTAAGTTTTCCATACTAAATCGTCCTCACACAGGCTACTACAAACAAATGGCCCCTGTGAAGACAAAAAAGCTGATGACATACATTGCAAGCGCCTTCTTATACTCACGGGCGCTCTGGTAATGTCATCATGGACTGTTGTCAGCCAATAAGACTGTTGTGTTTACACACGTGCTTCAGACACCCGTCACACTGATGACTACGTTGAGCTCTGAGCTATGTTCCCCATAGCTTCGATCCAAGATGCAGTGTTGAGTTATACTTCGAAAGGTGTGTGTGTATATATATATACACACACACATATATATATATATATATATATATATATACAAAACTGAACAAAACTGAACTGGCCTATATTTTGTTTTAAAGATAAACTGTGATTTTCATTAGAATATTTCCAAGGCGCACCTGAGCAAACAACCTCTATAGTTCATGAAGCACCACCATCTTGTGTTGAATAGCCAGCAAGGTTTTCTACTCAGGAATAACATCTCATAATGGATGTCAGTTTTTATTATTCTCACATAACATTACATAACAAGTTCATAGACAAGATAATCTGTCTTGCAATGTCACATATTATTACAGGTTTACCTGGAATTCTTGGTCAGTTGCAACATTCAGCTAACTAATATTTAGAATAACGATGGTGTCCATATAATATACAATATATACATGCTAAATAGCTATGCTCATTTTCTATCGCTTAGTGGTCTCCATAAGAATGCTAATAAAATATTCTCTCAAATCAATATTTCATGCCCATGTGTTTTTTTTACACATGGGTAATGTACAGATCATTATAAAATAAACTTATTCCTAATAAGTAATTTGTTACTTGTTACACTTATCAAATGGCAGATACAATAATTATTCAAATAAAATCTGGATTTACCATTTACCTCACTATGAATTTATTTATTGCTATTACATTTCTCTATCAGTAAAGTGGGTATTTTAGGCAATAGTTCTATGCCATGAATAAATGTAGACCAAGGTATTGCATTCTTCATAAAGAAATGAAGGGGACTATACTAGTCTATCTATCTATCTATCTATCTAATAAAACAATGAATTTATTATAATAGTTTTATTTAGCTCTGATATTCATTGAGCCATGTCTAATTCAGAGGCTGGTTTAGGATGAAAAAGACTGCTCACAATAATGTTCATACGAATCTAATAAAATAAATCGTCACATTTTCTTTGTGCTCATGCAAAATTCAAGGTGATGGAGGCCGAAACACATTTACACATGATCCTTTCCTTACTTCTATGGGCATCGGATGGCTTCAAATGACTGATAAGAAGCTTTTATCATAACTTGAACAAGAAAATGACCCTCGAATTTGTGAATATTAAAGCCCATGACTCGGGCAGAGCAGATATCTTTGATGTTTTGTTGTTGACCTTGGTCGTGATATTTTAGTTACGATATCAGACAAATAAAATCTTTGTTTTTTAGATCCCGGAAACAATTTTTGTATCAGGCAGTTCATTTTAATCTTATTTAGGCATTAAATCTTAAGATTCGTGGGAAAACGCTTCTGGTGAGCAGCTCTCTCTGGCGCCCTCATAAATATTCTCATCAGGACCTCAACACGTCTCACGGACACACATTTCATCGTTAAATGTAACGCACAAATACCCGCAAACATGCATGTGTTGTGATCCATCTGTCATCCATGATTTAACATACACGCTAATAGATTTAATTTGTTTAAATCTTACCTCATGTTCAGCAGCGTTGGTGGTGTTTACTGGGCGTGGAGGCGCTGCTGTCTTTCTCTGTGGGGATGATGCCCTGCATTCAGTGATGCTGCGCGCTCTGATGTCACGCCTCTCTCTCTCCCTCCCACACACACATACGCTTTTCTCCTTTTCTTTTTTTTTAATTTTGATCTCGAACGTATATATTGCCATGAAAAATATGTCAAAAATATATCTGTCAATATTTTATTTATATATATCACGTTGTGTAAACAAGTCAACACGATAAAACCCACACAGAGATACTTACTGGCAAGTGTCATCTTATATAGGCATCTTATATGAAGGTACATTTTGAATTAAAGGTTAGACTGTGTTCTTCAAAAAATAAAATCACACACACATATATATATATATATTGGTGTATATATATATACGATGATCATCAGGCATAACATAATGACCACCTTCCTAATATTGTGCTGGTCCCCCTTTTGCTGCCAAAACAGCCTGACCCATCGAGGCATGGACTCCACTAGACACCTGAAGGTGTGCTGTGGTATCTGGCACCAAGATGTTAACAGCAGATCCTTTAAGTCCTGTAAGTTGCGAGGTGGGGCCTCCATGGAATCGAATTAGTTTGTGCTTTGTGGTTTCTGCCTCCACTGGCTTGCCTTTTTCCTATAGTGTATCCTGGTGCCATGTGTTCCCAAGGTAAGTGACGCACACGTACCTGGCCATCCACGTGATGTAAAAGAAAACGTGATTCATCAGACCAGGCCACCTTCTTCCATTGCTCCGTGGTCCAGTTCTGATGCTCACATGCCCACTGTTGGTGCTTTCGGCGTTGGACAGGGGTGCCTGACTGGTCTGCGGCTATGCAGCCCCATATGCAACAACTGCGATGCACTGTGTATTCTGACACCTTTCTATCAGAACCAGCATTAACTTCTTGAGCAATTTGAGCTACAGTAGCTTGCCTGTTTGATCAGACCACACGGGCCAGCCTTGCCATTTCACCACTGTTCCTTCCTTGGACCTCTTTTGATAGATACTGACCACTGCAGACCGGGAACACCACACAAGAGCTGCAGTTTTGAAGATGCTCTGTCGTCTAGCCATCACAATTTGGCCCTTGTCAAACTCAACAGCACCTGGTGGCCGGAGAACCATAGTGGTTAATGTGAAACGTATCTGATGAGATGCACTCTCTATGAAACAAAAATCTGTCACTATCACAGGTAACAGGGCTAATATATTAAAAGAGGTTTCATTTTAGTTAGCATTTTACATTAAAATATCTTGATCATGATGGAATAAACTATATTGTGATTCCTGTTGTGTGAAGATTAAGATACATAAATTCATGCAGAATAAGGCATTAATGCTTTAAGTAATAATAAATAGCCAATATCCTAGTAATATGCATGCTAATAAACAACTAGTTAGCGAGAATTTAACCCTAAAATAATTTTTTTTTTTTTTGTTGTAACATTCATGTACTTGAGATATAGGCTTACATGTTACATGCTTGTTCATCACCTATATAAATAATCGAATTTCTCCAACACTGCATGCTGTCTTGAAGGTTTTATAGGCTTAATTTACTGTAAAGTGATTGCTTTGACGATTCATCAGAAAACCATTGGAGGGAGACAAATACAAATACACCACTGAACAAAAGTGGTCATCCTGACGCCAAGATGAGCACACCTTAAATAAGTGTGGGAGTCTGTTGTTTTTGCAATATGTGTGTGTGTGTGTGTGCGTGTGTGTGTGCGTGTGTGTGTGTATGTGTGAGTGTATTATTAAAAAAAATTAAATAAAACAATTGTCTTAATCGCAAGTTAAATGCGTCAATGCGTAAATCATACAACCTGATTACATCAGCAGGTGCACACATGGCATCTGATCCACAATCTCAAAATAATGTGTTGTATGATGATTTAACCATATATAACCATATATAGTGGCGTTTATAGACATTTTTACAGGTGCGTAGGCTATTAATAGCCCAAACCTCTCGCAGATCTGAATTTTAGTCCGTTTATTTATTGTATTTGATAAAACACTATTTTCTTATAGATATTGAAATGTTGTATTCTATTGATTTTTATCATTCCAGTTTCTCCATCCATGCCTAGTGTGGGCCAATAAAGGACAAAATGGTGTTTTATTAATGTACATCCCCCTTTAGTGACAGAACAATGTTGTGTGATCAACATGGCGTAGATGGAGAACAGTTTAACGGTATAGAGCAGGTGGGGTTTTTGTTCTCGTCGTGTAACGGGACACAGGACGCGGGGGTGAGCCGCATATCGCGTGCTTGCGTGCGTCAGAGAGGACGTGGTAGGACAGCTGGAGCGCGCGCGCCCGCCCGCCCAAAGAGCAATAACAGCATTTTCAGCGACATCACTCGATTTACGCCATGCAAATAACACGAGAAAATGAAACGGGACTGGTACGGCAGAGAATGTAAGACATTTGTCGTGTATCTGATCTCCTAATGCTTCCTATAATTTATGACTAATAAGATTTGGGACGTTGCAACACAGTCGCCAGGTAAGAATACATCGCTTTCACTAGCTATGTGTACATAATTGTTTTAATATGTAAAGCATTAAGATAAATGCGGCTTTCATGTATCGATACGCTCATGTCTTTGGTGCGCGTCCTTGTAGAATTTCGTGTGACGGACCGCAATAGCATCTTTAGGCGCACAGCAACGTAATGACTTTGAGGAGCCTTTGCATTTTGTTATTCTTCGCTTGTGTGTGCGAACGATACTCTTCTGGCGACAAACAAGCGATTAACGACTTCACGAGTAAAACAAATCGTTATCTTCCTTCTTATAATGACGTTTCGTTCAGTGCGAATTCATGTGAATTAAGCTCGAATGATCTATTTGTTTCCCTATGAATGTGAACGAGACACGTGATTAAGTTAAACGAAATTTTAAATAGCGTGTTCAGTTATCCACGGCCTCTCATTGCTTCGAAATGATTGTTCATTCATGTTGCATGGCCTATATGTGCTTTATTACCCAACTGGCTGAGAGGAAATAACAGGATGCCTGTTTTTTTTGAATGTTGCCTAATTACAGCTTTACGCGCAATATTAACGTCAGTTGTAACAGCAAACTCCGTTGATTAAAAGATGCGGACAATCTCAGATCTGCATTCCACCAGAGATTTCAAGGACTTAGGATCGAGTTTGAGTAAGAATTGAATTGGTGGGCTGTGGTATTTTTAGACATCACATGTGAAAGACGTTTGCATGTCTCCTGTAGCCTTTTAGACCACCTCAGTTACACATTTCATCACCTCAGGGGAAATAGCTGTAGATTTTTTTCGAAAAATTCAGGTCTGGATCAGTTAATTATGTTGTGTATGAATATAAGAAGATTACATATTTTCCTTTAACTATAAATAGTTTCTTTCACCTCAGTGTATGAATAGGCTGCAGTGACGTAAATTAAACCCACTGTTTGCCAGTTGGTTTCTAGGGTAACTGACAGAAAGATGACATGCAACATTAGAATTTTTTTTTTTTTTTTTTTTTACCCACGTCTTCTTTTCTTTCAGCATCTCTGATGACAATCTCTCATTCTTGTTTTTGCTCATTCTCTCAATCACCCTATACATGCCCTCAAGGTCTGTTTCCACAGTAACCGGAGAATTCCCAGAGTCCCAAAAACAATGCACAACTGAGATGTCCCTAAGTGGCTCAAGGAGAATCTCTAATACAGCTTAGGTGTACAAAGGCCTAATGTATACTGGCATCATGCAAACTGGTACAAACCAGCAGAAAACAAATGCGATATCATCTACTGTGGTGCCTCAGTGGGTACCGTGCACCCATAGCCAACCAAGCAGACACAGGCTTTGGAATACTAACCATGATAAAATCATTGTAGTCCATAGTTTTGAGTAGCTTAATGCTTTATAAAATGAAGCCAGCAGCAATATGTGACCCTGGACCATAAAACCAGTCATAAGGGTACATTTTTTGAAATTGAAATTTATACATCATCTAGGACAGCATAGGACAACATTTGTCCGAGTTACAACTATTTGAAAATCTGGAATATGAGGGTGCAAAAAAATCTAAATATTGAGAAAATCGCCTTTAAAGTTGTCCAAATGAAGTCCTTAGCAACGCATATTACTAGTAATAATAATTTTTAAAATATATTTACGGTAGGAAATTTACAAAATATCTGCATGGAACATGATCTTTACTTAATATCCTAATGATTTTTGGCATAAAAGAAAAATCGATAATTTTGACCCATACAATGTATTGTTGGCTATTGCCACAAATAAACCTGTGCGACTTATGACTGGTTTTGTGGTCCAGGGTCACATATGATAAAAGATACCAATGTTCAATAAATATATATATATATTTATTGACATTAATAAGAGTAAAGACCCGTTCACTCCAAGGATGATAACTATAACAATAATGATAAAGTTTTGATAATTGTTCTAATTCTAAGAGAATACTGAAATCCACAGCACAGCTATAAAATATAACAACACAGTGGACTGGTATCACTGGAATCATGTTTAGAATAATTTTTTTTTTGCTGAGGAACTGTAAAAACATTTGGTAAATCATAATTATGACATAAAAAGCATTAAGACTAAAATATTAATATACTTAAAAATATGACATTAAAAGTCATAATAATAAAAATATTAATTACAAGTCATTATTATTACTTAAAAACATTAAAATATGATGGTCACATTTTTTTAATGACTTTTTATGTCATAATTTTGAGTTTTTATGTTATAATTTTTGTAATTTATTTTCTTATTTGGAAGAAATGGGCTTCCATACACTTGAGCCCTAAATATAAATAAAATTATTTCATGACAACGCTAATTAGCTGATGGCACCACAAAAATGTGAACTATCCTGCTTCACTAGTACGGTACAACGGGGCTAAAAGCACACCTTAAGAACAAATGTGCTTTTCACTAGTCCCATAGTGTATGATTGCAGAAAAAATATATGTTTGTATTGAACATTGATGGAGCAACATATTTTATGTAAAAAAATAAAATAAAAGTGGTTTATTTTGTTTAAAAATCTTATGTATGTATGAGGTGGTGAGGAGGGGCAAAAGGCACACATTACTGATACAAATACTTTAGCTAAAGTGATATGTTTTTAATAATATCTAAGTTAATACTTGTTCAAAACATTCACTTTAGCGAAGTTTGTTCTATTTTCTGTTTATTTTAATAAATTAAAGAAAACAATTTCATTAAATAAATATACTGTCATTCAAATAAAGCCCCAGCAGGGGTGCCTTTTACCCCAAATACCATACTTTTACATATTCTTCCGTTATTGAAAAACTGTTGCTTTAATGACCTTGAACAAAACTGAAAATCATTAAGAAGACATTTGTCTCAAAATATATTTAATAATTTTAGTGATTCTCATTTTCTACTTAAATCTAAAACTTTTTAAAAAACTTCAAATATTAGATCAAATTAGCGCAGAATCAACTGCGCTGCTGTCTGCGTCAAGGATCAGCCAAATTTCCACGTGCATCTTGAAAAGCAGATGTTTAGGAAAGTAACTGTAATAACTGCTGTAATATAATGCAATATAATATATATATATATATATATATATATATATATATATATACACTCACCTAAAGGATTATTAGGAACACCATACTAATACTGTGTTTGACCCCCTTTCGCCTTCAGAACTGCCTTAATTCTACGTGGCATTGATTCAACAAGGTGCTGAAAGCATTCTTTAGAAATGTTGGCCCATATTGATAGGATAGCATCTTGCAGTTGATGGAGATTTGTGGGATGCACATCCAGGGCACGAAGCTCCCGTTCCACCACATCCCAAAGATGCTCTATTGGGTTGAGATCTGGTGACTGTGGGGGCCATTTTAGTACAGTGAACTCATTGTCATGTTCAAGAAACCAATTTGAAATGATTCGAGCTTTGTGACATGGTGCATTATCCTGCTGGAAGTAGCCATCAGAGGATGGGTACATGGTGCTCATAAAGGGATGGACATGGTCAGAAACAATGCTCAGATAGGCCTTGGCATTTAAACGATGCCCAATTGGCACTAAGGGGCCTAAAGTGTGCCAAGAAAACATCCCCCACACCATTACACCACCACCACCAGCCTGCACAGCGGTAACAAGGCATGATGGATCCATGTTCTCATTCTGTTTACGCCAATTTTTGACTCTACCATCTGAATGTCTCAACAGAAATTGAGACTCATCAGACCAGGCAACATTTTTCCAGTCTTCAACTGTCCAATTTTGGTGAGCTCGTGCAAATTGTAGCCTCTTTTTCCTATTTGTAGTGGAGATGAGTGGTACCCGGTGGGGTCTTCTGCTGTTGTAGCCCATCCGCCTCAAGGTTGTGCGTGTTGTGGCTTCACAAATGCTTTGCTGCATACCTCGGTTGTAACGAGTGGTTATTTCAGTCAAAGTTGCTCTTCTATCAGCTTGAATCAGTCGGCCCATTCTCCTCTGACCTCTAGCATCAACAAGGCATTTTCGCCCACAGGACTGCCGCATACTGGATGTTTTTCCCTTTTTACACCATTCTTTGTAAACTCTAGAAATGATTGTGCGTGAAAATCTCAGTAACTGAGCAGATTGAAATACTCAGACCGGCCCGTCTGGTACCAACAACCATGCCACGCTCAAAATTGCTTAAATCACCTTTCTTTCCCATTCTGACATTCAGTTTGGAGTTCAGGAGATTGTCTTGACCAGGACCACACCCCTAAATGCATTGAAGCAACTGCCATGTGATTGGTTGATTAGATAATTGCATTAATGAGAAATTGAACAGGTGTTCCTAATAATCCTTTAGGTGAGTGTATATATATATAATACGTGTGTGTGTGTGGGGAGAACCCCCTAGCAGATCTTCCTCATCCAGCCATTTATTTATCATGGATCTGGCATTTATCTTTCAGATCACTCTTCTATTGTTCTCAAACAGCATGTCGCATCTCTCACAGTTCTCTGCATTACCTCCATTGGACAAAATTGACTAACTCTCTATATAAAGCATCTGACCTCTTGTCAGTTTTACTAGGAGAGAAAAATGATGGAATATGAAATATATGAGTCAGTTTTATGAAATATTGACTTTGTTTTCTATGCACATAGAAAAACAAAACGTCTTAAATATACAAAACTTCCTTTCCACTCATTTTATGCTTCCAGCAAAAAGTAAGTAAGAGGCTCATCTGGTCTCTGTTCATCTGAGTGATAGTAATCGTTACTGCTAATTCAGAAGAACTGGTAAATTAATCTTGTAAAAATTAAGCATTTAGTTAAATCTCTGTTGAGAATGTCAGGAAGTGGCCCTTGTCTCCAAATGCTGCAAGAATTCAATAAGATGCCAGAAATATCTGGTGTGAACTTGCTTTCCACAGGAGACTGAGTCCAACGGCTGTTCACAGCAAGATAAATGAGTCATTAATAGATGACCTTGATGCTGATGGCAGCAGAGACCGGCCTACTAAGTTCACAAAAGCACACAGACATACAGTGGCATACACTAATGTATACATACAGAGAGAGAGCGAGAGAGAGAGAGAGAGAGAGAGAGAGAGAGAGAGAGAGAGAGAGAGAGAGAGAGAGAGAGAGAGAGAGACTCTAACATTCAGGAAAATGCTGACCATTAAAGATCCACCCTATGGGAATACTGGAACACCATATCATTTCTTTCTACTTAATTTTTTATTTGTTTTTATTTCATTGTGTTACTTTTCTGGTTCTTTGTAATTAACTGTGAAATCTACTAGCAATTTCAGATTTGTTTTGTCAGGCAACCCTGTCACCATTGATATTATGTGTAGATCTCATGAGCAAGATCTTTTATGTCCTTACAAATTATAGATAAATTGTGTCATTTCTGAGCCACTAGCATCAAACTATCATTCCAAACACTTACCCAACTATAGTTGGTCAGAAAACCAGAGAGTCTTGCCATAAATGCACACTGTTGATTGTGTCAATGTTGCAATATTGTGCTAGTCTGGGTGCTCAAACAAACAGATCCATGTTTTGATAGTGCCACAGAGCCACAGTGTTTACACATTTGGTGGAATCAGCCTACGAATGGTTTATTTTAAACCATCTCTACATGTTAATCTGGGATAGTGGGAAAACTGAAATGACTTTGAAGAACATTTTTCCCCAAAACTCCCATTGCCCTAATGCCAAAATACATTGTGGTAGTACTCGTACTGGCTTTATTAAATCTTTTATAGATTTCCTTTAATTTTAGGGTAAAATGTGAGAAAAAAGGACACAGAAAAGGGACATGCATATATTGTTGTTTTATGTTTATACAGTTAATAATTACAGCACAACCTTTGGGGGAAAAAAGAGCTTCCTGCCTTATGATGTTGTTATGTGTAAAAAGTGAAAACGATAAAATATATACATTTCAAACATAAGTACAGTATAATGTTTATGAGAAGCACATAGATAAAATATATGATGTAATTCTAAAATGACATGTAAAAAAACAAGACATGAGTTTACATCATTAAATATATTTCAAATGACAATAAAATAAAAATAATTTATTGTGTGAGTAGTGGTTTTGAATTTATTTTTGAATTGTTTTATTTAATAATTAAATTCTAATATACATTCAGTGGCTTTACATTTCCATTTACTCACTATTAACAATTTCATATATATCATTGATTTTAAAAACGATCACTGATTTATTAGTTGCCCATTTTCATACCTTACTTGTCGGTATGGGCAAAATCCACTATAGGATGATATTCAAACAGATAGTGTAGTAATGTAGTAGGTCACTTGGAGATCCTTTCCTTGCTAATAGATGGATTGGAATAGGCTAAAAGTTTTTTTTTTTTTCCTGGTTTGATGTTTGGAAATTAGAATGTTTTCAGAATCTCTATTCATTTGTGTTTGAATGTTCACCTCAGATAACAATTTTATATTGGATACTCTTCTTATGTGGATGTGTAACAAATTAAACCTTTTTCCTTTTTCAGATCTCAGGGAATAATTGAGTTTTAACCGCCACATACCCCGATAAACCTGAGCAGCATGCCAGAGCAGAGTAATGATTACCGGGTGGTGGTCTTTGGAGCAGGGGGCGTGGGCAAGAGCTCCCTGGTTCTGCGCTTCGTTAAGGGCACCTTCAGGGACACCTACATCCCGACGGTGGAGGACACATACCGGCAGGTCATCAGCTGCGACAAGAGCGTATGCACTCTGGAGATCACTGACACCACTGGCAGCCACCAGTTCCCTGCTATGCAGCGTCTGTCCATCTCCAAGGGCCACGCCTTCATCCTGGTCTACTCCATCACCAGCAGGCAGTCGCTGGAGGAGCTAAAGCCCATCTACCAGCAAGTGCTGGCAATCAAAGGTAATGTGGAGAACATCCCTATCATGCTTGTGGGTAACAAGAGCGACGAGACCCAGCGCGAGGTGGAGACCAAGGAGGGCGAAGCTCAGGCAAACATCTGGAAATGTGCGTTCATGGAAACATCAGCCAAGACCAACTCCAACGTGAAGGAGCTTTTTCAGGAGCTCCTGAACCTGGATAAGAAGCGGGATATGAGTCTGAACATGCGCTCCAGCAAGCAGAGACGTGCAGACAAGCTGAAGGCGAAGTGCAGTGTGATGTAGAAAGCTGGATCCATGGTTGCATCACTCAACGTGTAACTGACTCCTTGATAATGTACATAAGTCCCTCACCTTAAAGGAACAGTATGCCCAAAAAATTTAACTTCTGTCATTATTTACTTTTCATCCTGCCGTTTTAAACCCATATGATTTTTTTCTCCCAGGGAACACAGAAGGATTTGTTATAGATATTTTTTATAGAATTGTACTGACAAAACTTGTCCATGCAAACAAAAATGTCACTGAAATTTTCAATTTGACTTGTGAGGTGTATTCCAAGTCTTATAAGGGAAGTCATATGATATCATATATTAACTGTGTGAATTTTAGAATCATAACCATAATTTGAACTCATGAATGAAACATTCAGACTTTTTTGATTCAATCAAACAATTTGTTCATAAATTAGATATCATTACATATTGCATTAATGTGCCAAACTGATCCATTTTAAAGTAATAATTTCAGCCATTTTGCCACACAAATCTATTGAATTTCATAAGAAAATTGGAATTCAGTGCACAAGTCATATGGGCCACATTTATGAAACCTTTAAGGTTATTTTGCACCTTTATGATTCTTATATTTCCTTTTTTTGTTTTCAATGGCAGAAAGCCATGCATGTTTGGAACGACACTAGGGTGGGTAAAAGATGACAGAACTTTAATTTTTGGGTAAACTCTCCCTTTAACTATAGATTCCTCTCAGTCTTAATCAGGTAATCTTTAGTGTGCATCCAAACCTTCAATTGTCTCCCTTCCCCTGTATGTTCTGGCTCCTGTAGTGACTCTGTGTTACAAGACTATAAGAGCTGACACATGAAGCAGGGAGGACGTCCCACTATTCTCACACTTGCTCTCTCTACTGCTTTTTGTGGACTTTTTATTGAATTCAAGACAGACCAAATCATCAGTGTGGCCATTTTTATGTCTGGCTGTGGCTTTAATGGTACAGTGTCGAAATGCAGACATAAATGTCTTGAACTGGTTATACATTGTATGGGATTCTCGTCCAAAGAAGGAAAAGGCATGGACACAGCTAAAGAAGCGACAATATCCGCTCTTCCAAATTACATAGCAGCACAAACGCCTTTTACAAATCGGAAAACAATTCGGGACGAAGGACATTTAGTTAACCGGCTTGCCAGTGATGTAACCTGGTATAACAGAGTAAAGTGCATAATGCATGTCTGATGATATAAACTACCTTCATATTAAATGTGATTGAGATCTTTTCATTGAGAACAGAGCTATACATTAATGAAGCACAGTGAAATAAGTCCTAAATGTGATCATTTCTAAAAGCTATTTTTTGTGAGGGGGGTGGGGATTTGGGGGTGTCGATTGGTGCTTTGTTTTAATCTGTTTTGTTTTTCAAGTGTTAATGGCACTCGAAAACCTTAATATATGCATTTCATTATCTAACTGAAAACATATATCCTGTATGTGAAATCTATGTGTATTATCAGCACTAATGAAAGCCCCTGTACAGCCCCTGTTTTTCTGTCGGTGTCTATATTTCCTCTGATAATTTAATGCCATTTGCTTTAGCAATACATAATATAAAAGCACTTTTAGAATCTTGAGCACATTCAAAACACAGAGCATTAACCTCTACAAAAATGTTCTTGTCAAACACTCTGCGTTTACAACTTTACTGCAGATACAGTGTTTATTCAATAAATATTATGTGAGGGACCAGAAAAATAAAGAAGCACAAACAAAAGGGAATTAATTACTGCTTGTTTTCTTTTGTGGTTTTGAACATCTATGTACAGTATACAGTGGCCCCAAAAGTATTTAGATACTTTTGGACCCTCAAGTCGCGTGTAAAAATGCCATTGCATGACAATGCAAATGCACTGAATTTATATACAAAATATTAAACCAAGTGGCATCTGGAAACACATGATGCTAGAGTTTTTCTTAGAACAAATGGCACTTTTATGAGCCGTGTGTCAACAATTCTCAAGGTGATTTTTACAGGATGCATGAAAGTATTAATTGATTTATCATTTACAACTTAAATTCTTGTGACATCCCTTACGAAAAATAAGTTTATTCAAGTGTGCTATTAGTATACTTCTTTTAAAACAAAAAAATAAGTATACTTTCAGTCTACTTTTTATGTACTTCTCAGAAATATACTTAAAATTGCACTTAAGTATACTTGACTTATACTGACAGAAAGCTCTAAGTATATTTAGACTATACTTGTACTCAATCTTTTGATTGAGATATACTTAAAAGTATAATGAAATATTCTAAGTATACTTGGCTTGTAGTTGTGTTTAATCTTTTTATTGAGTAGCCTACTAAATGTTAGTACTATTAAATAGTTTTACATACTGTCTTATAAACGTACATTGTTTGAAAATATTGATTTATTAAGAAAACAGTCATGTTCCCCTTTACTCTGTCACGTTCGACGTACGTCAGATTTCACAGACGAATTGGGATCACTTCTGGGAGCCCTATCAGCTCAGATTTGCATCTCGCACTCCGCCCCGCAGTGCGTGTATAAATACGGAAGTGGATGCAGGGCCGGGGGAGAATCTTTTGTTCGAATTGTGTTCCGCCACTGGCCTTCAATAAAAGAGATGTTTCCAATATCTCTGGGTGCCAAGAGAGCGCACTTGTCACCCTCAGGTTCCTCTCCCATCGCCAGCAGCGCTGGCTGTGCCCAGGACGCACTCAAGAGGCCTCCACACACCTCAGCGGAAGTAGGTAAGTGCTGCACTGCACACTCGGACCCCACTTTGCACGCTACGCCGTTCGAATCAGGTCGCTGCATGCCACCTCGCTGCCCCACTGCGGTTACATCTGTGGTGCCGTTGGTCCCGCTTGCTCAGTCGTTGGAAGCCTGGCTAGCGCTTCCCAGCCCGTCTCGCTGGCTCATCCGTACTATCAGACTCGGCTATGTGATTCAGTTCGCCTGGCATCCCCCCAAGTTCAGGGGCATCCACTTCACCTCCGTGCTGAAGGAGAGTGCTCCTGTTTTACGGGCAGAGATGGCAGTCCTACTGGCAAAAGAAGCGATAGAGCTGGTCCCTCCAGCAGAAAGGCGGTGGGTTACGGCCAATCTTGGACCTGCAGTTCTTGAATCGGTCCGGGCACAGGCTGCCGTTCAAGATGCTAACCTAGAAACGCATCTTCGGGTGCATCCGTCCCCAGGATTGGTTTGCAGCGATCAACCTGAAGGACGCATACTTTCATGTCTCGATTGGACCGTTCTGTATACACTCGAAGCTGATAGGGCTCCAAGAAGTGATGCCAATTCGTCTGTGATGTCCGACGTACGTCTCCATTCCCTCCTTCAGGGAATGAGGGTTACATACGTAACCAAGACGTTCCTTATTCAGAGTATCTGAATTTTTGTGTAGGCTAGTCTACATAGGAATTTACTTTAAATCTACTTTACTCTTTCCCCGCCATTGATTGAATTTCCCGGCCATCCATGTTTTCACTGTTATTATGCATCTTCTAGTACAGAATCTCTGGATCATAACCCAAGTGAAAAAGAAGCAGAAATAAGTGATAGGCTGGATCCCAAATGGCACGCTAAACCCTCACGGTCTTCCTCTGAGTCCGCATTTTCGTGACGTAATGCTGCTTTGGCTGAATCCCAAAATGGCACCCTAAACACTCACGGTCTTCCTCTGAGTCCGCATTTTCGTGACGTAATGTCGCTTTGACTGCCGCATAAAGTCCTCTGTGTAGCTCGCAAACTTGCAAGTGTACTTGCAGTATAAAACTACTAAACTAGTAGTTTACTGAAAGTATACTTCAAAGTGTACTTTCATAAACTAAAAAATATGTTACAAGTATTAAAATAGTAAACTACTAGTATACTTAAGTTTACTTGTAGTACAGATTAAGTAAAAATAAGAAACTTAGTTTACTACTGTTACACTTATAGTACACTTAAACATATGCTTTTATATACTAAAAAGTAAGCCAATTTAGTCCCAAGCAGTATTTAAATAGTACACTTACAAGTTTACTATTAGTACATTGATATTAGTATACTTAGTACATAACGTATACTTGAACATTACTTAAAGTATACTTCATAAAATGAACTTGAAGTATACTTCTTTTTCGTAAGGGATGTTTTGCTTGAAAAGCCTGTTTGTGCTATACTGTATCTCTTTCCAGCAAATGCTTTGATATTTCTATATGCTTTAAAACAAAATACATTCCTAAATTTTTAAGTGTGACTTAAATGTCAAAATGTCTGGGGCCGCTGTAGATGAGATTGCAGGTACTCACCATAATTCTTTACGTTTTTTTTTTTACAGTGATGTGAACTCTGGGACCTTATTATATTACTGCAGTTGATGATGGATAATAAAGTCTAGGTTACTAATGTAACCAGGGAATGGAGACATTACGTCAGAACGACTGATGTATTGGGTTCTCGCCCGAGAGCCCAATCACCTTTTTGTGATAACAGAACAGAATACTCACAATTAAGTTTTCTGCTTTAACCCTGCACAGTGAGACTATTGTATAACACTGGGAAAGCATGCCCATTCTAACCGGAAAGGGACGCTATGGAGACCACATCTTACCCGTAGGGAAGTGACGTGTAGTGACACACATGGACTGACCGTCAGGGCAGTGCTACATATGGAAGATCTCTGTGGTAGATCCTGCCTTGTGCAGGGGTGGAGTCAATACTGTTACAGAGATGGCAGAGCGGACTCTGCCTTGGGAAAGACACAGGCTTGTTGCGAGTTGCGACATACGACGGGAGCGTAGACCACCTTGACAGTTGATGTACGAACTACTCTTGAACAAATTCAAGCAGTTCAGCACTGACTGAGCATGCTTGTTCGTGAGGCGAACTGAATTGCATAGTCGAGTCTGATTATCTGAATGGCCTAGCAAGATGGGCTGGTAAATGCTTGCCAGGCTTCCAGACACCATGCAAGTGGGACCAGGGGGACAACAGACAGTTGAGTGGGGCAGCGCTGTGGAGCACACTGGCCCACCTCTGAAGGCACAGCATCCCAGTGTGGGGGCTGTGAGTGTGCTGGCACACTTACCTGGCTCCACGGTTTCTGTGAGGGAGAGGCTGGAGACGTGTGAAAAGGCATTGTGTCAGACGGACGGGTGATGGCAGCAGCATCCCGCCGGGGCAGGATGTGTTTGATCGCCCCTGTCGGCTTCTGTACTGCCGATAACTACTGTGCAAAGTTCTCAACAGCGTCGCCAAAGAGGATAGCCTAGGAGATGGGGGAGTTGAGAAAGCAAACTTTGTCAACCTCCTTCACCTCGGCCAGGTTCAGCTGGGATCTACAAGTACCCTTTGACTGCCCTGCCATCAAGGGCATTGAGAGCGGAGGAGGCAGTGGAGCTGTTTCTGGCAGAAAAAGGTGCCTTCCACGACTTCTTGACCTCTTCGTGCACTTCCTGGGAGAATGGCACTAATCAGGATGCTGCTGTTCAGCACGCCCCACCTCGAGATACCAATCGTCCAACCCGAAGGTTTCGGGACACGGTGAAGGGTTCCACTCGAGCCTGACACTTGCGGCTCAGATCTCCTACTTTCTTTAGAGATGTGATAGCCAGCAAGACAGTTGTTTTTAGAGTCAGAAACTTTTCTGTGACACACTCAATAGGATCAAAGGGCACCATGGACAGACCCTAGTACTACAGCCAAATCCCAAGCCTGAACCCTTACATGGCTTTTAGGCCTCAGCCTCATAGCACCACGTAACAAGACACCAGTGGGTTTCTCCCCAATAACTTGCCACCCAAAGTTGTGTGGTAGGCAGCTATGGCTTTTAAAGTGGAGGGGGATAGCCCTGAAGGAAACCAAACTTGTAGGGCCGCAAACTCAAGTCTTCCAGCAACACCATTCTTCCTCCCACACAAGACCAAGCCCTTCTCAAGTCCAGGGCCGGAGCAGTAGGCCTTCAGCAAACCTGTGTCGCACCCCAGAATCCGCCGCCAAAAGCCTCATTCCCCTTTTCTTTGTCAATCTGTCTCCCAGCAGCTGTCCAGCACTTATTTTTGTTATGTTGCTCTGGGTTTAGGCCAAATTACTCAGACAGCACACCAAATACGCATATTTAGTGTGAACTTGTGAATGTTTGTTTATAGATTCCTAGTCATGTCATCACACGCTACGGGATGACATCTCGCCATGCCATTGGACTGATTTCCCACATGTTTCAAGACTCAATCACGCAGAGGCGTTTCCATAGTGTCTATGTCAGTCGCAGTGTGGAGTTCCCTTGAAAGGGGACTTTACACTCCAGTTTATGAGTCATCAATTTTATTTTTTTTACAATAAAATTAAGCAACGTAAATTTGAATATACATTTTGCATTTTTCACATGCAAAACCTAATACGTTATAGGTATATAGGTTTAATTAAAGTACACAGCAGGTGAGTTTTAGGTTGAATTTTTTGGTTTTATGACCTGATGTTTAGTTAGTATCTTGATAATGATACTTATTGATCAGATAAGTACTTCTTTGAGTTTTTTCATCTTGGAAAAAAATACAGTTTTACTTTTTACTTTACATAGCACGAGGTACTCATTAATGCTTGAAGACATCCATGATCCACATTTGATTTGTCTTCCAATTGGACACAGGTGTTGAAGGCATGTGTGGATGGAGAAAATTCTGTGGCACTGCCCTGTGTTGGTAAAGAGAGTTATGAAGCATTATTACATTTTTGATAATGGTCCAGAGACATTGGTAATGGTGTTACTTTTTGCTACTTTTAGCTTTACATACTAATATTGATGTCATCGCTTTATTTTGTTTGAGGAAGGCTACAATTTGATGAATTAAGACCCCCAGATATGTTAATATTATAATGCATATTAAATGAATGTAAAATGAAAACGTGTGTATATATTTAAAAATAAAAGTTTCTCCAACCCTAAAAGCACTTAACTAATGTCTTTTAACCAAGAATAATTGTATTATTTTTGTCAAAGAAATAAAATGCTAAGCCTTCCACGTGTCATTTCGTTTGGACAGAGTTCTGAAGGCATTCAAAATGCTCTGACACTGCCCTCTGCTGTTGAGGAGTGGTATGTAGCAATAATTGGAAATATTGGAAAGAATTTCCCTGGAATGGTGCCTCTGACATCAATACAGGATATTTAGTAAGATCCAGCTGTTGATTTGAGCCCTTACTTTGTTTTTGTGAATGTGGCTCTCAGCTTCAGAGTTAAAGATTTGATACAGATCATATTCTACCAAAATATGAAAACAGGTGTGACTTCAGATATGGTTAAGACTGTCAACATTATAATATTTTATTTGACCTCAAACACAAACAGCAAATAGCATCATATATAAATCTGTATTGTGTAACACTCCTCCCTTTCAGTAGCAAAAGCTTCTGTCCAGTTTTTTCAGGGCTCCAGTGCAGACTGGTGGCATGATTCCCTGTAAGAGAAGTACACAAGGTTTTTAATTAAGCCCTGTTGGTGTGCGTGTGCAGTATTTCAGCAATCAGAAATGGTAAATGTGAAAAGAAACATTAACATACTTTGTACAAGCTGCATACAAGGTTGAAGAGAGTGGACATAGCCTTATCTTCCAATTCACTAGTGTATTCCTGAGGAACAAAACACATTTAGATATCAAAACACTCAACCCTTACATATTAGTGTCTTTTATTTCTACATGCCAGACACAGAATAGCGTAAATGCTCTGCTCTAGAAGGCCTCACCCCATTGAAGGTGATCCAGGGCACATGAGTATGTGCAGGTTTGAGCGCTTGTGTCTTCACTGCATTCTGATGCATCAAACTGTGTCCAAGCTCTCCTTTGGTACAGGACTCTATGGTCCCCCATTTAACAAATGGCGCATAGAGCTGCAAACACTGTCAAAAAAAGAAAGAAAAAAAGACCATTATAAAATGGCTCTCCGTTGTTCAAATGCTGTAATGAGGGACAGTAATGTTGGCTCAGAAATCCTTACAGGCTTAGCAGATTTTAGTACATCTGCAGATGACTCCATGCAGTAAATAACAGGAAATGCTGCATGACTGGCTGCATATAAAATGCATGCCTGTGAAAAAGTGAAGAAATATAAACAATGTGTAACTTAAAAATGTTGTAAATCTTTATTTACTCAAAACCTAGCCTTGCTGTCTCTGCTGCTTCCATATGAAGTATTCTTGATGATAGCATGTTGCTAAGCCAACAACTCAATACTCCAAGCGTAAAACACACCCATATTGTGTAAAATAGTTTTTTTAAATAATTTCTATTAGACCAAACACACACACACACACGCGTCTAGTTCATTATCTTTGTGGGGTTCAATTTTACATTGAACAATGCTGTGCCAGTTCCCAGCATGCACTGTAGCTTGAAAAAAATTATGTGGTAACTATTATTAAAAAAATAGAATTGCTTTGCATTTGCTGGCTTGATTTATGCTGCTACTGTTGTTATCACTGTTATTTTGCTGTCATATGGTTCAGAGTTCATATTTTTTAAGTTGGCTCAGCTAGAGCTAATTAGTTGAGTTAACTTTAAAAGTTGAGTGGGGTAGGTTTATTGCTTTATTTTTTTCAAGTTGGCTAATTTAGTTTTATTTAGTTGCCTTGACAAGAATTTTTTAGTTCAAAAGACTATCATCATTCGATGAACAAATATATTTAAGTTGACTTTAATTGGAGTGAATGAGATTTTTACTAAGCTTGTTGCAGCTCACTATAGGTGTGTAGATTTGTATTATCTCACAAACTCACCTCAACCATATTAGCATAGCACTCTGGTTCTCCATGTTGACATGAGAATGAATTCTCTTCAGGAAGCTCCTAAAATGTCAAGTTAACGATCATAAACAAATACAAGTTGTAACAATCGGTGAAAAGTAACATCAAAACATTTTCTTCATTACAACACACACACTCTTATGAAAGATCAAAATTTTACCTTAGCATTGCCGAAAGGCACCAGGTTGACTTTCATTATATCTTTCAGTAAAGTCCAGGTTGGAAAGAGTTGTTCTGTTAGGAACGCTCTGCAGCCTGGACACAGGCTCTCGTAGTAGAGAGAGATCTCTACTGGAGGAACCACTGGATCTGGCCGGGTCGCATTCAGTTCCATACATTGTTTCTGCACCTACCACAAACAATGCATTGCAAATCATGGAAAAGAAACAAGGTGTAGCAGCAATAAAGAAAAAAATCTTCACATTGTCACGGTATGGCAAGGCTACACTCATGCAATGTGACTTCAGTGTGAGCAATCAAGTAATAATAATAATAATAATAATAATAATGAGTTTTATTTATGGACACCTTACGTGACACTCAAGGACACCTTACATACAGATAAATCACATGAAACAATTTACAAGCAAAAATAGAAGCAACGAGTTACATATACAACATCGTCAGTATGCCTGCCTAAAAAGATACGTTTTCAAACAAGATTTAAAAATAGGGAGAGAGTCACTATTGCGAATGTCCTGTGGAAGTAGGTTCCACAGATTCGTAGCTAAAAGCTCGAGATCCCATATGTAGCCAAACGCATGCAAGGAAGAACTAATGAGAATGAATGAAGATCTAAGAGTTCGAGAGGGAGTATATGTTGAAAGTAGATCAGATAAGTAAGAAGGAGACAGATTGTGCAGTGCTTTATAAACATAAAGCAGAATTTAATTCAATACGCTGTTTAACAGGAAGCCAATGAAGTTGTTGAAGGATAGGAGAAATGTGTTCCATCTTAGGAGTTCTAGCAATTATTTGCACAGTTAAGTTCTGCACTAACTGCAACTTCTGTAAAAGTTTAAGGGGAAGACCGTAGAAAAGAACATTGCAGTAGTCAATACGTGATGTGACAAGAGCATGAACCATAATGAGAGTGCTCCTCATTGATAGGGCTGGGTGGAGGCGACTGATGTTACGTATATGATAATATGCTGTCTGAGTAATCTTGTTATTATGTGCTTCGAAAGATAGATTATTATAGAGGATGACACCCAAGCTCCTAACCTGCGTTGAAGAAGCAATTGGAGAGCCATCAATGCACATAGAAAAACTACCGGTCTTTGACAGATAATTTTTTGTTTTACCACTGTTAAGCTTAAGAAAATTACTTGAAAACCAAGCTTTAACTTCAGACAAACAGTTAGAAAGAGAGGATGGAGGACGTACAGAAGTAGGTTTTGAAGGTAAGTAGAGCTGGGTGTCATAGGCGTAACTGTGAAAATTTATACCATATTTACAAAAAAATGCTTCCAAGTGGCAATAAATAAATGATAAATAGTAAAGTGCCCAGAATGGATCCCTGATTTAAAGTGGCCTATAACTAAACAAATTGAGTGCGGCCAGAGAGATAGGATGTAAACCAAACCAGAGAAGTACCTACAATTCCAATGAACTGCAGTCTGTTTAATAGAATAGTGTCAAACGCTTAAGTTAAATCAAGAAGAATTAATATAGATAAGAGTCTTGAGTCAGCCGCTACCAGTAAGTCATTAGAAATTTTGACAAGGGCAGTACTATGGTACTATGTACTATGGTGGGAACGGAAACCTGATTGGAATTGTTCATATAGGTTGTTTGCTGAGAGATGACTTTTCCAGAATCTTAGATAAAAATGTCAAATTGGAGATTGGACAGAAGTTATCAAAATTATTTGGATCGGCACCTGGCTTCTTAAGTTCAAGGAACAATGCCATAAGGAACAATGCCTGAAATAAGAGAAGAATGAATGATCTCAATAATAAAAGGCAAAAGAACTAAAAGACAGACTTAACTAGTTGAGTTGGAAGGGGGTCTAATTGACAGGTAGTTGATTTAGATTCCCAAATAACTGAAATGATCTCATCTACTGTAGAAAGAGTAAAAGCAGAGAGAGTTAGGTGACTGTGCATAACTAAAATGAGATGAAGAACAGGCTAAATCTGAGACCAACATGATGATGAATACATGACCAATTGATAAATATTTTCTATTTTTACATTAAAAACGGTCAAGAAGGCATCGCATAATTCAACTGAAGGCTTCCAGGAGGCTTTAAAATGTCTTTCATGACAGAGAAAAGAGTCAGATGTGAGTAATAAGTATCCAGAAGTGACTAATGCACATCATTATAATGAAATACCAGTTCATCCGGAGTTGTTCGATTGTTATTACTGGAAAGGGTGACTAGTCCTTCCGTAAATGCCAATATATTAATGTTCTTAATATTCTGGAATGAGATGGTGCGGCATTGGTTACATTTAAAAAGTGTTAAGCAGCTTTTAAAATACATCAACAGATGATCTGAATAAGTTAAGTCAGAAGCTGTACAGTTGTAAGGAATAATACCAGAGCAACAGACAAGATAAAGTGTAGCCTTTCAAATGGGTAGAAAAATTATATAAAAAGCTAATTAATAATTAAATGATTAAAAATATATATATTAATAAAATAAACATCTTCTAAAAAACAATTGTTAAAATGAAATTATTTGTTTATCTTCACGTCATGTTGCCATTAACCAAAATCACAGAACCGTAAACATGCAAATGTGTGTATTTTCATTTGGAAAGTGTTCCCCGTTGGACAACATTCAGAATTTGTTTTCACAACGTGCTGTCAGATATAAACGCTTATCGTAAATGCATACTTGATTTACTTTTTGCATGAATCATAAATTGATTTAGGAATTACACAATTTAGTGTTACATGCAAAGGTGGAAAAGAATAGAATGTGTTACGCATATGGGCCACATTTAAAATGTCACATGAACAATGTCACTGCCTGAAAGTCACCATTTATGACCATAGCCTGTCATATACCTGTATGTATTCTGTAAAGCCCACAATTAGACTAATTATTTACAGGATGAACTTCTGACACTACACTGAGTAAGAAGGTACAGTTGTAGAGATAAGGAGATTCATCAAATGATGCAAAATGGGAAAACTCATGGCCCGTTTAATTGGAAGCTGTTTGTGTTCAAAAGCATGACAGTAATTTACAGGCACAAAGAAGTCTTTGAAAATAATGCTGAACACATGTTCTTTATAAGTCAAGTTTATAAGACCTGTGCCATTTCCCATAAAAGTCAATATTCTAAACAATCAACAACACACTGCATATGAACACCAGAAATCGCATAATTTTGTATTTAAGTCACATTATACATTTTTAAGTAAAAAGATTACTATGCCTAGAGATTCATCAACATTATGTTCTGTAAAATTTGAGTAATTAACAGGCCAAACATTATATTGGGCTACAGAATTGTCTCTTAAATCAACCTCTTGAACAGACTTACCCCACATTCTATGGCGATCTCCAGAGACCTGCACCATTGGGATGGAGGGTATCCACATGAAGGCTTTGGATGAGATTTACACTGGATTTCATAAACTCTGAGGAATATGAGATGAAAAACACAAAGCATCAGAGTGTTCATTTTGTGTCTATTTAGAGAGTCCCTGAGCTTTCTTTGAGTGGTATAAGAGCTTGTTTGTACTCTCCGCCCATCAAAAAATACTCAGAGATCCAATCATCTGTGAGCAGCTGCAGCTGAACATACACAATACTCACTGACCTCAGATCAGCAACGAGAAGCTGCTCAGTGAGCAAAGAGGGCTCATTGATGTGGCTTTGTAAATATTGCAGTAATAAATAACTATACTATCTAAATAAAATCTCTGAATATCACTTAAATTATACCAAAATAAATGGCTAAAACTCCCAGTTAATTTGTCTAAAATAGTATTTGACTAACAAATTATATATAAACAAATTAAGATATACTTAATATTTGTGTTAAATTTCATTCAACTAGAGCTACAATTACTATTCATTCAATGTCATTATTTTTTATATTTATCCACAACAATCACGCAAAGAGTGGGAAAGACTATTATTGGAGAACATTATTAGTATTTAATGTTCTGTTTTATTTTGAGATTTATTGTTTCTGTTATGATGCCATTTTCGGGGGTTACTATTATGGTTAGAAGGCAGTGGTTAGATTTATATTAAAGACAGTAACTATGTTTGCAAGGCATTGTAATGATAGGCACATTGTTAGTTATTAGTTCAGGGGTATCAAACTCAGGTCCTGGAGGGCAGCAGCCCTGCAGTGTTTAGCTTCAAACTTAATTAAATGCACCAGATCCAGCTAAGTAAGTCCTTCAGGCTTATTTGAAAGCATCTCAGGTTACATATGCTGCGTCATGGCGTTGACACTATGGGAACGCTTTGACCTGAGTTGGTGTCTGAAGCACGTGTCTAAACTAAATCTGAATTGGCTGAACATATGGATGTTGTGACGTAGCATAGTGCATTACTGAGTCCATAAATAGACGGCAGAAGTGCGCGTTGACAGATTCAATTTGTCTGAAGAAGATACACAGGCATAGCCGTGGCATGGCAATGTGACGCAGCGGAGAGGATCAGCCTGCCGCAGCACAAACATCCTGTAAAGGTGCACCTCTCGCAAGAGCTCTGGAAGATGCTACACTCCTAGTGGAGTGGGCCCTGACCCCTGGAGGTGGAGCAACACTGCGTGCCTCATAGGCAGAGTGTGAGAGGTGAAGGCTCTCTTGCTCCAGCATCTCATGAGGCAGAGGAAAGAAAGCCTGCATATGCTCTTTAGAAATGTAGTCCGGTATGGGGTGCAAAATAACTCTAACATCACCTGGAGCAAAATCTAAGCAGGATGAGGCAACTGAAATGTCCTGGAGGTCTCCTACTCTGATTAATGATGTTAGTACAAATAACAGAGCCACTTTAAGAGTCAACATTTTCTCTGAGACCGAATCCAAAGGCTCGAATGGGGCTTCTCTCAAGGCTCCTAGGACCAATGCTAGGTCCCAGGAGTGAACTCACGACGAGCAGATAGGCCTCAGCTGGAAATAGCCATGTGCCTTTAAGATGGAGCCAGCCCCACTGGGAGATGTTCTTGAAGGAATTCCAGTTGGGGGGGTTCACCTCATGCTTTCCACACCATGTTACAAACAGTTGCCATTTCAGGGGATACAACTTTCTAGTAGAAGGAGCTCTAGCGTTGAGGATAGTCTTTGTGACATCGGCCGAAAGACCAGAATCTATGAGCTGGTACTCCTCAGGGACCAGACCCAAAGCTTCCAGATCTCTGGCCAGGAATTAAATATTGTCCTCTGCACTTTAGAGAGGAGATCTCTTTGGAATGAGATCTCCCAGGGGAGGCCGTCCAGGAGAGACACTAAGTCCACAAACCACACTCAGGCTGGCCAGAACTGAACCACTAGAAGGTGGCAAACTTGCAAAGTCCTTGCAATGTCTTATGTCTTGAGGAGGTGAAATGCTGGCTGGAGCAAAATCGTGTCCAGTTAAATGCAGTGATGCCGGTAACGTGTTACTTAGTCTAATCTGACCTCTTTTTTCAGTAACGAGTAATCTAGCGCGTTACTATTTCCAAACCAGTTATCAGATTAAAGTTACTTATCGAAAACATTCACTCTTCATATGGACTACTTGTAGTGTTTGTCTAATGTTACACTACACTACTCAACAAAGTAGTTGCAACAGTGACTGATAATGGATCTAACTTTGTCAAGGTATTTAAAGTTTATCAGCCTGTCACAGAGTCCGATGATGAGACGGATGAGGGAGAGTCCACCCCCACAGATGATGATGATGTCACTTTTTTAGATCTGTCAGAAATCCTCTCAGCTGAGAATGAAAGTAATGGCCATCTGTCTCTTCCCCCACACCACAGTTGTGCTTCACACACCATCAACCTCATTTCCACAAATGATGTGGAGAAATATTTAACTTCCAATGCAGCGAGCAAGGCTGTGTATAGGAGCAGCACAGCAAAATGCACAGCTCTTTGGACCAAATCAAGTAGATCTACCCTTGCATCAGAAACAGTGGATGAAGTCAGCAAAAGAAAGCTCCTCGTACCAACATCCACAAGGTGGAATTCCTTTTTTGATGTTGTAAAGAGAATTACAGAAATCCCCATGAGTGAGCTGAATACTCTGTGCACCAAGCTGGGAGTTAAGTGCTTCAAAGACAAAAACTACCAGTTCCTGCATGAGTATTGCACCGCCATGAAGCCTCTGACCGCAGCACTGGACATTTTACAAGGCGACTGTCCTTATGGAACTTTACTACCCACATTTGAAGTTCTGATGCAGAAGACACTGGCTGTGAAAGATGCCCTCTCCAGGATGACTGCAGGCCTTCCAGATGCCATAGTGCAGGTATGTTCCATCTTTTAAGCTAGTTAAAAATTTCTTGCATCACACTATTCATGAACATGGAACATAATATTCATTATCATTGCAAAAGAAGATTAAAACAAATACAAATGTCAGTAAGTAACCTAAAACAAAATTAAATCCATAATATTGATCCCACATTAGGCATGGTTTACAAGTAATTTAATGACATAATAAATAGTAGGCCTTGTAGGCATAAACCTATCAATTATATTTTTCAGGCTATCCAGACTCGTTTTGCCGGTGGGCTGGACGACAAAGATGCCCATCTCGCAGCTGTCAGTTGTCCAAAATTCAAACTCCGATAGCTGAGAGATGCAGGTAGGAGGGAACGAGTAAAAGAACTTCTAACAGCAGAGTGCCGCCACACAACTGCTCCTGCAGCACAGAGCCATGCCAGTGTGCCCACCACATCTGCCAGCCAAGGTGAGATGGACTTTTTCACTTTTGAGGCAGAACCAGAGGAGACCTACTCTGCAGAAAATGAAGTCATGGACTACCTGAGGTCAGCCTATGACCTTCAGATTCTGCATCAGTTTTCAAACATAAAGAAAATTTTTAAAAAGTATAACACTCCAACCCCAACATTTTCAGTCTGGGAGGTTTGGTGCTCACGCATAGAAGAAATAGACTTTTTGACAAGAGGTTTGAGAAGCTTCTGTTAATGAGGTACAACCACTGGTTTACTCGCCCCACTCCACTGTTTCACTCATAACATGCGATACAACATAAGATTAGGCCAAAGTAACAAAAGTAGAAATGAAAAGTCAAGAAAGACTTTTTTATAAAAACATGTATTTTTTCAGGAAATAGTTTTTAAGTTCAACTTAAAATGTCAGGAGATACATTGTTGACGTTACTGTTAAAAAAGCACTTCCAATAAAGTGAGTGTTGGCAAAACCGGTTGTCATTTTTATGCTGAGGCGGCAGGGGTGTTGTCGGTGTAATCTAACTTAGTTACTTTTAAAATCAAGTAATTTGTAAAGTAACTAAGTTACTTTTTAAAGGAGTAATAAGTAGTCAGATTACTTTTTCAAAGTAACTGTGGCAACACTTGTTTAATACGAATAAATCTGAAGTTATAATTTTTGGGCCAAATGGGGCTGATAGGGATTTAAAAGACAAGGCCCATGGTTAGCAAGTGTGTAGTCTCAGATAAGAAATCATCTTGGGTTACTTGACTGTAACCCTGTTCCCTGAAAAAGCGGGAACGAGATGCTGCGTGGACTTAATTATATGGGAAAACATCTTTGTTTGACCGGTTGACCAGCAAACACGCCAGAAACTTGGCTTTAAATAACCTCTGACGATGACATTATTGGAATGCGTGCTTATTAGAGGCTATAAATAGATGCGAAACAGGTGCACTTTCAGGTCACTTTGCATGAAGAGATGTCCTGAGCACGACCCCAGTGCAGCAATGCAGCACTGCATCTCATTCACGGTTTTTCAGGGAAAAGGGTTACAGTCAAGTAACAATAGACATCCCCTATCAAAAGCTACTCTTAATGCTGTGCTGACTTAGCACTATGAGAACAAGAATATATCAATGCTGCCGCACTGGAAGTATCTGGATCCCTCAAGGTTGTGTAGTTAGTGCACACAAACACAAGAAAGGCCTTAGGCATGAGCTTGGGATATCGACTCAAGGACATGTGAGCCTGTAGTAACATGAACATCCAAACTATAAAATCTGATAAATGTGTGCGGAGAGGACCACCCTGCCACATTACATACTTGTTGCAAGGGGGCACCTCTTACCAAAGCCCTGGAGGATGCAACCCCCCTGGTGGAATGAGCCCTAACTCCCAGAGGCGAAGCTTGTCCACTCACCTTATAGGCTATATCATCCCTCACCCAGTGTGACAATGGTTGCTTGGTGGCGGCCGTCCCCTGGTTGTGGCCCCCATAGCAAATGGAAAGTTGCTCTGACTAACTCCACTGACTAGTGCGTTGGACGTAAGTCTGAAGAGCACAAACTGGACACAGTAGGTGAAGTGAGGTGTAGTGAATGGCGAAGGACAGAAGGCTTCAAGAACGATCAGATGCACAGTCGAGAATTGAACTTTAGGAAGATAGTCAGGATGAGGGTGCAAAATAGCTTTGACCAGTCCAGGGGCAAAGTCTAAGCTGGATGGTGAAATTGACAGAGCCTGAAAATCCCCAGTTCTCTTTAGCAAAGTAATAGCCATGAGAAAAAAAAAACATCTCTAGAGTCAGAAGCTTGCCAAACGCAGTGGTTAAAAAAGGGGTCTTGACTTGCCCCTCAAATATGAAGGAATCTTTGCTTTAATGAGAGGCCTCAGCAGCCTCGCTCCATTAATGAAGTGGGTAATCAGAGGGTGCTTCCTGACTGGAACTCCATCAATGGCAGGCCAAAAATACACTGAGAGTAGCGGGGCATGTGCCTACTGATATTTTTTTCCTGTAGAAACTCCAGCACTGAAACAGTCTGGCAGTACACCGCCTTTCAAAGACATCCCATTTAAGCGCATAAACCCTTCTTGTGGAGGGAGCCCTATTACTCAGAATTGTCGACATCAGCTGGAAGCCCAACATTCCTCAGTTGGTCCCCATCAGGGGCCAAACATGAAGGTTCTAAAGCTTGGTCTGGGGATGAAATATTGTCCCTTCTGTTCGGAATCGCCCAGGGCAAGCCGTAGAGGAGGGATATTATCTCCGAGAACCAAATTCTGGTCAGCCAACAGCCTTGGCCAGGCATGGACCATGGCATCCAGACCCAAGGGGGGCTGATTGATTCAGAGAGACATAGATGGGACATTGTGCTGTTTCCTGTGAAGTGAAGAGGTCCACTTTTACTTCATAACATTTTCCCCACATCTTTTTGACTACCTCAGGGTGGCGTTTCCATTCCCTGTGTGTCGCAGCCTGACATAAAGTCTGCTCCCACATTCAAATGCCCAGGGTGTAAATCGAGTCCAAAACAGAACCTGCTGTGCTAGCCTGGCGCAAACGCAGTCTGCCTTGGCAATTTATGTAGGCGACCGTTTCTACTTTTGTTCTGCCTAAGATAGTACCAACAGACCAAGGCACAAATTTTATGTCTAAGCTTTGTGCTAATCACAAACTTTGTGCTCACTGGGTATCCGTCATCATACTTTCAGTCCATACCATCCTGAAAGTCAAGGTGTGCTCGAGAGATTTCACCAGACAATTAAGGCTATGTTAAAAAGAAGTATTGTTGGGAGATGGGGAATGAGTAGGACGAGGGTGTGCCATTTGTTCTTTTTGCTATTCGTGAAACCACTCAGGAGTCTTTGCGCTTAAGTCCAACTGAGCTAGTATTTGGACATCTTAAGGACATCTTTAAGTCCTACAAAGAACATTCTTGATTATGTGGCTTGTTTTCGTGAACAGGTATAGGAATCATGTGCTTGTGCTAAAGAAGCCCTTTCTAAAGCTCAATCTAGTATGAAACAATATTTTGAATAAGCAGCAGTGTCACGATCATTCTCAGTGGGTGATAAGGTACTTGTATTGTTACCAATTCCAGTGGGGGAAAGGTAGTGGGGAAAGGTCAAGTTCACCCCATAGCAGCAAAGGTTGATGCCATTAGAGAATTCCCTGCACCCACTACTCGTCATGAGTTGAGGAGATTCTTAGGAATGGCAGGGTATTACAGAAGTTTTTGTAAGAACTTTTCTTCTGTTGCAAAACCCCTGACAGATTTGCTTAGCCCTGCAAAAGGGTTAATTTGGTCAGCTGAGAGCCAGAGTGCTTTTGAAGCTATTAAGCATTTGTTATGTAGCTCCCCCGTGTTGTCTGCTCCTAATTTTTCTGTACCTATTAAGCTAGATGTGGATGCAAGCGCAGTTGGAGCAGGTGCTGTGCTGTTGCAGGAAGATGAGGAAGGTATCGACCACCCAATTTGCTTCTTTTCTAGGTAATTTAACAACCATCAGGGTAACTATTCTACGACTGAAAAAAAAGCTTTGGCTTTGTTGTTGTCGTTACAACATTTTGAGGTGTATGTTGGGTCTACCTCTTATCCTGTAATTGTGTATACAGATCACAATTAAGGGTGTCACAATTTCGATTTTAAATCAAAATCGACCAAAATTAAGTCACAATCTCGAACTTCGAATTAAAAAATGGAATCGTCGATGCTGCCACCCATGTCACGTCCGGTTGCTTGCCAAGCGAAAAAAAAACACGTATTGAAGTGCTGCGAGGCAGCCTCCTCTAAATTAGCTACAGCCACTCAAAAGATAGCATGGCAACTGCAGATGCAGGAGACCCATCGACAGAACTTGAACCCCCTCCTCTTTTACTGAAGTCGCCAATGTGGAAGTACTTTGGATTTCCAGTGAGTTATGTTGACAACTGCTATGTGTGTGTACCATATTCTTCACTGGCAGCACGACTAACATGGCAGAGCATCTCCGCAGGCACCACAGAAACATAGATTTATCTGTTAAACCAACAACTGTAACACAAACTACTCTTCCGTCTTCATTTGGAATTAAACTTCCAAGTAACTCAACTCGTGCAAATGTAATTACGCGTGCGTTAGGAGTATTCATAGCCGTTGACATTCAACCTTATTCGGTGGTGGAAAACTCTGGTTTTAGGCATTAAATTAGCGTGCTAGAACCATCAGTGTGGTATATGTTCAACTGTTCGGAAATAGTTTGTTAAGACACTTAATTGTTCAGAGAAGACTATGGACATGGCTGTTTTATTGTTTTTGTTTGTTTTGTTGTGAACGTGAATGTCATCTTCTGTGAAGACTGCACTTACAAAAGAGAAACTAGATGGCAGGTTATTTTGCTTAAGTTTTCAATTGACTGAAGATACACTCACCTAAAGGATTATTAGGAACACCTGTTCAATTTCTCATTAATGCAATTATCTAATCAACCAATCACATGGCAGTTGCTTCAATGCATTTAGGGGTGTGGTCCTGGTCAAGACAATCTCCTGAACTCCAAACTGAATTTCAGAATGGGAAAGAAAGGTGATTTAAGCAATTTTGAGCGTGGCATGGTTGTTGGTGCCAGACGGGCCGGTCTGAGTATTTCACAATCTGCTCAGTTACTGGGATTTTTACGCACAACCATTTCTAGAGTTTACAAAGAATGGTGTGAAAAGGGAAAAACATCCAGTATGCGGCAGTCCTGTGGGCGAAAATGCCTTGTTGATGCTAGAGGTCAGAGGAGAATGGGCCGACTGATTCAAGCTGATAGAAGAGCAACTTTGACTGAAATAACCACTCGTTACAACCGAGGTATGCAGCAAAGCATTTGTGAAGCCACAACACGCACAACCTTGAGGCGGATGGGCTACAACAGCAGAAGACCCCACCGGGTACCACTCATCTCCACTACAAATAGGAAAAAGAGGCTACAATTTGCACAAGCTCACCAAAATTGGACAGTTGAAGACTGGAAAAATGTTGCCTGGTCTGATGAGTCTTGATTTCTGTTGAGACATTCAGATGGTAGAGTCAGAATTTGGCGTAAACAGAATGAGAACATGGATCCATCATGCCTTTTTACCACTGTGCAGGCTGGTGGTGGTGGTGAAATGATGTGGGGGATGTTTTCTTGGCACACTTTAGGCCCCTTAGTGCCAATTGGGCATCGTTTAAATGCCACGGCCTACCTGAGCATTGTTTTTGACCATGTCCATCCCTTTATGACCACCATGTACCCATCCTCTGATGGCTACTTCCAGCAGAATAATGCACCTTGTCACAAAGCTCGAATCATTTCAAATTGGTTTCTTGAACATGACAATGACTTCACTGTACTAAAATGGCCCCCACAGTCACCAGATCTCAACCCAATAGAGCATCTTTGGGATGTGGTGGAACGGGAGCTTCGTGCCCTGGATGTGCATCCCACAAATCTCCATCAACTGCAAGATGCTATCCTATCAATATGGGCCAACATTTCTAAAGAATGCTTTCATCACCTTGTTGAATCAATGCCATATAGAATTAAGGCAGTTCTGAAGGCGAAAGGGGGTCAAACACAGTATTAGTATGGTGTTCCTAATAATCCTTTAGGTCAGTGTATAAGTTATTGTTACATTATGTTGTTAATAAATGTTTTAAATTTGACAATGTAGTGTGGTACATTGCGAACAAAGGTCAGATATTATATTGCATAAAAGTCTAGTCTAAAAATGGCATAGCAATCTGTGCATTAAAAAAAAAGTAAAAATCGAGAATCGAATCGAACCGTGACCTTAGAATCAAAAATTTAATCGAATCAAGGATTTGGGGAATCATGACACCCCTAATCACAATCTTCTTACATTCCTGTGCCGCATGTACAATCAAAACCAAAGGTTAATGCGATGGGCTCTAGTGGTTCAAAATTATAATATTGAAATTCGGCATAAAAACGGAGTGGACAATATGGTCGCAGATGCCCTTTCTAGAGCTTAACTGCTGTAAAGGGTAGTTTTGTGTACAAACATTATACAGCAATTGCGCTGTGTGTTGTGACTGTTTGAAAGAGACTGAGTGATTTGTAGTTCAGTAAAATAACAGTGAATGATGAGCGAGTAGTTCAAAAGATGTGTGCACCCCTGCCCTCGCTACATCACGAGTAGGGACACGCATCTAATGTGTGTGAACAGCTTGGGAGTGCAGCACGCTCAGTCAGTTCTCAAGGGAGCGGGCTGTGAGCATTGTGAAGCACTTTCTATCCGAGTGCTGCGCTCCTGCTTGGCCGTGTTTGACGAGGCCGGCCAAGCTCACGTTCCCCGCGGTTCGGGTCCTGTGTCCGCTGAGGCGGCGCATCGGCTCAGATCGTGGGGATCGCAAAGGGAACTGGCTGCTGAGGCACTTTCCCGGTCATCATCAGACAGTTCTGATGCCCTTCCTCCCTGTGCAGAAGCCAGCGCTGTGGCTTCTTCTGTTCGAGGAGAGGGTCCGATGTTTGAGCTATCTGCATCTGAGGATGTGCTCAGCATTGAGGCGGGTGACGTTGAGGCTCACTCATCACCTCACGTGACCGCTTATGAGGAGCTCGTAGAGGTTGTGACTTGTGCGGTGGCCAGACTAAACATCAGCTGGCCATCAGAAAAGCAGGAAGTGACAGTAACACAAAGCAAGCTTGATGAGCGCTTCCTACAGCACAGGTCACAACCTCAATGCCGGGGTTTGCCATTCTTTCCGGATTTGCACAATGAGTTGTGCAAATCCTGGAATAAACCACACTTCTCCTGCCTCTCTAATCCAACCGTGTTGGATTATAGCAACATTATGGGGGCGGGAGAGAACGGCTATGGGAGGATGCCGCGTGTGGAGGAGGCTTTGGCCAGCTACCTCTCTCCTGATGCGGCATCCTCCCTGAAAACCCCGGTGCTGCCCACCAAGCCATGTCGCAATACATCTGCTATGGTGGGCAGGGCATATATGGTGGCAGGTCGGGCTGGTGCATGTCTGCATACCATGGCTTTATTGCAGGCATACCAGGCCAACCTTCTTAAAGACTTAGATGAGGGCGAGGGACCAACACCAGAAGATATTGCTGAGCTTCGCAGACCGACAGATTTGTCTCTCTGCGTCACCAAGGAGACGGCCCATGCTGTGGGCCGCTCCATGTCAGCTATGCTGGCCACGGAGAGACATCCGTGGTTAAATCTGTCGGGCATCAAGGAGAAGGATAAAGCTTCCCTCCTTGATGCTCCTCTTTCGCCTTCTGGCCTGTTCGGCGACGCTGTCAGCACGGTCGTCGACAGGTTTCAGGAGGCAAAGAAGCAGTCTGCGGCATTTCATCAATTTATCCCTCGCCGCTCTAAGTCTAAAGGGGCTGGATCTAAAACTGACCAGCCCCAGCCGTCATCGAGCTCCTCGTACTGGCAGGTACAGAAAGAGAGTGTCGCCTCTAGAGCCCCTCCTCAGGGAGCTTGGCATCAGAGGCTGCGTTTCTCACACCAGTTTCCAGCGTACGCGTGCTGCCTCGTCCGCCCCGAGGGGCTTCAGGAAGGCAGCGATGGCGTCCGCACACCGAAAATTGTCCACGACCTTTCCCTGCCTGTCAGCCGCTTCAGGGTGTCGAGAACGGTATTCAAAAAACACCAGAGGTCAGTCTCGAGAGGCTGATTCCCTTGGTAGATTTTTTCCAGGCGTGGCAACAGCTGTCGACAGTATCGCCATGGGTCCTGCGGACTGTAGAAAAAGGGTACAGACTGCAGTTTGGCCACAACCCACCAAAATTCAATGGGGTGGTCTGGACTGCGGTGGTCCCAGAGCGGGCTTGGGTAATGGAACAGGAAATACACTCCCTGTTGGTAAAGGAGGCCATAGAACGTGTTCCTCCGCCAGACAGGGAATCGGGGTTCTACAGCCGGTACTTTATAGTTCCCAAAAAGGATAGAGGTTTGCGTCCAATTTTAGATATGAGATATTTGAACCGGTCTCTGAGGGGGTTCAGGTTCAAAATGCTCACGATACCTATTATCGTGAATCAAATTCGGTCCGAGGTCCGATTTTTGTCACAAAAGATCTAAAGGACGCATACTTACACGTTTCCATCAGTCCTTCTCACAGGAAGTTCCTGAGGTTCGCTTTCAGGGGCGAAGCATTCCAATATCGGGTTCTTCCATTCGGACTAGCTTTTTCCCCTCGCACGTTCACCAAGTGCATGGATGCAGCTCTGGCTCCACTGAGACTCCAGGGCATCCGTGTATTGAATTATATTGACGACTGGCTCATATTGGCTCAGTGCGCGGTCATGGACGGCCGCTTTACCCAGGGTCTGTGGCAGGACCATCATCATTCATGGCATATAAATTGCCTGGAGATGTTGGCTGTGTTCAGGGCTCTGAGGAGCTTCCTCACAGATCTCAGGGGTTACCATGTTCTGGTACGATCCGACAATATATAAAAAGTGGTCGCGTACCTGAACCATCAGGGGGGTCTGAGGTCTCACCCTCTATGCAGACTGGCGCATCAGATCCTCCTGTGGTCCCAGGGGAAATTGCCGTCTCTCAGAGCGATGTATATTCCGGGGGCCAGAATCAGGGAGCAGACATCCTGTCAAGGCAGGGGCTGAGGCCCAGGGAATGGAGACTTCACCCAGAGGTGGTGAAGTCCATATGTGAGAGGTTCGGCCCAGTGAAAGTGGATCTATTCACATCTCGAGAGACGTCCCACTGTCCACTGTGGTTCTCCCTCACGCATCCAGCCCCGCTGGCCGAGGCTGCGTCTGTATGCATTTCCCCCGATAGTTCTGCTCCCGGGAGTTCTGGAGAGGGTCCGGCAGGACGGGGTCAGTCTACTCCTAGTAGCCCCATACTGGCCGGCCCGAGTATGGTTCTCAGACATCATAGCACTGCTGGCAAGTCCCCCATTATCCCTCTGAGGAGGGACCTGCTGTCTCAGGCAGAGGACACAATATTTCACCCCCAGCCAGAGCTGTGGAAGCTTTGGGTCTGGCCACTGAGGGGGCTCAGTACTTAGAGGCTGGCCTGTAGTGGAGACCATACTCAGTTCCAGGGCTCCTTCCACAAGAAGGTTGTACGGCTTAAAGTGGAATGTGTCAGTAATTGGATTATCCAGGCGATTGCCTTGGCCTATCAGGTGCGTGGTTTGCCTTCACCTTTGACCACCCTCACCATAAAGTATCTGTTATCCCTGGTCTCCTAACCTTCCGCTCTTAAGCAGAGTACAGTTAGACATGATTTTTGAAATATAAACAAACAAACATAAAGAAACCAAGTTGGAACTTTCATTCACTCATTCAATAGTTACATAATTACAGGAAATGTGAGGTATATATATGCATAATGGTCACGTGTATTGGTTATAGACATGATACAGAATTATGCAGTTGAAGGCTGTTTGAATATAAGTCTGGCTATCATTCTTTTTTGAATGATTTGATGCAGTTTATATGTAACAAACTGTTTCTGTGGGTTTTTCCTGTAGATTGTAACCGTGTTACTCAGAGTTCATCTAAAGGTCGTTGAGACAACGGCGATCTGGTTTGACTCTTTTTTCCTTGGGAGTCAAACAACTTCGGCCATTATCTTGGTTTTTGTCAAAGTTTGCAGACCATAAAGTAATTAGCTGGAGTTTTTGTCAGCTTGGTGCAGACTGGCCGGCGCCTGGTCTTTTCCGGTGATAGATGGTTGATTTTTGAGGGTCTGGAGTGTTGAGTTGGGTTTTGTGTTTTGACCATCTGGAAGATTCATTTGTGTCTGATGCGCCCTCAATTCCTACATCCTTCCGTGCACCACTTTTGGTAGGTATTAACCACTGCAAACCGGAAAAACCCCACAAGACTTGCCCCTTTGGAGAAGCTCTAACCCACTTGTCTATCTCAGTGTTTCTCAAGCCCACCCCTACCACTGCACATTTTGTATGTCTCACTCATCAGACACACCCAGTTCAAGTCTTGTAGTCTGAACTACTGAACTGGTGAGTTGAATTAGGTGTGCTAGATGAGGGAGACATCCAACATGTGCAGTGGTTCCCCAGGACAGGTTTGAGAAAGACTGTTCTAGCCATCACTATTTGGCCCTTGTCAAAGTCGCTCAGCTCTTTTCGCTTGCCAATTTTTCCTGGTTCCAACACATGAAATTCAAAAACTGACTGTTCACTTGCTGCCTAATACAGTGGTTCCCAACTATGGCCATGGGAACACCCCACTCTGCACATTTTGTATGTCTTCTTTATTTAACACACACGATTCAGATCATCAGCTCATTTCAAAAGAATTATATTTTTTTGGTCAGATAAAGGCAAGCTCACATTACATGACGTTTGGCTTGATTTTTGATATCGTAGACAGATTTTCAAGGTCTGCATCAAAACCCCTGATGCACAGCCAAATCGGTGCTCGTTGCAGTCGCCGATTCTTGTTAAGTATGAGCAAGTGAGCAAATGAGCAACGTCTGGAGCAGTCACAGACGCTGAAATATTTTAAAATATGCAGCGGAGCCAATATCTGTATCTGTATCTGTATCTGTAATAATCTCAAAATTATTTGTATCTGGATCTGTATTCAAATAAACCTGGAAGTGGGCGGGGTTTACCCAGAAGTTCATACAATTACTTGAGAAGACCATTATGTCTATGGTTATTTCTTTTTAGTTATCATTAAACAAACAGGCCTTTGTGAAACACATAAAATAACTATTTTGTATTATGATTATAACATTTATTTAAATATCTTCATAGGCAGTGCTTTGAGATGTAGTTTGGTTGTGCTTTGGGCGACCCGAGTTTGAATCCCGGCTCGAGGATGTTTCTCAGTCCCGATAAATAAATATTTAAATATCTTCTAATTAAAACAATAATACTAAAATTAAATAAAAGAAAGAAAGAAAAAGAAAATCTTTGTGTATGTCCGGACAATCATCCACAACCTCAAATTAGAGGAGTCTGATTGTGTAAATAGCTGATTAGAGAACATGGAAGTTGAAAGAAAATATTCAGTGATTGAAAATTGTTAAAACAACTGTTACTATGCATGCAAATGCAAATCTGAACAAATTGTAAAGGATATAAGCCTACATGCTGTCTCACAGAGAGAGAGAAAGAGAGAGACAGAGAGACAGAGAGAGAGAGAGAGAGAGAGAGAGAGAAAAAAAAGCCTATATAGGTAATAAAAAAAAAAAAAAAAATACATATAAAGTATAGAAAATGTGTATGATTCAGTATCTTAGTTGATTATTACTCTTGATAAAGAGTTGATTTCTGAGAGACAAACATTATTTATATATACGGCTATTTGATTTGCGATCATGCTGTGCTTATTGAAGACACCCACAGCGGAGCAGGCTGAGCAGGTGGCCCGGTTGAAGTCCTCTCTGGACTCGGGACAGGAGACGGAGTTCTCTCGGGACTCGTGACAGTAGGCGGAGTCCTCTCGGGACTCATGACAGTAGGCGGAGTCCTCTCGGGACTCGTGACAGTAGGCGGAGTCCTCTCTGGACTCGTGACAGGAGGCGGAGCCCTCTCTGGAATCGTGGAAGTAGACGAAGCCCTCTCTGGAATCTGGTCATAGGCTGAAGCCCTCTCTGGACGCTGGTCAGTGGCTGGGGCCGTCTCTGGACACTGGTCAGTGGCTGGGGCAGTCTCTGGACACTAGTCAGTGGTGGGGGCCGTCTCTGGACACTGGTCAGTGGCGGGGGCCGTCTCTGGAAGCTGGTCAGTGGCGGGGGCCATCTCTGGACGCTGGTCAGTGGCTGAGGCCATCTCTGGACGCTGGTCAGTGGCTGAGGCCATCTCTGGACGCTGGTCAGTGGCTGGGGCCGTCTCTGGATGCTGGACATGGACAGGAGACGTCGCTGGACCCTGGATGGTGACTGGAGACGTCGCTGGACTCTGGACGGTGACTATGACAGGACGAGACTCTGGACTGGCGGGTACTACGTGAATGTCGCATTCATCCTCAACGACACCCACACTAAAAGCAGAGCCACTCAGTTGCAAAGCAATGTCTATATAATATTCTAGTGTCCAGTTAGACATACCGTGTCCATCGTGGAGAGATATGCCAGTTCAATAAAGTCTTGCACATAGTCCTCGATAGGACGATCTCCTTGACGGAGACGCATGATCTGAGCGGCTGGACTCATTTGTGGACGGACGTTTACTTAGAACAAAACACAGGAAGGCAGTCCAAACAAGCAAACAAGGCAGGAGAGACAGGCAAAAGGGTAATCCATGGAACAGGCAAGTAATCTAAAAACCAAGAGACAAGAAACCAGGGAAAACACTCAGCAATGCAGTGATACACTAAATAAGACTTCGCAGTGAATGACAGACATGACCAGGCTTATAAAGTGTGAGCTAAAAAGGTAATGGGGTGCAGGTGGATGTAATCAGGAAGGAAGTCCGGGTAGTGAGTGATGTGGGAAATGTAGTTCTTAGTTCTGGTGGTAACCACGGGCACTCTCATTTGTGATTGTGACATCAGCAGTTATTCGTTATTAGTTATTTGTTTTAAAGCCAATATCTGTGCCTTTCCAAATAAGGTATTATGCTTCGGGCACATCCCTATTTGATATTATTGCCACGTGATCTTGTAGTGTGTGCAGTGCAATGACAAGGTGGAACTAATCCAGTCCAATCACAGTGCATGGAAAAAACTCGTAATCACTTGTGTGAATTTATGTGAGAAAATGGTGGGTTATTTCGCTGTTGGTTGGGCACCTCATCAGCGTTGTATTGTGCAAAAAGAATGGTATCTACACTGTAATGAGTTGCTGTAAAAATTACAGCATTATTTTACACCAGCGGGCTGTTGTCTATTAATACAGCATATTGCTGTAAACTGCAATGCATTCTGGGGTTGTGTGGCAGTTTGATTCTATATACAGAATATTGCTGTAAATTTCAAATCTACAGAAGCATTATGGGATCTTCAACGATCAAGTTGTCAAGATTCGGGTAGCACCAAGAGCGATTTATAACTGGTATGTGACTTCTTAATAATTCAGTTTTTATTTTTCATGTTTGGTAACTGTCCAAGTATATGAATGTCTCTACATTTGCGGTTCATACTGGTAACCCAGGTGAAAAGGAAATATATTTAAATTGTGCTTTTTGGGACATACTTAATATATTTAAATTATACTATACTAAATGCATATTAAATGTATTATTTTGAAACAACTTTAAGTATATTAAATGCATTTTAAGATATGCATAAGATCTATTTTAAGCTATTTGCAATATATTTTAATACATTAAATTGTGCTAAAATGGAACAACTTAAAATATATTTAGTGCAATTTAAATGTATTTCTTTAAAATTAATTTAAAATGTATTTTTAGTAATTAATTGTTGTGCTTCAAGTACAATAATATAGCATTTTAGTTCATTAGAAATGCATTAGTATTACACTACTAGTATATTATAAAGCTGTTTTTTTCAGTATTTAAAATGGTATAAAAAGTGCAAAATCATTAAATATAAGACACATACACACTTTGAAATCTATAAAACTTTACTATATAATTGTGTACATTACAAAATAAATTCCTAGCGTACATTAAAAAAGTACAGCAGCATACATAATCTATTGACAAATACATTATAATAAATGAAAGATCAGTTAAATGCTTTGGCAGAGCTATTTTCATCCACTTGTAGAACATTTCAGTTATACCTCTATTACTGAAAAGTACACTATAAATATGACATCATTAAATAAAGTTACTGGAAAACAAAGCCCAGGTAAAAAGGACATAATATTAAATGTATTAAAAATGCACTAGAAATTCAAGTAGTATGTATATATTATATTTGTATTGTACTAAACAAATTAACATTTTTAATACATTTAATAGTATGTCTTTTTCACCTGGGAGTGAAGAAGTGAATAATGCATTTTTCTTTTACAAACAAGGCTGCAAAAGGCTGAACCAAACGAAGAAACAGGAGAGTTTAAATGTCATATCATCTTCAAGTGGACGGTCACTTCTTTGAGTATGACTTGCATTTTCTGCAACTAAGGGCTTGCAATTCAGACACTGTAATATTTGAAGACTTCTTTATCACAGGATCTGTGAAAGAGAAAAACTATTTATATAAAATTAACTAATGATTAACAGTTTTGCATCCATGTTTGAATATATGCATTATAATTTGCATAGATATGCATTACAATTCCGTTGACTTCTCAGTTTACCTTTCAAAGCTTTGACTATATCTTTATTAAGCTTGACATGTCCATTTTTATCCTCTTGTCTGTCGTCACTATACAGCACTCTATGAGTTACAATGAACATAACATTAGAAGGAGACCAACACCACCACTTACAGTGAGCTAGAATATCAGTCACTGATATTGTTATTTGAAGCAATAACGCAACCTGTGTATTTCAGGGTATGTTGTATGTCGATAATAGAGTGGTGCAGGTATGACATCACTTTGTAGGCCAAAACACGGAAGCGAGTTAGCATTTAAGCACTTCCGGTTCCTATGTACCGAAGTCAATACGTTTTTCAAATGGGATTTTGGTTAAATGGCTGAAATAAGGCCTGTGATTAACACAAGCTCAAGACACTTTTACGTTTTATTCTATGACATAAAACACATCTGTATTATCCCACTCGTGATTTTTTTGAAGCTGTTACATATCTGGTAAAAGACAGTTGCTAACAAGTTGCTAAATGGGACTACAGAGGCTGTCAAGGAGATTAAACGTCATTACGCCGAACAGGTAAACTCCTCCTCAGGTTTTCGGCACCAGTGTAACATAGTTCCCTTTCGTTCAGTGACTCCGAGTAACGTCAGTGACTGACGAATGGAGGTTTCGCCTAGAAGCCTATCATCTTCGAGATCTTAGAAAACGCCCAATGGCAGGCCAATGCCATGGGTATGCGGAATTTGGTATGGAATCGGTATGGAATTGACTCGATCGCCATGTGCGCGCAGCTTACGAGCGCAGTCACTGCTGACTTGCCCCCGTCAAATCGAGAGCAAGAGTGCGGTTCCACTGAAGTTATTTCAGAGGCTCCTGGGGCATATGGCATCTGCAGCCACGGTAACGCCGCTCGGATTGCTTCATATGAGACCGCTTCAGCACTGGCTTGGCGATCGAGTCCCGAGCCTGCAGACCCTCACCCCGTGGTCGAACCTCAGCTTTCTATGGACCGGTGTGTCCTTAGAACGAGTTTCCAGGCATATTGTTGTATCAACAGATGCCTCCACCACGGGCTGGGGTGCCATGTGCAATGGACATGCTGCCGCGGGCTCCTTGACAGGACCCCAGCGCCTTCTGCATGTCAATTGCCTCGAGTTGCTGGCAGTACGGTTTGCCCTGCACCGCTTCCAAGCATTGCTCAAGGGTCAACATGTGCTAGTCCAGTCAGACAACACGGCCACAGTAGCGTACATCAACCATCAGGGTGGTCTACATTCCCGCCGTATGTCTCAACTCGCCCGCCATCTCGTTCTATGGAGTCAGAAGCATCCAGGTCCCTTCGTGCTGTCCATATCCCAGGAGTCCTGAACCGTGCAGCCGATGAGCTCTCACGGCTTCAGCCACTTCCGGGAGAATGGAGACTCCATCCCCAGACGGTTCAGCTGATTTGGGAACAGTTCGGCGACACACAGGTAGATCTGTTTGCCTCCCACGACTCTTCCCATTACTGCCTGTTTTATTCCCTGACCGAGGGCCCCCTCGGCATGGATGCTCTGGCGCACAGCTGGCCGTGGGGCCTCCGCAAGTATGCGCTCCCCCCAGTAAGCCTTCTCGCGCAGGTACTGTGCAAGATCAGGGAGGACAAGGAGCAGGTCCTATTGGTCACCCCGTACTGGCCCGGCCGGACCTGGTTCTCTGAACTCGTACTTCTTGCGTCAGCCCCTCCCAGGTCCATACCTCTGAGGAAGGACCTCCTTTCTCAGAGACGGGGCACCCTTTGGCACCCGCGTCCCGATCTTTGGAACCTCCACGTGTGGTTCCTGGACGGGACGCGGCAGGTTTGAGTACCCTACCACCTCATGTGGTGGCTACCATCACTTCCGCTAGAGCCTTGTCTACCAGACACGCCTATGCGTTGAAGTGGAACCTCTTCGTCCCCTGGTGTTCTTCTCGCCAAGAAGACCCCTGGAAATGCCCGATCGGGTCCGTGCTCTCATTCCTCCAAGAAGGGTTGGAACGAAGGCTGTCTCCTTCCACCCTCAAGGTGTATGTGGCCACGATATCTGCCTACCACGACCTTGTGGAGACGAAACAGGTAAGTCAGCACGACCTGATCATCAGGTTCCTGAGGGGAGCGAGGAGACTGAATCCTCCTCGCTCTCCTCTCGTACCCTCTTGGGACCTCTCAGTAGTCTTAGATGCTCTGCAGAGGGCTCCCTTCGAGCCATTGCGATCAGTCGAGCTTAAGCTCCTGTCAATGAAGACAGCGCTCCTGATCGCTTTGGCCTCCATCAAGAGGGTAGGGGACCTGCAGGCATTTTCGGTTGACGAAGCGTGCCTAGAATTCGCTCTTTGTCTGTTATGGTGGGAAGCTGAAGGGAAAGGCTCTCTCCAAGCAAAGGTTGTCTCACTGGATAGTGGACGCCATTGTCTTGGCTTACCAGATGCTGGGGCGTCCATGCCCCCTTGGGGTCAGGGCACACTCCACCAGGAGTTTGGCCTCCTCTTGGGCTTTAGCGCATGGCGCCTCGCTGACAGACATCTGCAGAGCTGCAGGCTGGGCGACACCTAACACATTCGCCAGATTCTATAATCTCCGAGTGGAGCCAGTGTCCTCTCATGTACTCGCCTCTACCAGTGGCCGGTAATGGACTAGGCTCAGGTGTCTTCGCTTGCTCGCCATTCCTCTCCATGGACGGGATATGTGCGATATTCTCCTCAGGTAGTTTCCCTGAAACCCTGAGTTCCTCCAGCACTGTCGATGCCGACACCTGTGCGTCTGCCCACTTGCTCAGGCCCTCGTGTCAGGCTAGGTGCCACCGTGTGCATGGTTCCCCCTATGGGCGACCCCCACATGTGTATTTCCACTGTAAGCCTCTCTGAGCATGCGTATTTCCCTCGGCAAGCCCTAACCTCCCCTGGGGGTCAAATTCTTCCACCTTCGGCTGGTTACCCCAGAGTTCTTCCATATGCAGCCCCTCGCGGGTCATATGTGTCTCCTTAAGTCCTCCTTACGGGTAGGCACTTTAGCGCATACTTCCACCTGGAATATGCTTCCCAGTGTACCTTGGTATTCCTGTGTTAAGTTGGAGTCCTTCGTCCGTACTAGTTAAATAAGTATATGGTCACCTACAAAAAAGCACGATTTCTGGCTCTCACAGACCTGTAACTTCTTCTTTAAGAGGCTCCTCTGTCCTCCACTCATTACCTGTATTAATGGCACCTGTTTGAACTCGTTATCAGTATAAAAGACACCTGTCCACAACCTCAAACAGTCAGACTTCAAACTCCACTATGGCCAAGACCAAAGAGCTGTCAAAGGACACCAGAAACAAAATTGTAGACCTGCACCAGGCTGGGAAGACTGAATCTGCAATAGGTAAGCAGCTTGGTGTGAACAAATCAACTGTGGGAGCAATTATTAGAAAATGGAAGACATACAAGACCACTGATAATCTCCCTCGATCTGGGGCTCCACACAAGATCTCACCCCGTGGGGTCAAAATGATCACAAGAACAGTGAGCAAAAATCGCAGAACCACATAGGGGGACCTAGTGAATGACCTGCAGAGAGCTGGGAACAAAGTAACAAAGGCTACCATAAGTAACACACTACGCCGCCAGGGACTCAAATCCTGCAGTGCCAGACGTGTCCCCCTGCTTAAGCCAGTACATGTCCGGGCCCGTCTGAAGTTTGCTAGAGAGCATTTGGATGATCCAGAAGAGGATTGGGAGAATGTCATATGGTCAGATGAAACCAAATTAGAACTTTTTGGTAAAAACTCAACTTGTCGTGCTTGGAGGAAAAAAAAAATGCTGAGTTGCATCCTAAGAACACCATACCTACTGTGAAGCATGGGGGTGGAAACATCATGCTTTGGGGCTGTTTTTCTGCAAAGGGACCAGGACGACTGATCCGTGTAAAGGAAAAAATGAATGGGGCCATGTATCGTGAGATTCTGAGTAAAAACCTCCTTCCATTAGCAAGGGCATTGAAGATGAAACGTGGCTGGGTCTTTCAGCATGACAATGATCCCAAACACACCACCCGGGCAACGAAGGAGTGGCTTTGTAAGAAGCATTTCAAGGTCCTGGAGTGGCCTAGCCAGTCTCCAGATCTCAACCCCATAGAAAATCTTTGGAGGGAGTTGAAAATCCGTGTTGCCCAGCGACAGCCCCAAAACATCACTGCTCTAGAGGAGATCTGCATGGAGGAATGGGCCAAACTACCAGCAACAGTGTCTAAAAACCTTGTGGAGACTTACAGAAAACGTTTGACCTCTGTAATTGCCAACAAAGGCTATATAACAAACTATTGAGATGGACTTTTGTTATTGACCAAATACTTATTTTTCACCATAATTTGCAAATAAATTCTTTAAAAATCAGCTAATGTGATTTTCTGGAATTTTTTTCTCATTCTGTCTCTCATAGTTGAAGTGTACCTATGATGAAAATTACAGGCCTCTCTCATCTTTTTAAGTCGGAGAGCTTGCACAATTGGTGGCTGACTAAATACTTTTTTGCCCCACTGTATCTGTTGAGGATTAAGAGATTAAAAAAACAATTCAGGGTAAATGATTTAGATGTCTCCCTATTTAACACTAGCAAGCTAATGAGTTAAATCAGGTGTTTTAATTAGTGGGGCATCTAAAACTTTCTGGGAGGTGGGTCCTCAGGACTGGAGTTGAGAAACATTGCTCTAACACAGGGGTCGGCAAGTATGTTTGGCATCGGGCCAAAAAAAAATATGGCCACTAGATGGCGGGCCAGAATATAGTAACGGGATAATTTAAGAAATGAATTGATGAAAAATACAACTAGAATTGCCTGACATACTGTTACAGTGTGTTTTGTAACTGGTAGTGAGCTGTTACTCTGTTAAAAAATTGGATAAATTAATAAAGCAGTAGTGATACGTAACCTGGCAATTATCTTCATTCACCAACTTGCAACACAGACCGCCTTGCTAAAACACACATATGTGGGAGATGCGGAATGGATAAAAATAAATAAAAGAGGTCTTGAATAAGCCCATTAATGGCATGTTTGAGTCATGCTCTTAACAAACTATGTTTTATTTCCTATTTCCAAATTGTGAATAATAGTATTTTAATTTGCTTGTTACACAATGGAGCCTAACTTATTGTAATAATTATTTGATGTAGCCTACTTTTACACACATTATTCCTTGGCATCCTCACGTACTAAACTGCATTTTTTTATTGTTTGAGTGCTGGAGGTACGAATTACGCCGCGTGCAGAGTGATGTTAAGGCAAATTCACTTAAAGACAAATTGATTGTGAGTAACTGTTGTTGTAATCGCTCCGGCTCGCACCGCCCGCTCCAAGTGGTGCTCAAACCCAGGTCTTTCCGCATGGGAGTCTGATGCTGTAACAATGAGGCTAAAGGCTGCAATCTCTAGTGTAAACCACTAGAGCGTCTCTTGACATGAGGGGAGTTTACCTGCACAGCTCTCACTAGTTGGCCTCCGTTACACTATCATGACAGATATATTTCAGAACCAGCCGCTATCAAAATAATCTGGCTGCGGGATAATTTTGTAAATAAAAATGAATTAAAAATACAAAATACACTGTTTTATGACATTTTATCTTGCAAATGTTAAAGTTATAAATTAAATAAATGTTGAGCTGTTTTTCAAGATTAAGACGTGTCATTTTTTTGTGAAGTAATAGATGAATTAAGTTGTGCATTATACAACACTTTATGCAGTTAAAAATGTTTAAAGCTTATGCAGTTAATAAATAGTTAAAATTTAAAATTCAGTTGCCAGTCATTAATATTCAGCAATCAGAATTATATATTGGATATAATGCATTTTACATACTTTCTCTAAATATAGCAAATACACACATTCAAGTAGTTTATTGTAAAAAATACAGCAATTTTAAAAATACAGTTATTTACGGTAATCAAAGAATACAGTAAGATTCTGTAAATTAAATTACAGAACTGCTACTGTAAAATTAGAGTAACTGGCTGGCAACCCTGCTGCCAGTATTTTACTGTAAAATGTACAGGTAATTTTTAACAGTGTACGCTAATATTAGTCTCTCTGTTTATCCCAAGGTTTACTGTAGTCAGCCAGATCAGATGGTGGACCTGCGGCTAGACACGACCACAACGCATGATGTAGTCAGCCGGATCTGGGCTGTATACAGATCAGATGGTGGACCTGCACCTAGACACAACCACAACACATCCCTGAAGTGTCAGCAGAGATTGCGTCAACTAGACTCTCCCCCGTGAAGGCCTCATCCCCCAAGATCCCATTTCGTCGGATCATCTCTGACGTACGTCCATACGTAACCGAGACGTTTGTGTTGTGGATATTTAATAAAAGAGTTTGCTTCACTTGATATATTCAGTTTAACAGCTGTGTAACTGAACTGCGCATATATATTTTTGACGCTTAAATTACATTCTATATTATGAATTGGTCAAATGCGTTTGCTGTACTTGTTCTAATATCATAATCGGTGCATATCAGAGAAGAATTAGGTATTTTGACACAAACTTAAAACTTGACAAAAGATTAAGTAAAACTTAATTTTTTTTACTACACAAGCATGTTAATTGCACTTCAATTGAAATATAGACTAAGCTAATACAGTTTGTTTGCATTAACATCATTATCATCAATATCAACAGTTGCCTGCTAAACAGCAATAGCTCACCTGCTTGTGTTGATGTAACTAGCAAATAGACGGTCACTATACATCTGCATGTACACAGTTAAGCAACATACAGCACATAAAGTCTTATAGGTTTTGAATCCCATCCTTGACCTAATCACAAGCTGTCCTCTTCATCCTTTAGCCAAGGTGTCCCTGGAAGCAACCCACAAACCCCCAGCTATACTATATTCTACTGTATGATTCAATCTGCAGATATTGCCAGTCTATGCCAATCCTTTGACATTGTTAACATAAAGGAGATGTTGCTGTTGCTCTACAGGTAAATATAACCCACTCTAGGCTGGAATATAATGATTGATCAGAAGATAATGAATTAATGTCACAAATGAACTCTTGATGCACGCTGTATTCATTGTTGCATAATTCAAAAGTATTGATTTTAGCATATATATTTGAATATTCAAATCAGTAATCTAATGTCCATTTTCCCATGTTGTCGTTTTGGTCTTCCAGAAGTGCTCTTTGACATCAGCCTGTTAAGTGAAAAAGAGTAAGATACTGCATTTACACAAATACGCAAGAACAGAAGTTTTCTGATCTGTAGTTTATAAATTAACCTGTTAGGCAGACATGGTGAGGTTCACAGCTTCAAACCCCACAAGTTCGATTGGTGAGGGAATTGCCTTTTTGTAGAAAGTTCGCTAGAGAGGACAAAGTAATAATATTGGTTCAGCCTACAGAAGCAGAAAGGCAATAAGACATATTTTAAATTGAAAAGACATATGAGAACATATGAAATGTGTTCATATGACAACAACCTCTGGAATTTTCACTCTCATGTCAAAGGACTCTGGTGAGGGTGCTACAACAGTGACAGCTGCCTGGCGTTCTGGATTTTTTTCATATTTCTGGTAGAAACCCATAATATAAGATATGCCAGGCACATACTCTTGAATTCTGAGGGAAATTAATGTGAAAATAGAAAGACACCATAAGGCCTGAGATTTGAAATCTTATGATAAATAGTAATCTCAAGCTGTGCATTGGTATTTCAGGAAATTTACCTTTGACCAATCATTGTGAACACTGAGGGCAGAGCTCCCCAGTTAATCTTGGTGTATATGGAAGGTTTAGACTCTGGCTGGCACGCTGAGGACACCCTCATAGATACATCATATGTCTGACACTCTGCACCCCATCTGAGATGGGCCTAAAACACAGGACAAAAATCATTGAGGCAATATGGAAACCAATGAGAATATGTTGCACCAGAAAAAGTACTTTACCTTTGCTGATGAATGACTCTTATCTACGTTTGCATTGGCACACATTTTCCAGTTTGCTTGTTCACCAACTTCGGAGACTATCATTTCAATGTCGTCTCTTTGAGCTGTTGGCAGATAAAATGCTACACCTTCATAGCCCAGCGGTTTTGCTGGCGGACTTAGACCAAGTGCTTTTACTGTGACTACAGGCTCTGGAGTGGAATCAAGATCCTACAGCATGAAGAGAATGGCAGAGCTTATATAAATTGATAGTTACTCTCTAGATATCCTGTTCTTACAGTCATGTTACATTACTTTTGCACAGCAATATCACCGCTGCTCATTTTTTCTACTACAAATAAGGAGTTCATCTGGATTCTTTGGAATCACTCAAATTTAAATTCATTTACCAGGAGTTTTAAAACCTAAATCTCTGGGTGGACTGAATGAAAGCTTTCCCAAACACTGTATATCATGCAGCACATTTACAGTATGTGTAGTTGTAATCAAGCTAGTCTTCATCTGTCTACCCAAGTATACACAACACAATGCATAATTGAAATTTTGGAGGATTAAGGATTAAGGAAGATTAAGTCCTCCTTTTTTAAATATCTACATTTTAATCAATGACTCTTGCTATTTCTATTGCACCTGATATGCAGGGAAGGAACTGGATAGATTGTGTTCTCCACAGAAGGCGATCTCGTCTCTTGTGTCCTACATAGAGGGAGCATGTTAAACAAAATGGCCACACATATATTCTGAGTTCACTACTGGGAATGATTCAGCCACTATAACCGATAAAGAGTTATGGCCATCATACCTTGAATACTCTGCGGCTGAAATCCATCATTTCACTGACTCCTGGAGGGTGTTTTCTGCCTGCAGTGACCTGAATCTGAATCTTTTCAATGGGTTTTGTACCCTTTGCTTTGGAAAAAGCAACATGTTATTGATAGGAATCCTTAAATATTCTTTTTGGATTGTATTAATAATTAATTCAATGTTCTTATACCTGGTTCTAGTTGAAATGAAAAGCGGGTATGTCCCAGCAAGTAATACAGAGGATATTCATGAAGGTAGTGTGATCGTTTGGCTTCTGCCTCAATACAGATTGCAGTTCCATAAATCTTGGCCTCAGCACATTGCCTGAATTTAACCTCAGAGTCCTCAGTCTGCCACAGAAAAAGACAGCTGTTTAGATTGTAGGATTTGCCAAACATCTCCATTTTGTTCTAGTGTTGTAAGGGTTGCTGTACCTGTTCATCCCTTGAAGTGGGTAAAATTCTTCTGGCCAGTGGCAAACCCTGCTTGGAGTCCTCTGTCTCAGGCATCATGGGAGTACTTTTGGATAAGGATGGATCCTCAATGTTTCTCAAAACAGCAAACACATTAGAACTGTTTGATTGAAAGTAAGAAATAATTAGGATATTTGGTGGCACTTTATTGCGTATCACAATGGTGCAGTAAAAATGTTGGAGAACGTACTTGACTGAAATTAACTCAGTGACTGTTTTCCTCGGAGTCAAGTTCATTTCATACTTTTGCTCTTTCACATTTATTTTCAAGTCAAATGCCCATGGCAGGTCAATTACCATCTTACTCTTTATCTCAACACCACACTGGAAAAGATCTGTGTTGATTCCATGGAAGACAAAATGATCCTTTGTCACTCTGTAAGCAGGAGGAAAGTCAGCTTTCAGCAGAGAAACCATAAAGAATAAAAAAATCACCCACAAAAATTAAAATTATACAGGACTGTATATTCTGATTGACTTTCACTATACAGAAAAGAGGCTAGGATATTCTTCACAAAGTGGCTATAGGTTAATTTTTTACAAAAGAAAGTCATTCAAATAATAACATTTTCGGATTAACTCTTTCTTTAACATGCTCTGTGATCCAGGTGAGACAGACATAAAGGTGCAGAAATGAAGAGTCCTTTGGGAATGTTGCGCACTGTCATTGAAACTGTAGTTATATCAGTAATCTAATAAATTCCATATTATTTTATATTAAGCGGGTTGTCTCATGTTGATCACATGGCTAATACTAGTAACCGTGGAATAAAATCATGGACGACTGCAAATTACAAAATTCTACAATGACATAGGTAACTGAAAACGTCTTTGGGTTATGTGTATAACCCTGGTTCCCAGAGAAGGGAACTAAATTCTGCGTCAGTTTCTGGTGCTATGAGGATGCCTCCTCACAGAACCAGGCAATGCGATGCAGCGTTTGTTCCTTTCTCAGAAAACTGGAATTAAGCTTAACTCAGTTGCTGATGATATGGGGGAAATGAATACCCACTATGCCATGCTAACCAATGAGGCTAGACTGATCAGGTCTGAAACAGGAAATCACTCATGGTCGTCTAGATGAACGATTCCTGTCAGGTCAGCTCTGGTGAGCCGTCCTTTTCTCCTGGATCTGCACACTGAAGTGTCAGGTTAGTGGAAGAACCCATATTCAAACTGCATAGTTCCCTCTAGTTTGAGTTATGCAAATGTGTAAGGGCTGTGCAAGCAGGAATATGGGAGGATGTATCGGGTTGAAGAGAATTTAGACAGTTATCTCTCCACATGATCATCCTTGCCAGAATACATCGAGGCTGGTAAGTAAAGCATATGTGGAAGCAGGTCTGGCAGGTGGAGCCTATGGCAGTGGTGCAGGCTTAACAATCCAACCTGGACAGGGATGAGGGTTTGTCCCTCGAGGCAGCCGCGGAGCTGTTCATGGCCACAGATTAGCACTCTATGCCACAAAGCAAGCAGGCTGTTCTATTGGCTGCTTGATGTTGGTGACGGAGGCATCTGCTATGCTCCCATATCCCTGCTTGCATAGCCCCTCCACGTTTGCATGACTCAAACTAGTGGGAACAATGTTGGCTGAATAGGGGTTCTTCCATGAACCTGACACCTCAGTGAAGAGAATTAAGTTGATGATGTGTTTGCAGGCATCTTATTTATACACTTGGGGCACTGCGTCGGTCAACGGTATTGGCATAAAATTGTGCCCCAGACACCAGGTTCCATGAGGATTCGTTCCCATAGCATCAACAACTGACACAAAGTTGAGTTCCCTCAAAAGGGAGCTATTGATTGAAATTGATACATCCACACCACTGGGTGTCAGTTACCAAGTTCAAGATGACTGTCACATCAGCCTGCCTAACATAAACCAAAAACTACTGAGTGCACCTTTAAAGAATCATAGGTGAAAACATTTTATTATTACCCAGCAAAGCCGTCTGTCTGCAGGGAAATGTCTGAGCTTAGCAGCTCACCCAGACGTTCCTTGGGAGGAGGATTAATTTCAGCTTTAGCTGTAGACGTAGAATATGTTATAATTTTGTATTTAGCGCCAAATTTTCCAGTATTAAAAGAAGTTTAATGGGAAACTGACAATAAATGGTAGAAAAAAAGAAAGGAAAAAATATTACCTTTCATTGTAACACCATTTACTATGGAAAAATATTTGCTGATTTCAACTGGGAGACCCAGACAACTTGGCTGTATGAATCGAGCTTCATACACTAGGTGCGGCTTGGTCCAGTGCCAGGATGTCCCTTTTTGAACATCCAGAATCTTTTCCCAAACTTTACTCTCCTTCCCTGCAGAAGGACTAAATGACTGAGGAGCAGAAAATAAAGCTTCACGTTTCAATTAAATTTACACAAATAAAGAATCAACAATAAAAACAAGTCTCTATCTCCTGTTAAAAACAGCAGATGGTGGAATACCTTTATGATGCTCTGAATGGATTCTCCGCTTACATCCATTAAAAAGGCCTCCTGTCCAAACAAGCGTGCATATGCTGTCAGTAGAGGTCTGTCTTTCGGTAGGTTCTGCCAGTCAGAGAGCTTTAAAAGATCAGAGCATAACCATTAACATAATGACATAAGTTGTACATTTAATAAATTCTGAGACTGAAGATGCTCACAATTTTCATTATAGTGGCAAAACCTGTGAGTTTTCCTGCAAACAGATCTTTGATTCCATCTGCATGGACACCAAGCTGGAAACATATTAAATATAACATATAAAAACATGGTATACATCAAATTAAACTAAACATTATAGCTTTGGTTTGATTACCTCAAGAAGTTGCAATATTCTCCCAATGAAATGGATTTTTCCCTTTAGCATAAGTTTTGAGGGTATGAGACTTTCATTTTGCAGCATAAAAACATCAGTGGATGTCCCAAATAAAAAGTCATCTGAGGAGACAAGAAACAGCATCAGACCATCCCCAGCACCACTAAAAGGCCATACTACAAAGCTAACAATTGAAAAGATGTAAACCCACCATGGAACCAGTCAAAATGCATGCTCTTGCTGTAGCGATAACTTAGGTGGCCAAGTTTGCGGGTAAGAATCTTCATGGCAATATTACAGGCAGTAGATCTTTTTAGAAGAAGTAAAGAGGAATGAGGACAATTCATATACTCTGAAAGGAGACAAGGAGAACACAGCAGACAATTTAGCATGCTTACAGATTTTGATTATCAGGGGTGCGGGACTTGGCAATGCCCTTGAGCAGAGAGTAGGAGAAGCTTGCAACCTGCAGGTCAGTCTCCTCTAAGAGAACTTCAGTTATTACTGAGACCAGAGCTATGGATGGCTTGGTCTCTAGAAGCACCATGCAGGCCAGCATGCGGATTTCAGCAGGAAGAGTCTTCTGTACAAATAGGTCCAAGACAATATCCTGTACCTGCAAACATACAAGAAGTAAAGAGATAGTCTGCATCTGCTGAAAGTAGTCCATGTTAGTGGAGACCTTTGTGATTTTAAGTCACATACACGAGGGTCCATTGCGCGTGATAAATTGAGTAGATTGAGTCCATCAACACCCCCAAAGCTTGCACAGTTATATGCCTCTTTGTGGGTTCAAATTTTTCTTGGTAACGTTAGGCAGTTTTGATTGATATGTTGAATGTTGGTTATCACGTTAGCTAACCTGTGTATAAACAACTTCTATCTGCTCCTTCTGGTTTGCGCAGATTTTCTTCTTCACTTGTTTTTGAATTCAGAGATTCAGTACTATTTCAGAAGATCTGTAACAGCGCCCCTAACATATAATAGTCAAAACATTTATTGCCGGGAAAAAAAACTCATCAATGGCGGGAAAGCATTTGATCATAAATAACATAAAATCTTGTCAATGGTGGGGAAAGAGTTGAGCTATGTGAGGTTGGATGGGGACCATCTGTGGGCAGCCATTTTCAGGTATGTCCAGAGATGTTTGACTGGGTTCAGGTCTGGGAACTGGCTGGGCAACTCAAGGACAATTACTAGTTAAAGAGGATATAAAAAGTCTTTAAATTGCACATTAACAGAACAGCAATATAATTAAATCAATTATTAATCACATTGGCATATACTATCATCTGATGAATCATTAAATTATCAATTTCCATATCGCTCCTTTGTTATCTTCAAGAGATCATGTAACCTATAAGGTAGGTTGACAAATTCGGATGTTGTTAGAAAAAAGTCTGCTTTCATAGAAGGCTGTTTTCCCAAGCAGAAGTTGTCCTGTGTGCCAGAATTTTATAAAACGTAATCAATTTATATGTCCAATGACAAAAAAAGCTTCAAAATTAAATCTTGTATCACCTGTACTACTTGCAATGTGATCTATATGCTAAAAAGTCCTTACCAAAAGATATATATTTGAAAATCATCACAGGAATTGAAATTACAGATTAATGAACATAAATCAAGCACTAGACGTCAAGACATAATTTCTCCAGTAACTAGACATTTCATAGCCTGGATGCCAGCCGAACTTAGTCCTGCCCAAAACATTTGAGGTCGGGAAGTTCAGTCTGTACTTGATCCGTTGTGGTGCAACTATGCTCGAACCAGAGCTGTTCGGACCAATCAAATTGTCAGGGCGGGCTTTATATGATGATGGACAGATGATCAACAGTAACGTAATCATCCACGTCATCAAAGAGCGCTTGGGTCGAATTTGTTCTAATCCTAAACGGAGAACTTGTTCGTATATGCATTCACCTTTACTATTTCTCTCAAAAATGATGATTGTGTTGGTAAGTACTCCGTGTATCCTTAAATTCTTTTCACAACACCGGCAAAGATTGTTTACACTCATCTTCTTCTTCTACTTCTTCCAGCGTGCGTGTTCTGTTGACAACTATGCGTCGCTCCTCACTTACACTGTTGCTCTGATTGGTTGTAGGTCTATCCTTTCTTTCCTTATTCGGTTGAAACGCCCCATAATCACAGCCCAATGGAGCAGTATCAGACTCATATTCTGACTAGAATCTGAGTATGACGACGTCAGGCTAGACATTTCAATGAGCAGGGACATAATATTAAAATTGGGATGTATAGGGATAGAGGAAGTCTTAGGATCACGTAGAGGAGGTGATATAAATAAAGAATTATTGAAACGAGAAGCATTTCTCCTAACAGCATGAATAAGGAATTACATTTTTCTGTCTTACATTAATGAAATGTAGAGATGATTGGATTAATACATGAATTTTACAAATGTTAAAAAATAAATTAAATATTCTAACTGTGAAGATCAATGTTGTTTAGTGACGATGTATTTCTGATGACTGCAATCATTAGGTCTCTCACTGTTATGTAGTTGATGTGGTTACCAGGATTGATTTATAAGGATTTTGGTCCCACTTTAACTACTATGTATTAACATTTAAATCAACATTTAATACAATGCACTAATTATGTAAGTACATGTTTTTACTTTGTACTTTATTACATACATATTAAGTAATAATGTACATATTATAATAATTAGTTTCTGTAATTACAGCTATAATTACACTGTTGACCCTTCCCTTCCCTTTTAACCCACCCTTAAACATACCCATACCACCAAACCTGACCATAAACTTATCCATATCCCACCTCAATAGCAGCTCAAGTGTTTCGCAATACAACATCAAGACAATAAGTACATTGTACTATTTTGTTTGGATTTAATTACATAGTAGTTAAAGACACCTAATATAAAGTGTGACGAGGATTTTTAATTTGTCTAATTGTTTAATTTTTTTAATATGAGATCCTCTGTTGTTGCATTTAGTGTAAAATTATGTCTTGTGTTTCATCTAAATTATTGGTGGATGTGATCAATATTGTTAAACAGAGTGGCATCTTTCCTAACCTCTGATTATAGTATGGATCACATTTTCCAAACTAGCATAGGATACCCAAATGCCTGACTTCAACGGCAATCTATGACATATATTCTTCCTCACTGCCATCACTAACACTGCTTCCAGGGCTGTCCCAAGCACATATTCAATGTGTTGACAATTTCCACTGAAACAGGAAGACAGGGTGGGACATATCGAACAACACCTCAGTAAATAAAGCGGTGTCATATCGATCACAAGTTCAGTATGGAGTACCGCAAGGCTCAGCACTAGGACAGTTGCTTTTCACCCTGTATATGCTACCCTTGGGAGATATCTAGAGGAAGAATGGCGTTAGTTTTCACTGTTATGCTGATGATACTCAGTTCTATATTTCTTTGCACCCCAACAAAGTGCATAGTAATTCACAAAATTAACGGAATACATAGCTGATATAAAAAATGGGATGACTAGTCATTTCCTATTACTTAATTCTGAAAAAAAAAATCTAATTATTGGACCAAAAACCTCAGCATGTAATAACCTAGTATACTATCTAACACTTAATGGCTACTCTGTCAAGTCGTTGTCATCAGTTAGGGCCTGACTGGATGTGCTGTTTGATACCAATCTTTTATTTGCAAAGGCCTGCTACTTGTCAGAGAGTCTACTGCCCTAATTGCTAGGGCCAACCGCCTGAAGCAAGCTGGCCTAAAAAGCCCTTTTTGGGGCTGGCCGTCATGGAGGCCTGCTGAGGCCTACTACATGATAGCGCAGCCTTTACTGGCAGATAAGCTGTTTACACAGCACCTACAGACCTGGTACCTAACTACAATGGCCGTGTACTCAATAAACCCTTTAAGCAAGGGGAGTACAACTTACACCACCCTACCTCAATGGAGGTCCTGGATCATGGCCCTACCATCTGCGCCTTTTTGCTTAAAAACCACCCACATACAACCCATCGCTTGATCATAGTTCAGCAGGCTGCAGCGGAGCCTACCTCAGTGGCCTATGTCCAAAAAGCTAGCTCTGAGGGGCGGGGTCAAGCAAACTCAAATTGTCGGTCCTGATGAGGTTGAATTCATAAAAGGAAAGCCAGCCCATACCCATATACGAAGCCCATCTAACTGGTGCTTCTCATCTGTCATTCTAGCCACCTAGCAGGGGAACTATAGGGCCCTAATAATCCTTCCTTTTATTTTCTTTTACGAACCCCAAACTCCCCTAACTCGCCACTGGGAACAGAGGTCTGCAGAGAAATGCATTTAGTTTTTTTTGTTTTGTTTTTTTTTATGAAAAAAGGAGACCTACTCAGCTCAACCTGCTTGCGTTTGTGATGGATCACCTCCCTCAAATCCTTCATCTTCCGGGAGTCCTGCCTCCTTTGTATCCTACTCCTCCACGGAGGGGGCGCACAAGAGACGACGCTGGCTCTCTGGCCATGTCTGTCCTCGGACCGTGATGGGCCAGGCTCTTCCGCCTGCCTGGGCGCGAACCCAGATCTCAGAGGTATGCGAGTTTTAAATTCTGAAGAACGGGCCATCATCACCGCCATCGATTGACCGATCGACTGATCGACCGGAGAGCCAGATCTGTGGTGAAGCGCAGTTCGACTACCGCATCAGGGGACAAACCCACCCCTTCATCGAGATCCTTCAGTCCCCCTGGAATGCTTGCAACACCGCTATGGAACACTTGCAACACTGCCATTTAAGCGAGACGTTGTTTTGAGAGGCTTAGGTGGCAGGGTTGGTGCTCTCAGTGTCGATGCCTGCCTGGATGCAAGACGTTCGCAAACATCTCGTCAATCGGTGGCATTGACACATACCCATATTCCCCTATCCCCTCGATATCAGTGAAGTTAGCCTGCTGATATCGGAGAATACGGGCTGAATAATGGAAGGCTCACCGGAGCTGGAGGATTATGGCCAGAGAGAAATCGATCGCCAAGCCAACCGTGAGCGATCTCTCCCCTAACGCGATGCCATGGCAAACGGGTTGGCACACTTCTAAAAGAACTTGGCCTTCTCTGTGCACTTCATACCTTTGTTACCTCTTCAAGTAGCGCTTCAAACAGAACCGTCCCTGAAGACGAAAAAGGTGAATGTCATTTTTGCAAGGTGCCTTTATATACTGCCGGGTCGCACAACGATGATGTCATGGGCTGTCGCCAGTCAGTAGGATTTCCGTGATTCGATAGTTGCTTCAGACACCTGTCACGCTGATGCGTTCCCCAAAGCATTCTAGGACGCAGTGTGAGTTCCCTTCGAAAGGGAACTGCATCAACTCTGAACTGACCAGTTGAACAATGACACTGTTTTCTTTTTAGAGCTGCTTTATGCAGAATTTGAACTTTGTTTGCATCATTGAATCATGTTTCCCCTGTTTATACCTGTAAAGCTACTTTGAAACAATTTCTTGTTTAAAGCGCTATATAAATAAAGATGACTTGACTTGAGTACTTACACTGTGGGGGTCCCTGTATGCAAGCAGTCTGAATGCCTGGACTGCAGCACCCTGTACTCTAGTTGGAAGTTTTTCAGCTCCAGCTGAGTAGCCTGGAAGGAACTTTAGGAGAGTCTTGATGCTGGAGGGATGAGCTGCATTTCCCAAGGCCTTTAGTGCAAGGACCATGTCCTCCTCAGAGTTTTTGTTTAGGCTATTTGCAGCCATATCCAGTAATGGCTGGACAACATTGTTTACAAAGAACAGGAAAAAGGTAAATATCAGAAAATCAAGTTCTACATATAACTAGCAGATTATAAAATATGATATTTGTATGAATCATCCGGCATACAGAAGTGGGAGACCACAGATACCTGCACCACAGTGACGGGGCAGGGATCAGTATACACACAGTATCTGTATAGAAGAGATCCATATGCCAAAACCACAGTGTTCCACAGGAGAGGTTGGGATTTACTGAAAGGAATTGTCAGGAACTCCTGGAAAGCAGAACAGAGCATCAGAAGGCCAGTACAATGCCATTAATTATTGTAACATATGTATAACTAGGTCACTGACTCACCTGAGCTAATGCCACTGACACAGGCTCAGCAGACAAGTGGTTAAATGCCACTACAAGTGCCTGTCCTGCCTCATTCGCTGTAATGTCTCCTACTTTGAATCTGGTCTCGAGAAATTTGAGGATCCTCTCATCTGTTACCCCCACAACCAAGTCCAGGAACCACCTCCTGAAGACCAAATAAGAAGATTCAGTGGGAGAAAATCTTACTGCAAATCGGACTGCATAGTATTTAGACAAGTGTAGAGAAAATACCTGTGCTCATCATTTCCTGAGACCTGCTTCCATAACTGCTCTAGATTTTCAAGTGTTGCCACACGTAGCAACTGAATTAGATTCAGAATATCCGTACTGCTAGCGCTGTCCACGTGATATATGTTAGCCAGAGCCAATCGCTTAATTAAATCTAAAATCTGTGGAGTACAGAACAATTAAAATGTCTGTATATGTTTGAATATTTATGGGTGTATGGTCTTGGAGATTTGCCTTAGGCGCTGGGTCATTCAAGTCAATCATCACAACAGGAATTGGTTTAAGGTCCTTCTCTGTCTTGTACATTAGATTGCCTCTGCTTTGCACCTGTCCAGTCACTATTTTGTCAACTGTGTCTGAAACTTTGAGAAGCTCAATATCCCGTCTGCAAAAAGGAACACATCAAATGTCTTGCACAATCAGCAGTCTTGCAACGATTCTTTAGCTGGTGACTATTTAAAGCACTTACAATGCCAACATTTGAGAGTTTCCTCCCTTTACATTGAACGGTGAGAAATATTGGCGCTCCTGAGTAAATGCTTTAGTGATCAGACCGCCATCTGCTGTGGACTTCACTGTGTAGGTGTGTTTCACTGTGGAAACAACACTCTCACCCCTCTGTAAGTTCGAACAGCATTTCGATCAGTTCAAGGTTGAATTTCTGAGACTTTTCCTTTTCAAGATTTTAACTGAAATGTAATGAAACACACACCTGTTTGCTAAGTTTGTCTTCTGGGGCAAGAGCCATACCGCTGTACAAAGCAGCTGGCTGTTGACAGTTGGTGATATCAACCATTTGGGTCACTATTAACTCTTTGGCGTTGGAGTCTTCTTCAACAGTGTAACTGCTCTGACATACACCATGAATTCCCAACTAAAGACATACAAAAATCATAGTTTTATGTTATTTTCCATAGAGTCATTCTCTTATTAATGGCTGTTTTTTTTCTATTAACGTGAAGAGTTCAGATGCAAAAGCCACTAAACACCACCTCCATCAAAAATGAGATAAAGATATTGAGCAAATGCTCTCCGTTCAGCAAATACTTTCACTTCAAATCAGCTCAATCCCAAAGTCAGCCCATTCAGAAATACCGGTTTGCTGGCAGAAACCGTTAAACACTTCCCTTTGTCAGCAAAATCCAAAATCCAAGTCCACAGAAACCAATCAGAAGACGCAAATAGAATCATATAATTTCCAAATGATTGACGGTCTGTGTATGAGCCAGCTTTCAACTGCCAAGCTGCAAGTGTTTATCATGTTTTGTCCACTGTTACAGTGGCAATGACAGGATTTCATGAGTAGCAAGTAAACATAGAAGTGTTCCTTGTGCTGCTATAAAACTCTGACAGAAACGAACGAGGCAGCCCCCCTACTGTGTGGATCAGTTTCTTCATTGTTACATTTTGAATTCTGCTTGCATCATTTGCAACTGTTTATTATGTCTTGTTGTCCAAAAAGGTGGACTTAGTGGTTTTTGCAACAAAAAAAAGCACTCATGGACTTTGTTTTACAGCAAAAGAGAGTGAAGTTTGTTAAAGCTGCAGTCCGTAAGTTCTGTCTCTTTTTAACCTGGACTTGCAGTTAGTTGCGTAATTATTATCTTTACGTGGGTTGTGCATTGTCACGGCTCCTCAGCGCGGAAGAATCTAATGTTTTGAGGAGTCATATGTGTAGGCTGTCACCGCACCGGTGTGATACTGTACTTCGGAATTACAGATACTACATCTTAGAAGTACAACCAAAATAATAAGATTCACCGGAAAATATCATCTGAACAAGTAAGTAACATGTCTGCCACTTTTGTTCTGACCGATTGAGAAAAAAAGCATTACAATAAATCGCACTACCAAAAGTGATTAAATCTAATTTGGATCACTTAGCTCTTACCACATAAAATCGTGAAAATTATTATTATTGTTATACTTCGGTCTCAAATTGTTAATGTTAACAACATTAGCATTCCGTGACTGCATGTATTTTGGGTGTATTAGCATTACCTGTAGATTTAAATTTCTTTACAGTCTAATCTTTTGCTTTTCACTACGGGTGAATCTCCAGTTGTCACTGATGATTGTTGTTTGGACCTTTCTGGATTACAATCCACCATCAAAATGATAAATTTCATTATTCCAGCTGCTGTGAGAAAAGGCTATAAATGATCCGCCACCTGCAGAATCCTCACATGTGATTCTACTACTAGCCGGACTCCTTCTTTAATGACGCAAAGACATGCTCCCGTGCAGCATTAAATACCAGTGAATTGACTAAAGTGACATTTTTTAAAATAAGACATTTATATAACTGACTAATAACCTTTTCTTTGCCATTAAAGTGTAATTACTGAACCTAAACATAGGAGCCTGATAAAAAAAAGCTAATTTAGAAGAAAATGTCAGACGGACTTAGAGGTTTTTGCACATAAACTCTTCATGTAGATTTCATACTGTACCTCCACCAGTTCGTAAAAACTTTGTGTGGTTTTGACTGTGACTTGTAGAAATCCAAGGATCCCCCTCACAATATTTACAACTGTGTTTGAGACCCCAGGTGCTGTCCGAATGTCAGTAATTTGTCCTTTGGAGAATTCAAAAACGATTGGCTGGCTGAACTCAGCAGACAGACGCTTAGTAAGCTTTTGGGAAGGGCTAAAGTCACTTTTCCCAGGGATGCCATTTAAGTCTTCAAAGTCTACATTTGAAATCTTCAAAGCAAAAGCACATTTTTTAGTATGAAGTTATTAAAGTTATTATAGTATGAAAATATTAAAATGTGATGGAATTGGAGAAATAGTGTTAGTACCTGAAGGACAAAGGTTTGTGGCGATTCACCAATGATTTTAAAAGTGCACCTCAGCTTCAGCGCTGACTCGACCAGGTCTGGCAATTCCCGGCCCACTCGTACCAATCCCTCATATTTATACTCGTACGTTTTTTTAGAGTTCAAGAAAGGCTCTAAAATGTTTCCCATTGAGAAACAATGAAACAGTATGTATCAGAGTCCTAAATAACAAGTCCTAACTTGTTTTTAAAACTGTATTATTGACATATACATCACATATAATAATAAATATAACATTATAATAAATCTTAGAATAAAGAGACAATCTCTGTAGGTTTATGAATGATGTACATTATTGTGTTTACATACCATAATTGACAGTCTCGCTGGCTAATGGAGGGGAAAGAAAAACATTACTATTCTCCTTTAACCATTAAAGTACATGTTATATGGTAAAATATATAAATTTATAAATCTCATTTATAAATAATATTTAAGCAAGAATTATTATGACCACAATCTGCATGCAGTTGAATCTGGCTTAACTCTTTTTTTTTTTTTTTATGTACTTACCAGCCATGGCTACCAGGAGACAGAGATAGAACTGCCACATGATTAAGTCCAGATGTGGTATCAGACATCATCTTTTATAGCAGGAGGCTGTCTTTCCTTCCTACTCCCTTATCTGATGCAGTTAGTGAGGTAAAGCAACCCTGTGGCACCATATTTGTCCTGTATTCTGAAAAAAAAAAATATATATAAATCTTTTTTGTTGTTGTTGCTAAAAATGTAAAGAATATACAATGTAGAATAAATATGTTACATCTTATGCCTGGTCAACAAGGATTTTGTGTAATTGAATGAGTAAAATTCTTTCCAACATAAAAAGTAGAAATGTGGTTATCACATTAGCAGTGTGCACATATGTATGTTAAGTACATTGCTACATATAACCTAGAATTTAATATAAAATGTTATGTAGTGGATAATTTATTCTGTAAATGCTAGTCTATGAGAATGAAACACACTGGTTTGTGTTGTAGAAATAATTTGAGTAAACAGAACTAGGGGACAAAGGTGAGAGACAGGTCAGTGTGATCACAGACAGTGTCATCACAACCTGTTAGGAGAGCATGTGACCTGCTAAACAAATAACAAGAACAGGAACATATCATCACCAAATATTAATTTAAACATTGGTGGCCTGTGGGTTTTATAATAGAGGAGGCATTTAAAATTTTAGCGGTCGGATCCCCTCCCAAGGTTTGCCTAACTGCTTTAAAATGGCTCTTTTTCTCGTCACTTTTAGACAGAACATTTAAAGAAAAAGTCTCGGTTACGACTGTAACCTTAGTTCCCTCAATAGGTAACGAGACACTGCGTCACCGCTTTGGGAACGCCCCTGCGTGATTACGTCGTGAAGCACGTATGTCATCAGTCCAATAGAGAGACGGAATGTCATAGGCGGGTGACGTAATAGACCGGAAACTATAAAGCATACTGGCAAACACACGCCTCCAGCTTCTGGAATAAGGATGAAGCAAGACGCTTGTGGGCATGCGGGGAGTATGGCAGGGTGAAGCAGCGTCTTGTTTCCTATTCAGGGAACTAAGGTTACAGTCGTAACCGAGACGTTCCCCTTCAAGGGAACTCGCGCTGCGTCACCGCTTTGGGAAAGAGAATACCCACGTTCCCATAGGAGCCGGATGCCCGTCTGTGACATTGTTGGGAGGCAAGCACCCGAGCCCCTGGAGTAGCGTTAATGTCAAGTTCGTAGAATCTGACGAAAGTGAGAGGTGAGTACCATCCTGCCGCATCACAAACATCCTGCAGGGAAGCCCCTGCCAAAAGTGCCTGAGAGGCAGCCATACTCCTAGTCGAGTGGGCCCGGACAGCCAAAGGAAAAGGCTGCCTTGCCGCCACATAAGCAAGTGAGATGGCCTCGACCACCCACTTGCTCATCCTCTGCTTTGAAACCGGACCCCCTCTCGAGGGTGGCCTGTAACACACAAACAACTGTTCTGATCTCCTCCACAGGGCAGCTCTGTGGACATAGGCATCTAGTGCATGAATAGGGCAATGCAGATTAAGTCGTTCCTGGTCTGACATCACCAAAGGCGGAGGACAGAAAGCCTGTAGTACGATAGGTCTCACAGGATTAGTGGGAACTTTAGGAACATAACCCGGCCTAGGATATAGGAAGGCCTTGGCCATACCGGGAGCAAATTCCAAGCACACAGAGTGCCACAGAGAGGGCTTGTAAATCCCCAATTCTCTTCAATGAAGAAATAGCAAGAAGAAATATAGTTTTTAGAGTAAGAAACTTCTCGAAAACTTCCTCCAGCGGCTCAAAGGGAGCCTCGGAAAGGCCTTGCAGGACAATAGCCAAGTCCCAGGCCGGCACCCTGGTGCGTACTGCAGGTCTTAACCTCAAAGTGCCACGGCGGAAACGAGTAACTAGAGGGTGTCGCCCCAATGAAACTGTAGCACAGGTGATTTAACTACATAGTAGTGACAAGAGATACAATACATAACACACAATAGTGCTTTAATTCATTTGTTGATTTTATTCAAATTTATAATTTATTTTATTACAAAACAAGAAGAAAAATATTTCTGAAAAGAAAGAAACGAAAAAAGAAATTGTTTTTGTGTGTGTTTATTTAATTTATTTGTTAATTTATTTTTGAGTTTTTCATTTGGTTACGTCACGTATGTGAAAATAGAGTACTGCCCCTTTAAGTCTGCTCTTTCTAGAACGTGCTCTCGGGCAGAGCGAGAGTTAAAACCTCCATTTTTGAGAAGAGCATTAGAGCAGAGCTCCTGTGGGTAATACGTCTGAACATCGCTATTTTGAGACCAAATATTTGATAAAAGATATCACTAAACAAGGATTTGGTGAGTGTTAATGTTTTTTTGTATGTTTATGGTTGGAATGAGATAAATAATGGTTTAATAACGACCGGTAAATGAGTTTACACGGAATTGTGTGACGAAGTTCTAGAAAGTATGTGTTTTAAGTGAAGTTTTGCGTTTATTGTAATGTGTATATATTGTTTTATCTAAACTTCCTTTATGTGAATGTCATATATGTAATTTTATTTGGGTTATTGCTGTAACGAGATAATGCAGCTTATTGCTGTCTTAAAATTGTTATTAGCCTCTGAAATAAGAAGATTGAAGTTTGAAATAATTTTGTTATCATTTTGACCTAAAATACAGGTCAGGTTTTTGTTCCTGTGGAAACATTTCTGGATATTTCCTTTGATGGCGAGCCCCAATTGATCTGGACACTAGACTATATGACTGAGTAGGCCTAAACCCCATATCGTGAACTCTATTTCTTCAAATGTGAGGTGGGATCTTCACTCACACATTTTACTTCAATTTTTTTCCCCCTAAAGGACTTTAAAGGACTATTTTTCTTTTATTTCCCCCACCTGTGCTTTCACGCATTAGGACTGGATTTTTGTTTTTTTTCCTAAAACCGTTTTCCTTTAATTTTTTTTAGGAAAAACTAAACTAACTTTGACTGAAAAAAAACTGAGAACTGTTGAGCTTGAAATTCATTGACTTTGAAAAAATACTTCTGGTACACATTCTGATTTTCTTGTATTCATACCAAACTATTGGATGAATGTGAACAAAATTTATTTATTCATTTTTCTTATTTAGTGTTTACAATAAATTTATTTCCTTATTATTTTTTCATTTTGAATAGTAAATAATCGACTGATATCAAAAGAAGTCCTGATTCATTTTAGCTGTACATGTCTTTAATTACAATTATCTCAGGCTCCCTAGTCGAACCTAGTGGTCCACAAGAATAATCTACCTACTGCAAGGTGTTGCAGGTGTTACATCTGGCGAGCCAGCCAGGAGCCTGGTTGTACAGATAATGCAGAACGAACTTGATAAAGGGGTTTACTGAGCTAGTTTTAGAAATGGAAGTAGTGCACACTGAAGGCATTTGCATCCGCAACGCTGTGATAATCAGTGGTCTCACCCACACTGAGAGAGATGAAGAAGTGCTGAAATATCTGGCAGGTTATGGCTCAATTGAACGATTCATTCGTATTGATGATCCTGAGACTGAATTTCACAAACAGCTCATTGTTGAATTCAGACATGACTCAGCAATGCAGTCATTAGAACCTTCTCTTCCCTGTACTTTGCAGAGCCCTACCTCTTCTGATGTCACTTACAGTATTAAGTCCCTTACCGGTGTATATACACCTGCAGCCAGCAGCAGTGTAACTCAGACTTTCATTGAAGGGCTACGAGAAATCTCTAAAGTAACAGGCAAGCCCATGGAAGAGCTCTTGCAGCACGAATTAGCTAAACTAAAAGCCTCTGCTGTATCACTTCCACAAACTGAGTTCCCAGCTAGTGAGTCTGATCATGAGGGTGATTTGAAAAGAATAGTGGAATCAATGCAGACTACGACAGTAGCCCCACGTGATGATGTCACGCCTTCAAATGAGTCAGTCCCCCTCCAGACAAAGTCCAACGTTTCTCTGCCACAGCTTGGTGCATCACTTTCAAGGCCCAATGCTGATGCAGGCCCACCACTAAAAATAACAGTGGGTGATGTGACTCCAGCTGAAGTGCAGCGTTTAGTCATGGAGCATATTGTGAGAAGTGAGGATACCCCTGCACATTCCCTTGCTTCTATGCGCTTGAGACCCTTCTCAGGAAAACCCTCATACTCTGCTAATGAGATAGACTACGATACTTGGCGCACAAATGTTGAATTCCTCTTGACTGACCCCACACTCTCGGATGTGCAGCGCTCATGACGAATGTTAGACATTCTTCCACCTGCAGCTGATATCGTGAAACACTTAAGTCCTCATTCTCCTCCAAGTGATTATCTTGAGCTCCTAGATTCAGCTTTTAGTATTGTGGAGGATGGAGACGAGCTCTTTGCAAAGTTTATGAGCACATTCCAAAATGCTGGTGAGAAACCATCGCAATTTCTGCACAGGCTACAAAAGATCTTGAATGCCGCCATCAAAAGAGGCGGTGTTTCTGCTGATGAGCGTGACCAGCATCTGTTGAAACAATTCTGCCGGAGATGCTGGGATAATGCTTTAATAACTGAGCTCCAGTTAGAGCGGAAAAGAAACAATCCACCCACATTCTCAGATTTACTGCTGTTGTTGAGAACAGAGGAAGATAAGCAAGCCATAAAAGCAGTGCGGATGAACCAACACTTAGGTATTGCCAAGCAATCCATCCTCTGGACCCACAAGACGTGTTGTGTCAAATCTTCACTCTGTCAGTACTGCATCTTCTGTTGAGAAGTGCGATGAAGAGGGAGAACTAAAGCGACTGGTAGTTAAGCTACAACACCAGATTGCCTCAATGAAACAGTCTAAGAAATGTAAAGAGTCTAAGCCAAAGGAGCCCAGTATGCAGTCAAGATTAGCCAAGACATTCGCGCCGAAGCCAAACAGAGAGGCCACATAACAAGCCAACTAAGCTAAGACCCTGGTATTGTTTTCACTGTGGGCAGGATGGCCATATACCATCCCAATGTGAGGGTGATCCAAATCCATCCCTGGTCAATGCTAAGAAACGCCAGCTGAGAGAAAAGCAGTTGCAGTGGGAGAAAAGTAATAAGTCCCCTGACTCCCAAGATTTAAACTAGTTCCAGTTCCTGTTACGGGACAAAGAGGAACTGGAGAAACTACTCAGCGTCCCAGAGATAACCTTACAGTGTCTGCCTCGTCTGACCATAATCCCACTCGTGAATGCAAAAGGCTTCCACCTGGCCTTATTGGAACAAAATGAACCGCAAGAGTAATAGTTGCTGACAAAGAGATTAATTGTCTTCTTGACACTGGGTCACAAGTGACCACTTTTCCTCTCTCATTCTACCAAGACAACTTTACAAATCAAGCCATTCAACCTTTGCACAACTTGCTTGAAATTGAAGGTGTAAACGGCTGTCAAGTTCCTTACTTGGGTTTCAGTGAAACGTCAATAACCTTTCCAAAGGAATTTGTAGGATCAGACACAGAAGTGCAGACCCTTGCGTTAATCATTCCAAATAGCAGACCTAATGCTCAAGTTCTCATAGGGATTAACACACTGAACTCTCTATATTCTGAGTATACTTCTTCGAAGCCCTTGAGTCATCAACCCATTCACCAAGGTTACAGAGCAGTCCTACAAGATCCGGGTGGCTGAAGTGATTTCTATTCATAGTGTCTTACCTAGGAGTCAAGATAGTGTGTTGACACCTCCCGTTGACCAGACAAGGTTGTCAGATGACTCTAAAATTGATTTCAATTTGACGATTCGCCGTTGACTCCTGAATGGAAGGAAAGAGTGACAAGAAAGCTTAATTCAATGCATGAAGTCTTTGCATGCCATGATCTTGATTTCGGTCACACCACCAAGACCAAACACCATATTCAACTGCATGACGAGACGCCGTTTAAACACAAAGCCAGACCTATTCACCCTAAAGACATCCCAGCTGTCCGAAAACATTTACAAGAACTGTTAGGTGCTGGAGTTATAAGGGAGTCAGAGTCCCCTTTCTCTTACCCAATCGTGGTGGTGAGAAAAAAGAATGGGGAGGTGAGTCTTTGCATCGATTATCGGAAGCTCAACCTCCAAACCATTAAGGACGCTTACGCTCTACCTAACCTGGAAGAGACTTTCTCTGCTTTGACTGGGTCTAGATGGTTCTCAGTCTTAGACCTCAAGTCCAGGTACTATCAGATTGAGGTAGAGGAAACTGACAAGCCGAAGACTGCTTTTGTTTGTCCCATGGGATTCTGGGAATTTAATAGGATGCCCCAGGGGGTCACGAACGCACCCAGCACGTTCCAGAGACTAATGGAGTGCTGCATGGGAGACATCAATCTCAAAGAGGTTCTAGTCTTTATAGATGATCTCATAGTCTTTTCTGCAACACTAGAAGAGCATGAGAAAAGGCTTCTGCGAGTTCTTCAACAACTGAAAGACTACGGTCTCAAGTTGTCCCCCAAAAAATGTAAATTCTTCCAGACCTCGGTGAGATACCTAGGGCACATTGTGTCTGCAAATAAGACGGATCCTGACAAGATTAAGGCGCTAAAAACCTGGCCAAGTCCGACAAACTTGAAGGAACTCAGATCTTTCCTTGGATTCGCAGGGTATTACAGGAGATTTATCAAAAACTTCTCCAAAATAGTGAAACCTCTAAACAATCTTACCTCTGGATACCCTCCGTTTCGAAAAACGATGAAGACCTAAGAGACAAAAGGTCAATACCTGAATCCTAGAGAGCCATTTAAACAATGTTGGACAGCTACTTGCCAGCAAGCTTTTGATGAAATCATTAACAAGCTTACCTCGGCTCCTATCTTGGTCTTTGCGGATCCTAAACTGCCGTACATCTTACACACGGATAAAAGCACCACAGGTTTGCATTGTACCAGGAGCAGGAGGGAAGCATGAGGCCGATTGCTTTCGCAAGTAGAGGTTTGTCACTCAGCAAACGTCGCTATCCAGCACACAAACTCGAATTCCTTGCTTTAAAGTGGGCTGTGACGGAAAAGTTCCACGATTACCTTTATGGAAGTCAGTTCACAGCTGTCACTGACAGTAACCCACTTACTTATGTACTGACTACTGCGAAGCTGGATGCAGCCAGCTATCGCTGGTTATCTGCTCTTTCCACTTACACTTTCTCCTTGAAATACTAGGCAGGAAAACTTAACCTTGATGCGGATGGTTTATCTAGACGTCCCCATGAATTAACTGCAGAAAGAAATAATGACCCTTAATCCAGAAGTGAAGTTTATTACTTCCAATGGGCCACCCATGTTTGGCCAGTAACTTCGAACACCGGTAGAATTGGTGTTTGGGTCCTCACCCTAACCAGAGATACCAGGGGGCCCAGGGATGGAGTACTTGCAAAGATTGTGTAACAGACTCCACGTGGTACATGAGGTCGCCAGGGACCGACAGGGAACTACGGCAGCCAGACAGAAGCGGACATACAATGCCCACAGCGATGACAGAGACTTTGCCCCTGGAGATTGGCTTTACTGCCCCCCCCCCAAAAAAAAAAGGCTACTCTCCAAAGCTCTACAGTTAGGATGGGAGGACGACGAAGGTAAGCTCCATCATGATCATCTTGCCCCATACCAGCCCATGGCAGTGGGGCATTCTGAGGACGGCGTGGAAGAGGAAGTGCAGCAAACCAGCATGATGCTGCCCACAGCCTACTATCTGGCTAATCCACCAGCTGTGGCTGGAGAAGGATGACAGCGGAGACAGCCAAGAGCTTAGTACTGACTAAGGATTAAGGCTGTTTAAAATGAAAGTTACTGTGAGCTATGTTCTTTTGTTGACAGATAACGTGTTGTCTGTTAAGTGTAGCACAGCAGTCTGTTTGTAATAGTTTTGATTTGTTTTTTTCTTTAGCACCAGCATTAATTCAGAGAGTTCAGAAAGTGTGGTATGAAAAAAATACAAGTGCTGCATAGGCCACTGTGCCTGTTATTGTTGTTCTGCATTAAAGCTTTGAACGAAGAGATCCTTGCTTGTCTTTCTTAAAGGTGTCATGAACTGGCTTTTTTTTTTTTTTTATACTGTTGTCTGAGGTCAACTTATGACGTTTGCATGTTTTTTACATTCAAAAACATCATAATGAATAAGTAATAGGCTGTTTTCTAGCCTGGTTTTGAGGCTCTCTCCTGCAAACTCGGTTTTTATGGGCGTGCTGCACTGAAGACTTGGCCACGGCTAGGATTGGATAAGATTTGCATATTTAATGAACTTCTGCTCCCCCACGAGTAAATGTGAGGAATTGTTTTGAAGCGTGTGGGAAAACGGCAACCGGAATGAATCGCCCACAGGACTTACAAAACGTCTTTATCAAACAAACACAATGGTCTCTCATCCACCCGCGACTGATTGGAATATTATTTTTTTATTACTTGGCCCGCCCGATTGGTGGATATAAGCGCGAACCATGCATCACACACACACACACGCACGCCAAGTACGTTGCAGACAGCATGATCAAAACTTCCGTGATTGTATTTTTCCTTCAAATATCAAGTCAAGAGAGTGAACAACACACATCAAGAAAGGAATGTTATTTCACTATTTAAGATAGCCCGTTGGTAGGCCGGGCTTACGTTTTGGTAGCCCGTCTGGAAAACACACAGCCCCGGGACATTGGGCTTTGCGAGCCCTGGCCCATTCATACCCGAGTCTGATCCTGAGTCGCAATGAACCAACAACACCACAAATAAAGGATTCTTCAGCCTTTGACAGCGTGCTAAGGTATGTTCAGTTCCCTTTTAGTCAGTACACTACGAGTTACGTCAGTTACTGACGAAATGGGGGTTTCGCTTAGAAGCCAATCGCCTTTGAGCTCTACAAAACGAGCCAATTTGCATGCCGCAACCCCGCCCCACCGTGTGGGTATAAAGGGCGTTGCGTGGCAATCTCGCGTTATGTTTCTGCTTCAGAGCCGAGTATTACTGCCTGAGCGTTTTTTCTCTTCAAGACGAGTATCTCTCCAGAGTGTTGGTGTTACGGCGCGTTCCAGCGAGTTCCGCATTCCTGTCTGATCTGTGCAGTGATCTAGCACAGCGTGCGCGTTCTCCCTGGGCGCTTCAGCATTTCTGTAGAGTAAACACTCTTCTCTAAAAGAGCTGCACGCGGCACGTCTTTTTCAAGATGTCTCGCCCGTGCTCCGTTTCTGGGTGCGGCCGGCTGGTGGATCCGTTTGACGGGCATGATCGCTGTTTGGCATGCTTGGGCCTCGTGCACAACGAGCGCGCGTTCATGAATGAGTCATGTTCCCACTGCGGGAACATGGCCATCGCAGTGTTGCGATCGAGACTCAGTGATCTCCGTAGTGGAGGGAGAGTCCCCTCTACCACACCCCAATCTATTTCCTCCACGAGAGGGAATACTTTGGCTGGTGGTCAGGGTGATCTGAGGGTGACGGTGTGGGCCAACCCGATGAATCCTCCTCGGGCCACACCCCCCTCTAGCACACTGCAACCTGTGGTGTTGCCAGATGAGGGCGCTGGGGCTTTCCGTCCGGGGCCCTGCGTTTCATTTGGCGCACCGGCGGAGGACTCCATGTCGATCGCCGCATCACAAGGTGGGCTGGATTCCTCCGGAGATGACGATTCGGCTGTGTTGCCTCCTTCGGGAGCTCCAGCATTGCCCGAGTCCGATCCGGAGCTCACAGCCATGCTTTCCCGGGCGGCTGAGGCTCTTGGGCTTGTGTGGAACCCTCCGCCATGTCCCGAGTGTTCTCGGTTAGATGATTGGTATCTGGGGGCGGCCCGTGCCGAAGGCACCCGTCAGCCCCCAGTGCCATTCTTCCCGAAGGTGCATGAAGAGGTGTCGAAATCGTGGAAGTCTCCCTTGACTTTTCGCGATCGCTCGGCAGCCACTTCCGCCTTCACTGCCCTCGATGGCGGCGCGGTGAAAGGGTACACTGGGGTTCCCCCTATTGAGCGCTCTGTTGCGATGCAACTGTGTCCGCAGAGCACTGCGACATGGCGTGGTGACCCAAAGCACCCGTCCAAGGCTTGTAGGTTTACGTCTATTTTTGTGGCGAAGACCTACAAAGCTGCGGGCCAGGCCGTGTCCGCCCTGTGATGGCCACCCTACAGGTCTAACGAGGCACGAGGGTAATGCTGACCCCACATTAATGCAGGAGTTGCGGGTGGCCACCGACCTCGCTCTACGAGCGACGAAGGTGACCGCTCGCTCTCTCGGTCAGCTGATGTCCACTTCGGTGGTCCAGGAGTGACATTTATGGCTCAACCTGGCTGATATGCAAGAATCTGAGCGAACCCGTTTCCTCAATTCTCCCATTTCCCAGGATGGGCTATTCGGCGGGGCGGTCCAGGACTTCTCCCAACAGTTCTCGACCGCTCAGAAACAGACTGAGGCGATTAAGCACATTCTGCCCCGGCGGCCAGCTGCTGCCTCCACCCAGCCGGTTCAGTTCTTCTGGTTCAGTTCTTGGGAGCCTGGCTAGCGCTTTCCAACCTGTCCAGGTGGCTCGCTCGCACCATCAGGTTCGGCTATGCGATTCAGTTCGCCCGGTCTCCTCCCTGTTTTCGGGGAGTCCGCTATACCGTGGTGGGTTTGCAGCGATCGACCTGAAGGACGCGTACTTTCATGTCTCCATTCTTCCTCGACACAGACCGTTTCTACGGTTTGCCTTCGAGGGGCAGGCATATCAGTACACGGTTCTCCCTTTTGGGCTAGCCCTGTCCCCTCCGTCTTCACGAAGGTCGTCGAGGCAGCCCTTGTGCCGCTCAGGCAACACGGGGTTCGCATCCTGAATTATCTCGACGACTGGCTGATTCTAGGCCACTCTCGGGATCAGGTTTGCGAACACAGGGACCTGGTGCTTCAGCACCTCGCCCGTCTGGGCCTTCGGGTCAACGGGGAAAAGAGCAAACTCTCCCCAGTGCAGAGGATCTCTTTTCTCGGTATGGAAATCGACTCGGTCGCCATGTACGCGCAGCTTACGAGCGAGCGCGCGCAGTCTCTGCTGACTTGTCTTCGCCAGTTTGAGGACAAGAGTGCGGTTCCACTGAAACTTTTCAGAGGCTCCTGGGGCATATGGCATCCGCAGCCGCAGTGACGCCGCTCGGTTTACTTCATATGAGACCGCTTCAGCACTGGCTTCGCGATCGAGTCCCGAGATGGGCATGGCAACACGGCACGCTCCGGGTCCCAGTGACTCGGGCCTGCCGTCAGACCTTCACCCCGTGGTCGAACCTCAGTTTTCTACGGGCAGGTGTTCCCCTAGAACGAGTTTCCAGATAGATCTGTTTGCCTCCCACGACTCTTCCCATTGCCGCTGGTACTACTCCCTGACTGAGGGGACCCTCGGCACGGACGCACTAGCGCACAGCTGGCCGCGGGGCCCACGCAAGTATGCCAGTGAGCCCAGTGAGCCTTCTCGCACAGGTTCTGTGCAAGATCAGGGAGGACAGGGAGCAGGTCCTTTTGGTCGCCCCATATTGGCCCGGCCGGACCTGGTTCTCAGAACTCGTACTCCTTGCGACAGCCCCTCCCTGTTCGATCCCTCTGAGGAAGGACCTCCTGACTCAGAGACGGGGCACCATATGGCACCCACGTCCCGACCTTTGGAACCTCCACGTGTGGAACCTGGACGGGACGCGGTAGGTTTGAGTACCCTGCCACCTCAGGTGGCGGCTACCATCACTTCCGCTAGGGCCTTGTCCACGAGACACGCCTATGTGTTGAAGTGGAACCTCTTCGTCACCTGGTGCTCCTCTCGCCGAGAGGACCCCAGGAAATGCCCGATCGGGTCTGTGCTCTCCTTCCTCTAAGAAGGGTTGGAGCGAAGGCTGTCTCCCTCCACCCTGAAGGTCTATGTGGCCGCTATTTCGGCCCACCATGACCTGGTGGACTCAAAAACGTTTGGACAGCACGACCTGGTCAGCAGGTTCCTTAGAGGCGCGAGGAGATTAAATCCTCCTCGCCCGCCTCAAGTACCCTCTTGGGATCTTGCAGTGGTCCTATCTGCCCTGCAGAAAGCTCCCTTTGAGTCACTGCAGTCTGTGGAGCTGAAGTTCCTTTCATTGAAAGTGGCGCTCTTGATTGCTCTGGCCTCCATCAAGAGGGTAGGGGACCTGCAGGCATTTTCGGTTGACGAAGCGTGCCTGGAATTCGGGCCGGCTAATTCTCACGTGATCCTGAGACCCCGGCCTGGATACGTGCCCAAAGTTCCCACCACTCCCTTCAGGGACCAGGTGGTGAACCTGCAAGCGCTGCCCGTGGAGAAGGCAGACTCAGCCTTGGCACTGCTCTGTCCAGTACGCGCCCTTCGCGCTTACGTAGACCGGACGCAGTGTTTCAGGACCTCAGACCACCTCTTTGTCTGTTACGGAGGGCAGCAGTAAGGGAAGGCTCTCTCCAAGCAGAGGTTGTCCCACTGGATAGTGGATGCCATTGTCCTGGCATATCAGGCTCAGGGCATGCCATGCCCCCTTGGGGTAAGAGCACACTCCACCAGGAGCGTTGCTTCCTCTTGGGCTTTAGCGCATGGCGCCTAGCTGACAGACATTTGTAGAGCTGCAGGCTGGGTGACACCCAACACATTCGCAAGATTTTATAATCTCTGAGTGGAGCTTGTGTCCTCTCGTGTACTCGCCCCAAGTGGCCAGTAACTGGACAGGCTCAGGTGTCTTCGCTTGCTGCGCCATTCCACTCTACGGACTGGATACGTGCGCATTTCTTCTCAGGTGAGCTTCTCAGTAAGCCCTGAGCTCCTCCAGCACTGTTGATGTCGACACCAGAGTGCATGCCCGCTTGGTCAGCCCTCGTGTTCGGCTAGGTGCCGCCGTGTGCATGGTTCCCCTGTTGGGTAACCCCCACATGTGTATCTCCATGGTAAGTCTCTCTGAGCGCGTGTCTTCCCTTGGCAAGACACCTTGCCACGCCTGGGGTTGAAATATTTCCACCTGCGGCTGGATACCCCAGAGTGTTCCCTATGCAGTCCCTTCGGGGGTCATAGGTGTATTCTTGAGTCCTCCCTTCGGGCAGGCATTGTGTTGCATTTCTCCAAGTGGGATATGCTTCCCAGTGTACCTTGGTAGCGTTGAGCCTAGCCCCTCGTTCGTGCTGACACTCACGGCAGGGAGCTCTGGTCAGCGCAGGACGCTGGAAGACAGCCGTCGTGGCGAGATTGTATTGGGACCCCCATTTCGTCAGTAACTGACGTAACTCGTACTGTACTGACTGAAAGGGAACGTCTCGGTTACGTTTGTAACCCTCGTTCCCTGAAGGAAGGGAACAGAGACGTTACGTCCCCATGCCACTTCCGCTGTACCGCTGGAACGGCCAGGCTCTCATGCCTCGGCTCTTCAGCAGGTAACATAATGCGAGATTGCCACGCAACGCCCTTTATACCCATGCGGTGGGGCGGGGTTGCGGCATGCAAATTCCGCAGACCCATGGCATTTTCATGCCATTGGCTCGTTTTGTAGAGCTCAAAGTCGATTGGCTTCTAAGCGAAACCCCCATTTCGTCAGTAACTGACGTAACCGTTCCCTTCTCCGTTCCCTTCCTTCAGGGAACGAGGGTTACAAACGTAACCGAGACGTTAGACACGTACACATAATCAATAGATCTATATCAAACGATAACAATGCAATACTATCACATATAAAAAAATTTTTTTTTACTTACATTAGTGTGTTGCTTCATTCATTCATGTAATCTCATCCTGTCTGCAAATCCACTCTCTTGTTTACAAACGACTCCGTGGTGAAATGAAGGAACAAACACGCAATGTCTTCCCCACGTGAGTTGGATGTTCATTAAAAATAAAGTTCATCCATGCATTCATAATATTGGAATCCGAATGAAGCTTATGCGGTATGTTTATTGCTTAGAATTTCGATCCCGTTTAGCTCTATGTAGGACTATGTCATGTCACGAGTCGGTGGGCGTGGCTACAGAATCAGGCATTGTTTTTATTATGTTGAGGCGGCGTTTCAGCATATGATGACGTCAAGGGTCGACATAATCTGAGATCGATCGTTTTCTGGGCCTGGTGTCAATAAAAGCTTTTCTTTGACTAACAAGGACGTTTTCAGCTCTGAAACTTACAGGATATTCTTATATTACCATCACCTTTTATATATCAAAAGCTCAAGGGAAAGTCGATTTCTCAATTCATGACCCCTTTAATTTACATTAGTTCTGTAAATTTGTTTGCCATCAAATATTCAAAATCTCTACAATCTATATGTAGTTGATACATCAGCAGTAGCAGTTCAAACTAATATAACGTAATTTACGTCTCTTTGATGATGGGTTAATATACCAAGGGAGGATAATGTAACGAACGTAGGCAAGTAAGAACTGTCCGTATAAACCTTGACTAACGCTAGCGGTTGCTGTATTTTGTTTTTGTTGTTGTTTTTTTACCAACGGAGGCACATCTCCGGCTATGGATTTGCCTCCCCCTCCCCTTCTCTATCCCCTCAGACTCACCTTAGCACTTTGTTTTCTGAATATTTGTAATTACATCTGCAGATTTGGCACGTTTGGGGAAGAGCACTGTGGTTAAACTTACAGTGGTGAAATTACAAAGCCTAAGTTCTACCAGGAAGACTAAGATGACACGTCATTCATTCATTCATTCATTCATAATAATAGGTCTGGCCAATCACTGCTTGACACCTGGAGTATATAAGCACTGAATTCTCTGTTTCACGCTCGCAGTTGATGCAATGACTTTCTGGTCATTTCATGGTCCTACTACAAAGTTAAAATGTTAAATAACTTTAAAGATGGGAAATGTTAAATGCTACAGTGGTATGTTTAAGTCCATGTCAACCTATCATTCAGAATGTTTATTGGGATGTCGTGGCAACAGACGTGAGTTTCTATATCACTAATAAAAGCAAAATCTTGTGTTTCAATTTTCAGAAGCATGCAGGTCCACTCTTTGTGGATTTCTTTAGTTTTTGAATTTTGTTTCAGCAATCACTTTCATTGCGGATTTTCTGGGCCTAATATCAAAATTATTCTGATTATCAAATCCATTCTGACGTCATCACTACATCAGCATTCATCTCAGTTATACGTATTTCCATTGTTTCATGCACTTCTGATGTGGATTGGGTGTAGCATTTTACCCTTTTGCTCTTTTTCTCTTTTCAATCAATGTCAGTTTCTTGCAGCAAGCAGGGCTGCACAGTGCAGTCGCATATGCATTTATATGAGACACAGCGCTTGATTGTGCAAAGTGAGCGCTTGTCGTTGCTTGTTTGTGTTGTAACCTCTATAGTGTCTTGTAAATTATCCACATGACTCAGGTTATTGTTAATGATTGTATTTTGTTTTAGAAAAGCACAATAAAGCTGAACAGAATGGCGCAGCATATTTGCCTCCATCATTCTCCCCACGAATGCAAGGCTCAGTGAAACCCTAAACATGGGTTTTAAAGCAACATACACCAAGACCATTATATTGTGTAATGTTAATCGGGGGCTGCACTATTAACTGAAGTTAAGCTGGAATTGCGAATTGGCTCCGTGTTATGAAATCGCTAAGTTGTAATTAAATATGCCCAAACGTTGTTTTACAAGTACAGCACTGACATCAGTGCATCGATCTGTTCATATTAAATGCTGCTCAATTCATCTTTGCAAGTGCTATGAGTTTGTCACCTATAACGTACAATTGAAAGTAACATTTCCCTAACATATTTTCAAGCTTAGAAGTGTTTACAGGCCTGCTGTCCAGCAGATTAGAATACATGTTTTGCACAAACTTACGGGGCATCCAGTGTGACTTGTATGACTTGTAGCGATCTGTGCGCTTATAAAGGTTGTCATTGCATTGCTTTATAAATATGCTTTATTCTCATATAAACACCTGTTACGTCTGGCTGAACACAAATAGATGTTGTGTTACGACTTCTCACTTGGACTTTCTGTGCGAGGGTGCCCCCTGTCTATGTTTATGAATAAAACAGATATGTGTATTCTTGCTAAAGCTCACAACACCATATTTTGAGTATATCAAAGGTTTGCACACAACAAAGTTTGACTTGTTGTTCAACAGCAGCACTAATTTAATTCTGTTCTTAATCCGACCTGTCGTATCCTGTATCGCAACTGAAATCGCAGCATGGAAACATAACACTTATTCCAATTGTTTATGAATACAGAAAGCGAGCAAAGTGCACTCCGTTTATAAACACAGTGAAACTGTCAAACGCTTCAGTTCAGTAAAACTCCTACACTCTAGAGAAAACATGTCTGAGATGAAAGGACATGAGAGCCCGGAGTGGTGTAAACATCCAAACTATAAAATCTTATGAATGTGTGCGGAGAGGACCAGCCTGCCGCATCACAAACATGTTGCTGGGGGGGCACCCCCAGCCAAAGCTCTAGAGGAAGCTACCCCCCTGGTAGAATGAGCCCTGATGCCTATTGGCGAAGCTTGACCACGCGCCTCATAGGCAAGGGCAATAGCATCGCTTACCCAATGTGGCATTGTCTGTTTTGTGGCAGCAGCCCCCCTGTTACAGCCCCCATGACAAACGAATAGCTGCTCTGACTTACGCCACTGGCTAGTGCGGTAGACGCAGGTCTGAAGAGCATGGACTGGTCACAGTCTGTGAAGTCTCTCCTGATCCGGCATTATAAACGCCAGGTTTAGGGTTGAGAAAGGCACCTTAGGTAGGTAGTCAGGATGAGGAATGCTAAATCGCCTTTACCCCTCCTGGGGCAAAGCAGGATGTTGAAACAGAAAGAGCCTGCAAATCTTTGATTCTTTTTAAAGAAGTGATAGCCATAAGAAAAAAATAATTTTTAGACTTTAGACTTTAGAAGCTTGTCAGGCACTGACTGCAGATGTTCAAAGGGGGTCTCAACCAGACCCTCAAGGACTATAGCTAAGTCCCATGACGGCATCTTGGTTCTAGCGGGAGGCCTCAGTCGTCTGGCCCCATGAACAAAGCGAGTAAGCAGAGGACATTTCCCCAGTGGCACCCCATCAATCAAGGTGTGGCAAGCCGATAAATCAGCCACATAAACCCTGATAATTCTCCTGCAGGAAGTCCAGAACTGAAGCAAACTGGCATTTAACTAGATCTGCATTACGTGCAGTGCACCACTTTTCAAAGACACCCCATTTATTGGCATAACTTCTAGTGGAAGGAGCCCTAGCACTGAGAATAGTCTCAATAACTTAGGTGACAGCCCAGTATCCCTCATTTGGTACCCATCAGGGGCCAAACATGAAGGTTCCACAGCTTGGGCCATGGATGAAATATCATCCCCTGCACTATCAGTAAGAGGCAAACTCTGGCTAGAACTCCCGGGAGCAGAGGAACTGGGGGAAAAATGCATATAGGCGCATACAGAGCCATGTATAAGCCATTGTGTCCAGACCCAATGTGGGGCAGGGGGGGCTGGGCGACCCAGAGTGAAGTTGCGCTGTCTGTTGGGAGGCAAAGAGGTCCACCTCTGCTTCATAAAATCTTTCCTAGATTTTCTTTACTACCTTGGAGTGGAGTTTCTACTCTCCCGTCGGTATTCTCTGTCTGGACAGTAGATCTGCTCCCACATTGAGATATCCAGATATATAAATCGCCCTGAGGGACAGGAACTTGTCCTGAGCCCAAAGCAGAATGCGCTGCACTAGCCCGTTAGACGGTTTAAATGCAGACCACCCTGACGATTTGTATTGGAGGCTACCGCAGTGATGTCCACCCGCACTAGGACATGATAACCCTTTAACTGGTAGAGGAAGTACATCAGGACCAGAAATACAGCCATCAATTCGAAGCAATTGATGTGCCAATCGAGATGATGACCTCACCAGATCCCCTGGGCTGGATGGCCACCTAAGACCGCTACCCAGCCCGTATGGGAAGCATCTGTCGTTAGCAACTTGCGATGACAACACGGACCTAGAATTGGACCAGAAGTGAGTAACATAGAAAGGGTATGAAGCCGCAGCGCGTAACCCTTAATATAAACATTTGCAAGTGCACGAAGCATTTAGCGTGTGACTTACTATTAACATGGATTTTAGAAAGGGCATGAAGCACTCAGCGCGTGCCCTTGCCCTTATTAATCTTCGAGGATTGCTTGTATGAAATCCCACGGCCTTGAGCCACAACTGAAGCGGTCTCATGCAAAAGGCCCATAGGGATTATTGTGGACACAGCTGCCATGAGACCTAAGATTTTCTGAACAGTAATGTCCTTACCTAGCCTGATGTTGCTTAGAGTGTTTTAAAATGGTCTCGACATGAGCGGGAGACGGTTGTGCCCCCGATGGTGACCGAGTACCATCGGGGGGCAAGGATCAATCTTGATGTCGAAGTGCAAGCTCTTGAGACTGAGTCAGTGTGGGGTGACAAGGCTAAATTGAATGGAAGAACCCGATATTGGTAAGCTTAGCCCCCTAAGCAAACCTCAGGAACTTCCTGTGTTGTGGCAATATTTATATGAAAATATGCGTCTTTAAGATTGATCGTGACAAACCAATCGCAATGTTGAATTTGTGACACGATCGTCTTGATAGTTAGCATCTTGATCTTGAATCAGAACTTGAGCATTCTGACGGAACGGTTCAAGCCTCAAGGATTTATGGAGTCATGGAGATCCTCAAGAAGTGCAGTCTAACTGTAATCTGGCCACTGCACAAGTCACCACCTCGAGTAACTTCTCACACGCTTTAGCATAACAGGAGGAGCGCTTGGAGGCGGCTCTGTCAAAGTCCATCTTTTTCTCTTTTTTTTTTTTTGTTGATGGCTATTTCACTATTTAATTCATCAGAATTAAATGTGGCCAAAGAACAGCCAGACAATATATTAATACAATAATCTGAGACAGCATCGTATAACCGCTTGCCTTCACACCCGCGATGAAGACGTGTGATGCATTTATGAACAGTGTTGTGCAAGTTACTTCCAAACTGTAATACATTATAGATTACTTGTTACTGTTATTTAAAAGTAATTCTTTACCTTACAATATTACTGTCTCAGATTTGTAATGCATTACATTACTCCTGTATTAATTTTGAGTTACTTTAACCAAAATAACTACAGAAGTAGAATTTAAAATTCTAAAATGACAAAATGTACTACAGAGCATTTTACATCCAGTAGAAGGCGATATGATGTAGCATAATGACTGTGGGCTATCCAGGCTACTAACAATATAGCATATGATTGGCAAAGTGAAGGCTCAAGACAATACAAGAAAGGATGACAGACAGAATCACAAACGATCCAAGTCTGTTAAAAGTATGGTAAAGGTAAAGTGATTATCTGGCAATATCTGGGAATAGCTTGGGTCTATTCATATTAGACACAACAGAACTGTATGTAAACTCTAATGGCATGACAAGATGCACATTTGTTCTTTTCTTATTTTTGCCATTATTTTATTATCTTTGAATTCAAGAGGTTCACAATACAAAACTTTCATGCACAAGGTGTGCATGATGAACATAGCTTATGCTTTCTGGGGAAGTATAAAGTGCAATTGGAGGATCAACCCTCAGCCTCAGTCTTTTTAGTCCATAGAAATTAACATATAGGCTAAATATAGCCTAACATCTTAGAAAGAAAACACAGAACAAATAGAGACCCTTAGGCCTATATGCCTCTAAAAAACAGGCTACCAAATAAAGGTAGGTTCAAATAAATCCACTTAGGCTACAACAACAATTGCAATTGGCTCTATGAAACTATAGGACTAGACACTTTTCAAGAATACAAAAATTTAATTAAAGTGCTTGGGCCTACAGGCCTAACAGGAAATATGGCTCAGTCATTTAAGTCAAACTCAAAAAAAGTTCAGTAATAAGGGAAGTCATATGAGAAAAAAATGGAAATAAAAACTTTTAGAAATGCAAAACTGAAAATAAGGTGTTTGGGCCCATAAGGCCTGACAGCAAATATGGTTCAAAGTCAGAAACTTGGTCAGACATTGCCAACAGGAAAATTGGATTTAAAAAGTTCTGTTTCCTGCCAAATATAAAACAGAGGTAGCGTGCAGCTGAACATGGAAAAATGAAAGTAAAGGGAAATTGTAGCTGTGCTTACAGCTATTGTAAGGGCTAGCCTATTCCATTATACCCACTTGACTGAAATATCTGTTGAAGGGCATCAGAATAAGGCACAGAAAGCGTTTAATTGCTCCCACAATTATTTCAGGCAACCCAGTGATCATTTGTGAAAGGCCATTCTGCATTGCTAATGTTTTGGCTATTAGAATTTCAAGTGTTGGTTGAAGTGTCCCATAAAAACAAGTTTCCTCACTGAAAGGCTTCATAATGGCAAAAGGACATCGCGATCTGGAGAGAGAGCGAGCAATAGGGACGGACCCGTCTCTCGCTCCTCAGCCAGAGGTGCTACCCTTTGAAACAAGCAAAGCGAACTTGAAGCACTTTAACTGTGAACAATTCACAATACTCGCAATCACCATGCTCAAACACAAGGGTAGCATGCTCTTCCCCCAAGCACACAAATCAGTACTGATGTGTGTCCGATTCAGCCATAGGACGTAAACACGTAGGCATACACTTTGTTTGTTTTGTATATCACTCATTACTTGTTTCTTTTTCTTTCACTTGACAGAGACTGCCTGGCAAAAATAACTCCTAGCAGAGAAACAGAGAGCTTGAAAAGCACACACACAGTACGATCTGAAGACAAAAAGACCGGTCGATGCACCTGTGGCACATCTAATTATAGCCTCTGACAGGCATGCATTCCGATGACGTCACTGCCAAGGCTATAAAGTTCAAAGTCAATTTCATTGACGAGTTGCACACTGTGGCAGAGGGGGCATGGTTTAGTGAGGTCTGCACGAAGAGAGAGAGTTGGGAGAGTGACGGTGAGTAAGTAGGTCAAGTGCATAATGATAAACACCTGTGTCTGATTGCAGTGATTGGCGCGGAGAGACATCATAAAAGCCAGAGGAGAACAGGCAGCGAGGAGAGAGACACAGACTGGGCACTCGTGGTCTGGAGACAGATCTGAGAGAAAGACTGCTGTGAACAAGTTATAGTCAACTGAGTCATTGAGAGCGCTGTGAGCACGACTTTATTTTGTGTGTAAAAGAGTATTTGAATAAACCACGAGTCCCAATCACGCCAACCCTGCCTTCTTCCTCCTTATTTACACGAACATTTATTACAGTGGTGGCGAAACCCGGGAGGAAGAAGAGTGCCGTCGCCAGGATGGCCGTTTGCGGACGTCATCACATCACTCGCGGGCCTCCACCAAGAACAACAACGGGCGCTCTTGGACATGAGAAAGGATCAGGAACGGCGGTTTCAGATCCTCTTCCCTGCCCAACAGGAGGACCACGAGGCATTCCGGAGCTGGATGGACCGGGAGGTTTGGACCGAGGCAAGGACATCAGCGGGCCCACCCACACAGCTGCCTCTCACCAAAATGGGTGCCCAGGATGATCCAAAGGCGTTCCTGGACTTATTCGAGAGGACGGCGGAGGCCAGTGGGTGGAAAGAAGAGCATTGGCCGCTGCGCCTAATCCTCCTAACGGGGGAGGCGCAAATAGCGGCTCAGCAACTGCCGGTCCAGAACCTCCTGGTATACAAAGACTTGAAAAAGGCCATCCTCCAGCGGGTTGGCCTCTCCCCTGAACAACATCGCCAGCGATTTCGGTTGCTGGACCTGGGGGATATTGACCGGCCCTTTGTACTGGCACAATAGCTCCACAGCAACATGCCGCAAATGGCTAATGGCTGAGGGAAGTGACGCGGACAAAATTATTGATCTGGTGGTGCTGGAGCAATTCATAGCCCGACTGCCAGATTTTAGGTTATTATTGGGAACGTTATGTGCGGATGTGTCTTGAGAAAACCGAGAGCACGGAAAGGGGCGCGGTGGTGCAGGTGGGGGAGGCTGAACCGGGACCTCTGGGAGTGGCTGCAGGGGAAAAGATCGCTGTTGAAAGGCTAAACCTTACGGAGCGTGATGATTTTCCCCTGGAGCAATCTCAAGATGAATCGCTGAAACGCGTTTAATCAGGTCCAGTCCATCGAGGGTCAGCCTGTCCACCCTGCACGGCCGCTCACCTATCCGTATTTTGCTATTTTAAAGGATAAGTTGTATCGAGTGACCCAAGACGCTCAGACATAACAGGATACAACTCAGTTATTAGTACCCAAAAGCTGCCGGGAAATGCTTTTCCAGGTGGCTCATTGTAATCCTATGGCTGGCCATTTGGGGATAACCACCACATTAAATCGTCTAATGACCCGATTTTTCTGGCCGGGCATTCATGAGAATGTGCGCAGATGGTGTGCCGCATGTCATGAATGTCAGCTGGTAAATCCACCGGCCAACTCTATTCATTCACTGAAAGTCCACCGCACAACAGTGCAACGTGCATGTTCACATTTTTTATTGTCCATAACAACCCCAAAACTTGCCTGCTTGCCTTGCACATTTAATTAATGGGCAAAGTTTTCTGACTATTTTTCTTACCTTCTTTTTTTGCTGTGGATGTTATTGAGCTTGTAGAAGTTTAGCTCTTGCGTTCATCTTGCGCTGCCATTGCCCGATGTCATTTCTGATATCACTCCATAATCTTTTAACACTAGAACCACCAGGGGTCACTGTATACCTAAAACCGCCAGCGGGTAAAATTTACCCATGCAGATGATTACTGTTTTGATACGGCTAAAAAACTTAATATGTCACTGTATAATGCCAATGTCTTCACAAAGTAATGTATAGAGTCATGAAATGATTATTTTTTAGTCATCAACTATGTTTTTGTCCTGTTGTTTTATGCTATTTTAAGCAGGCTACACTAAACACTTTTTGGTGAATATAGGCTAAATCAGCCTGCAATGACAATGAGAATTAGAAGGAAATAAATACATATTTGGGTGGTGTAATATTATAATAAAATGTCATTAATCACATAATAAGATATGTTATTTAAACTACTAAAATACCCTAAATAGACAATAAAGAGCAATAATAATTCACCGCACTGCATAGGATGTATGACAAAGGATGACATACGATGTATGACGTGCAACGACAAATTCAAGCACACAGTTTCACCTAATAATTTCTATTAATTATTAATTTGTTTAGTTATATCATTTAGAATTTGAATAAGAGAACAACACCATTCAACTTTTTTAGATCGAAAATATATATTTTTCAGGAAACAGGCAAATTTGAATAAAAAGCAACACAGTAGCAAACAATACACAATAAAAATAGCAAAACAAAATGTATAATTAATCCAAAGTTTGAACATTTGTAAATAGGCTAAAACATCTGCATTTGATCGTCCGTTGTGTGACTGTCTACAGTAAGCCTACACGTTGCTCAAAAACAGCGCGAAAATAAAGGAATTATAAATGGGTAAATTTGACCCGCTGGCGCTTATAGGTATAAATGCCTATTTCCCGAGTGGAATGACTGGCTGTTTTAAAATATAACTAATATCGAAACAAAATAACTCAGGCAGTCTCATCTGACATAGCCTGCACTGGTGTCATCTGGATCCAGCTGATTACAGTAAACTATGGGATAAACAGAGAGACTAAAATTTGCGTAGATGCCATTCTTTTTATGAGGTAACGAGTACATCAGGTGTTATGGGAAGTGTTCCCGGTTAGTTAATGCAGCCTAAAGCAGGGCCCTATCATACACCGGGCACAATTTGGCGTCAGTGTGTTTTGCTAGTTTCAACCCGATGTGGTTATCATTTTCACGTCCTGCGTCATGTTGTTTAAATAGCAAATGCATTTGTGCACAACTGTTGGGCGTGCTGGTCTGAAAACGAGGTGTGTTCAGGCGCATTGTTGGCGCGTTGCTATTTTGACTTTAGACCAGGTTTCAGTTGGTCAATGGCGCAGTCTATTTCAGTTGCCTCAAAATAGCAATGCACCAACAATGCGCCTGAACACACCTCGTTTTCAGACCAGCACGCCCAACAGTGAACTAACGATTAAAGAGATTACATTTTAGCCTAGGATTGCGATATTTGTCTCAGACTGCCAAATCGTGGCCAAAATCGCACAGTATGAACCCAGCTTAAGGTATCAAACGATGGCACTCGCATTGCTTATCCTTTTGCAAATGTTTGGTAGCTTTGCAGGGTTTGATAGCTAAGGTTTTATTAGCTAGTAAAGCGTTATTAAGTAAAACATTATTAAACTTCTGAAAGGGCAACGTACAACAAGGTTTCTCAACCTTCTGTGTTCTATGTATTTTAAGGTGTTTCTTTTACTTAGTCATGCTTTTCTGGTTTATTTTCTTTTGGAAGTTCTGACGGTTAGATGGAGTTCTGTCGGCTGAGTTTATCAGTCTATCATTAGAACCTAAATACTACCTTCTATTTATTTACCTAACCTAACTGCCTTCCCATCACATTGCAGTGGTTTAGAATCTTCCTAACTGCAGATGCAAAGAACTGCAGTTTTTCAGCTTGTCTCTGCATAGGACATTCTTTTGGACTGGTTCTGCTACGAATGTAGCCGAACATGGGGCGTCAGCCTTCTCTATCAAGGTGCTGTGTACATGGTCATCCTCAGCATTCTAAGATCTGACTCAAAAAAAGTAGTTATCAAGGTATGTTTCTCTTTGCTAGCTACTGGTTTCATTGTTTTTTCTACAATATCGTTGGCTTCAGTCTTCACAAATACATTCCATTACATAACTGACATATTGTGGCCCTTCACATAGCACGGCCTATCGGGGCCCTTCCCATAGCACGGCCTTAATTGGCTATCAGTTAAGACTGACTATTGTCGTTTATGAAACTCTGCCTATCGTGGCCCTTTATCTAGAAATGATAACGCCAGCATAAGACTACCAGGAAGACTATAATGCTACTTCATTCATTCATAATAGGTCTGGCCAATTACTGATTGACACCTTAAGTATATAAGCACTGAATTCTCTGTTTCACCCTCGCAGTTGATGACGCTGACGTTCCCCGCCATCCTCCCCATCACCACCAAATTGGCCCTGTCCATCCATCAGGGGTAGGCTCCACCCCTGCCTTCATCTTCAGGCAGGATCAACCAAATCTACATCCCCAGGATTTGGACTAAGGACGGGGCCTATGCCAAAGAACTTTTCTATACAACTAAACATGAATCATTGTAGCTCACAACCATCTGTTTATACTTTGTGGAATAAATACCATGTAAACATTCACCTGCCTTCTGAGTAAGAAGTATGTATTCTTCTCTCTGCTATATGATATCCCACTATCCTGTGCATTTGATTCTGTGACAAAAAAAATGCATCTGTTTCTTTGTTTAAATTTTGACCAAATTTTTCCACTTTTAATGCAATGTCTAGCGAGAAATGAGTATTATAGTAATTACATGTCCGCTTGGTTATTACCGATTCTCCCTATATTTTGTTGTAGATGCTTAAGCCATTATGCTCTTCAGAAGTCTGTCCAAAATCAGTTTCATGAGCAAACATTGCCTGCAAAGTCATTGCCTGATAGGGCAGTGGGGCAAAAAGCCAGCTGCCTAAGCTTTCGAATGCAGCCTTTTTTGTGTCTGACGTGCTCCCCCTTGCCTGCCCAACTAGTCTAGTTCACATTCTGTTAATTGCCAACACCTGTTCCTCATGTTTTTCCCTCTCTATTTTATTTAGTTTCCTCCAATCCACAGGATTGTTTTGTGCCATATGCCAGGAGTGGATTGTGCCCTTTGCTCTAGTGCTTGTGTTGCTCTTTTTAGGTGTTTTTCTAGTCCTGTTCTGTTCTGTGTTTTGCCCTAGTTATTAGCTTTGACGTTACTGTATATAAAATATAGTTTCAGTTTTATTAACTCTGCACTTGGGTCGACATGAAAACATCAAAAGAGGGAAAATGTTTTTATTAGTCCGGAAAACAGTACATAGAAAATCATCTTAGACAAACAATTGTCAGAAAGAAAGAAATATTTTGCTATTGACTGTAAAACTTTTAGCTTCTGACTGCAATTGGTTATAAAACTTCTATATAATAGCTTTCAATAACATTTGAGTTTTTATTACATTTTAATACATTTCTCTCAAAAAATAAATATTTTGGAATTTTCACACACATTTTCATAAGTACATCTGTATAGTGCTTAGATTTAAAAGCATTTGTAGACTGGCGCTGAAGTTAATCTCTCTTGATAAAGTTTATCGCAGACACTCAAAACAGCATGGAATATTCTTGAATAATCTGTAGTACTCCTCTTGAATCTGATGATAAAAGTGAAAACATTTGCAATTAAAGGTGTAAAATGGTAAACATTAATACTGAATAAGAATAATAAGAAAACAATATACATCTCTGGTACGTATGTAACCCAATTCCCTGATAAGGGAGATGAGACGCTGTGTTGTGACTTTGCCACTATGGGAAAGTCTAAAAGCATGTGTGGAAACAGCAATTTCATTAGCCAAAGGTGAGGTCAGGTGACATAGCATAATCACATCATCAAGACTATAAGTAGGCACCTGAAATAAGAGTAATCAGATTCTAATTGTCTGAAAGAAGACGATCCGGCATGCATAAAGTATGGCAAAGCGACGCAGCGTCTTGTTCCCTTCTAAAGGAACTGGGTTATATTCGTAACCAGAGATGTTCACTTTCGAGGGAATTCACCGCTGATGTTGGTGCTATGGGAATGTTAATGCTCACATCACCATACTGAAAAATGCCTGACCAGCAAAGTTGTGAAGTACGCTATGCACAAACCCTTTGGTCCACTGAGAGAATTAACCCAAAAGACTTGAGAGCCATGAATCTAAACTGTAAAACCTTATGAATGTGTGCAGAGAGGACCAGCCTACCACAGCACAAATATCTTGTAAAGGCGCACCCTTAGCTAATTCCATAGAAGAGGCCACACTCCCAGTTGAGTGGGGCTTGATGCCTGGAGGCGAAGCCATTCCATGCACGTCATAGGCAAAAGAAATCGCATCAAGAATTGAATGTGGAAAACGCTGCTTGGTGGCATGGGAACTTTTGTTGCGCCCCCCAAAGCAGACCAACAGTTGATCACATTAATGCCACAAACCTGAGTGGTCAACATAAATCCTTAATGCCCTGACTGGACATAAGAGGTGAAGACTCTCCTCTTCTCCTGTTCCAGCAAGTCAAACGGTGGAAGGGAAAAGGCTTGAAGAATGATGTTGAGAAAGGCTTGGGTGCAGTATAACTTTGACCTGTCCAGGGGCAAAATTTAAGCAGAGTGAGGCTACTGAGAGGGCCCGCAATTCTCTTACTCTTTTAAGCTATGTTAACACCACTCCAAGGCTGACTCCAAAGGCTCGTAAAGAGCCTCTGACAAATACTATGGATACTATTCCAGTACTATGGAAAGATCTCAGGAAAGAACTCGCAGTCTTCAGATAGTCCTCAGCTTTCTGGCACCGCACAGAAAACAAGATGCTCTCTGGCATGGCACAGAAAACAAGATAAAAAGGGTTGCCTCCCCACTGAAGCTCCATTAATGTGAATGTAAAATTAAGTGTAGCAGGGGACAGCCCTGCTGTAAGACGCTCCTGCAAGAACTAAACCTTCCAGGTAGTGGACTGGGTCAATTTGGTGCTATGTGCACCATGATGCAAAGAGATACCACTTCAGGGCATAAAGTTGTTTTTTGGAGGAAGCTCTAGCATGTAGGATAGTCTCAACAACCTCAGTTGAGAGACTGGAATCTATGAATTGGCACCCTTCGGGGCCAAACCACAGCTTCCAAATCTTGGGCCAGGGGTGGAGAACTGAACCCTGATCCTGAGACTAAAGGTCCCACCCGGTCGGGATCTCCCATGGAGAGCCTTTCAGAGAGATGTTAGGTCCAAGAACTAGACTTGGGGCGGCCAGAACAGAGCTACTAGCAACAGGTGAACTCCGTTGTGGCGAACCCTCACTAGAAGCAAAGAGATTGTGGAAAATTCGTACAGATGCAGCCTCAGTCATGTCTGCACAATGGCATCCAGCCCTAACAGAGCTGGAGGTATGAGGGCAAACCAGAGAGAACAGTGGGTTGAGTCTGCTGAGGTAAACAAGTCCACTTCCACTCTGTCGTACCTCTGCCAAATCAACTCCACCACCTCCGGGTGGAGTCTCCATTCCCCGGGCCTCTGCCCTAGAGACCATAAGCTGGATGGCCACGCAAGACTGCACTCCAGTCTTGATGACATGCTTACACTACGTCACCTAACGTCACCTTTGGCCAATAAAATTGACATTTCCACAAGTGCTTCAGACACCTGCTCATGCAGGGGCATTCCCATAGCTTCAATGTCATGACGCAGCGCTGAGTTCCCTCGAAAGTGAACTGTAGAATTGTGTGCACCTTACCCTTCTGGATAGAACGCAAAGGAATATGAAAATGAACATCCCTTGGAACACATTGGCGAAGGTAAAGAGATATGCTGTCAGGGTAGTCTCATATAGGATGTGCATGACACCAAATGTCCAGGTAACTCCCAGAACAAATAGAAGAGCAATAGCTCCTCTTGCACAAGACCTGTGGAATAATTATTGAATAGCAAATTATAATTAAAAATATGTTTGTAATATTTTTCAGGCTGCAGTTTGATTAGTAACTTTAGTTTTTAGCTACCCTGACATGCCCAGAGAAGAAAACAAAATTTTACTCAGAACCTGAAAATTGGGATATAAAGGATGGAGTCAAAGTTACTTGCAAACACAAAGTGTCATAACACTATATGCAAATGATAAAAGATTTCTTTACCTGATATTTTCATAGTGACTGATTTCAGGTTTCTTAACTGCAGTGTGACGATAAACTTTAAAGATGATCACAGCAAATGCCAGCAGATTAACCTGGGATGGAATAATTGGCTTCAATGTAATATTTATACAACAAAAAGTACAGTATGAATTATATGCAGCAATTTATTTGATTAATTAAACAGCCTATCATGTTATTAGTTTTTTACATTTATTGACAGCTCTAAAGAAATTACATTTTGGATATCAATTTATCTAGATTTAAAATTTATTTAGATTTATTAAAAATACAGTATAGTTTTAATGAAAAGGGTTGTATTAGTGTAATTAGATTTGTTGCTGAGTGTATGTGGGCCCAGAAGAGTGTTCATGGGTTTATTTAACAGTGTTGTTACTTGATGTTACACTAACACAAGAAGAGATGCTCACCAGAATAATCAGACAGGCTGGTCCTATGAAACTCCAGATGAAGTTATTTTCAGTACTCAGCCAACACCTTAACAAGATATTAATAACATGGCATAATAATATTTAAAAAAAAATTTAATGTGATTGGTGCTATCCACCTTATTTTGCAACGTGGCTCTAGAGGTACATTAAATAACTAGAAGAATATTCAAGTTCAATAAATGGAAATTATTTGAACTACAAACCTGTGTCTTTATGATTATGTAAAAAGTAAAAAATATAATATGAAAAAAGGTGGATTGCTCATAGTAATAGTGTTGCTTTCTTTAACAAATAGCACTACATTTGAATTATAATAACTTACACAGTACTGGTGCCATAATATTTATAGCCAAGTGTTGCAGAAATTGTGACAACCACTGCAGGGCTCCCATAACCAAATATGTAGAAGTTCCGGTGGAGGAAACCTTTGTTGTAGATGACACCAACAACGATGAGATACAAATGGATCCCCTCTATACACATCCAGGCAAATGCAGCCAAGAAGAAATAGTGCAGCAGGCCAGCAATAAGAGAACAGAACCACTGAAACACACAGTGAACAAACATGAATCAACATTACATTGCACATGCAACATTACTTAATAGAGGCTACTTTTGTACAGGGTTTATGTTGCCATCTGACATATTAATAAAGTCTGAGGAGTAAACCTTGTGTGCAATCTTGTTAATCCCGATGAGGAAGATGAACTGGGCCATGAAAAGGCTGCAGCACAGGTTCTTGTGGATCGTGGTTCTGGTGTTCTGAATGTCTCGAAAGAACCAGAATGTGAAGATACACAGGGACAGGCATATTATGGAGATCACCATTCCTAGCTGCGTTATCCTCGTCAGAACATTATAATGCGCAAGCAACTAAATAAACAATAAAACAGAGCAGGAAAAGGCATTTAGAATAGTTTAAAACCAAATTGTGAATTCTACTCTAATTGAATTACAAATTCATGGACAACTGAGTCAGTTGGATTTACAATGTATAATAATAGCATACAGTGACGATCACCTGTGCCATGTTGCTAAGGTGTTCTGGGTGGTTTTATAGCATGTTTTTATGTGTGACTATGATATTTTAGATTCCTATATATAGTTTGGGTTCCTGCTTCAATGTTTTATTCTCAACAAACCACATTATTAAAGGTATCATAAATAATGCACAAACAATATGTGATGCATTACATGCTGACGTTTGTTCAAATTCCTAACAAGTATGAGGGAACATAATAGTGAGGTTTATGACAGCAGTCACAACTAATAAGATATACTACACTGAACAAAAAGATCAGTCTAAACTATATGCTGCATTCGTAATGATTGAAGTAACTTCATTGCAACTCCTTAGTTCAATTAGGGCAATAAAGTAGCTTTTATAAACGTCTCTTTACTGGTATGAATCTTGAGACAAAACAATGGCACTGATATATTTTAAGATACGTCAGTGCAAGCTGCTTTCAGTTAAAACAGCTCAAACATCCATTTTAATCTAGGACTAGCTTAAGCCTTGTCTGTGAACCCGGGGGTAAACGTGTAATTTAAAGATAACATCAGTCTAATAATTTTTTTCTCTGAATTTAGAAGAAATATTTAAGTCTTACACAGTAAACATTTTTTTGTCAGGTTTCATTATTTAATCATTTGACTTAATCAACCATAAACATAGAAAATATACACTGCCGTTAAAAAGTTTGGGGTTGGTAAGAGTTTTTAATGTTTTTGAAAGAAATCTCTCGCAGTGTGCTCACCAAGGCTACATTTATTTTATTAAAATAGAGTACAACAGTAATATTGTGAAATATTATTACAATTTAAAAAAACTGTTTTCGCCATTCGCCATTACTCCAGTCTTCAGTGTCACACATTCAAAAATAATATGCTGATTTGGTGCTCAAGAAAATTTCTTATTATTTTCAATGTTGACAGTTTTGTCGCTTAATACATAGTTCAGGAATTAAACTGTAACCAAACACTGATTGGTTCTTTCAACTCCGTGTCACCAGCCAAGAAGTATTTACAAATCCATGTAACCATATATATCACACCTTAGGCTGCTATCAGTATGCTGCACGATGTGAAAGCTTCTGTTATCCCTCCTTTACCCCAGAGCCACCTGTAGAGATCTGCTACGGGGGTTCTAGCATTTCTTGCAGCAGCCTTTCCTTTGTTTGCTATTTTTGCCTAAATTATTGTATTTTCTCAGCAGCAGCAGTTGGAGCAGTAGATAGTATATTTCATGCCCCATGCCATTAATGCTGGTTGAATTTATCCACTCCGAGTTGTCATGACTGAAATAGTGTCACTTTTGATCAATTTATTGCTTCTTTGCTGAGTATTAAGTATTAATCTCTCTCTCTCTCTCTCTCTCTCTCTCTCTAAAAAAAAAAAAAAAGATCATACTGACCCCAAACCTTTGAATGGTAATGTAAAATTGTTTTAAAGGTTCAGATCAGGAAGAAATAACTGTTTGTTGGGCCACTGTATTTTGTGAGACCAATAGGGGGCAGCAGTAGTTTACTTACATTGGCTTGAGCAGAGGACATGAGAATTGCAAAGTGTGTCAGGTGATTACAGGAACACGAAGTATGAGTGGAATTCACACGAGTGCGTATACAGCCATCCAAACTCCAATGTCCCATTATGCTCTGGGAATACTCCCAGAATGCACACTTAGTCTCATCATGGACAGGATCTATCTCCTTTATGAAAAAGCAAAACTTGTTCAATGCATATTAAAATTACATTCAAAATCATAACTATTTCAAGTCAATTAATCAATCAGTCACACTGCACCTGTGTGTGTTTGAGAGTGAAGGTCACGTTGTTCAGTGCAAATGTCTTTGGGTTGTTGATGGCTGCTGCTATTACTGGGGAATTAACTGTAATTTCACCCGCTGCTGCATAGCGAGAGTAATCGGCCACACCAGGGTCATCAGTTGGCTTCAAAAGATCCCCAATACTGTTATAGATTATAAATACAATGCAGGTGCTGCCTACAGCAGAGACAGATCAAAGACATGCATCATTTGGTACATTTGTACAGTATTCAATTTGCTATGAAGTTTTAAGAAAAAACGTTTACAAACCGTTATTGCTTTTGTTTTTTGCATTCTTAGGGGTCAGTGAAATGGAGTTTCCTTGGATGTTGGTTGAAACTGGATGCGTATGTGCTTGGTGGGGTTCAAATGTGTAAAGTTTCATTTCTAGAAATCATTAAACACAATGATTAGCACTGTTTCATCAAAAGCAGGTTCAACAACAACAACAACAACAAAAAAAAACACTGTAAATTCAATGTAAAGTATGCCAAAACCCACTGTAAAAATATGGTAACAACATTTCAGGTATTATGGAACAAAATACAAAAGGTATCAAAACAACAATAAAAAAACAATAAAATATGATCATGCAGGGACTAAAATGAAAAAAAGAATATTGTTAAACAATAACAATAAATAACAATAAAAACATTTTACAATAATGTACATGTATTTTTATTGTTGAATAAAATTTTCAACTTTATTCAGTCTGTATTTTTTAAAGATTTTCATACTTTTTATTTCCAAATGCTAACTACTTCGGTTAACTAATTAGGATATTTTTACATTATTTTTCAGTTTTTTTTTTTTTTAATTCTGTCAGAAAAATTAAGATTTACAGAATATGAAAATGAATCATGCACTGTAAGAAATAAAAAACTGTTGGGACCTTTATTTTTAAGAGTGTTAAATACAACACATTGAAAGGCAGAATTTAAATTATGGCTTAAACACCTGTGAAAAATCAATATGGAAAATTCCCTCATATTAACTTTGGGCCCTGTTTTTACAGACTCTTCTTAGAGTGTGGTGGGTTATATTTTATCCACAAAAATCTCACCTACTTCACCGGCGTTCACCTGCATCTGCGTAGTATGTGTGTATCCAGCAGACAGGGCCAGTGTTTCCATCTCTGCTGTGTGAAGGAGTGTGGTGATGTAATACTTCCTCAAATCCTCATTTAAGCTGTCCCATTCCACCTTTTCATCCTTCTCAACTAAGTTATTCACACTAAAAACCAAATTCTACGAGAAAAATACAGAAAACACAGAACATCTCAGGTTACGACTGTAACAGGCAGAGTGAGCAAATGACAGGGCCTGCAAGTCTCCTACCCTCAAGGGATAGCCAACAGAAAAGCCATCAAGTTAGTAACTTCTTTGTAATCGAGTCCAGAGGCTCGAAGGGTGCCAGAGACAAACCTTCCACAAGCATGGCCAAATCCCAGACTGGATGTTTTACATTACAACCTCAGAATGCCACGAAAGAAATGGGTTATTAAATGGTGTCTCCTCATAGACCCATCACCTGACGATGCGTGGAAGGCAGCTATGGCTGACACATAGGCCTTAAGTTTGGAGGGAGAAAGACTGGCAGAAAAACAGTCCTGAAGGAACTCCAGCACTGAAGCCACTGTTAACTGAGTCCAACTGCTGTTCTCTGCACCATAAAGTGAAGACTCTCCACTTTAAGGTTTAAAGTGTCCTCGTGGAGGGAGCTCTAGAGTTTAGGATGATCTCACTCAACAACCTCAGCTGAGAGACCATAGTTTAAGGTTTGACACCCCTCAGGGGCCAAACTCACTGTTTCCATATCTCCAGCAAGGTGTGGTAGATTGTGCCCCCTCCTGCCAGGAATCTCCCAAGGAGCCATCCAAGAGAGATATTAGGTCCAAAAACCAAACTCGGGACAGCCATAATGGGGCTGCTAAGAGTAGGCTGACCCCATCCTGGCAAACTCTCTAGAAAAGCGTACAGACGTAGCCTCGGAAAAGCTGGATGTGTGAGGGAGAACCTGAGTGGACAGTGTGATGTTTCTTGAAAAGCAAACCGGTCCACTTCTGCCTAAGCCTTCCAAAATCAACTGCACCATCTCGTGGTGGAGTGTACATTCCCTGGGCCTCAGTCCCTGCTTCGACATGATGTCTGCTCCCTGATTCAGGTACCCAGGGATTTAGGCTGCTCTCAGGCAAAGCTTGCCCTGAGCCCACAGAAGGATTTTGCCAGTTTGCAGACAGGGTGCGACCTCAGACCCCCCTGATGATTTCTGCATGCATCTTCACCCCCAAAAGCAAACCTGAGGGACTTACTGTGTTGAGGAAGATTGGAATTATGAAAGTATGCATTCTTTAGATCTATCATGAAAACCAGTCCTTGGATCTGATTTGGGACTTGATAAAGTGGAATCATCAACATTTTGAACCTGTATTACGGTTTTACTGATGCAGATCTATAATGGGTCTATAACGCAGATCTATAATGCAACCCCCCCATCCCTCTTTGGAACTATGAAGTACCTCCTTCTCGGGTGGAGGAACACGATCTATGGCCTCCTTTCAGTAGCTCATCACTGTAGAACATGAGATCCAGGGGGCGGGGTTGGATCCAGAGTTGGGTAGGTTTAGGGTTGGGGTAGGTGTAGTCTCAGCCTCAGACGTCATGGCCACGGACTGTTGGCTGAATGTCTGATGCATATGGCACACTTAACTGGAAACACTTCAGGATTTTTGAAGTTGTCACCTGGTTGTTTGAATTCTACAGGATGTCTGGGAGACGTGTGTGTCGTGTTCTTTAACGGTCCGCCTGGAAACAAATGCTGTGACACCAAACTCCCCATTTACAACTGTGACAATGATCGCTTACCAGGATCAACTAAACGCTGGCTTTTCAAAAAGTATGTGAAGTTCGGGGTCCATTGTTGCAGTTATATAGCAAAGTATATAAAGTGGGAGGAGCTGGATCTGGATCCTGGATCTTGTGTTCTGCAGTGAGGACCATCTCCCTTCTTTGCCAAGAGTGACTGAACTTCCTGTTCCAAGACCTGAGCATGCTCGGGGCCCACTACTGTAGATAACACCCTGTTGAACCTTGGTGGACGAGAACTGAAATGGATTCTGTACCCCTTTCTATTAACGCAGGACCCATTGAAACACATTTGGCAGAAGTTTCCATGCTCCTAAATGGTCTTCCAAGGGAATCAGTCTCTCAACCATTCAGTCTTATTAAAACTGACAGGTGTGTTTCTCTCTTACATCATGTCCTGTATGTGCCATGGTACATAAATTACCGTGATGGTTTCATTGATGTGTTCCTCAGGATGTTCAGTCTCATGTCCAGCGCCTAGTTTATGGCTGGCTATGGCCTCGATGTATGATATGAGGAGAACAGGGGAGAGTTCAGCTGATGTTTGATATCTTATCGCTTTCAGACGCTCTGGAGTTGACAGATTAATCATCTACAACCCAGAAAGAAGAAAACAGTTTTAATATTCACTCAAAGAAGGTATATGATGAAAAATCATATATTAAATAATACATTACAGGGAAAATGCAGACAGTACACCGATAACATGCTTATATCATAGGCCTTAATCAACAAGCACATTCAAACATTTCCGCACATGTACAGTCAAACCAAAATTTATTCAGACACCTTCACCATTTCACACATTATCACAGTTTATTTGCTATAATTTAGTAATAAAATATGACAAGAACTCAGAGTGTCAGAGAGTTTCAGAACAAATTCATCTTGAATAATGTCAGATAACTTTGATAGAAAGGGATGTAATGGATTACAATCAACCAATCAGCTGTCAGCTGTTAAATTTAAGTACACAATTAGATAATACCAATTTAGGTCAAACAATTACCAAACAATGCTTAATTTTGTTCAGTCTGTGGTGTAAAAGGTCGCATTAGCAATTAAAGAAAAAACACTTAAGCAAAACATGGTCAGGTCAAAGTGTCTGAATAATTTTGGTCCCAAATTTTTATCAATTTTACTGGTTGTCCACTGTATGAAGAATGTTTGGGTATAATATGTTACAGTTTACTTTATTTTGCTATCCTCACTTACATAAATGAACTATAGTGTCCTGCACCCACTAGTAAAACATTATATCTGGTGTCTGAATAATTTTGGTTTGACTGTATAAACTTCCTCAGACAAATTTGTTTATAGCATTATTAGACTTTTGTATTTTATAAAGTTTTAAAAAATGTCTATCTAGGCTAGTACCAATCAGAGAATAAGCACATGGAATCAGTTTAAAGGGTGCTGAAATGAAATACATAATTTTTTATATTTGCTATGAGAGGAACTGCAGATCTGCAACTTTGCCAGCAGAGGATGCCATTCTCTCACACTTACATTACAATTAATGACTGAACTGTAAGAACCTAAAGAGCAGCTGTGTTTTGTCATGCGATTTTTGCCATATAACAATCAGGATGGATTTTAGGAAATGTCATCAATATATCAGGAATGGTGTGAGAGGCCACACAGGAACATTTAAGAGATCATTTATTTGATTTGATTTGATTTGATTTGATTATTTTTGTAAAAAGGGCAAACTAATTTTTACATCATGCTTCGCTTCACATTTCTGTCATAACAACTTTTGGAGTGTTTGGCATGGTAATTGTATGACAATTTTGATATGTTTGGTCTTGGCGGAATAGATCTGCAATGCTGCTGATGTTGCTTTTATTACTGCTGCTGCTGTAGGTTATTGCTGATGCAGCTGCTGCTGCAAAGCAAGTACGGGACTTGCTACCTATGAAGGTATTTTTGGTGCAAAACAACTGAACACGTGTTAGAGTGGAATTTGTAGCTGTAGAGCATATCCACACATGTGTATCAATAAATTTGAAGTCACAGAAAAAATATTTTAGGAGTTGTAAACTTGTAGACAAACACAACACAACATTTACACCTTCACACATTCTTCACTGCAGGTGCACAAATCCTATTCTACAAATCACACATGAAGAAACTCATACGCTCACATTTTTGCTACAGTTGCTGTAGTGAATATGGTGCAAAACGCATTCACACACCCGTATCAAAAATGTGAAGTCATGGACAAATTTTGCACATCCGCTAATTAATGTGTGATCCATGCAATGAGAGTTGCACACTTGTAGAATATTTGGTCACAAATGCATTACTTTTCTTAGATATTTTTCTAACACAATCACAAGTCCAATTACTACAACTGCTTGAATCTGCTGCTACGAGTCTCAAACGCAGTGTTTTCGCCTTTAAATGACAAGTTCCATGCGCTCTCACTTTTGCACCATATACTACGTGAAAGGTCGAGCAAAAGAATTTGTGCATCTGTGAGGCAGCGGCAGGCCCTGTTCAGAGAGCAGAGAATTCCAATCAGAAGTGTTCGTTTGTACGGAGCCCCTAAAGGGACGTGGTGGTGAAAAAAATTTAGGATGGGAGGAATTTTTTTTTTCCAAATCTTTTGCGTTCCCTTGCAAAGATAATGTCCCGCTAGCCATTTCAAACAGCTCAGTATGTTAACAATGGAGCGGTTAGAGTTTTATTTTACATAGCAGGCTACATCGGGGATAGGGACTTAAAGGTTTTGTCCAGCAAGACAGGCTCAGGTCAGGAGTATATAAAATGAGAACTTATACAATGAGAGCGTATACAATGAGAGCGTCTCTCTGCTTCGTAACTGGCAGCCCCTTTGAGTGGCCTCTGAAGCACACAAATAGCTTCTTTGACTGCCCGAACTGGCTAGAGGGTTCAATGTACACCATAAGGTGTTGCTCTGAAGGGGGTAAAAAGCACTTTAGGCACATAGCCCCTTCTTTGTCTAAGGACGACCTACTGTCATTAGGCCCAAACTCAAGGCAAGGTGCGTCCACTGAAAGAGCCTGTAAATCACCAACTCGCTTGACTAATGGCAAAGCTAGCAGAAGGGCAGTCTTTAGCGAAAGAGGCCATTGCGAGCGGCTCAAATGGAGGTCCTCTGAGTGCCCTCAGAACTGTAGACAGGTCCCAGGAAAGGACCGTGTGGGGGAGAGGTGGATTTAGCCTCCTGGCCCCTCTGAGAAACTTGAATAACCAAGTTGTTTTTCCCAATCATTTAGCCAGCTATAGGAGCATGTTATGCTGCAATAGCTGCCACATATACCTTGAGCATGGACGGGGTGCATCTGCCACCCTGTAGCTCCTGCAGGAATGAGAGTATCGAGGCGATCTTGCAAGATGGAGAGTCTATATTCTGGGCTGAACACCAGCCGGAAAAAAATGGACAATTTCTTGGCATATAGACGCCTATTAGAAGGAGTCCTTGCCTCAGAGATCATGTTAAAAGCGGCCACAGATGGAGGCTCCACAACTCGGGTTGGGGCCAATCTGTCCTCCCTGACTCGGCTGATGACCTGAGAGAGCAGAGCTACTGGAGGTAAGACAGAAACGCACAAAGGGGGTAACTTGTGGGCTAATGCATATTTTTCCTTTAAGAAAAACATGGGGCAGTGGGAGTTCTGAAGAGGAGGAATGCTCTTTTTGTGAGGGTGTTTGTTTTTTATTTGATTCGCTATAACAGCTGAAGGAAGTCTGAATGTGCATGCCACTGGTGGGGCGGACCCAGTACCGACAACAAACACAGCACCTCCAACACCTGGAACTGAACAGGGTGGGTTCCCTGGCACCTGGGAAATGAACAGGTAGCGCTTAGCTGGGTGGAAGCGCTGCTTCACCACTGGTTCTACCTTGGGCTGGGGCTAAGCAGGTGTGGAAGCTTGCTTGGTATGCTGCTGTCGACGACTTTGGGCAACTAGAAGCAGCAGAAGAATGTCTCAGGTTAAGCATGTAACAATGGTTACCTGAGAGGGGAACGAGACGCTGCGTCCAATAACAACACTTTGGGGAACTAACATGGAAGCTACAAAGGGAAGCCGGCAACACAACAGCATCAGCTTCTGATAGGCTGAAGCAAGCCGCTCCCTGGCATGCAGAAAGTATGGCAAGTGAACGCATACTCATTCTCCTCTCAGGGAACCATGGTTACATGCGTAACCTGAGAAGTTCCCTTTTGAGGGAACTCACACTGCATCCAATGACAACACTTTGGGGAACAAAATACCCACTTCGCCATACTGACAAATGCCTGGTGTGAAGCTCTCCAGGCACAAGTCAGGACAAAAGCACTTAAGACCCGGTGTGGCCGGCAGGTCCAGGCTATAAAACCTTATACAGCTCTGGAAAAAATTAAGAGACCACTTTAACATTGATTTTTCAATGTTAAGTTGTCTCTTAATTTTTTCCAGAGCTGTATGACCACCCCGCCGCATCACAAACTTCCTGAAAGAATGTCCACAACAGTAACGCTTTGGAGTACGCCATACTTTGTGTTGAATGTGCTTTGACTTAAAGAGGTGAAGGCACACTGTGTGCCTCATAAGCCATAGAAATTGCTTCCACATTCCATCTACTGATTCTTTGGTGGCCGGGCAGAAGTTCTTGGGGGGCCCAAAGCATACCAACATCAGGTTTTCACCATTGATAAGTCTTACACATATAGACTTCAGGAGCTCTGACGGGGCAAAGTAAATGTTGCATCTCTTGTTCTGCCGACACATGAGGAGGAGGATGAAAGGCCTGAAGGACTGTAGACCAGGCCACATTAGTGGGTGCCTTAGGTACATAGCCTCGGGTGGAGAATTACCTTTTACCCTACCCAGAGCAAACTCTAAGCAAGAGAAGGCAACTGACAGGGCCTGCAAATCTCCTACTCTCTTGAGTGATGTAATCGCCAGCAGAAATGCCATCTTTAAAGCGTTACATTTATCTGATGCAGAGTCCAAGGGTTCGAAGGGTGCCAAGGACAACCCTTCTAATGTTACAGCTAGGTCCCAAGCCAGGGCTCTAACCTGAGCAGCGGGCCTCATCCTCAAGGTGCCATGAAGGAACCAAATTACCAAGTGATGCTTCCCCAGTGATCCCCCACTAGGTCCAACTGACTCTCTATTTTAAGGTATATGATAAGAGGAATAGTTTGAGTGACAGATCTATAATGGGATGCAACCCCACCATCCCAAAACCTCTTGACGTCTGAGCTTACAGTGTCGCCAAAGAGGCCAGGAGGCAACAGCGGGACATCAAGAAGGAAGGCTTTATCCTTCTCCTTTATATACTCTATATCTCCTTGGTGGCATGGAGAGATAGATCAGTAGCCTGACGCAGCTCTTTAATAGCTTGCAAGATGGGCATGGTGTGTAAGCAAGTGCCTGCCTGACCTGTTGCCATACACGCCTTGCCCACCAGCGAAGATGTAGTACGGCATGGCTTGGTGTACAACGTCTGGGATTTTACGGATGATGCAGCGTCAGGGGAGCGATAAGCCACCAAAGTAGCTGCAACCCTTGGAATCATCTCATAGCTGTTCTCCTTAAGTCCCACGAACAAAGCATAACTATGGACTGTGAGACTTGATAGATGGAGAGGAGAACAGCTTTTTCCAGAATCTCGACACCTCAGTGTGGAGATCTGGGAAGAATGATAATACCCAATGTGGAGACTGTGATTCTGACTGCAGTCTTCTGTGAGCTTTCTGCTTCTTGGCCGGCCAATCGATGTTTAATTTGGCTACGCTCGAGCCACAACCTCCATGAGCTCCTCATACTGTGGGGATATGGCTGGTGAGTCACCAATATAGTCATTCCCAGCATCAAGCTCTCACCCAGGGCGGAAGAAGCCGCAGAGAGGACGCGGCCCAGGAAACTGATGCACTGTGTGCTCGTCCGAGGGGAACATGAGCATGAGCCACAAGCAAGCTGGGCATCCGCATTCTTAATTCTATCGACGACTGGTTGATTGTAGCTCAGTCAGAGCAGATGGTGGTTTGGCATTGAGATATCGTTCTCGCCCACATGAGGAAGTTGGGGCTGAGGCTGAACGCAAAGAAAAGTGTTCTTTCTCCAGCACAGAGAACCACTTATCTGGTCATGATATGGGATTCGATAACACTGCAGGCGTGTCTGGCACCTGCCCGTATAGCATCGATTCACTCAGCTGTAAAAGAACTGAAGCTAGGCCAGTCACTCACTGTCAAACAGTTCCAGAGACTGTTAGGTCTTATGGCAGCTGCGTCCAATGTATTACCTTTTGGCCTGCTGAACATGAGACCATTGTAGTGGTGGCTCAAAACTAAGGGATTCTCCCCGAGGGGAAGTCTGCTTCGCATGATCAAGGTCACGCGACAATGCCTTCGTGCCTTGGTCATGTGGAAAGAACCTTGGTTCCTTTTCCAAGGGCCTCTGTTGGGAGCTCCTTATTGTCGCATCACACTAACGACAGATGCATCCCTCACAGGCTGGGGGGCGATCATGAGTGATGAGGTCTGTGGCAGGACCATCATTTATCATGGCACATAATCGCCTAAAAATGATGGCGGTGTTTCAGGCCCTGAAACACTTCCTTCGATACCTCAGGGGCCATCATGTACTTGTTTGTTCAGACAACACATTGGTGATCTCACATATAAATCATCAGGGGGGTTCTGAGGTTGCTTCCCTTATACAAGCTGGCTCACCAGAAAGCCTCCTGTGGGCCCAAGGGAAACTGCTTTCAATCAGGGCAGTTTACATCCCAGGGCACCAGGATCAGGAAGCAGACATCCTGTCGAGGCAGGGGCTGAGGCCCGGGAAATGAAGACTCCACACCGAGGTAGCGGAGCTCCTGTGGTTATTCTGTTCCTCTGGGACTGGACGACATAGTACAGGAGTGGACGAGGCTACCCCTCTAAGCCTTTCCCCAGATTGCTCTGCTTCTGGGAGTTCTGGAGAGAGTTTGTCGGGACGGAGCCCATCTGTTATTAGTAGCTCCGTACTGGCTGGCCTAAGTATGGTTCTCGGACTTGGTGTCTCTCCTAGACAGCTCTTTGCTGGAGATTCCGATCAGGAGGGACCTTCTCTCTCAGACGAATGGATCCTTTACCCCCGCCCAGCATGATGGAAACTGTGGGCCTGGCCTCTGAGGGGTCCCAGCTCATAAGTTCAAGTCTCTCTACCGAGGTTGTTGAGACCATCTTCCACTCCAGAGCTCCCTCCATGAGGAAACTTTATGCCTTGAAGTGGAGATTATTCACTTTATGGTGCAGGAATCACCAGTGGGACCCAGTTAACTGCCCGGTGGGTGCATTGCTTTACTTCCTGCAGGAAAGATTCTCCGCAGGGTTATCCCCTCTACTAGGGATGCACCGATACCGATACCAGTACTTGGGTGTCGGTCCGATACCGTGCTCATGTACTCGTACTCGTAAAACTACCCCGATACAACCGCACCCCATACCACTTTATGCCAACGCATCTTCGGATGCGGAGCCGCGCGGAAAGTTACAAAACTCTCGAAGCGCTCGACCCCGATGACTTCATTTTTGCCGCGCGCACCTTTGCACTAGTGCAGACGCAGCGAGTATACAAGCTTAACCTCTCGTCACGCAGATACCTCTCGGCACAGTGCAGTAGTGTTTAAAGTGAAAGGCTGTTTAGTAAGGATGTGCGCAAAGACTAGTCTAACCCCGCCCCCTGGAGATAGTATATGCGATCGATCCATTTGAAAGAACACTTAATCTATGAATAGTCAAATCCAATACTGAATGGCGCTAAAAATAGATCACATACATGCGAATGCTTGCCTTGCATTATGATCACTGTATTAAACTTGAGCATTCACTGAAGCAACTTTATCCATTATAGACATATTTATTCAAATCAACTGAGTCAATGGACAGCACAGGACCAATAAGTAAACCCTGATAGCCTATTATAAACAGATTTCCTCAAATAAAAGTTAGTCCACATAAGTCAGCATGTTAAGGTATTGTTGTTTGTTACCACGGCAACTACTTGCGTGTCCGGTTTGAACACGCTTTTCGTGTATAAAAGGTATCTGCACACATGACAGTTGGCAAAATCGCAAGAATAGCTTGTCGTGTACTGACAACTATACATTATTTAACCGTATTTTCATATTTTTAGGATGTTGATATAGCAACTGTTCAAGTGCAAAGTAAGTTTCATTCATAATGTTTCTCCTTTTATCTGATATAAAATTTCATAGCCTACCGTATTGTCCCTCATAACCGGTAGTATAACAAGCCTAAGCAAGGCAGCAAGCTTAATTGTTATACTAGTTTGACATAACAAACGGAAAAGTTTTGTGTAAGCTTTCAAAATCCTCCTTCACCTTGCTCATCTTCCAATGGAGATTTCTCTGAAGCCCAAACGCATGCAAAACCTGAGGTAAATTAAATGATTTTGTTTTGCTGCAGATATACACTTTTCAAAAATATATTAATTTCAAGATATAACATTAACACGATGGTAATTTAAACATAGCCTTTGTAAAAAATATAAAGCAAAACATTAAATGTGCAAAAAAAACAAAATGTAAATGACTAGTATTTTCCAGGTCGACTAGCAGCAGCACTTATGGCAAGCCGTTTTGACTTTTATTCATTCACAGGATATGAATTCTTGATATCAACAATTAAATTTTTACTAGTTAAAATGCTAATTCTTGATAACAAGTCAAGTCAAGTCAACTTTATTTATATAGCGCTTTTTACAATGCAGATTGTTTCAAAGCAGCTTCACAGTGTTAAACAGGAAAATAATGAACAGAATTTGATTCGGCTGTACAGCCGCTCTGGAGAAAACAGTGATGTCATCTAGCTTATTTCAATTATCATATATATTCAAGTAATGTAGTTGACCTAGTTAATTTAGTTTAGTAATTAAATTTATTTGGATATTTATTTGAAAATGTAGTGTCCTCAACTGAGCAAGCCAAGCCAAAGGCGACAATTCAATTTTCACTAGTTAAAATGCTAAACAGCATCAAGTTGTATATTTACTTTGTTACAGTCAGAAAGTGAAAAAAATCTGATGAAAATAAAACAATGTTAGAAGACCTGTAATGGTATTATTAAGTACTCATATCGGTACTTGGTATCGGCAAGTACCCAAATGTAAGTACTTGTACTTGGTTTGAAAAAAAGTGGTATCGGTGCATCCCTACCCTCTACAATAAAGGTGTTTGTGGCGGCCTTAGCTGCTTACCACACTCCTTTGATACCTCTTTGATACCAATCTCTCATTTGAAAGCCACGTTTCTAGCATCTGTAAAACTGCATTCTACCATCTTAAAAATATATCTAAATTACGGCCTATTCCCTATTAAACATCGCATACATTTTAAAATCTTGCTAATTACTTACAAATCACTAAATGGTTTAGCTCCCCAGTACTTGAGCGAGCTCTTAACGCATTATACTCCATCACGTCTATTGCGGTCTCAAAACTCTGGCCAGTTGATAATACCTAGAATATCAAAATCAACTGCAGGCGGTCGATCCTTTTCCTATTTAGCACCCAAACTCTGGAACAGCCTTCCTAGCATTGTTTGGGAAGCAGACACACTCGGTTTAAATCTAGACTAAAAACGCATCTCTTTACTATGGCATACACATAATACATTTAAAATTTTTCTTTTATATAAATTGTTAGGCTGCATTAACTAGGTCAGCCGGAACCGGGAACACTTCCCATAACACCTGATGTACTCGTTACATCATAAGAGGAATGGCATCTACGCTAATGTTATTCTCTCTGTTTATCCCGAGGTTTACTGCAGTCAGCCGGATCCGGGCCGTATCCAGATCAGATGGTGGACCAGCGCCCAGACATTACCAATGCATCCCTGAAGTGTCTGCAGAGACCGTGTCAATTAGTCTACCCTCTGAAATTGCTCATCGACATGGCATCCTCAATGGATCCATCTCCGGCGTGATGACTCCGATATTTCGAATATTCCTATTTAATAATTGTTTAATTGACACGCCATCCTCAATAAACCCGGCGTGATGCCTCCGATCTTTCGAATAATCCGATCTAATATTATTTCTGACCTATAAGGCTGCCAAAATAATAAACATACACTGTTTGTTAATTGGCCAGAGGAGAACTGGCACCCCGACTGAGCCTGGTTTCTCCCAAGGTTTATTTTTCTCCATTAGGACACCTGATGGAGTTTTGGTTCCTTGCCACTGTCGCCTTTGGCTTGCTCAGTTGGGGACACTAAATTTTCAAATAAATATCCAAATAAATTTAATTACTAAACTAAATTATATCAACTACATTACTTGAATATATATGATAATTGAAATGAGCTGATGACATCACCGTTTTCTCCAGAGCGGCTGTACAGCCGAATCAAATTCTGTTCATTATTTTCCTGTTTAACACTGTGAAGCTGCTTTGAAACAATCTGCATTGTAAAAAGCGCTATATAAATAAAGTTGACTTGACTTGACTCCTTTGGGTGGTGTTTCATTGGGGAGATACCCTCTGGTTACTTTGTTCCTTCGAACTTTGAGGCTGAGACCTGCAGTTCGCATGAGGGTGCCAACGGAGGCTCCCTTCGAGCCTATTGAAGAAGTTCCTGAGAAGTTTCTCTCACTCAAAACTATCTTTCTGCTTGCTATTTTGTTTCTCTTAGAATTGGAGACATTCAAGCTCTCTCGGTTTTACCCTCATGCTTGGAATTTGCGCCCGGTATGGTTAAGGCCTTCCTTCACCCTAGGCCCAAGGCACCCAAGGTTCCTACTAATACATTCACCGATTATACTGCAGGCCTTCTGTCCTCTTCCCTTCCGGACGTCAGACCAGGAGAAACTGAATCTGCTCTGCCCTGTAAGGGCCTTTAATGTATATCCTCAGAGCTCTGTGGAGAAAGTCTGAACAACTGTTCATTTGCTTTGGGTCACCTAGGAAAGGGTAACCTGCATCTAAGCAGAGGATGAGCAAGTAGGTGGTTGAGGCCATCTCACTTGCTTATGAGTCGGCCAGTCAGCCTTCACCCTTGGCTGTACGGGCCCACTCTACTAGGAGTATGGCTGCTTCCAAAGCATTACTCTCAGGAGTTTCTCTCCGGGATGTTTGTGATGTGGCAGGCTTGTCCTCGCAGACGGGCACTTGCTCATATGGCGACGTGGGTATAGTGTTCCCGCAGTGTTTCGCCGCAGCGCGAGTTCCCTTGAAAGGGAACGTCTCGATTACCTATGTAACCTTAGTACCCTGAATAGGGAATGAGACACTGCATGCCCGTGATCGACTTGATTCAGGCCTTTCAGAAGCTAAAGCTGTTTGGTTTGGGTATGCAATATAGTTTCCTGGTCGATGACATCACCCATTCCATCACGCCATTGGACTGATTCCATAGGTGCTTCACGACACAATCATGCAGGGGTGTTCCCGCAGCGTTTCGACGCAGCCTCTCGTTCCCTATTCAGTCTCGGTTACGTATGTAACCTTAGTTTTCCCCATAAGCGTCAGTTACTGTCACAATGGGAGTGAACCATATTAAAAAGGATACTAAGCTAATATATTAAATATATACATAAAAATAGCTTAGCATTATAGTATTATATAATAATTTATGGTATTGTATATAACTATTATAATGTCTTATAGTATAATAGTTGTTATTTTTAATATTTTCATACATTTCCTGAACGTGAAGCACAATGTAAACTATGTTGTTGGCATTTCTGCTGGCGATCACATCACTCAAGAGAGTAGGAGATTTGTTTAAATTAAACGATGTTGTTTAAATTTAGCCCTTTAAAATAAAATAAAAGAATCCTGTCTCAACCCATTCCTGAAATATTGATGACATTTCCTAAAATACTCTGTCCATCCTGATTGTTATATGACAAAAATATCATGACAAAACCTTCAGAACAGCTGTTTCCTGAGCAAGAGCTGTTCTCAGCAAGGTGAGAGGAAAAACATCTGAGAGAGACGTGACTGAATTCTAGTCACAAGATTTCCAGTTATCAATGAGTGTACAAGCACTGACCTATTACACACATACGACTTTAAAAATGAAGACAGAAAGCAGCGCCGTCACATTCTGGACATTGTTATATTAAAAACTTTCTATTAAATCTGTATATGTGCAAAATTAATGAAATGTTTTCTTAATGTTCCCATTTTATACTTTGTATACATTTTTGTAAACAAAGTTACATTACATTGAAAAGTTTTAGATTGGTAAGATTTTTTAAAAATGTTTTTGAAAGAAGTCTCTTCTGCTCACCAAGGCTGATCAAAAATATAGCAAAAACAGTACTATTGTAAAATATTTTGCAATTTAAAATAACTGTTTTCTATTTGAAAACTTTGTGTTGGCAAAGCTTTGATGAATAGAAAGTTTAAAAGAACAGCATTTATTTAAAAATAGAAAGCTTTTGTAACATTATACACTATCGTTCAAAAGTTTGGGGTCAGTACGATTTTTTTTTAAAAGAATGAATACTTTTATTCAGCAAGGATGAATTAAACTGATTAAAAGTGACAGTACATACATTTATAATGTTACAAAAGCTTTCTAATTCGGTTTCTTTTTAACTGTTTTCAACATTGATAATAATAATAATACAATTTTTACAAAAAAATATTTCAAAATATTACTGTTTTTGCTGTATTTCGGATCAAATAAATGCAACCTTGGTGAGCAGAAGAGACTTCTTTTAAAAACATAAAAAAATCTTACCAATCTAAATCTTTTGAATGGTAGTGTATATACACAATAAATGCACTGTATCAAATAATTAATTGCAAAAAGCTAGCGATATAATAATAATAATAATAAATGTTTATAATAGAGTATTATTTTGTGAAACCAACACTTAATGTAAATAATGTAACTCACTTTTTGCAGTGTGTTATTAACAGCCTCTTTAATACATTTTTGGTCCTGATGGCAGTGCTTCTTTGTATTTTCTGATACAAACACAGAAAAAGTTTTCCTTTTACATTTTATTCAGAGTTAAAGGTTTTTAAATATGTCAAAATGTAGAAACAAGCATGTGGGAGAAAATAAAATGTGTTCACAGCAATATTTTCCACTTTATACTGAGAGCAGTTACTTTTCTCACCTGTGCAGTCCATCCCACTGTTAGGCTTAAACCAGGGCCCTGCTGGGGACGTATAGCCTCTCAGACATGAGCAGATGAATGAGCCATTTGTGTTGTGGCATTTAGCAGAGGGTCCACATCTATCAGCATTGTCCTCACACTCATCAATATCTACAATTCAAAGAAAAGCCGTGCTCTCAGCATTCATACATTTCTATGTAGTGTCTAAATAACTTTTGGAGCCATTCATACCTGTGCAGTTGGTCCCATCATTAGTTTGAAACTTCGGCTTTCCGTTTGATTTGAATCCAGACAAGCAGGTACAGTAGTAATTTCCAATGGTGTTGGTGCAGTTGGAATGTGGGCCACATATTCCAGTTACATTCTCACACTCATTGTCATCTGTGAGTGGTCAGATAAGCAGATTCATTAAACCAAGAAGCTGCAGTTATACGCATCTAATAAACCAAGTGTTTCAGCAAGACATGGCAATATTCAAAAGAGAGTAAATGAAAGAATGAAAGATTTGACATTCAGGACATTTTGAATGTCAACTTCACAAAGCCTTTTCTGCAAGTGACTTATGTAGTTTGTATACTTGGGAATTTGAAGCTTGAAAGGCAGCTGCTAGATGCTAGATTTGGTCTTGGAAGACAGGTTAGCAATCCCCTTACCAGACACCCCCCATTTTGGCAAGTTAGGCTTAAATGACATACCCAAAATAAAAAGGCTGCTGCTCACAATTCATTCTGAATAGACACATAACCAACATATATTTAGAAAGCCAACACTTGAGAGTTTAGAGCTCAAGACTCAGAATTACTAAGACTGTTATTAATATGGAGATATATAGGCTGAAATATAAAAATAAAAATATTATGAATATATTTTTTGAAATGTATAAAATATTATGTGAATGTAGTATAACAACTTATGACCATGTCAGGGGAAGGCTGAAAAATGCTAATCAAATGTTATTGCCCTGTAAATACCCATTTGCAGTCTTTTGTCTAATGTCTAGTGAGGGGAAAATTAGAGCTTTAATGAATAGAAAGTTTAAAAGAACAGCATTTATTTAAAAATAGAAAGCTTTTGTAACATTATACACTATCGTTCAAAAGTTTGGGGTCATGTTCTCAATCGACAAATGTTTTACACCTCTCTGTGTATGAGACTTAATCTTCATTATTCTTTTATCGTTATTCTTTTGTTTGTATGCAGCCATTATCGCCTTTATTCTGTAATAATGACTTGCCAAAACACCACTTTCATCCCACACTACACTAAGCCACATATCTGAAGTCTTTCTAGAAAACAAACAAACAAAAAAGCATATTCTTGGAAACTTATGTGAATTCTTGTAACAAAATAGATCATGAAATAGATATAGCTCCTGGCGCAACAGGTGCATTAGAGCTACAATTAGCATCAAGCAACATAACACAATTGAAAAGATTAAAATTACACTTGAACTCAGAACTCACTTTTAACTAACATTGAGTGTTTGTATTACCTTCTGGTCGCGATCTATTGTGTATTTCAGTCATATAATTATGTTAAAATACGTTATAGGCAATTTAGCATTTTATATGGAGCTAATCGCTACACCTGCTTAGCATTTATAATGTAAACATCCATTATTGATATAAAAATAGCCGAAATCGCATGAAAATCACATATGCCATAGTTATCATGTTTATTAGCTTCTTATTTCACGTGTAGAAATTCGTTCTTTATTGGCTGGATCCCAAATGGCACACTTCATATGCACTTTCGGTCTTATGGCTGCCGCATACGTGTGTCCGTTAAGTCTACGAGACCAGGTGTCCCATTCATCATTTTAGGTTTCAGAAGGGTGCTCGCGAGCGCCTCCTTAGCGGCCGTTATGCACCCTCGATGCGCACTTCAGCTGAGCCCGCAAGTTTGCAAGCTACACAGAGTACTTTACCCGGCAGTCAAAGCAGCATTACGTCATGAAAGTGCAGACTCAGAGGAAGACCGTGAGGGTTTAGGGTGCCATTTGGGATCCAGCCAATGAGCATTGGACGAGGAAGTGTACAGAGGACAGCGTCATGCAGGAGGGCAGGATTATGGTCACATTGATTTACGTAAGATGATTGACAGCTGCAGAGATCTAATGAACTCACAATGACTCATATCTGATGCCAATCAGGAAGAGGAGAGACAGAGCGCGCTGTGAACGCTCTTTCAGCTCTTCAGATGGCATAATTCAGTGGGAAATTAATAGAAATGGATACATATTTTGCAAACATATGATAGTAAATCAATATTTCTCAAAATATGCGCACATTTGAACTAAGCGCCCTAACGAACGCTATTCAGTGCAGCTGTGTGGACACAACTAAACCGCAGCAGAATAGCATACATTCAGAGGTGGAAAGTAACGAATTACATTTACTCGTGTTACTGTAATTGAGTAGTTTTTTTGTGTACTTCTACTTTTTTAAGTAGTTTTAAAAATCTGTAATTTTACTTTTACTTAAGTATGTTTTGTTTGAAGTATTGTACTTCGCTACATTTGTACTACTGCATTGAATTGAAGGGCGGGAGAACAAACGCGCAGAAATCACAAAAAGATGAAGACAGACAAGACAGACGTCAGTGATGCAGACCCAGCTGAAAGTGAAACCTCGTCGTGAACCCCTGGCTAGTATGGAAACTTTAGATATTGAAAAAAAATAAATAATGTGTGGTTGTCCTGGAGGATATCCAATTTGCAAAAAATGTGGATGCAAAGTGGCTGCAAAAGGAGGAAACGCATAGAACGTGTTCGAGAACACCATCCCTCTATGTTTATAACTTAAGGCCGAATGATTTCTGTGATGCAGAGGGAATCCCGGAATCCAGCCATGAAAATTGAATTTACAGTAGGCTATAACGCAGATGTCACGTAACACGCAAAATGATGGATGAATGAATAAATCAAAAGTAGAGCTGTACAATAAATCAAATTGTGACATGGTCTGGGAATATTAAAGCGCAAAACACTGCTATATAAATATATGATCTGCTTGTTCTGTCTCTGTGTGAATGAGCAGCGCCGTTTCGTCTACTACATACTCAAGTAGGCATGATGCTGGTGGTGTTTTTAACGTCTCACAAACCATATTTGGACATGAACACATGAACATTTCCAGAGCTGATCTGAGAGAACCCCTAATGAGCATTTTCATAATTTTATTTGAATAAAAACCATTGTCAAATACACTCTGAAACAGGTCTTCACTAAAACCCGTCAAAATAAACGTTTGGTTTAACTAGAAGAAATTATGACAGAAATATATTACTAATGTAGGCCTAATAATAATTATAATACATCATTTAAAAATGATTTAAGAATATATATTTTTAATCCATGGTTTTGCAGTATGTTTGTCAAAAAATAAAAGTTTGTTACATTTTATTTGATTACCACCGTTCTTGAAAATATATTTGTATATATAAATTTCATAGGATTCTATTATTCTTAAACATGTTAATAAATTAATGATACAAATAAGTTAGATTCATAATCATTTATTGAATTTAGTTGATTAGACATGTTTATTGAAATTTTAATAAACAAAACACAAACTGATATTTTCTGAGATAGTTATCATATCGTGAAAATCTCATTCTATCACAACCCTACACTGTAGAGTCCCCCGGGGTGGGGCGGTTTACTGTTAAAAAAAGTAACTCAGTAACTTTTACTCAGAGTACATTTTAAATGAACTACTTTTTACTTTTACTTGAGTAGAATATTTTATTACTCTTTCCACCTCTGCATACATTAATAAATGAATGTCACTGAAACCTAGTTTTGTCATTAACAGTGGTCAAATATCGAAGCTGGAGTCTTTATCTTTCTAATGATACACAGTTTGTCCAGATCAAGTAAAGCCGGGTGCACACTGTGCGATTTTGGCCACGATTTGGCCGTCTGAGACAATTTTTGCAAATCCTAAAAGATTCCTCTGATCCTAGGCTAAAATCTTAAGTCTTTGATCGTTAGTTTGACATGTTCACCGGCAGCCGATTAATGACCACTGCGATCAATTTTTACTTCAGATGAAATTCTGGCAGTGTCAGAAGATTTGGTGCACAGTCCTGCAGTGTGACTTCTCCTACGACGACCGTCAAATTATCTTCGTTTTTCAAGACAAACCATGATCAAAATGAGCGCTAGAGATTTCTTTGTAGCCACTATTTCAATCCCGTGTGTAACGCAGCTCACTGTTACCGAACGTGTCATTCATTGATGATATAAAACTACAGACGAGTTTTCTTGCGTGTGTCCGTTTTAGCGCGCCTCAACTATCGTACAGTCTGACATTAATGACAACTTCGATCTTACAGTGTGACATGGCTTACAGAGGGGATCATGCTCGTACAGTCTGACAAGAAACAATCGTAAAGGACTATTATAAATCGCACAGTGTGTACCCGGCTTTAGACTGTGATGTTTTAATGTGAGGTGAATGTTTAACAATAATAATTTGGGGCCGTCGGCAATCTTTGACTGGAAAGAGGTTAGCAATTTTGAAAAAAGGGGAATGATTGTTAGAGTGATATTGCTTGGAGTGAAGTTACTATGGCAGACTACTATTAGTTATTTTACCCATTTTTTCTCCGCCAACAAAAATAGCCCAAATGAAGGATCAACGTGTCTTGAAGGGATTGTTCACCCAAAAATTTAAATTAGCTCATGATTTACTCACCCTCAAGTCATCCTAGGTGTAGCTATATGACATTCTTCTTTCAGATAAATACAATCTGAGTTATATTTGAACATGTCCTGGCTCTTCCAAGCTTTATAATGGCAGTGAATGGCTGTTTCTGTTTTGAAGTCCCTAAAAGTGCAAGCAAAGCGATGCGTTTGTGTAAGAAAAATCACCATACTTTACAAACTGTAATCTCTAACTTCCGCTAACTGTCGTACACGCGTTCACGAGAGACTGGCGTTCCAGAGTATGACTTAGGACGCTCCGGTGAGAATATGCTAGTTCTCGCGCGAACCAAGTTTTGTTTTGCTCTATCCTCTGCGCTTCCGCGTTTGTCACCAGAACTTACGCTACATCTGCGTCCTACGGCATACGCTGTAACGCCAGTCTCTCGTCACTTTTATGGACTTCAAATCAGAAACAGTCATTCACTGCCATTATAAAGCTTGGAAGAGCCAGGACATTTTTTATGCTCCGATTGTATTTGTCTGAAAGAAGAAAGTCATATACACCTAGGATGACTTGAGGGTGAGTAAATCATGGGCTAATTAAATTTTTTGGGTGAACCTTCCCTTTAAGCAACAAACAGTAGTGGTGTTTCATATCTAAATGCATCATGTTTTTGAACAATTCAGTAAAAGTGAATGATTCAATGACTGATTTAAAACTTAAAAAAAGTTTAAAACTTAAAAAAACGTGTTGCCACCTAATAACGAAACCATGTAACACAGGTTCATTGAAAAATAATTACACTTTAAACTTTTACATTTTATTTTATGGTGACGTAGTTTGTACCTACTCAACTAAGTACTGAATAATATTAATTAACTACATGTACTACCATAGTTCTAACCAAGTTACGGTTAAGGTTTGGTTTAGGGTTAGTTAGTTGTAAGGTTAGTAGTAATGTATAACTTCGTCACCTTGAAATAAAGTGTTACCTAATTATCAGCTAAATATCAGCCCTCTTGTCAAAATCACATCTGACTGTTTCTCAGTGGAGCAAACACATAAAAATCTACTTCCCCAGTAATAAAATCTTAACCATTAATGATTCAGTATTATGGATTTTGTAAGAGAAGGATTAATGCTGTAATTAAAGATGTTATTACAGAATACGTGCATTTTATCAAAATTATTTGTTTAAATGTTACTGTATCATTTCCATGAGTTAGTTTGTTGTTATGGTTGTTAATTTGATGTTTCATTCGGTTCAGCTGTGCGCAACTCATTATCATTAGTATTTAAGTTCATGCCTTTCACTCCTTAGTTGTCGGGTATTGATTGTGTCTACACTTTGGTTGTCAGCATTCCTCTTGTTTTGGATTATTTTGTGGATTAAATAAAGACTGTTTGGATTTATCTTCATCGACCTCGTAGTGCGTGTGCTTTGTGTAACCAGAACCGTGACAGTTAGTACATAGTCGTTAAAGACACCTGATATAGAGTGGGAACCACATATTGTTACAAGATTACTACTCATACAGTACAGTCAGACGACAGTCTTTTCTTTTTGAATTTGTTACTTTGCTGCTCTTACACTAACAACAAAAGCTCCAAACTGTGTTTACCATTTTGTTTTAATGTAATAAAATAAATGGCAAACCCTGGCAATTGATGAGTCCATCACCAGTGAACCCTTGATTGCAGTAGCAGGCATTTTTGGAATCAATAGTCTTGCAGGTGGCATTATGGTGACAGGACTGGCAAATGTCAGCAAATCTGCATGGATCCAGCACACTTGAAAACCAAGCTATAAAAAAGAGATACATATATAATGGAAATAAAAAAAAATTCAAAGATGGATGCACATGAATTACATACATTACATGGTTAGTAACTATAAAATTTGGCATAAAACATCCTATTACACAAATGCTTGTTTTCCCTATCTGTGGGTTTGTATCTTGGTTTCAAACACTAAGTTTGATACTTTCTTAAATAATTTTTTTTCCCAAGAATTCTGTCATCTAAAATTCCATTACCGTCGTGTTTCTGCAGTAGCTGTTGTGTAATCAATTGAACACAACAAATGAACACAATAAAATCACACTGACATTAGCTTAAGGAATACCTGTATAATAAAGACACATTTTTGTGTCACGATTATGTTCTCAGTACAAGGGTAATTTTCATAAATGTCAAAAAAGTTTTTGTCATCATAACATTGGGCATGATGTCATGTAATGCTGACAATTTTTTTTTGTGTTCATAATTGTTTTACTGTTTAAATTTAGCTGAAAAGCAAATACATAACCTATAATATATTTATATAATACATAAATATGCATTCTTTTGACATTATTTCATTTATTTTCTCTTCTCAAACCTGTCAATAAACAGCAGGTCCCCATTTTGACAACTTACTATATAGTGTGATGACATGCTCCACTACAGGCATCAACATATGATCAATATACAGAAACTTACTGTCAAAAATAAAGATATCTTGAAAAATTGTATTCACTGGAGCAAAAATGAAGGACTAGTGACGATATATATATATATATATATATATATATATATATATATATATATATATATCGCTCGTATGCTCTGTCTTTCCAACATAGATAAAAAAAAAAATGTAAAGCATAATTGAGCAATGGACATATACAAAAAGTTTTAATTGATACATTTTAAGTGTATTTAGATCATAGAAGGTGATCAAAGTGACTTACCAGCGAAAAGCAATAGTTTCATTGGAGAACTGTGGAAAAACTTCATTTTGGAGGTGAGTCTGGAATGTCTTTAAGCAGTAAGTGAATATCTGTGTGACGCACAATACTTCCTTATGTCAGCTTCCTGTTTCTCTAATCCTGACCCTTCCTGTCCGGCTCAGTCAACGCATAAAAACACAGAGGGACACGGCAGCTCATCCTCACGCACACAATGCTACTGTACACAATAATACTAACATTTACTGATGATTCAATCATTTCTGAAGTCTAAATGTTTTGAACCACTAGAGAAAATGCTTTGGCATAATCTCCATGAGTTTGTGCAAAACCTGAAGATTCATGTAATCTGTGTGCACCAATGAAAGCAAGTACAAAGAAGTTCACATGGTCAGTGTGTCACACATTTGCTTATTTTATGATCTCATTGAAGTGTTATTACTTATATTATTTGGTTACAAAATAGCTCACACTTCTTGCAGCCAAAAACTTTACACTGAATAGAGAGTCTAGGTATCAGAGTTGGGTGGAGGTATATTTTTAACCACAGAACTCTTTGTTGTAGACGTCTACAAGAAATGTGTGTTTGAAGATAAGAAACAAAACCACTGAGGACTGGCTGAACCACAACACCCACTAGATGACTTGAGGGAAAAGCTAAAGACAAACTTTGACCTTTGTTTCAGGATTGCTTAATACTGTCCCTTTAGATATTCTACAAGATGCCAGCAGTTTTAAAAAACAATTTTGACCCTTAAACAGTCTGAATATCACTGCATTAGATAACAAAATGTCAAACCAAGCGGCTTCTGCAAATAAGTGACTTGAGATTTTCTCTCACTATATGCATCACTTCAGAGCAATTTATTTGAAATTATATTTTTTTAACCAACTGGTCTGTACGTGATGTTTTTGATGATATTTCTTCTGTGAAATGTGTTACTTAAAAAGTGTGCGTGTGAAAAGGTCAGTTGTAGAATTTTGGTCAAGTTGATGAGTTGATGTGGCTCAGAAGAATATTTCTTGCATGTGAAATAGCCTCACACTGCTTATGACAGTTTTCAACAATTGCACACAAGAGATCACACAATTACAGATTTTTAAGTTCTGAAAGTTGAGTTCTTTGAAGTACTAGCCACTTATTAAAATAGATAGACTAAATAAAGATGACTGTAACACAGATCTCTCACAGTGTTCTGGGTCTGTTTGTAACTTCTGACACAGTGTGACCCGTGACAGCAAGACAAGGGTGCGGCTTTTCCTTCTGCCTTTAAACAATAAGACGGGACCTTCTGCCCCCCACACATCCGCTCTGTACTGGGATGGTGTTTACTGTAAGCACTGAATAAGTCGTCACACAGTTTAGACTCTCGACTGCCCTCTTGTGGCTAATATTGTATAAGCCAACACACTTTGTTAAAAAGGGTTAAAACCTGCAGTTCAACAATTTGCTCTTTCTTATTGTAAACGGCAAAACATAACTTACCCTTACACAACCTATATGCCTAATCTCTCTTACACACACACACACACACACACACACACACACACACACACACACACACACAAAGATTTAAAAAAATGCATAATGTTACAAAAAAAAATATTACAAATAAATGCTGTTCTTTTATTTCTATTAATTCAAAAATGGAATGGTTTCCACAAAAATATTAAGCAGCTTTTTAACATTGATAATAATATGCTATATTTCTTCAGCTCCAAATCAGTATTTCAGAATGATTTCTGAAGGATCATGTGACACTAAAGGCTGCAGCAATGGATGCTGAAAATACAGCTTTGCCATCACAGGAATACATTACATTTAAAAATATTTAAAGAAAACTGTTGTAATATTATTATTAAATTGTAATAATATTTCACAATATTACGGTTTTACTGTATTTTGATCAAATCAATGTAGCCTTGTTATTGGTATTGTACTGTATATGAACACCCTGAGTTATTGAGTCATAGGTCCAAACACCAAGTTCAAATTTTCCCCTCTAAATTAAAGTTCCAGTGTCATCATATTTTTGCAACTGGGTAACAAGTGAACACAATTAAGCCACACTATATAATGAATGTAGATTTTAACCAAAAGGTTGAAACATGTTGTCAAGACACCCGTTTTCAGGCCAGAGCAAGTTTTTTATTCAGGCAGGTTGTCACAGCTGACAAAACAATGATTTGACATTTTTGCATGTTACCTTGACCCCCAGTTTCACAGACAAGGCTTAAGCTAGTCCCAGACTAAAATTCATGTTTGTACTGTTTTAACTAAAAGGAACTTTGAACTGCAACTTCAAATATTAAACTAGGAAAAACCATTACAAAATATGTTTGTTACATGTTTAACATTAAACAAATAAAGAGTAAAATAGACAAACCATTTCAATGTTTTGTCCTTCATGGCAGTGTGGTTTCGTAAGTCAGTATTCATGATGGTCTTTGTTCATGTCCTCTATCTCGCCTTTACAAATAAATCTGCACCTAGATCCTTTTAACTTTGGCGCGTGAGCCTACATTATACAGCCATGGAAAAATAGTCTGCTGGCACTGTAGTGAAGTCTGGACAATCTTTGAGGATAAAATTGATGGTTGTGAAACGCTAAACAAATTAAACTGTATATTGCGATTTTCTCTGGGACTGAAGTTTCAAGATGAGTAAGCACTCAAAGACCAGTCCTTATAAAGCACTGCCCCTCCTGCCTCAAAGGCTCATAAATATATTTGTCTTGCCTGTCTTTGCCTGAGATTCACCACAGTTGACTGAACTAATCCATATTCCCTGCAGTTTAAGGGCAGTATTTCCATTTTGAGAACCACTTTTCTTGCGAATTTGCACATGCCTCATGGGCAGCAAGTGTGGACAAATGCATCATTTGCTCTCCTGTGACGTGTAGCTCATTTTAAACCTGAAAGCAAGAAGCAAAGAAGATACTTTTTGAGCCCGCAAGAGGATGTGTTCCACTTGCCAATGTGCTCCTGTGTGCACATACATACGTATGAGACAGAGACGGTAAATTCTGATGAAACAATAGCTGAATTGTTGGAGGGCAAAATAATTGTTTTTGGTGAATTTTAAAGCTCTGTTCTGTATGTGGGGTTGAGAGTTTCTTTGAGTAAAATAGGGACTAATTATTTGACTGCAGTGAGTTATCAGTTACATTTACATTGAATTGTTTAGCAGACACTTGTATCCAAAGCAACTTACAAATGAGGAGAGCAATAGAAGCAATCAGACCAACAAGGGGTAACAGCATGAAGTGCTGTAGCAAGTCTCAGTTAGTCTAGCACAGTACACACAGATTTTATTATTTATTTATTTTTTAAATAAAAGAAAAACGAATAGAATATGTAAGTGCTTGTCTTAATGGTGCTGCTGGAAAATAATTGTCTTTAGATGTTTTTTGAAAATGGCTACAGACTCATCTGCTCGAATTGAGATTGGCAGGTCGTTCCACCAGTTACTGATACAAAAGACTATTCCAAATAATTTTAATGTAATTTTCTTTTTGTTTATGTTATACAAATTACTTTCAATTTCAGAGATTTAAATTAAGCATACTCTACTCAACTAAGTTAATGCTGATGTTTTTAGTTATATAAGCTTGATTTCCCATGTAATTGCATTCCAAAATGCTATTTGAGCATGACTAGACTTTTCTAGACTTTGTGCATGTTGTGCTCATTTCTATGGATACTGCAACGGTTGTACTCTGGGGAGGATTTTTTTTTTTTTTTACGTTACTCAACATATAAAACGTAAACAAATATACAAATATTCAGTCTGCTCCAATTTTCTGCAACATTGCAATCCAGCAGATTTAAAGTTTGCATTCTTCTAATTCAGCTAAGAGGTCACAAAGTGACATACAGTATCAATCTTCTATTGGTCACACACTTTCATGTGAAACAAATACACAGGTCACCAAACTTGAACTTTGGAATGCAGTGAAATTCAAATGAGCTTGCATTTTCTGTCTCCCTTATGCGTTTGAATAAATGTCAATGGAACATAAAATGTACTGTGACCGCCTCTTAATTCGCTATAGCAGAAAAAAGCAAATACCTTCTACAATTATTTCTGTCTTTCAGGTCAACTATTATCATGGTGACAGCAACAACTTGACAGTCAATGGCCAATTAAGTTAACTAAGCAGTCAAAATGTTTATGCCCAGTTTGGTAACACTTTATTTTGACATTCCACTGGTTTTCTGCTCAACTACAACTTAATGCCACCTCAGTCGAGAGCCCCAGCATGATAAGCCAAGTTGACATCCAAGAAGAATATCATCCCTTCCTTGTATCCGCCGGGATGCCCGGAAGGATGCATCTATGTACCATTCCCTATCAAACGCACTCTCATAAATTCTGTCCACTCCTCTCTGTGCTCAGGTCATCCTGGCAACCATCAGACCCTATGGCCCTGGAGACTGTGGAGATACCTTTCCAGCATGTCTTCAAAGACTTCGGTATAATGGAAGCTATAATATGTAGCCCAAGAATCTGGAGGTCCTTCTTCTCCCTCCTGGGTGTGTCATTGAGCTTGTCTTCTGGTTATCATCCACAGATGAATGAGCAGACGAAGCAGAGGATCCAGGACATTAGACACTTTCTGTGATCCTCCTCCGATCCTCCTCCGCCACTGCTCCTGGATGACGGGCCAGCCTACGCGGTCCGTAAGATCCTGAACCCGTAAGAACTGGGAATTGGCCAGTTGTGGATGGCGTCCACCTTCCTCTCGTCCATGGTGATGCCATCTTGATTGATGTTGTAACCGAGGAACTGGATTTCAGATTGATGGAATCATTTCTCCGCTTTCTGGAACAGGTTGTGTCACGGAATGTCACGGATCCGTGAAGGATAGGACTCAAGTGCAGAATGAGTTTCACAAGTTTAATAACCAAACAGTTATTTAATGACAAATTCAAACAAGCCAGGAGTAAACAGATCTAAGGTTAAGCAGGAATCAGGCCTTGATAATGAGCAGACTGCAATTATATTTGCTGATTCGAGTGGTGCTGATCCTCAGTGAAACCAGACAGGGAAATCCGACTGGACATGAGAGAGATGACTGCAGCTGCTGGTCCTCAGTAATAACAGAGAGTAATCCAACCCGAACAGGAACACAGACGGGAGACTGGAGATGAAAGAGATGACTGGCGGAAACAAACGACAAGACATGAACACCAAACAGAACAAATCCACTAAAGACTGTTCACAAAACAATTGGACAGTTGAGCACAAATTACACAGTTGCACATCATGACACAAACAACGATCCAGCAAAGACACAAAGGAAGGAAGCACAATATAAAGGGAGGAAAACACACAAGGACCAGGTGAGCATGATTAGTGAAATGAGGACTAGACAAGGACTGAACGAGGGGGCGTGGTAAGGGCAAACTAGGAGGCGGGACAAGAGGAACACATGGCAAACACCAACAAAAAGAGAGACATGTGTTTAGACACAACACAACACAAACATTAAACAAAGACAACACAGACAAGGCTGCCAGGGCAGAATCCTGACAGGTTGAACTGATGTAGCTTGTTGAGGACCTCCATAACATGGTAGTGGTGTTCAGCTAGATTTCGAGAATACACAAGGATGTCATCAATATAGACCAATACAAACTTGTGGAGAGTACTTTGTGCATGAAATCTTGGAAGACTGAAGGAGTGGTGACCAGGCCATAAGGCATAACGCAGTACTCAAAATGGCCTGTAGGGGTCAGAAAACCTGTTTTACACTCATCTCCAACGCAAATCCTGATTAGATTATAAGCAATATGGAGGTCCAGCTTCGTGAAGATGGTGGCGCTCTGGAGATGTTGTAGGGCTGCTGGGACGAGAGAAATGGGAAATATCTGAATTGTATGGTGATCTTGTTGAGGGAACGATAATCTATAGAGGGCCGCAAGCTTGTGTTCTTCTTTGCCACAAAGAAAAAACTAGATGCACCAGGGGATATTGATGGTCAAATATATTCCTGTTGGAGAGCTTCTTGAATGTACTCTTCCATGGTCCTCTGCTCAGGAATGGATAAAGGATCAATTTTGCCTCTGGGCACTAGGTCACCTGGAATGAGATTGATAGCACAGTCCCATGGCCTGTGCGGTGGAAGCTGGGAAGCTTTCTTAAGGCAGAACATGTCACTGAAGTGGGTATAACACAGACTCCACAGGAATCTCCACAGACTGTTTCTCAACTGTGCAGGGGTGTTGCAAAGGCAGTTCTGGGAAACAGGATGGATAGCAGTCATCTCCCCACTTCAGAACTTCTCTGATTCTCCAAAAAAAGCAGAGGCTGATGTTGGATTAACCATGGTCGCCCTAAGATTATGCCAGTGGTGGAATTCTCCAGAAACAGAAAATGGATGTTTTCCCGATGCAGATGACAAACTTGTAACTGGATGGGACCCACCTGATACTTGATATTGCTGCGGTTAAGAGGTTTGCCACTTATGGATTGGGCTTGGTAACTCCTCTCACTGATAGTCTTTTGGAGGCTGAGCTGATGGCAGAATTCCCTGGAGATGAAATTCCCGGCTGACCCAGAGTCAGTAATAAGCACTTTGAAAATAAGTGGAGTGGATAAGTTTGCACAAAAGTCACCAGAGGACTTGGAGGATGAATGGGGCATGAGTTGATCACATGCCTAGCAGCGTCGCAATATAAACATAGCCCCTGGTTCAACTGTCTCTCAGCCATGGGACGTAGAGTGGATTCGATTTGCATGGGTTCTGGTTCTGGAGAGCTGGCTTGCTCTGGCTGGTGGTGCGAGGAGGAATGCTGACCCTGGGTGGTCTCCAGACACCCCTGCATACGATGGGAGACACGAGTGGAGACAAGGAGAACAACACAAAGGTAGGCTTCTGTATTCAACTTACGGAAAAAGTGTAGTGCCTCTCGCAGTTCAAAATGCTTACGTCTGACGACATTGCACACCAGTTACATTTTTGTCCGATCTGGCGGAAGCTAGATATTTTACTTTATAAAGTTTTAAATATGGATATTTTTCTTACACATACGTATCGCTTCGCTTCAGAAGGCCTTTATTAACCCCTCCGGAGCCGTGTGGAGCAGTTACATGATGCACTTTCATTGACTTCAAAAACGGACCAACAATTCACTGAGAAAATGGCACAAATCAAACAACCTGTCTGACCTGAGTAAATGTCAGTCTCTCCTCTCATCCTTCTCAGATGAAGTCCATGTGGCTAAATCTTCATATTTCAACAAAATCAACAGCACTTCAAACACACGCACACTTTTCAGAACATTCAACTCTCTCCTCTGTCCCCCTCCCACCACCTCTTTATCTGCAAACGATTTTGCCCATTTCTTCACTGATAAAACAACAACCATCAGCAGCAGTCAGTTCTCACCTCCACACACACAGGATTTTAGATCAATCACATCCAGAGCTGGAAATCTTCTCTCCTCCTTCTTTACACTCACTGAGGCAGAAGTATCTAAACTTCTCCTCTCCAGACATCCAACCACCTGTCCTCTAGATCCCATCCCCTCACACCTTCTACAAGCCATCTCTCCTACACTCCTACCAGCACTCACACGCATCATCAACACATCTCTCTGCACTGGCATTTTCCCTACCACGTTCAAGCAGGCTCGGGTAACCCCACTGCTTAAAAATCCCACATTAAACACATCACTTGTAGAAAGCTACAGACCTGTTTCTCTCCTACCATTCATAGCAAAACACTTGAACAAGTTGTTTTCAACCAGGTTTCATCTTTCCTCTCACAGTATAACCAGCTAGACGTCAACCAATCAGGTTTCAAAAGGGGCCACCCAACAGAGACTGCATTACTGTCGGTCACTGAAGCCCTGCGGATTGCGAAAGCTGATTCCAAATCATCAGTCCTCGTCCTCCTTGATCTATCAGCTGCCTTTGACACTGTAAATCACCAGATTCTCCTTTCCACCCTCTCATCACTGGGCATCACAGGAATTCCACTCCACTGGTTTGAGTCCTATCTCACAGGTAGGTCTTTCAAGGTTGCCTGGAGAGGGGAGGTATATAAAGCAAAGGGTTCCTCAGGACCTCTCCTCTTCTTCATTTACACTACATCACTGGGAGCCATCATACAGGTACATGGCTTCTCATACCATTGCTATGCTGATGACACACAGCTCTACCTTTTATTTCAACCAGATGATCCCACAGTAGCTGCACAAATCTCAAGCTGTCTGGCGGACATCTCGGCATGGATGAAAGAACATCACCTGCAACTCAACCTGGCAAAGATTGAGCTTCTTGTCTTCCCTGCCAATCTGACTCTACAGCACGGTTTCACCATCCAGCTAGGTTCATCCTTGATTACCCCTTCAAGGTTGTTCAGAAATCTTGGAGTATCCTTTGATGAACTTTCCTTAAAAGACCACATTTTAAAGACAGCTTGGTCATGCAGGTTTGCGCTACACAACATCAGGAATATCAGACCATTCCTAACAGAGCATGCAACACAGCTTCTCGTCCAGGCCCTGGTAATTTCTAGGCTTGACTACTGCAATGCGCTTCTGGCTGGACTTCTATCGTGTGCGATCAAGATGCTTCAAATGATTCAGAACGCAGCGGCACGTCTTGTCTTTAACAAAACCAAAAGGGCCCATGTCACACCTCTCTTTATCTCGCTGCACTGGCTACTACTTGCTGCTCGCATTAAGTTCAATGCGTTGACACTTGCTTACAGATCCACCACAAGCTCAGCACCCGCATATTTCGACTCGCTCCTACGAACCAGAAGCCTTCGCTCAGCTAAGGAGTGACGTGGTACCATCACAGAGAGGCATGAAATCCCTTTCCAGAACATTTTTGTTCACTGTTCCTTGCTGGTGGAACGATCTCCCCACCTCCATCCGGAATGCAGAATCGCTGACAACATTCAAACATTCGACAGCTGAAAACTCATCTCGTCTGTGAGCACTTAACCTCATCTTAAAAAAAAAAAACATTTTCCTCTATTCCCTCCCTATTCTAGCTTATGCTACTCTAGGCAATGTCCAAAACTTTTTGCGATTTTTCGCCTCTTCATGACGGATCGCTTCCTGTTTTTCTCAGTTGTAAGTCGCTTTGGATAAAAGTGTCTGCTAAATGAATAATTGTAAATGTGCTCACGCCAAACATGACAAACAAGCACATGGCCAGCAAAGACAAATTACAAGCCATGTGCTCACACAAAGACAAAACAAATACAGGAGTGTCAGGGCTCTGTCACAAAACCAAGAATAAGCTAGATTGAAGTGACAGAGCCCTGACACATTGGCAGGTTGTCGATACAGGACTCAGACATTGTGATTTCTCTTCGTGATATAGTTATCAGCACTCGGGTTGGATTTCTCTCCTGCTTTGTTTTTGTTTTCAATGTTTTCATAAACATGCAGGTGAAGTATTTAGTTTCTGTGACACTAGTAGCACCTAGCGGAATTTAAAAAAATAATGCAACCTTGCAAACGGTCCTTCTGCGCGTTACGCTCAAACATTACAAACAACTCGTACGGGGGGTGGAGAAGGCATCAACATGTAGAAGTAGACTATATTAAAAGACAATAGACAATAAAAGGTCCAACTCATGAGAAATACTTTTAGCTGTGTTGCTATGTTTCAATCGGATTTTTGGATTTTTCTTCCAAATTAAGGGGGTAATGCGATGGCATTACCCACCCACACTATTAGAGGCCCACCCATCATCCGCCTATGCCACTGTTATATATATATTATTATATATTATTAGCAATAATAACTGTTTAAATAGACAAAATGGTAATGGTCTGTTAGGTTCAGTCTAAACCACCTTAACCCCTACGGGTCTGAGCCAGTTTTGAGGCCCTTTAGAAGTTTTGACATGCTCTGACATTTGTGCTTTTATTAGTTGCTTATAAACAAAATAATGACAAAAGTGTAATTACACTGTATTTAGCACAAACTGTGCTACCATAATATGGGAGCAACATGTATGTACATGCTTGTATTTTTGAGAAAATAATGTTTGTGTGGTTTTTGAAAAAAAAAGGCCACAAAACACCCAGAAAATATGTGTCCACAAGACTTTTGACTAATGGATGTTGTTGCCTAGAGTTTTTGTGAATAAAAAATGTGAACGGGAACTATAAGAAAGAATATAAGGACAAAACATGACAAAATAAATATATATATATTTTGTAGTTTCTTTAGAATATAGTTAACAATCAACAAGTCTGAATTTTCAATGTTGGAATCTGCTGTGCTTCTTAATATTTTTTTATAACCTGTGATACTTTTTTCAGGATTCTTGGATGAATAAATGAAGTAATGGCTGATGAAAATTCAGCTTTGCATCACAGAAATAAATAATATTTTACAGTATGTTAAAATAGAAAACCAATATTTTAAATGGAATTTTGTTTTGGTCAAATAAATGCATGCTTGATGAGCATAAGAGACTTCAAAAACATTAATTAAAATAGTATTATTTCCAAACTTTTGACTGATGTGTGACATTAGACTATTTTACAGTAAACACTACATAGTCTATCCAAACAGGCCAAAGAAATCTTGTCTAAACAGTCTTACATCTATGACATTTTACGTAGTTTTATTTCAGTATTTATTACATATTTTAGTCGATTTCACTCATCTCAGTATAACAATATAGTTTGGGAAAAGCCAATATGGTGTTTACTTCTGTAAGTATGTGTAGTAAACTAACCGCATGTCAGCTCCATTCATTCACATAGAGCAGAACATGCAGGATTCATATTTAAACGATTTTTACATTATTTATGTAACCTGACATTTCAAAATTTCTTTAGACATATGTATCATGTTTGTGTGACAAGTATTCACTAAATTTCAATTAATTTTCTGACAAGTATCAGAATGGACTTCATTGCGCGAGAGAGGGCAGATTGCGCATCATGTTTGCTTTCTCTATTTTGCAAAAAGCACAACATTTTGTTTTTATTGTGAGTATACACAAATAAAAGTAGACACATAACAGATTATAATGATGTATAACACTTGCCTGTATGACCAAAATTGACAGAGTATTTTGAGTCTCTTTCGCACTGATAAGAAGGTGGTAAGCAAGGTGGTATCGGTGCAACCACCGACCTCTAGGAGTTCATGCCTGTCCCTGAATCCCAGTGTAATTTTGTAGTCAATCTATGAGTATGTTATGATCTATAGTGTTGAACGCAGCACTAAGATCAAGTAAAACTAGTATTGAGATACAACCTTGGTCAGAAGCTAGAAGTAAGTAATTTGTACATTTTAACGAGCACAGTTTCTGATTGATTGATTGATTGATTGATTGATTGATTTGATCTTTATTGTCTACCAATGTGGGAAATTCTCATTTGGCTTCTCATAAAAAATACACAATTATTACACATACACAATATGTCAATATAAAAATTATTCTCACAAGGAATTACTTACACTTCATTTAATATTCTAATTTCCACTAGTATAAAGGAATGTTTATACACATGAATAAAATATTATCTGTGCTATGATGGGGCCTGAATCCTGACTGAAATTTTTTACAGATATCTTTTTTTTTTCTTTTGCAGGAAGAAGCACAATTGAGCAGACACAACTTTTTATTCAACTAAAAATGAAGAAACAGGTAAGTAGCTGGAGGCGAGTAAACCAACACGGTCTCACTCCTATTCGTCACATATTGACACTTGGTCAGTTCCCTTTCGGCGTCACTTTTTAACACACAGGGTACCCCTTTAGCTTTGTTTTTCGTCGTGTAGTACTCCATTGATTTCAATGAGAAACCTTTGGTGTCATATACAGACACGTTGGGCATGGTTATCGTCATGATGAAACTATATATTGGGTTATGATTTTGCCATTATGACATGGAGTGTGATTCTCAATTTAATCAGCCAGCATCATTTTATTTACATATAACGTTATTTTCTTTTTTTATTTACGCTATTCAGACACGTTTTGAACACGTAACCCAACCCCATCCCTAAACCTACCCATTTGTGTATTATAAAAAACAGGATATAACAGGCAGAACACAACAACACATTTAAAAAATTGCAGCAGGAAGAAACGTTACGTCAGCTTTGACAGCACTGGCTGTCGTATGTCTCGTGACCAATTGCGTCATTAGGTTAGCTTTGATTGTAAAATGCCATTGGTTCTCGTGTGTCTCGTGACCGATCGCGTCATGCTAAAGAGTCGGGTGTATCATTTGAATGATGATGGATCATCATTTCAGCGATTAAAACATTAAGATCAACTCTATTCTTCAGATATCATATGACTTCAGAAGACTTGGAATGCAACATGAGTTAATACTTTTGTACTGTTTTTGGTCAGTTTTTGCAATAAATACCTGTGACTGTACTTTTATTTGCCTGTTACTTGTTTTATATTGTTCAGAAGTGGGTAGGTTTAGGGTAGGAGTGAGGTTAGTTGCTCCAAAATATAAAAGTAGTCTATAAATCATGTCTACTTTTACAAATGCAAAGAATTAAATGCGTCTTGATCTGACAATTGCATGGGCAAACAACTGAAATCAATGGAGTAACTTACCCTGTACGTTAAAAAGTGACAGCGAAGGGAACTGACCAAGCATCAATATGTGACGAATAGGAGTGAGACCGTGTTGAGTAAACGGGTAAGTATAAAGTCTTTCAAAACAGTCTTTTAAAAAGCAGGAACATACAGTATATTCAGAATATCATTGTCCACAAAATATTTTAACTTTATGCCAGTCCAAATGAGCAGGTGATTGGCTGCAGGTGCAGGTGATCCAAGTGTGATTGTGAGTGAGAGTGTGGCAGAGTGTGTATGTGATGTAAGTGTAAGTTTGTACATACTGTAAAACAGTATGCAATAACAACATATTCAGTGTAAATTATTCTATTTATTAAACTCATAAATGAATGCTTACTTGCCTTACTTGTCCCTATCCCAAAAGCATATCTACCCCAACCATATTAAACTTTGTGATCTCTAAAGGTGTCCTCAAAAATCTAGGAAGGGAGCTATAGTGAGCGTTGCGGTCAATGTGCCAGCCTGTCTGATCAACGGGAGGACACCACATCTAGTTTTAATTACAGGTCTATTAAATAGCCATTAGGCACTTTATTTCCACTTTTTGAATATTTTCTTCATTTTTATTCAATGGTGAAAGAAATGGTGTAGCGCTAAATGTAAATGCACAGTCCAATGTCACAAAACATACAGGGTGCTTAAAGGGGGGAGTGAAACACTCAGTTTTAGTCAATATCATGTCAATCTTGAGTACCTATAGAGTAGTATTGCATCCTTCATATCTCCGAAAAGTCTTTAGTTTTATTATATTTATAAAAGAAAGATACGCTGTACCAAGTCTTTCCGAATAAAACCGAGTGGCTGGAGGCGTATCGTGTGGGCGGAGCTAAAGAATCACGAGTGCGCGCAGCTAATGTGTCGAGAGCATCTGAAAGCTGTGAAAAACATTGTCCTAAATAAACCATGGCTATCAATCAGATTCAGCCATACATATATGATCCAGAATCTGATCCGGAGGCTGAAATTGAACAGGAGCAGCAGCAACAACGACTACAGCAGGTTTAGGACGTCATACATGTGGTACTGTAACTGTATTTGCTTGGTGGCTTGTCATGCGTGAGTTTTACTACATTTGTGTGTGTTTACTCATGGTTTATAAGGACATGATTTGGTTTATGGACTAATGTATGTGATTTACATCAGACTAGTGCGTGTTTACGTAGAAAAACAATGGAATAGTAGCGCATTTGAATGAAGAAGCGCGCTTTGTGTGAACTAAAATGAAAAAATTAATTTAGTTATTAATTTAATTATTTAATTACATATTTTCCCACTCTTTGTGTATTGTTGTTTGGGGTGGTTTTACAATAAACAAACAGACACCTATAGTGGTCAGCTAAACAAATGTATTTAAACACACACCATACATCGCATGCTCAAAACTATACGTGATCATGTTGTTTACTTGAGGTGCACTTACGCGACGATAGCTAACAACACAAAGACATTTGTTTTACTGCGTTTTACTGAGCCTGCGGTTACAACGCACGACAGTGAACCTTTAACATTGGGACTGCTCCATCTTTCAGCATTAGATGATCTACAAATCCGGTGTCGAACTGGGCCTTGTTTATAAAAACAATCATCGCCGAAATGAAGGGAACAAACAAAAACACTTGAACAACTCCATTGCTGCTCCGGAAAAACAAATTCCATCCACTGTCCTCTTAACGCTGGTTTCTTTGGGAAGCTGTACAGCGTTGTCTTGCCCTGACAACCAAAAACACACTTCTTTGTGTTCACTTCACGCAGACCCATACTCGAAAAAAAACTTTCCGAAACTTATTTTTGAGTATTTTTGCCACAGAAATATTTATATAAACTTATTTTTTGAAACTTTGTCCATGTTTAGCATGGGAATCCAAGTCTTTAACAGTGTAAAAAGCTCAGTATGCATGAAACAGCATTTCAACAGAATTTTTTAAATAAAAAAGTATAAAAAACAAAGGATTTGCACACAACAAATAAGGCAAAAGCTCTCCAACTGTTCATTTATTAAGTCAACAGAGGCATTTACATTTATTTACATTTATTCATTTATTCAAAAGTGCCTGAAATACTAAGTTTTGGGCATTACCCAGAGCAGCACAAGCTAGAATAGGGAGGAATATTTTTTTTTTTTAAGATGAGGTTAAGTGCTCGCAGAAGAGATGAGTTTTCAGCTGTCTTTTGAATGTTGTCAGTCATTCTGCTTTCTGGATGGCCGGGAAGATCATTCCACCAGCAAGGAACGGTGAATGAAAATGTTCTGGAAAGGGATTTCATGCCTCTCTGTGATGGTGCCACGAGCTGTCGCTCCTTAGCTGAGCGAAGGCTTCTGGTGGGGGTGTAGACTCGTAGGAGCGAGTCGAAGTATGCGGGTGCTGAGTTTGTGATGGATCTGTAAGCGTCAATGCCTTGAACTTGATGCGAGCAGCGAGGGGTAGCCAGTGCAGAGAGATGAAGAGAGGTGTGACATGGGCCCTTCTGCGCTCATTGAAGACAAGACGTGCCACTGCGTTCTGGATCATTTTGATCGCACACGATGGAAGTCCAGCCAGAAGCGCATTGCAGTAGTCAAGCCTAGAAATTACCAGGGCCTGGACGAGAAGCTGTGTTGAATGTTCTGTTAGGTATGGTCTGAGCTTTCTGATGTTGGGCAGCGCAAACCTGCATAACCGAGTGGTCTTTGAAGTGTGGTCTTTGAAGGACAGTTGGTCATCAAAGGTTACTCCAAGATTTCTGACCGACCATGAAGGGGAAATCAAGGATGAACCTAGCTGGATGGTGAAGTCGTGTTGTAGAGTCAGATTGGCAGGGAAGACGAGAAGCTCAGTCTTTGCCAGGTTGAGCTGCAGGTGATGACAGACAGCTTGAGATTTGTGCAGCTACTGTGGGATCATCTGGTTGAAATGAAAGGTAGAGCTGTGTGTCATCAGCATAGCATTGGTATGAGAAGCCATGTGCCTGTATGATGGGTCCCAGTGATGTAGTGTAAATGGAGAAGAGGAGAGGTCCAAGTACTGAGCCCTGAGGAACCCCCGTGGTCAGTTGATGTGTTTTGGATACCTCCCCTCTCCAGGCAACCTTGAAAGACCTACCTGTGGGACAGGATTCAAACCAGTGGAGTGGAATTCCTGTGATGCCCAGTGATGAGAGGGTGGAAAGGAGAATCTGGTGATTCACAGTGTCAAAGGCAGCTGATAGATTGAGGAGGCTCGTCCTGATGATTTGGAATTAGCTTTCGCAATCCACAGGTCTTCAGTGACTGACAGTAATGCAGTCTCTGTTGAGTGGCCCCTTTTGAAACCTGATTGGTTGACATCCAGCTGATTATACTGTGAGAGGAAAGATGAAACCTGGTTGAAAACACCTTGTTCAAGTGTTTTCGCTGTGAATGGTAGGAGAGAGTCAGGTCTGTAGCTTTCTACAAGTGATGTGTTTAATGTGGGATGAGTGTAGGAGAGTTGGCTTGTAGAAGGTGTGAGGGGATGGGATCTAGAGGACAGGTGGTAGGATTGCTGGAGGAGAAGTTTAGATACTTCTGTCTCAGTGAGTGTAGAGAATGAGGAGAGAGATGTTCGGCTGTGGATGTGGCTGATCTAAAATCTTGTGCGTGGAGGTGAGAACTGACTGCTGATGGTTGTTGTTTTATCAGTGAAGAAATGGGCAAAGTCGTTTGCAGATAAAGAGGTGGTGGAGGAGGACAGAGGAGAGAGTTGAATGCTCTGAAAAGTGTGCGTGTGTTTGAGGTGCTGTTGATTTTGTTGTGGAAAAATGAAGATTTAGACGCATGGACTTCATCTGCGTGGCTGCGACTTCAATGAGCATTTCCTGCTGTTCTCTACAGCCATCTCCCATGTACGCTTCAGCACTGAAAGAGATTATTTGTGGATGGTTCAGGTTTTCACATGAGAACATAACCTCGTTGGCACGCAGGTCGCGACTCTTCTTTTTACATACATGCTGCTCACTTATTATTATAGCAGAGTTTGTGCTGAATACAGAGTAATCAGACTTTAGCCATGAAAATATTACAAGTAACAGAAATAAGCACAAATGTTAGGGCATGTCAAAACACCTCCAGGGCCCTGAAAACAGCTCAGGGTTCTGAGGGTTTAAACGCATCTCTACTCTATTGCTTACAACTGCGCTTAGGCATTTGTAGTCTGAGTTGTGATATGTATTGTGTGTATTGTTCATTTGTATTTGTCTTTTTAGCTATGTTAAGAGTGTAAAGCACTTTGGTCACCTTGTGTTTTTTAAATGTGCTATGAAAATAAATGTTGATTGATTGATTGATATTAATCATGGATTCTGCAGTATGGAGCATGCTTGGACTGCTGGTGCCATTCTTAAACATCTATTTTTTTTATAAACTAAACTTCGGCCACGCTGCTGGCGACGTTGCCGTTAATGAAATTCGATATGACAGGGAGTTTTTACTATTGCTTCGCAACTCTGTCTCATTGGAGCATTCTACAGTAGTGGATACAATCCCAAACTATCTTAAAAACTAATGTGAAAGGAGTTAAAGCTAGATAAAGCTAAAAGATAGAAATAAACTTTGCCTGCATACTACCCTCCTAAAAAATGTGCAATCTTTGGGAGCAAAAATGGATGAACTATCAGCCAATATTCACTACCTACATGAGTACTGGAACTCCTGCGACCTGGCAATCACTGAGACGTGGCTGAACAGCAACGTCTTGCCCAGCGATGTGGAACTTGATGGCTTTGCGTCATTCAGGACCGACCGAGATGGTAACATCACCGGGAAGACTTGTGGAAGTGGGGTATGTCTTCTTGTTTGCGAGGATTGGTGTCACGCAGTCAAGGTTAGACTGTGTCTCTCTTTAACCATACTATTTACCAAGGGAGTTTCCCCAAATTTTTATTACTGTAGTATATATTCACCCAAAAGCAAATTTTAGCAAAACGCAAGAGATTGTTGTACTATGTTGACTGTCCCACAAGGAGAAAAGACTTTGGACATGTGCTATGGAACTGTTAAAAATGCTTCACTTCATCAGTTCTCCCGCCAATGGTGGTGTCTGACCATAGTACTGTATATCTCCGTCCTGTTTAGCAGAGGTTACTTGAAAGGGAAAAGCCTCAGGAAAAGGCTGTTACAGTTTGGGACAATGATGGGACAATGATAGTACAATGGCTTTGCAGGGGTGTTTCGAATGTACCCAGTGGGAGGTTTTTGGTAGTATAGACATTAATGAACATGTTGAAATAGTTACTGATTACTGGTTACTGTGTGGATACTGTTCCTACAAAGATCTTAAAGGTCTACCCTAATGAAAAACCCTGGGTGTCTAAAGAATTAAAGATCCTTATTAATAAGAAGAGAAATGCATACATAAATCAGGATTTGGTAACTCAAAGGTACATACAGAAGCAAGTTAAAAGACAAACACAAATATATTTGACATGTGGCAACTCTCGATATGCCAATCCACATATTAAGCCTCTAGGGGGGTAGAGGATGCAATTCTAACTGCATCTGCAAGACTCATGCTAAAATTCTAGAAGAGGAAGAGGAAAAAGCGATCGCCTGAGAAACGGATGACTGGTAGAGCTCGCACACTGCTGCAACTGACTACCGCATTACGTCACTATAGTTACAAAGATAAACAGATCACGCTGTACTGCTGAAGCATCTCCAAAACTGCAGCTCTTGCGGGGTGTTCCCATTCTGCAGTGGTCAGTATCTATTAAAAGTGGTCCACGGAAGGAACAGTGGTGAACCGGCGACAGGGTTATGGGCAGCCAAAGCTCACTGATGCATGTAGGGAGCAAAGGCTGGCCCGTGTGGTCCAATTAAACAGAAGCGCTACTGTAGCTCAAATTGCTTAAGAAGTTAATGCTGGTTCTGATAGAAAGGTGCCAGAATACACAGTGCATCGCAGTTTGTTGCGTATGGGGCTGCATAGCCACAGACCAGTCAGGGTGCCCATGCTGACCCCTGTCCACCGCCGAAAGTCCCAAAAGTGGGCACGTGAGCATCATAACTAGACCACGGAGCAATGGAAGAAGGTGGTCCAGTGGTATCCAGTAGACGCAGTGAATGGGTTATGCGGAACAGCAGTGATCGACTTTATCTGCGTAAGCCCTGTCCCATTAGGATTAGGAGACTTACGCAGGTCGCTGGAAGGGGCAGCAGTAGTGGCGCTTCATTAGGGATCCCAATTCGTTATAGCATGTTTGCTTTGGGAAAACAAAAGGGCACCATAAAATGGCTGGGTTTTTTTTTTTTCTCTTTTTTTTGTGGCACTTTTGCCGTTCCTGGCTATCCGATAAAAATCAAAGTTTGAGAACGTAGAATGTCACGGGTTGCCATCTATTCATTACAGTAAGTAATTACGACATGGCGTGAACACAGCATAAGCTGGTTGTTTTGGTTCAGGGGGAACTGTAAACTGTGGCTGCTGTTTGTTTGCGGCACTCTGTGACTGTTTGTCTACAGCAAATCTTGAATAGACTCCTTGAATGCATTGATTACGTGTGATGTCTGCCCGAGCAGGTTTGCGTCAAGGTATGGAAATTCATAGGTTGACAAGAATTTAGGACATCCTATCATTGCATTCGGACTGAAACATTGGAAACATTTTTTTGTCCTGAGACATCCACAGAAGATATATGTACATTTGTTATAGTTAGACCACTTCTATTATTGATTGCTAGGGTCTTGCAAATGGACAAATGAGCAACAAATGGGCTGTTTGGGTCCCCCTCAGGCACATACACTCACCTAAAGGATTATTAGGAACACCATACTAATACTGTGTTTGACCCCCTTTCGCCTTCAGAACTGCCTTAATTCTACGTGGCATTGACTCAACAAGGTGCTGAAAGCATTCTTTAGAAATGTTGGCCCATATTGATAGGATAGCATCTTGCAGTTGATGGAGATTCTTGGGATGCACATCCAGGGCACGAAGCTCCCGTTCTACCATATCCCAAAGATGCTCTATTGGGTTGAGATCTGTTGAGATCTGGTGACTGTGGGGGCCATTTTAGTACAGTGAACTCATTGTCATGTTCAAGAAACCAATTTGAAATGATTCGAGCTTTGTGACATGGTGCATTATCCTGCTGGAAGTAGCCATCAGAGGATGGGTACATGGTGGTCATAAAGGGATGGACATGGTCAGAAACAATGCTCAGGTAGGCCGTGGCATTTAAACGATGCCCAGTTGGCACTAAGGTGCCTAAAGTGTGCCAAGAAAACATCCCCCACACCATTACACCACCACCACCAGCCTGCACAGTGGTAACAAGGCATGATGGATCCATGTTCTCATTCTGTTTACTGACTCTACCATCTGAATGTCTCAACAGAAATCGAGACTCATCAGACCAGGCAACATTTTTCCAGTCTTCAACTGTCCAATTTTGGTGAGCTCGTGCAAATTGTAGCCTCTTTTTCCTATTTGTAGTGGAGATGAGTGGTACCCGGTGGGGTCTTCTGCTGTTGTAGCCCATCTGCCTCAAGGTTGTGCGTGTTGTGGCTTCACAAATGCTTTGCTGCATACCTCGGTTGTAACGAGTGGTTATTTCAGTCAAAGTTGCTCTTCTATCAGCTTGAATCAGTCGGCCCATTCTCCTCTGACCTCTAGCATCAACAAGGCATTTTCGCCCACAGGACTGCCGCATACTGGATGTTTTTCCCTTTTCACACCATTCTTTGTAAACTCTAGAAATGGTTGCGTGTGAAAATCCCAGTAACTGAGCAGATTGTGAAATACTCAGACTGGCCCGTCTGGCACCAACAACCATGCCACGCTCAAAATTGCTTAAATCACCTTTCTTTCCCATTCTGACATTCAGTTTGGAGTTCAGGAGATTGTCTTGACCAGGACCACACCCCTAAATGCATTGAAGCAACTGCCATGTGATTGGTTGATTAGATAATTGCATTAATGAGAAATTGAACAGGTGTTCCTAATAATCCTTTAGGTGAGTGTATAGCTAGTATACATTTGGGTTTTATGGCTCTATTGAGCAGCAGCAGTTCACAAGTCTTGAAAGTCAGATCTGCAGAAGAAGCAGAATATCTCACTTCCACATATGTCTAAAACCCAAACAGATAACTTAGAACAATCACTAACTTTACAATAACTTAAAGACAGCACTAGACCATATTACTAATAATAATCCCTGGGACCAGATGGCTACCTAGCTGAATTTTATAAACATTTTTTGGGACAAATTATCTCCCCTATATATTAGAATGATTACTGATGTTTTACATGCAGGTGAAATTCCGAAATACATCATTAATCACTCTAATATTAAAACCAAACAAATACCCACTGCACTGCTCTAGCTATCAGCCATTGTCCCTTATAAATCCAGACCTAAAAATTTGCCATGCCTAAAGCCTTAGCCATGCGTTGGGAGACTCATGTGTCATTCCCACACTAATACATGCAAACCAAACTGTGTTTAATAAAGGAAGACGCGCAAAAGATAACGTGCAGATTATTTATACAACTAGCTAATGATAGAACTTGTTACCCCAGATCTCCATGCATTATTGCCTCATTAGATGCCGAAAAGACATTTGATAAGGTGAGTTGGAAGAGGAAGGCCCTTTCTCTTTGCTTGTCTTAATCAATTTGGTTTTGGTGAATATTATATAAACTGAATCAAGATATTATATAAATCCCCGATAGCATCTGTCGTAACTAACGCAGTGCCAGCCCTAGCTAATAAGCGATATAAGGGGACCCCACACCAGATATTAGACAGAAATGCTTGGTAATAAGTTTAATAAAGTTTGCTTGTGTCAGTCGTGTGCGTTAATGTTTGAAAATGAAGAGGCGGCGACACTATCAATCTGGTGCAGAGAAGAGGAAAATAGGGAAAAAAGTGAACAAGATAAGAGTTTTACATTTTAAAAATATATTGTTAAAATGGCGGTGCTGCATCATGTCTTTTTGGTTTATTTCGGCATTCACAAGTGCTTTGAAGATGATCTGTGCCACGGTATCAGTGTCGTGCATGGCATTGTTATTGTGAGCACTTCAAAATACATTAAATTCTAGATACCTTAATATCCAAATTGTTTTGATTTTTAGAATGTATGTTAGCTTATTTTCCATCTACCAGTGCAATTCTACAATACTGCGTGTTTGCTGTGTGTAAATTCGATCTGGTTTTCGCATTGATCATCTGTACAAGCAGCAATATAAAAAAAATGCAATAAAAATGCAAGTTCACTCTCTGGCAGGAGGTGGCGCTTAACAGCAGAAATACGGTGGTTACCATGGTTACCCCTGTACACAAAGCAGCGCTGCGCAAGCGCGACTTTCTGTTTCTGCTCGTAACGGAGAGGAAAAGGAGGCAACCAGTATTTACATTTTCAAACAGCCATTCAGGTTTTTGTATTCGCTTTAGTGTTTATACAATGACTCCAAATATTTAAATAGGCCTGCTTAAATACTTTTCAAACATGTGTTTTTAAACTTATAAAGTTCTTTGCATTTTATTCTGGACTAAAACATGCCAGCTCAGAACAGTATTTATTCTCTATTATTATAATTATTATTAATAAACTATTCTCTATTGTAATTTTAATAACCCATTGGCAGGTGTTTTTGCTTTATTAAAGCATTAATTCACTAAATGTTGATACATTTATCTTAAAGCAATCGTTAAAATCTTCAAACAATTTTTTTTAACTTTGCATAATTAAAGATATCTTCATATTATATCTTGAAAGATAAATATATTAAGTAAGACAATTTGGTCAAACTTTACAATAAGGTGTTAGTGTAGGATGTGTATGTTGGAATGGGTTGGGGGTGGTTAGGTGAAACTGTAGGTAGTGGGTGCCCCTTTTGAAAATCTGCTTAGGGCCCCCAAAATGCTAGGGCCGGCCCTAAACTAACAGACTTATTTCTAAACCATTACAATTACTTCAAGGCACTAGAAAGGGCTGCCCACACTCACCACTACTATTTGCTCTTTACATAGAACCTCTTGCGACCTCAGTTCGCAAAAAACCCCATCTCATAACAGGATTACAGACTACATCATATCACCATAAAATAAGTCTTTATGCAGATTATATTTTACTTTTTACACTACTAGCTTGGTGGAAAGCTAACATTCCCATTCAGTCGGTCACTCACAGTCGGTCACACAGCCAATCTACTTCGAGTGTAACTAAACGAGCCAATGCACATTGGCATGCAATGATTGCACCAGGTGCTCATGCCACGCAACGCGGGTATAAATGAGACTCAGGTGTTTGCATCAAATTAGCTTTTTGCTTCGGAGTATCACTCTCTACTTCGCAGTCCTGACTAAAAAGAAGCCTGCCCTTTTGCAAGCAATCTCTTCAGTCGGTGTTGGTGTGATGGCACAGCAGCGGGTCATGTGGTTTTTTGATCATCTCTCTTTTTTGGTCGTTAGAGCAAACACAAAGGCTGTTCTCACAGCTGGTTTGGTGCACTAGGTGGAGAGCGCTGAAAAGCTGCAGTATTCCCTGACTGTGTCGCCGCGACCCCTCCCCCTGCGTGCTTCAGCACCAAGGAGAGCGTCCTTCTAAAAGAGCAAACACAGTTAGAGCTTGTGTCTTTTTCAGGATGACATTCTATCTGTGTGTTTCTGGATGCGGTGGTTATCTGGCACTAAGGGATGGTCATCAGCGCTGTATCTCGTGTTTGGGTGTTCAGCACGCTGAGGCAGCACTGGTGGATGACCATCTCGGAGTTGCGGTTGAGACTCCATCTCGCAAGGGGTGAAGTCCCCGTGCCTCTGCCTCAATCTAATCCTCCACAGAGGGTTACTTCAGGCAGTAGTGCGGGTGATCTGAGGGTTACGGTGAGTGCGCTTCCCCCAGGGACCCAACCCCCAGGGAACCCTCACCCCTTCCGCACTTCGCAGCCAGTAAAGCTGCCGTTGGAACGCAGTGGGCCACCCACGAGGTGTGTACCATCCTTATCCTTCGGGGCTCCTCTTGATGATCAGATGTCCATCACTGCATCGGAGGGAGGGTCAGAAGTTTCTATAGATGACATGTCGGCACAGGGGGCTCCTTCGGGAAGATCTGCTGTGCCCGATACGAATCCAGAAATGATGGCCATGCTTTCCCGGGCCGCTGAGAGAGTCTGGCTCGTGTGGAACCCTCCACCGTGTCCCAAACCCTCAAGGCAGGACGATTGGTTTCTCGGGGTGGCCCGTGCTGGTTCTCAGCGCCCCACCCCGGTTAATTTCTTTCCGCAGGTGCATGACGGGCTCATTAGGTCGTGGACGGCACCTTTTACTGGCCAAAACCGGCCCAGTGGCTCCTCCTCGATGGAGGAGCGCAGAAGGGTTACACGCAAGGTTCCTTCCGTGGAACGGACCGTTGCTATGCAACTGTGCCCTAACTCCACATCCAGGGGTACCCGTGTCTTCCCTCCTGGGCCTGTAGGTACTTGTCCGATCTGATCGGAAAGTCCTACCAGGTTGTGGGGATGCTGCCTCCTCCCTACACGCTATGGCGTTTTTGCAGGTTCATCAGGCCCAGGCACTGAAGACCTTGCACGAGGGTGGTCACAACCCCACAGTTCTGCAAGAGCTGAGGACCGCAACGGAACTCGCACTTCTTGCGAGTTCCTTAATTCCCCCGTGTCCCAGACTGGCATCTTCGGCGACGCAGTCCAGAATTTTGCCCAGCAGTTCATGGCCGCACAGAAGCAGACTGAGGCGATCAGCCACATCCTGCCATGGTGGTCAGCTGCTGTCTCCACCCCACCACCGGCAGTGCCTCAGCCTGCTCATCGCTGAGCAGGCAGCAGTGGGCAGCTCGAGACGGAGTCCAGACCTCCTCACCTCCCCTCTGCCCACTCGTGGAGTCAGGTAAGTGTTGCACAGCACACTCCCCAGCCCGGTACCTGCATTCCACCTCGCTGCCCCACGGTGGGTACGCCGGTGGTCCCTATGGTCCCGCTTGCACTGTCTCTGCAAGCCTGGCTAGCGCTCCCCAGCTTGTCTCGCTGGCTTATTCGGACCATCAGGCTCGGCTATGCGATTCAGTTCGCCCGGCGTCCCCCTAGGTTCAGGAGCAGCCGCTTCACTTCGGTGAACGTTGCAGATGCCCATGTCTTGTGTGCGGAGATCGCAATCCTACTGGCAAAGGACACGATAGAGCCGGTCCCTCCAGCCGATATGAGGACAGGCTTCTACAGCCCGTACTTCATTGTACCCAAGAAAACCGGTGGGTTACGGCCAATCTTGGACCTGCAAGTTTTGAATCGGAGCCTTCATAAGCTACCGTTGCAGCGATCGACCTGAAGGATGTGTGCTTTCATGTCTTGATTCTACCTCGACAAAGGCCGTTTCTGCGTTTTGCGTTAGAGGGTCGAGCATATCAGTACAAAGTCCTGCCCTTTGGGCTGTCCCTGTCCGCCCGTGTCTTCACGAAAGTCGCGGAGGGGGCCCTTGTGCCCATGAGAGAACATGGCGTTCGTATCCTCAACTATCTCGACAACTGGCTCATTTTAGCACAGTCCAGGGGTCAGTTGTGCAAACACAGGGACCTGGTGCTCAGTCACCTCAGCCCTGACAATACTGCGACCATGGCGTACATCAACCGACAAGGTGGTCTGTGCTCCCGTTGCTTGTCGCAACTCGCCCGCCATCTCCTCCTCTGGAGTCAGAAGTGTCTGAGGTCGCTCCGGGCCATTCATGTCCCTGGTGTGGCCGACGAGCTGTCACGGGCTGCGCCCCTGGGAGAGTGGCGACTCCACCCCCAGGTGGTCCAGCTGATCTGGAGACAATTCGGGGTGGCACAGGTCAACCTGTTTGCTTCCCCAGAAACGTCCCACTGCCAGTGGTTTTATTCGCTGACCGAGGGCACACTCGACACAGATGCACCCTTGGCACCCATGTCCAGACCTGTGGAAGCTTCATGTCTGGCCCCTGGACAGGACGCGGAGGTTCTAGGTGACTTACCCCAAGAAGTAGTAAACACCATCACTTCGGCACGAGCACCGTCTACAAGAAAGGCTTATGCATTGAAGTGGAACCTGTTCGTCGAGTGGTGTTCTTCTCACCGAGAAGACCACCAAAGATGTTCGATCGCGTCTGTGCTTTCCTTCCTGCAACATGGGTTGGAGCGTAGGCTGTCACCCTCCAACCTCAAAGTTTATGTTGCTGTGATATCCGCCTATCACAATCTTGTAGAAGGTAAGTCTGTGGGGAAGCACGACCTGGTCGTCAGGTTCCTCAGGGGGGCGAGACGGTTAAATCCTCCTCGACCCCCCTCCATACCCTCTTGGTATCTTGCTCTGGTGCTCCGAGCACTTCAGAATGCCCCATTTGAGCCTTTACAGTCAGCAGAGCTAAAGATTCTGTCTATGAAGACATTGCTGTTGGCTGCATTGGCCTCCATCAAGAGGGTAGGGACCTGCAGGCATTTTCCGTCGACGAATAGTGCCTAGAGTTCGGGCTGGGTGACACCCACGTGGTACTAAGACCCCGACCTGGCTATGTGCCCAAGGTTCCTACCACTCCCTTCAGGGACCAGGTGGTGAACCTGCAAGCGCTGTCCCTGGAGGAGGCAGACCCAGCCCTAGCTTTGCTCTGTCCCGTCCGCACCCTGCGGTTCTACGTGGATAGAACACAAAGCTTCAGATCCTCAGATCAGCTCTTTGTCTGTCATGGAGGCCAGCAGAAGGGAAAGGCTGTCTCCAAGCAGAGGATGGCCCACTGGATAGTGGATGCCATCACCTTGGCTTACCAAGCACAAGGTGTGCCCTGTCCACTCAAGGTGCAAGCACACTCTACTTGAAGTGTTGCATCCTCCTGGGCACTGGCACATGGCGCCTCGCTGTAGCTCGACATCTGTAGAGCTGCGGGCTGAGCGACACCCAACACGTTCGCTAGATTTTATAGCCTACATGTCCTCCTGTGTTCTCACCTCAAACGGGTAGAAGCACTGAGAGGCCCTGGCTCTTGTCAGCTTGCTGCGCCACGGTGCTTACATTCTCCAGAAGCAAACTCTGTCTAGTCCTCCATCACCCTCTGTGCCAGACGTGGCAGAGCATCTGGCATCAGGCCCCTTGCAGCTGAATCCTTGAGAACCGGTACTGGGCTGGGGTTATATGAGTGACCCTGCAGGGATCCCATATATTTTTCCATGGTCGCTCCTATGGAAGCCCGTGTCTTTCCCTTGGGAGAGCCCACCCCTTGGTGGGGCTGGAGCTCCCTCTTAGTTGCAGGTTACGGCTCAGCATTGTGTCTCATTTATACCCGCGCTGTGTGGCATGAGCACCTGGTGCAATCATAGCATGCCAAATGTGCATTGGCTTGTTTAGTTTCACTCGAAGTAGATTCCTATTCGTTGGTACTTTGACGTGGCGTCTCCGTTCCCTCCTTCAGGGAACAAGGGTTACATACGTAACCGAGACGGTCTGCGCCATCTTAACCACTCAACATCTAGTTGGACACCATTATGGAACAATTATATGTTCACTATTAACAAAAAAGCTTTTCTCTTCCCAAAAATGAAAGAAAAGGAAATAATACATTATTTGAAAATGATTCAATCATGACTTTTGAGCAACTAAAAAAGAAATATGATATTCCGGAAAATACTTGTTATCAATACATACAACTACAAGAAGGTATAAAAGAAAAACCTAATAACCTTTGAGAATTGCAACCATGTACTTTTTGAAAAATTAAACCCCAGATTAAGCTATTATCACAAATATATAGTATCCTAGCCTCTATGATCAGACAATTTTATTACCTACAAATAAATGGAATAAAGACCTCAATTCTGAATATATACCGACCTAGATTTTTTACAATTTTGTAAAGATATTTTTGTTATATCCAGTAATCCGAGGATACGATTGCTGAAATACAAAATACTATATTAAGTACATATCACAAAAAGTAAATTGTCTTTTGGAACTGCACACATGCAAAAACAAATTGGTCAGAGGTTGTAAATAAACTAGTAGAGAGATCCTAGATTTTAATATTTCCCTTTGCCCCACAGTAGTTCTGTTGGGAGATCTTTCTCATAATAATGCCCAAAAGAAACTAAAATATTCATCTTTATTTCAACCATCTTAGCAAAAAAATTAATAGTATTAAACTGGAAGGACCGAACTAAAATGTCTATCACTTACTGGCTTAATTCTCAGCAGGCACAGACTGCAACTAATCCAATGTCAATCAGACGTCATATTTTTGTTGAAAATAAAAATTGGGTTGACGTCTAAACCCAATGTTTGTTTGACATCAAGCTCCAATGTCAGACATTGAATTTTGGCTGGAATAAGTAAAGTGAACATGAAGTGAAATGCATTGCAGGACATTAAATCTATAAAAATCTCAGCAGAGGATTAAACAAATCCACAAACAGCATTACCAGCTTCACTTAGTATTAACCAGATTGACTTTATTTCTTTCATACATCTACAGAAGTTCTTATCGAGAATTAACAGAGGTTTAGATGTTGTTGTTTTATTGAAAATAATTATTTGATGTCACCATTATGGAGATCAGTGTTAGGCCTTAGTTGGGCTCTTGACCCTTGACTTTTTAACATTAGCTTTTTCTCTGGCTGCTGTAACTGTGTTTGTTATGGCAGCAACAACCAAAAAATTTAGTCAGATGATATTGTCTACTGGATAAATATATAATCATCATATAGTGTTCTATTTCACTGATGTCATTCAGAATCTAATCTTTTAAATCACTATCATTTTGTATTATTAATTAGCCTATAGCAAGCCTGTAATTCTACAACATCTCCAACATCTATTAGAATCACTCAGACATCAATAATCAGCATTTGAATCTCAACAATGATGACATGCTTTAAGCCTTGTTTATACCTCCCCAAACGGACGAGGCATTTATACTTGATGTGCTCGCCATTGTACTATTCTTTAAAAATGACAGGGGATGACTCAGAGTAATTGATCATATGCACGGTTACTTCCTGTTTTTCGACAAGCCAGCTTGGGCATTTCCGGTGAACTGTTAGCTGTCATTCTATACCCCCTTTACATGGACACAAAACCATCAATGGTTGACTTTTTAATGTTGTATTTATATTTTAATGCAGTTAAACTTACCTAATCACACTTACCTAATTTTGTCAATAAACCAGTTTTATTCATTGTATTAAAGATGACACTAATGGGAACGTCGGAATAAGAAACACGCTGTCTGTATTTGGACACGCACATGCAACATTTTTCCAGCACTTCAAATGTTATTTTAATGAGCAAAAACATTATTTGTTCATCCTTCTGACATTGTCCCCATTTGTAAAACCGAACGTTCCAAGCTGTAGGAAATACAACATTTTAAAGAAAAGAAATGAATTATAACCAAGGTGAAGTATGAAGTACACACAAAGTCTCATGAAAAACCATAACTTTTATTGCATATGAATTACACTGAAAGCTAGCACTGTGCTCTCCCTTTATAATCACTGACAGAACCTGCCAGACAGTGCAGCGCAATTTTTAACTAGGAAGCTAGTAATTACGATAATTCCGATAACATGTGAAGGCAGCATAAGGTACACACGTGACAATGTTTATTTTAGTAGGGGAGAGCGGGGCACAACCTAACGCAAGTTAGTTGTAACACACATGATTTAAAACTTTTCCACACATGCCAGGATGACGAAACTTAGTGTATTTACTAGTTGCCATATCAACATTATTTAGAGAATTTTTTTTGCCAAAATTAAAAAATCTTTAGAAGATATCACTAAACATTTATTTAACCATAGCAAAAGTCAGTTTCTTACTTCAATTTCTACAATTTCTCTGTTTTTGTGTTTATTTAAAATAAGACAAATCTGATATTATTTTAATCTTATATCTGTTCTTATAACTATCTCAGATAGTTCTTTAATGCTGATCTAACCAGCAGAAGACATGATGGGTGGGGCATGTTGTAACACTATGTCACAATGTGCCCCTATTAGAACTATGCTATTATATTCTATACTTTTTATGAATTCTTTTGAGAAACGATGAGAAAGAGGTGAATAAAGACTGAGAGTCAATGTTCAGAAGTTATTCATTATTATTATGTTTTTAACTATGCTGTATTTAGCAATGTGTTTGTTGTCAAACTCAAAAATATGTATATTTTTAATGATTAAAAATGCCATTATTTTATTTAAAAAAGTTCATAATTGTATTTTATTGACAAAATATTTTAGTTAGGTAACATTTTAAGCTGTCATTTGGTCATGTTACAATGTACCCCACATATGAGGCATGTTGTCACATTTCACTTCCATTCTTTCGGGGTAAATCAAGAAAAAAGTATACACTGTATTAATGAAACAAAACCACATAATTGTACTAGACGTGTGAAATTAATGTGGGAAAAAATAAATACTCTGAACCCCAAGTGGATTTACACAAACTGAGAAAGTCAAAAAGCGTTAGGTTGTGCCCCGCTCTCCCCTACACTTCACCAAAACCACACTACAAAAGAATTGTGTTAAACCCAGTAAACCTTAAGATTATTACTTGTGACATTAAAACAAAATATATGAATATGAGAAAACATGTATACAACTAAATTAACAATTTCTTAAATATTTTCTAATTTCACTAAACATTTTCACTAAACAAAGTGTGGTGAGATGTACATTTTGATGGATTGCTCCTGTCTGCTGATCGATTGCTCCTGTTTGCCTCCTGTCTGCCTCGCTGCAGTGTTTGCAGCTCTGTACAGCTTTGCTTTTGAATCTCTATTTTATATTTTTTCTTTGTTGTTTATACTGCTAAATATAACTTACTCGTCACCATATATTGTTTAATATTGCCTATCACGTTAAAATTGACATTGCTAGCTTTTAATCTAAATCACTATCACAACGTGTTAGCATTTCACAACGCGTTAGTCAAGTCAAGTCAAGTCAACTTTATTTATATAGCGCTTTTTACAATGCAGATTGTTTCAAAGCAGCTTCACAGTGTTAAACAGGAAAATAATGAACAGAATTTGATTCGGCTGTACAGCCGCTCTGGAGAAAACGGTGATGTCATCTAGCTCATTTCAGTTATCATATATATTCAAGTAATGTAGTTGATATAATTTAGTTTAGTAATTAAATTTATTTGGATATTTATTTGAAAATTTTGTGTCCCCAACTGAGCAAGCCAGAGTCGACAGTGGCAAGGAACCAAAACTCCATCAGGTGGCCTAATGGAGAAAAATAAACCTTGGGAGAAACCAGGCTCAGTCGGGGTGCCAGTTCTCCTCTGGCCAATTAACAAACAGTGTATGTTTATTATTTTGGCAGCCTTACAGATCAGAAGTCATATTAGATTCCGGCTGTAGAGCCCGTGCAGCAGGGCAACTGGGTGACGGTGAGACGGCATAGTCGCGGATCAAAAAACCACTCTTCCGTTCCGATTAGAACATCAAACAGGTTCTCCCCACTCCGTGATGCACCCACTGAGAATCCTGTTGAAAGTGCCCTAGTTATTGGTGATTCTATTACACGGAACGTGAAAATAGAGACACCGGCCACCATAGTCACATGTTTACCGGGAGCCAGAGCGCCTGACATCAAAGCAAATTTAAAAGTGCTAGCTAATGCTAATCGTAAATTCTCTACGATTATTATTCATGTCGGCACTAATGATGTTCGACTTCGCCAGTCGGAGATCACCAAAATTAACATTAAAGAGGTGTGTGAACTCGCAAGTACGATGGCAGATAGCGTTTTTTGCTCTGGTCCCCTCCCCGTTAAAAGGAGTGATGAGATACTTAGCAGACTATCATCACTCAATGGCTGGTTGTCTAAGTGGTGTCCGCAAAATAACATAGGGTTCATAAACAATTGGAAAAGCTTTTGGGGCAGACCTGACCTGTTGAAAAGAGATGGTATCCATCCCTCCTGGGGTGGTGCCGCTCTTTTCTCTAGTAATTTGGCACATAGTCTTAAAGCTAAACCTTGACTAACTAGGGCCCAGGTCAGGAAGCAGACGGACTGGCTTACCCGACCGTCTGCTAGCTGTCTCGCGTCACAGAAGTCAGATAAATCCCAGCACATAGAGACTCTTTCACCTAGATATTATCACATAGAGACTGTGTCTGTTCCACGAATTAGTAAATACCAAAAACCACCAAAACTATTTAACATTAAAAATTTAATTGATGTCCAACAAATAAACAACAGATATAATACAGATGAACAAATGATAAAGCTCGGGCTGCTGAATATTCGATCCCTTTCCTCAAAAACACTTATTGTTAATGATATGATTACAGATAATAATCTAGATGTGCTGTGTTTGACAGAAACCTGGCTAAAACCTGACAACTACATTACTTTAAATGAGTCCACCCCACAAGATTATTGTTATAAACACGAGCCGCATCTGAAAGGTAAAGGGGGAGGTGTTGCTGTAATTTATAATAATATCTTCAGTATTACTCAGAAGTCTAGTTTCAAATATAATTCTTTTGAAGTTTTGGTGCTTTACGTAACGTTATGTAGTGAAATTGATAAATCCCGTTTAACATTTGTGCCGGCTACTGTATACAGGCCACCAGGGCACAATACACACTTTACCAGAGAATTTGCTGTTTTTTTATCAGAGTTAGTACTGGCTACAGATAAAGTCCTAATTGTTGGTGATTTTAATATCCATGTAGACAATGAAAAAGACGCATTGGGATTGGCATTTAGTGACATTCTAAACTCTATTGGAGTTAGGCAACACGTATCAGGACCCACTCATCGCCGTAATCATACTCTATACCTAATATTGTCACATGGAATAAATGTTGATACCGTTTAAATTCTGCAGCAGAGCGATGACATCTCAGATCATTACCTAGTATCATGTATACTTAATTTAGCAAAGGCTGCAAAGCCGTCCCCTCGCTTCAAATATGGCAGGACTATCACTGCTGTGACTAAAGATTTCTTTATAAATAAACTTGCTCATCAGTTTCATCTCCTCAGCATCCCAGATAGCCCAGAGGAACTTGATGTTGCAACAGAAACTATTGACTCTCTCTTTTCCAGCACTTTAGACACAGTTGCTCCTCTGCGCTTAAAGAAGATTAAAGAAAATAGTCCAACGCCGTGGTACAACGAGCAACCCGGGCCCTTAAAACAGCAGCCAGAAAAATGGAGCGCAGCTGGAAGAAAACAAAACTGGAAGTTTTTCGCATTTCGTGGAAAGAGAGCATGATTTCATACAGAAAGGCCGTAAAAACTGCTAGATCTGCTTATTTCTCGACTCTCTTAGAAGAAAACAAACACAACCCTAGGTATTTATTCGATACAGTGGCTAAATTAACCAAAAATAAAGCTTCAACTTGTGATGTCTGCCAACAGCACAGCAGTAATGACTTTATGAACTTCTTTACTTGTAAGATTGATAATATTAGGAAAAAAATTATAACCATGCAGCCGTCTACTACTGTATCACATCACACAGAGCATTGTAGTGTCACTGAGGAAAAATTACATTCATTCACTGCTATAGGAGAAGAAGAATTGGCTAAACTCGTTAAATCATCTAAATCAACAACATGTATGCTCGACCCTATACCGACTAAACTACTAAAAGAGATGCTTCCAGAGGTCATAGATCCTCTTCTTAATATCATTAATTCATCCTTGACTTTAGGATATGTACCGAAAACTTTTAAGTTGGCTATTATTAAACCACTTCTTAAAAAACAGCAACTTGACCCTACAGAATTAGTCAATTACAGGCCAATCTCAAATCTACCCTTTCTGTCAAAAATACTAGAAAAGGCAGTGTCCTCACAATTATGCTCCTTTTTAGAAAAAAATGGTATCTGTGAGGTTTTCCAGTCAGGATTTAGACCACATCATAGTACTGAGACTGCTCTCATTAGAGTTACAAATGATTTACTCTTATCATCCGATCGTGGTTGTATCTCTCTGTTAGTGTTACTCGATCTTAGCGCTGCATTCGATACCATCGACCACAACATTCTTTTGAATAGACTCGAAAATTATGTTGGCATTAGTGGAATTGCATTGGCATGGTTTAAATCATACTTATCTGACCGTTTTCAGTTTGTAGCAGTAAATGAAGAGATCTCACACCGATCACAAGTTCAGTATGGAGTACCGCAGGGCTCAGTGCTAGGACCGTTGCTTTTCACCCTGTACATGCTACCACTGGGAGATATCATTAGGAAGCATGGCGTTAGTTTTCATTGTTATGCTTACGATACTCAGCTCTATATTTCTTCACGCCCTGACGAAACTTACCAATTCACAAGATTAACGGAATGCATAGCTGATATAAAAAATTGGATGACTAGTAATTTCCTGCAACTTAATTCAGAAAAAACTGAGTAACCTAGAATACTGTCTAACACTTGATGGCTGCTCTGTCAAGTCCTCGTCGTCAGTTAGGAACCTGGGTGTGCTCTTTGATACCAATCTCTCATTTGAAAGCCACGTTTCTAGCATCTGTAAAACTGCATTCTACCATCTTAAAAATATATCTAAATTACGGCATATGCTTTCAATGCAAAATGCTGAACAGTTAGTTCATGCATTCATGACCTCAAGGCTAGATTATTGTAATGCTCTACTGGGTGGTTGCCCTGCTCGCTTAATAAATAAACTGCAGCTGGTCCAAAACGCAGCAGCTCGAGTTCTTACTAGAACCAGGAAGTATGACCATATTAGCCCGGTTCTGTCAACACTGCACTGGCTCCCTATTAAACATCGCATACATTTTAAAATCTTGCTAATTACTTACAAATCACTAAATGGTTTAGCTCCCCAGTACTTGAGCGAGCTCTTAACGCATTATACTCCATCACGTCTATTGCGGTCTCAAAACTCTGGCCAGTTGATAATACCTAGAATATCAAAATCAACTGCAGGCGGTCGATCCTTTTCCTATTTAGCACCCAAACTCTGGAACAGCCTTCCTAGCATTGTTCGGGAAGCAGACACACTCTGTCAGTTTAAATCTAGACTAAAAACGCATCTCTTTACTATGGCATACACATAAAACATTTTAATTTATATTTTATTCAAATTGTTAGGCTGCATTAACTAGGTCAGCCGGAACCGGGAACACTTCCCATAACACCTGATGTACTCGTTACATCATAAGAGGAATGGCATCTACGCTAATGTTAGTCTCTCTGTTTATCCCGAGGTTTACTGCAGTCAGCCGGATCCGGGCCGTATCCAGATCAGATGGTGGACCAGCGCCCAGACATTACCAACGCATCCCTGAAGTGTCTGCAGAGGCCGTGTCAATTAGTCTACCCTCTGAAATTGCTCATCGACATGGCATCCTCAATGGATCCATCTCCGGCGTGATGACTCCGATATTTCGAATATTCCTATTTAATAATTGTTTAATCGATACACCATCCTCAATAAACCCGTCTCCGGCGTGATGCCTCCGATCTTTTGAATATTCCGATCTAATATTACTTCTGACCTGTAAGGCTGCCAAAATAATAATCATTCACTGTTTGTTAATTGGCTAGAGGAGAACTGGCACCCCGACTGAGCCTGGTTTCTCCCAAGGTTTATTTTTCTCCATTAGGCCACCTGATGGAGTTTTGGTTCCTTGCCACTATCGCCTTTGGCTTGCTCAGTTGGGGACACTAAATTTTCAAATAAATATCCAAATAAATTTAATTACTATACTAAATTAACTATATCAACTACATTACTTGAATATATATGATAATTGAAATGAGCTAGATGACATCACCGTTTTCTCCAGAGTGGCTGTACGGCAGAATCAAATTCGGTTGCATTATTTTCCTGTTTAACACTGTGAAGCTGCTTTGAAACAATCTGCAAGCGCTATATAAATAAAGTTGACTTGACTTGACATGCTCGGCCAGATTCGCCTCAAAGTCGTGAATTTTCTGTAGCGGAGTCGCACAGAAAACATTCCGTGCACACTGCGAAATGGAGTCGTGAGCACTCAAGGCGCACTACCACCCACACCGCGATGACGTCATTTTTGCTGGAAATTTCACGAATGGACTTCTTGCACAGGTGGCAACCTATCACAGTACCACACTTAAATTCACTGAGCTTCTGAGAGCGACCCATTCTTTCACAAATGTTTGTAGAAGCAATCTACTTGCTTAGGTGCTTGATTTTATACACCTTTGGCTATAGAAATGATTGGAACACCTGAATTCAATGATTTGGAGGGGTGTCCCAATACTTTTGGCAATATAGTGTATTACGCTGGATCAGCGCGGTTTGGAAAATGGATGGACGATTGATTCAGCTGTGGGCGCCATCTCCTGGCGAGACGAGGGAATTCATTCAGTGCGCGACTCTTACAGTGCATTATGGGTATTCTCTAGCCGTTGAGCGTACATCAGTTGTACACTCGTTATTGCAGTGAATTGTGGGATTGAAGGAGTGCACTTAATAATGTCCACTATGGTTTTGGACACCACTACAAATGGCTTTCCCCTCAAATATTGTCCTACTTAAGGGTATAGGAGGCGATTTTGGACACAGCCCTAGCTTAATGCCGCAATGCATTCTGGGAGCCATAAATGAGCTTCGTATGATGCACCCAAAATGCATTGCAGTGTGAGGCATTGAGATTCATATGCTGATTCTTCAATGTCTCTGTCTGCATGTATCTTTAAAACTTTTTGGTGCACAATCTCTCAGATTGAAACACTGCTGGACAATCACAGGACTATTACAATCAATAATGTGAAATTAATACATGACATCTATATAATCAAAGAATAGACTCTGAATATGATCTCTGAATATGATCACTGAATCAAACACTACATGATGATTATATCTTGATCATCATCATCATCATGTAGCCAACATCATCTAAACACAGTTCCTTTTCAGTCGGTCCCGTTGATCCTGCGTCTTTTTCAAGATGTCATTCAAACCGTGTGTTTCTGGATGTGGTTGTTTCCTGTCCTCATTTGACGGCCACAGTCTCTCTTACATATAAACATGTGAGATTGCATTCGTGGGTGATTCATGTTCTCTCAGAAGTGTGCCATCGAGCGGACGGCTGACAATGCGGGTTGTCACGGCAACCCAGCGCGTCACTCGCCGCTCTAGATGCGCGGTCGAGACTATGAAACCTCAAATGGGGTTGAGTCCTTTCGCCTATTCCCCGATCTAGTTTCTTTTCTGGTGCACCAAAAAAAGGGCTACTTCGGCTAATAAGCCATGGTGACCTGAAGATTACAGTGGGGCTTCCCCGCCGGGTACGTCTCCGTGGGCCCCCCACTCCTCTATCGCATCACAAGCATGCTGAGACTGTGTTTGTGGGTGGTTCATGTTCTCTCATGAGAACATAACCACATCGGCGCGTTGTTCGTCTTGCCTTTTTTCATAAGGGCTTGAACGCTCAGTGCGCCGTGTGCCGTCGAGTCTGACGGCTGCGCTCACTGTCTCACATGCCTGCTGGTAGCTTACAGATGGGATTGCTGGTCCTTTTAAAAAGGGGACCTAGCATTTCATTTGGGGCTTTGGCAGAGGACAGATGTCAATTGCTGCATCGGAGAGAGGGCTGTTATGCACTGGAAATGAAGATGAGGCTGAGTTTCCCACTATAATAGTGTGTGCTCATGCTGAATCAAATTCAGAGTTGACAGCCATGCTTTCCCGGGTGGCTGAAGCGTAGTGCAATGCGTAAATCGCCTTACTGCCTTCATGCCTTCATGCCTTTTCTCCCGGATGTGCATCAGGAAAAATTAGCAGTGTGGAACTATTTGGTGCCAAAAAATGGAACACCAAAAGGGCCATAATTTGTATAAGTTTTCCCCTCTCTCACTACCCTCGTTGGTGGGGTGCCACTGGCAGGCCAGCTTTGTCCTGCACTCTTAATACACGAGGGTAGTTCCAACCCAGGGGTTTATGCAGGAACTGCGTGCGGCGACGGACCTCGCTCTCCGGGCAACGAAAATCACCGCATGCTCCCTGGGTTGGCCGATGTCCACACTAGTGGTCCAGGAACGCCACCTGGGGGCTAACTTGGCAGGTATGCAGGAGCCCGACAAGCCCGGTTCTTCAACGCCCCTATCTGTCAGGCTGGCCTCTTCGGCAAAGCCTTCGAGAACTTCACCCAGCAGTTCTCGGTGGCCCAGAAGTAGACAGAGGCGATTTAAAAATATCCTCCCCCGACGACCAGCTGCTGTCTCCACACAGTCGTCGGCCACAGCGCCTCTGCCTGCTCATCGCCGAGGGCGTTCACCTGCGTCCGCCTCCGCCCCTGCTAAGCCCAAGCAGCAGCCTCCACCCGGGCAGCAGGTGGCCGGGTGTAAAGGGGGGCGCCAAACCCGTCAAGGGTCCCGCGAAGTCCGCTCGCAAGCGCAAGGGCAGGCGGCCCTGTGACAGGCAGTCCAGGGTGAAGAGGAGCTGCTCTCGGGGAGATGGTGTCCACACCCCTCCCTCCCACGGAGGAGGACTGGGGGGAGAATATTTTTTGTTTGGTTTCCATTCTGCTGCTGGCTCTCCGGAGTCCAGCGGTAGCCACATTCTCAGAGTTCCCTCCCTCCCTGGGCCCCAAGAGAGTGAGGTCAGCAGTGCGCGATGCCCCAGGGCCTTTCCACTCCTTTCCTCTCCTCCCTTCGCCAGGGGGCAGCTGTGTGCGGCTCGAGGATGCCACCAGGCCTTCTCACCCACACTCTGTCCCACCCTGGAACACTCGGACAACACTCCGTGCCACCTCCGGGCCTCCCAAGTCAGGTCTGTGTGTTCCACTTCGCTGCCCCACCCCGGGTACGTCTGTGGTCCTGTTGGTCCAGCTTGTTCAGTCTCTGCGGGCCTGGCTAGCTCCTCCTCGTCATCCTGAGACCCTGGCCTAGATATGTGCCCAAAGTTCCCACCACTCCCTTCAGGGATCAGGTGGTGAACCTGCAAGCGCTGCCTTTGGAGGAGGCAGACCCAGCCCTGGCTTTGCTCTGTCCCGTCCGCGCTCTTCGCGCCTACGTGGACCGAACTTTAGGATCTCAGAGCAGCTCTTCATCTGTTACGGAGGCCAGCAGAAGGGAAAGCCTGTCTCCAAGCAGAGGTTAGTCCACTGGATAGTGGATGCTATCGTCTTGGCTTACCAATCACAAGACGTGCCTTGCCCATTCGGGTTGCGAGCACACTCAAGGCGCCTCGCTGACAGATATTTGTAGAGCTGCGGGCTGGGCGACACCTAACACGTTCGCTAGATTCTATAGCCTCCGTGTAGAGCCGGTTTCTTCCCGTGTACTCGCCTCCAGTGGCCAGTAGCACGAAGGACCCATTCTAGTGTCAGCTTGCAACGCCACTCCCGCCCTCTGGGCCCGATACGTGGGTTTATTGTCTCCAGTTGTGTTCCCCAGAAATGGCTAACCCTGTCGAGCTCCTCTGTCACCCTTAGCAGTCAGACGTTGCAGGCGTCTGACGCCAGGCTTATACCCGTATGCATGTGGAACGTGTGTGTAGGCTGGGTATCCATATGTAGCGGTTCCTACGGCAAACCCCATATGTGTATTCCTCCACGGTACCAACTACCCTACTCAGCTAGCCCCGTGTCTTTCCCTTGACAGAGCCCGCTCTGTCATCTCTGCTGGTGTTCTTTCCCCCCTAGAACTAGGTTCGAACCACCTCAGAGACTGCCATATGTTGCACTACCCTGCTAGGTTAGTCCTTATGTGTAACTGCCACCTCTCCTTCCATTGAAGGATGTGGCTCCGCAACGTTCCATCTCCGAAACGGCACACTTTCTCAGCGTTATTCAATAGTCACACTAAGTGGGTCTTGCAGAACAGCAGTGACTGACCTTCTCTGCTAGAGCCCTGACATAGGGGCGGCCCAGGGAGCTCACACAGAGCCACATGTTCATTGGCTCGTTTTTAAACACTCGAAGTAGATTGGTTTCTGAAAATGATCCCCAATTCGTCGATCAGTTCAGATGTACGTCTCCGTTCACTCCTTACATACGTAACCGAGACGTTTCTCTTGGTGGACTTGCCTTAACAAACACAGTTACAGCAGACAGAGAAAAAACTAATGTCAAAAGTCAAACTGCCCATCTAAAGCAAACACTGATCACAGTAATGGTGACTTCAAACTAATAATTTTCAACCAAACATTAAAATCTAAACTTCTGTTAATTCTCAATAAGAACTTCTGTAGACAGCTGACAGAAATAATCTGGTCAATCTGGTTAGTATTAAGTGAAGCTGGTAATGCTGTTTGAGGAATTCTTTAATCATCCTCTACTGAAGTCTTATGAGATTTAATGTCTTATTTTATCTTCAGTTGATTTCATATAAGGCTGTGGCTAAAGTCAGTTGTAACAGTCTTCAACCATTAATGGTAAATGTTTGGCATCCTGTACTGCCATGCATTTCACCATTTGGTAACACTATATTTTAATGTGTCTTTGATACACTTGTTACATGTATTTAATATAGTAATTACTATAAATTGTGCATAATTACATGGAACTAACCCTAAACCTGATCATAACCCTATACATGTACATGTAGTCAATTATTATTACACAGTACTTAAATGTATAACTACACTGTAACAAGGACACCTTAAAATAAAGTGTAACCTGTCATTTTTTTTATTCCAACTAAAATTCAATGTCTGCCCAGCGTTGGAGCTTGATGTCAAACAAATGTTGGATTTAGACGTCAACCAGATTTTCATTTTCAACCAAAAAAAAAGTCTATATCCTGTACCTGCTGGGTTTACTGATAGACACTTAAACACATGAAAAATGTATTGCTTCATTTAGCAGAAGCAAGTTGTACCGAATGCAATGATTTTTTTTATTTTATATTTAGGCCTTATACTTCTACTGTTGATTGCTATCAGGATGTGAAGAGAGTTTCAATCAGTATAACAAAAAAAAAACTTTAATGATAATGACAGAATGTCCATTTTTAGATTGAACAATCTTCGAATGATTTATTTGTTTATAGTCATTTTATATAATAAATATGTACAGTGTAGCATAATTAACAATGACAAAGCAAAATGTATGATTATGTGATTATGTTTAGCGATAAAAAAATGTGGGTGACATAAAATAGATAATTGTTAGGGTCTTGCAAATGGACAAATGAGCAATGCAGATCATATGTGTTTCTTATTGGTTGTGTTGAGTGAGATAAGTTCCAGTAGAGGAGGCTCTAACCCTTTAAAAGGAGAAAACAGCTCTTATTGGATCCAAGGAACTGTACTGTCTGGTACTGGTGTACTGTAGAAAATAGTTGAATTCCTTGGTGTTTAAGCTTCTGCTTCTGCTAATCCCAGAAGACGATGTTGCAACAACTTTTTTCCCTCATACAAAAACTGTTACACATTCCCAGCGCTATTATGTTGTTTTTATTCCATAACATGCACATTTTATTTTATATAAACACTCTTCAGGCGCCAAGCTTTCTTTTTCTCTTTTCCTTTCTCCTTCTCTTTTTTTTCTTCTCATTTAAATGATTCATATGCATTTTCTCCCTGTGTGGGTCAACTTGAAGTTAGCTCAGAGGATGTTCAGCATGTATTTAAACATTAAAAAGACAGCCCCAAAAAGTGCTTCTGACTGGGCGCTTTGCCTAACGCATACGGAACTCCTTAATGAAAGATGACACCTGATTGGACTAATCATTGTCTCCACTGAGTCCACATCATCCACATGTCCCTACGCTTCAAAGATCAAAGCTGCGTTTTATCTGCCTTACACCGACATCACTCTTAAATAATTAAAAGTCAGTAATAATAATTAAATAATTAATAATTAAAAGTGTAATAAATATAGTCAGGGTTATGTCTTGTTTGCTGTGTGTTTGTTTGCTTGAGTTGGACTTTGAGTTGGTTTTCACTTTGTAGATCAGTTTCCTTTGTCAGTGTTCATTGGTGTCACACCTGTGGCAGTGTGAGTTTTTTTGTTATTTTTGGTTTAGTTACAAATAAAAACTGCCGCAATACTTTCATCCTTGCTGCAAACAATGCTGTGACATACACCGATCAGGCATAACATTATGACCTAATATTGTGTTGGTCCCCCTTTTGCTGCCAAAAAGCCCTGACCCGTCGAGGCATTGACTCCAGTAGACCCCTACAGGTGTGCTGTGGTATCTGGCACCAATATGTTAGCAGCAGATCCTTTAAGTCCTGTAAGTTGCGAGGTGGGACCTCCATGGATTGGACTTGTTTCAGCACATCCCACAGATGCTCGATTGGGTTGAGATCTGGGGAATTTGGAGGCCAAGTCAACACCTCAAATACATTGTTGTGCTCCTCAAACCATTCCTGAAACAGGCAGGGCGCATTATCCTGCTGAAAGAGACCACAGCCACCAGGGAATATTGTTTCCATGAAAGGGTGTACATGGTCTGCAACAATGTTTAGGTAGTTGGTACATGTCAAAGTAACATCCACGTGGATGGCAGGACCCAAGGTTTCCCAGCAAAACATTGCTCAAAGCATCACACTGCCTCCGTCCCATAGTGCATCCTGGTGCCATGTGTTCCCCAGGTAAGCGACACACACCACCATCCACGTTATGTAAAAGAAGATGTCATTCATCAGACCAGGCCACCTTCTTCCATTGCTCCGTGGTCCAATTCTGATGCTCACATGCCCACTATTGGCGCTTTAGGTGGTGGACAGGGGTCAGCATGGGAACCCTAACTGGTCTGCGGCTATGCAGCCCCATATGCAACAAACTGCAATGCACTGTGTATTCTGACACCTTTCTATCAGAACCAGCATTAACTTCTTGAGCAATTTGAGCTACAGTAGCTTGCCTGTTTGATTGTACCACACGGGCCAGCCTTCGCTCTCAACGTGCATCGATAAGTCTTGGCCGCCCATGACCCTGTTGCCGGTTCACCACTGCCGGTTCCTTCCTTGGACCACTTTTGATAGATACTGACCACTGCAGACTGGGAACACCCCACAAGAGCTGCAGTTTTGGAGATGCTCTGACCCAGTCGTCTAGCCATCACAATTTTGCCCTTGTAAAACTCACTCAAATCCTTACGCTTGCCCATTTTTCCTGCTTCTAACACATCAACTTTGAGGGCAAAATGTTCACTTGCTGCCTAATATATCCCACCCACTAACAGGTGCCGTGATGAAGAGATAATCAGTGTTATTCACTTCATAATGTTATGCCTGATCTGTTTATATAGTGTATGTTTGTAATACTTATGAAACTATCATAGTTACAAAATGTCACATTAATTTCACTGCTTTTTGTCTCAATTATTTTTTGTATATTGTTGAATTATGTTTCACAATATCACATGGATATCTAAATTGATTAAAATATCAATACAATAGATAGATAGATAGATAGATAGATAGATAGATAGATAGGTCAGAAAACTAGTTAGTTCTGTAAAAACGTATCTAATCATCTTTTTATAGAAAGACAATCCATATCCACAAAATACACTCCTTTATATTGCTACCACAAAGTTTATGGCAAGAAAAAAATGTAATAGAGTGCAGCATATGTAGTGCTATACAATGTTTAATAAATATGCAGTGTTCCCCTCATTAACTTCCCAGTGTGGATTAATTTAATGAGTTGCATAAAATGCAGATGTGATTTAATATGCTGCAGCTCCTTTAAAGAGAGAGATAACAAATTTAAACATATTTGTAAATCATGTTAAAAGCATTTTTCAAAAGTTCTATCCATTTCTTTTGTGTCAAATGTTTTGAGTACGGGGAAAATTACTGAGTGTAGTCCTGTATTTAACATAACAGACTGTTTCTTTCTAATGGATTTTGTCCTGACCTAATGATTTTCTGTTCCTGATGCAGGATGAGATGATTCAACAAACACTGGTGAAATAACAGTTGAGGAAAGTTGGCAAATTACATTTTGACAAACAATGTTGTAATTAACAGGAATGTCTTCCCATACTCCCAAAAGCAGGTGCGAGTTGTGTCTAAATACTAAATGGATGTGACTTGTGGATGTGTGTAATGGATTCTTCCAGTTTGAATGCCATCAATATTCTCTGTGACCTGAGGGATACATCTGTACTAAGGGCCAACGCAAACCCTATTTTGGTGTTAAAAAAATTACTGTCAGGATTTACTAAAGATAGCGCTGAAAAGACAGGGACAGAGTTATTTTTGTGGCTAACCTTATTGCATATGCATTTGTAGGAGTTTCCCTTTCAGACACAAAATTTATGGGGGGAGACTATTTAAATGAATCATGCAAGGTGATTTACTAATGTTTGCGCTAGTATATTTACTGGTATTTATGCCATTATTTACCGCCCCCCAAAAAAGCATGTCTTAAACCAGATGCTAATTTGTGTTGCTCTTGGTAGATTGCATTGGTAATTATGGAAATGATTCGGCTGCGTCTGTTTTTTTTCATTTGCACGTCTTCAGTAGATCACGTGCTGAACTTTCCACTCCCATCTGCGCTTTTTTGGAATTGCGCTCTCACGCTAATTTTCCCTGTTTAGTAAATCTGGCCCTAAATGTCCTTGATGAAGTCAAGAACTGTCACAATGTCCAATGACTTTTAACATAATATGAAATGATTTGAATTAGTTATAATTATATGTATGTATGTTTATTAACTAAGCATATGTATATTACAGTGACGAACAGTGACTTTTTAACTAGGTATGCTGGGTGCCCGTTATGTCAAAAATGCACGTGCAGCTACATTGGATGGGTTTCACGTTCATTCTAGACAGTGTTAGCTGCTCAGTTGCTTACTCTCATGACACATAGCAACACAGCTAAAGATTTCCTAATATGTTTGACCTTTTATTGAAAGTAGTCTACATTTACCTGTTGATGCCTTTACAAGTACCCGTAAAAAAGCTGTTGAGTTGTGCGGTGCACAAAAGGGACAAAAAATGCTGTATCTTTGTAAATCTGCTAGGTGGCACTGACGTCACAGAAACTACATGCTTCACCCTTATATGCCGCATCGGCTGAGGACACACATCTAAATCAGAGATCACAAATCAGAAACACCATGGCAGTCAATTTAAACATATGCCATAAGTAGGGTTTTTTTTTTATTAAGAGTTAAAATTAAGTAAAAAATAATCAATATTAGTAGCCTATATAAGTAAAATATAATTATAATAAATGTAAGTATAATAAAAATAAAAAGTATTCTTTAAAATATGTTGAAATAATGCAAATTGATAGACTGTAATGCATTGACTATCGATTAACAGCCTCGGATAGTTACAGGTCTGTCTGATAGGTCTGTCTTTAACAGTTTATACGTTTTCGGTAAAAAGAAATTTCCTTATGGAGAAATATTGTGAAAATAGTTTCAGTTATTTCACTTGATTTAGTCTATTTAGTTTTATATCAAATACAATGTGATGTATGTTGATCGAAATCTGACAGTAACAGCACATTTTTCCTCTTAGGTGAGCGATTCGTGGACAACTTATCCTGCAAACCAATGAGAATGCGGGACAATGATGATGATACATAACAACAGAGCATAGGCGGCCAAAGCTGCTGTGGATCTGCTTGCCCGGAACTCTCAGTAAGTGGTAGATTTGAAGAAAATGACCGTTGTTTGGCAAATAAATAAATGATGAAGAGTTACATACATATTACCAACATCTTATCATGTAAGCTTTATGGTACACCTTAAACAAGGGAATTTATAATAATTTATAGTGTTAATGTTAATTAGCGAGTCCACAAATAGCTTGCGTATGCAGAGCATTCGCAGCTTATATAGACCATACGCCACTGGTATATTAATTTTATGTATTTATGTTTTTATATTTGATTTAAATGTACATTTATTTACAGTCATGATGATAATAATTATGGAAATGTTAGAGAATTTAAAGTAATGAAAGAAAAATACAGTAATGAAAATATCTAATTCTAACTTTAATTTGCAGCCTCTAACATATTGTTGTCTAGAAACCTGTGTAACCCAATGTATTTAAGCAATATCCAATACTTTATTTGACTTGCAAAACATTTTTACAGTATACCCATACAGGTTTTACACACACAATAAAGATCACATATGCTATATCACATTTACTACATATAAACTACATATTTTTTTCATACAGTACAGTATTAAACATCCATATTCTGTGAGTCAGTCATGAAAACAACACACAAGGGGAGCATATACGGGGGCACTGAAAGCAGAATTGTGAGAAATCACAACAGCACAGAAATGTAGATTCCAGTCTGTCTTCTTGAAATGCCTGATGGTTTTTGAAGTCCACAAAACATCAGGAGCTGTGTGTTATATCTTAAGTGAAAGGCACTGAGAAGAGTTTGTGTTTTTGAGCCAAAAAGGCCTATGGCACGTTCAACAAATATGATACAAATTGGTGCACTATGACTTTAAGCATTTGTGGCATGTTTTTGCAGTGAAAACTATTAGATATGTTAGGTAAATAATTAAAAAGGAACAATAAAATGCTATATAATACAGTACATTATTTGCTTTATGACATTATTTGCTTTATTAAAATGTAACATTCCTTAAAATTGTGATATCCAAGAAGTAGGCTAAAATAATTAAAAAATCACATTCTATTGTTCTCAATTTTCATACAAATTGCAAAGTTGCAATTTGTAGTTCAACCTTGAGACAGAGTAATTGTAAGAAAAAAATATGGCAAATGCTTTATATATATATATATATATATATATATATATATATATATATATGAATTTATAGGAAATCAGTTACTATAACCAACAATATTTCCAAACTAGCCCCTCCTGAGTGATAACTTAACCTAGGGTAAATCTGCAACCCGGTTACATTTTCCTTTTATGTTTATTACTACATAATTACAAAATCACACAAATCAGGGTGCAGACTGTATTTAAAGATTTAACAAATATAGGCAACAGAGTGACAAAACTTGTATAAATATAATATTTTGTTTGACCTCGTGGGTGTCAAGGAGAGTTGATGGGCAGGATCTAATACAGCAGTCATGTATTTAACTTTATAAACAAGATATATAAGATATATATAAACAGAAACACAGGAGAACGTCTCGGTAATGTATGTAACCCTCGTTCCCTGAGGAGGGAATGGAGATGTTACGTCAGTGACTGATGAATGGGCGTTTCGCTTAGAAGCCTATCACCTTCGAGTTCTACAAAACGATCTAATGGCAAGGAATTGCCATTGGTCTGCAAAATTTGCATAGTGTAGCTCCGTCCCACCTTGTGGGTATATAAGTAAGGACGCTGGAAATCTCGCATTATGTTACCTGCTGAGGTGCCAAGACTGAACTCCCGGCCGTTCCAACGGTACAGCAGATGTGGCAGAGGGACATATCGTCTCCGTTCCTTCCTCAGGGAACGAGGGTTGCATACGTAACCGAGACGTTCCCTTTCGTTCAGTCACTCCGAGTTACGTCAGTGACTGACGAATGGGGGTCCAATCTAATCACGCCACTCTGCTGTCTTCCAGTGCCCTGCGCAAGTCTGAGCTTCCTGTCGTGAGACTAGCACGGAAGAAGGACTCGACTTAACACAGGAATACCAAGGTACACTGGGAAGCATATCCCACATGGAAATATGCAACACAATGCCTGCCTGCAGGGAGGACTTAAGAATACACATATGACTCGTGAGCGGGATGCCCCAGGGGTGTATAAATATACTCAGAGCAGGCTTACAGTGGAATACACATGTGGGGGTTGCCCAGAGGGGAAACCATGCACATGGAGGCACCTAGCCTAATACGAGGGCTGACTGAGTGGGCATGCACTCTGGTGTCGGCATCAACAGTGCTGGAGGAACTCAGGGCTTCAGGGGAAACTCACCTGTGGAAATATCGGACGTATCCAGTCCGTGGAGTGGAATGGCAAGCAAGCGATGACACTGAGCAGGTCCTGGTTACTGGCTACTGGAAGCGAGTACACGGGAGGACACTGGCTCCACCCGGAGATTATAGAATCTCGTGAATGTGTTGGGTGTCGCCCAGCCTGCAGCTTTGCAGATGTCTGTTAGCAAGGTGCCATGCGCTAGAGCCCAGGAGGAGGCCACACTCCTGGTGGAGTGTGCCCTCACCCCTAGGGGGCATGGACGACCATCGTCTGGTAAGCCAAGACAATGGCGAGAAGAACACCATGTGACGAAGAGGTTCCACTTCAACGCATAGGCTTGTCTCGTGGACAAAGCCCTAGCGGAAGTGATGGTATCCGCAACCTGTGGTGGTAGGGTACTCAAACCTGTCGCTTCCCGTCCAGGACCCACACGTGTAGGTTCCATAGATCGGGACGTGGGTACCAGATGGTGCCCCGTCTCTGAGAAAGAAGGTCCTTCCTCAGAGGGATCGTCCAGGGAGGGGCTGTCGCAAGGAGTATGAGTTCGGAGAACCAGGTCCGGCCGGGCCAATATGGGGCAACCAAAAGGACCTGCTCCTTGTTCTTCCAAATCTTGCACAGTGCTCACTGGGGGAAACGCATACTTGCGGAGGCCCCGCGGCCAACTGTGCGCTAGTGCATCCGTGCCGAGGGTTCCTTCGGTCAGGGAGTAAAACAAGCGGCAATGGAAAGAGTCATGGGAGGCAAACAGATCTACCTGTGCGTCGCTGAACTGTTCCCAAATCAGCTGATTTGTTGGTTGCCATGCCCATCTTGGGACTGGATCGCGAAGCCAGTGCTGAAGTGGCCTCATATGAAGCAGTCTGAGCGGCGTGACCACAGCTGCAGATGCCATATGCCCCAGGAGCCTCTAAAATAGTTTCAGTGGAACCACACTCTTGCCCTCGATTTGTCTCAGGCAAGACTGCATGCACTCACTCGTAAGCATGCGCGTACATGGCGACCGAGTCGATTTCCATACCGAGAGAAGAGATCCTCTGCACGGGGAAGAGTTTGCTCTTTTCCCAGTTGACCTGAAGGCCCAGACTGGTGAGATGCTGGAGCACCAGGTCCCTGTGTTCGCAAACCTGGTCTCGAGAGTGACCTGAAAGTACGTGTCCTTCAGGTCGATCGCTGCAAACCAATCCAACGGACGAACACATTCGAAAATGCATTTGGCTGTCAACATCTTGAATGAAAGCCTGTGAAGGGTTCGGTTCAAGACGTGCAGGTCCAGAGCCTGCCCCGCAGCTCTATAGGACTGCACCCCTCCAAGGCCTGTTCAGTGATTTCTTCCAAAGATTTTTAAATTTTGGCGCAATTTTTTCTCTAAATAATGTTGATGTGGCAACTAGTAAATACACTAAGTTTCGTCATGCTGGCATGTGTGGAAAGTTTTAAACCATGTGTGTTACAACTAACCCCATGTTAGGTTGTGCCCCGCTCTCCCCTATGTATGTATGAATGCAAGCATTTCTGGTCCTTTTTTTTACCCTATATGTGTAAAGTGCCCTGGAATTATTATTATTATTATTATTTAAAATATATATATTTTTACTTGATTGCTTGCATGAGTATGAATTAACAAAAAAAAAAAAAAGATTGGCCAGTTATTTGATGAAAGTGATAGCGATCAGTTATCTGCACACATCTACAGAACTAAAAGGAAGGAAAGAGTAACAAAGCCTCTTTTTCCGGCCGCCACTTTTGGCTTTCTGCGTGCTAAACCTCAGAGGACTCACTCAAATGACTGAAGGGCTGTGTAGCAGCCACTTGCGGTCAGCTTTATTTATTTAATTATTAATTTGAAGCCTCACCACCAACACTTTGGATGGACCCTAATTGATGTGAATTGACGCTGCTTGCCATAGATAATGGCTTCTTGGGTGACTCTCTCTACCCACAGTTCATTCAGTGTCGCCACACAGCAACTTAACTGCCCTTAAAATGTCGGCCCGCAACATGGGAGCTGTTGGGCAGACGGGATTATCAGTCTTTGTTATCGTGGAGTGTCTATTATGCACAGGCCTTCTATTCACAATGGACCTTAAAGAGTGTGTCAGAGCAAGCCACATAGCAAACTAGCCCACTGACAAACACACTAACATAACCAGCTCTTGGCCACAATGCACAGCACCCCAGTGCAGGTAAGAAAGCGGATATTCATTAGATATATATTTGTGAATTATTTTGGTACATGATTCAGAAAAGTAGTTGATCCTGTTGCGTTTTTAGAGGTCACAACCCTGATTTGTTGCTTCAGTGTTGGGGATTAAGTAACTAAAATTAGTGACACTAACTACATTTTTTCAGTTGCATGACCCTAGCTGAGATACAGAAAAAAGCTGCTTTTACCAACAAATAAGGGTGCATCAATGTCTTGTATGTCACATTGCATTGCCCACACAGCAGTTGAAAGCTTTACATCTGACGCAAAATGGGTCTTCTTAAATGTCTCTCTTGGGAAGTTCGTTTTAATTATTGTGAACTAGGCTAATTAACAAAAAATGATTGAACGAATCATTTGAGTACTTGCACCAAAATGTTCTTTTCGTAATCTTTTGTGTAGCAAAACAGTTCAGTGCTTTGTTTGTCACTGTTTTTGGCAGTTAAATAAATCCCATGTTTGATTAGTTTTTTTGTGTTTTTTAAATTAGTTTAACATGTCAACCAATGTATTAATCTCATTGTTTTTGTGCCAAAAAAAAAAAAAAAAAAAAAAAAAAGATATACTCACATATTTAAAAAGTTACTGTAGTGTAATTACTTCAGTTTATTGACACTGCTGAGTTTGGAATTTTGGTACCGGTATGAAGTTACTTCCTGTCATAGCTTGGTTTTAAAACAGGAACTATCAGCAAATTGTGGGTTAATGAAGCAAAGATATTATAAAACCCTGAACACTGTGACACTTTTGACAGTGAACGATGTGGCGGCCTTTGCTCATAAGGTGTAGCAGTGTTAGCATGTCAAGCATGTAGTTTCTGATCAGCCCCTGTGCTGGTGCGAGAAAAATGATTTGGTGTCCCTGCGGTTCCTTGAGGAGAACTGAATTTTCTGGCGAAAGGCAAGCCTGCTGCGTGTCTAATTTATTCATTATTCTTTCCCCTCTCTCTCTCCTTCCTTTGCGTTTTCCTTCTTTTCTCTTCCTTGTAGCCACCACTGAGTTAATGCTTATTACAACAAATTATGTGTGAAACTTCTAAACTCTGTGTTAGGAGTGCAGGGGATAATCCACTTTGCGACCGATTGAAGAGATCCAGCCTCATGGGGTGCGGACATGCTCACTTCAGACGTACTCTTCTGAAATCCCACATATTGCCTTAATATTGTGTATTATCTCAAATTCCTAAATCAAATATTCACTGACCCGGTCCTGCTGCTACAATTTAAACAATACGAAAATCTTTAATCAAGACTGACTGCATGATTATTTCACTGGATGTTTGTCAATGCATGATTCAATAACTGTTGAGTGCACAGAGGGAGGACAATTGTCTTCAACAACAGGAGAATATAATCCAGTTTAAAGAGTTTATGGACACTGCATGGGGATTTGTCCAGAAGTGTAATTGTTGAAAAATTGTTATTACTTCTATAGATATTTTAGGAGAAATGTCTTTTTTTAAAAGCAGATAAGTCATGTGGTACCATCTAAATTAACTGAGCTTATTCAAGTCAAAAATATTATTTATTATGACCAAGTCAACCAGACTGTATTTTGTTACACTCATAAAATAATATTTTTAAAGATCAAGGTAGAAACAGCTTCTTACCTCCTTAGTTATTCCTATTCTGTTTATTTTCATACCTTTGTTATATTGGGTGTGTTAAATATTCAAATCTTTTAAACATGAAAGTCATAATATTTAGTTCTTTTCTTACTCTCACAACACTACAATTAAGTGAATTTTAATAATTTCTCTATTTTGATTTGAGTGGATATTATGGAGTGGACTTCTTGTTAACATGGACTTCTAACATGAAAACATGGCATTTTATTAAGAAATTATATATCTATTTCTATCAAAATATTTCCAACAGAACGTGCGTGTGTGTGTGCAGTCCTGGTATTCCCTATGCTATGGGGCCCAAATGTCCCCACAAGGATAGTAATACCAGAATTGTTTTTTTGGGTAACCATGAGGAAACAAGCTTATAAATCATACAGAATGATCTTTTTTTTTATCTAAAATAGCAGAAAGTTTTCTGTGATGGGAAGCTTTAGGGGTATGGTTGGTGTAGGGGGGTAGAATATACAGTTTTCACAGTATAAAAACCATTACACCTATGGAATGTCCCCATAAAACATAAAAAACCCAATGTGTGTGTGTCTGTTTCCAGGTAAACCCTACGCTATGAGAACAAAATGTCCCCACAAGGATGGCAATATCCGAAATCTTTGGTCCCCATGAGGAAAACCTCTTGTAAATCATACTAAGTGATGTTTTTTGAAAATGTAAAATGGGTAGGTTAGGGGTAGGGGATAGAATATACAGTTTGTACAGTATACAAATCATTATGTTTATAGAAAGTCCCAATAAAACATGAAAACACAACATGAGTATGTGTGTGTGCGTGCATGTGTGGGTGTGTGTGCGTGCGTGTGTGTAAATATCCAATATGTAATAATCAGTTTTTTTTTTCTCTCCATGTTTTACATTTATAGTTATTTCTGTAATATCCCTTTAACTAACAAAAGCAAGATCCTTCATTACATCATCCTTCAGGAAGTGACATCATTTTTGGTGGGAAAGCAATACATCATGCATTTTAACAAATATCCATGCATTGTAACTTGATTTATGATATTATGTGGGGTTAATTGGCTTGCCACAATTTAAAATGTTCAATTCTTCTTCTTTTTTTTTGTTGAATTTACAGAAATCCATAGACCCAATAAATCAATATAATCAATATACTAAGATGCTAAAAAAATATCAGAAATTATATGACACCCTCATGTAATATAAATCCCTAACTACACCTAGCAACACCTAACTTAGCTCTTACTTTCATCAATTTAGCACTATTTTTATTTTGGCTTATTCTGGCCTAAACTGTAGCATCCACATGTCTGATATACTGTAAGCATATCTTAACATCCTGGCTTTTTGGTTCATGCTTTTCCTGCTTTATCGTCTTAAAGGCATTTGAGTTCTACCTATTTCTCCTGATTGTGAACACACGGCCCTGTTAGAGGACTGAATGTGATTTATCTCTGTTTGCTCGGATTCCTTTTAAATTGCTTAATGGTTTGAAACTCCTCTCTGACAGCAGGCCATTAGAGACTGCTTGTATGGAGATAATTTGTGGTGAGGCAGGACAGTGGCCATAATGGATGTCTTGTGTCTTATGTAATTGTAACCTGAGAGGTATTGAATGCACTCTCTCATGAATACTTTGCGGTCATCAATGTGAAAACAAAGACTCGCCTGGCTGCCAGTGGTGCGCCGACCATTTTACCGTTGTCTGGTGTCTATATTTATTAAACGAGGAAGAGAAGAGTGAGAAAAATGCACTTAATACATTATTTCTGAATAAAGGATCACAAAATATCTGATGGTCAGTTACGGTCTAAAGTTAAATTTTCATTGTCGTTATCTAAAAAAAAATTGTTTATCTATTTTTTTTTTTTTTCTAAACATATTTTGTATTTGTTTTATCAGGTTATTCTCACAAATATTGGTGATTTATAATTTGAGGAAATCCAGTCCAAACTGTTTATACCTCTCAGACATCTGCAATTACTTCATATTTTATATTGAAAATGACAGAAAATACAATGAAATTCCATGTTCTGCCAGTGGTTTGTGGATACTGTATAATGTAGGAGATTTTATCAGGACAGATGTTTTGAGTGGGATCAGATGAACCCTCAGACCAGCTGCTGCTATTGGTTCAGGGCTGGCGTTCAGGGATGAAGAGATTTACAGTGAGGATCTTTCCAACACATGAAACTCTGCTGACTCACATACTCAGCTGTCTTGGGAAGAAGTTTTTGACTTTGGCTCAGTTTAGTTCAGAGTCAAGAGTTCTTGCAAATGGTGGTAACTTCTTTTTGTTTAAAGTTCCAGTGTATAGTATTTATGAGGATCTATTGTCAGAAATGCAATATAATATACATAACTATGTTATCAGTGGAGTATAAAGACCTTACATAATGTACCATTATGTTTTTATTACCTTAGAATGATCCATTTCTATCTCCATACAGTGAAATCGCCATTTTGCGCCGTCATGTTTCTACAGTAGCCTTAAACGGACAAACTGCTCTACAGAGTGCTAGTCACTCTCTGCTCTCTCCAACGATTACATTTTTTGTCCTGTGTCGGCCACCGTAGCTTCTCTATCTCTATGTGGTCCGAAAGGGAGGGGGGATGCAATTCAAAACCTCACCGCAAGATGTCGCTAAAAATCACACACTGCACCTTTAACTGATCACACATTACTGTCGCCCTAAGAGTCCTTAACAAAATGTTAAAGAAAATACATTATTTTTAATGCTATTTCTAATAAAGTCTAAGTTAAAAAAATGTGCACAACCCAAATAGTCTTTTGCTATCCCTAGCATTTGTAAACAATAGATATTTGTGGTTACTTAAAGGTTACATTATTTAACTCAAAATGAACAAAATACAATTAAAGAGTCGATACATCAATCCTTCTTCCAAAATGTGTTTTTGTCTTATCCTGATTCACTATGGTGAGCCTTTTATACGTGTTTAGGTAACACATTATTTTACAGTGTCATTGTTACAAGTTACATGTAGTAATTACTATAAATTTAGTATAAATACATGCAACTAAACTTATGACAACTAAAATATGACACTAATCCTAACCCTAACCGTATAGTAAGTACATGTAGTTAATTATTAGTAATAAAATGGGAGTCAACATTGGCTTGGCTTTCCGGGGATGGCAAGAATGGAGAGATTTGAAATGTTTTAAAGGTGTCACGGAAATGGCATTTTTATTATGAGGTGAGTAAAGTATTTTATTAAACAGATAAATTGCCATATTGCATCCTGGTCACAGCTGAAGATAACACATTTTACAAGCACTGTCATATACAGTGTTTCCTACAGTATTTTGTGAGACTGTGGAGGGTGGACCTCATTTCTCCTAGGGGGGTCCGGGGGCATGCCCCCACCCCCGTAAGAAAATTTTGTACATTATAAAGATAAATCCATTAATCTGGTGCACTTTGAGATTTCTAAATTAAGAGCTCCAACCCATACTCAGTGTGCAAATTGAACAAAGAAAAAGTCTGTTCACTGACTTTTACCTGAACTTTAAATGGGACTCTAGGGCTCGTGAACACCTGAACCCGCTGTTAAAAATAAATCATCCACCCGTCAACCACCCGAACCTATGATATTCTCTGATTTAGATATCCGCACATGATCATCACATTACAATTAATCAAATTCTCAGTCTTAAGCATGATGCTGTGGTAACATATCAAGCTGCAGTAGGCTGCTTTTAAATGAACATTTATTTAAAATAAAAGTTCTTCTTTGGCTAAATTACATTTCAGTAATAGCCTAAACACAGGCTTTACTCCCTTCAAACTTAAATTGGCACGGTTTCATTAGGCTACATCATTGTTGAAAAACACTCTTATCAGAATAATTTCTGTTAAGCTTGTGTATATTTTTAGTTAAAGCTGTTAAATTATAAAGCGATATCTCATGTTGGGTTTTTCCTTTGTGTTTTATATAATGACCACTGGGAGGTGCTCTAGACATGTTTTCCTTGATTGGTTTTCCCTGAAGAGAAATACTCCGAAAACAATTCAGTCCAATTTGGTGAACTGTTCGCGAAATTAGAGTTCTGTGTCTTTATTAAAATCAACACATTAATGATTTATCTCTCATCCACCTGCAATTAATTGGAATGTTATTTTTTGTATTACTTGGCCCACCCGACCCGCGGATTATCCGCAGACTGCAGATATAACCGCGATCCGCGCATCATTATCAAGCGGTTTGAGAATGGACACAGGCCAGTAATGTGCAACAGAACCGTGTCGGTGAAAAGGTGTATCTGAGCATGTGACTGCCTGTCTGAGTTGTCAACAGTCAGAGGCGGCACGGAATTTGACTGAGGCGGCCGCATATTAATTAATATAATTCCCTATGCAGGAAAAGCCCTGTTCATGTTCTAAGTCACTTGATATCAATCACTTGATAACATTAAGATATCTTGCATTATGGATTCTGCTCTGGATTCTCGCTGAAGTGTTTTAAAGGGCCATATCATACACCCGGCACAATGCGACGCCATGTTGTTTAAATAGCAAATGCACTCGTACCCATCTGTTCGCCCATGGGCGTGTTGGTCTGAAAACAAGGTGTGTTCAGGCGCATTGTTGGTGCATTGTTATTTTGAGGCAACTGAAATTGACCAACAAAAACCTGGTCTAAAGTCAATAGTCGCAGTATTTTTTTGTGTTATTTAAAGGGCACATTAGTAATATGCGTCTATAGTTGGGTACACAATGTGCGTACATTTGCTCATTACACACACGGCACACAAACATTTTTAAATATTAAAAATAAAAGGATTCCTCTTTGGAGAAGCGTTCAGTCTTTTCGCTCACAAATTCAGCCATGTAAATAGCGAATCTGCCATGATGCAAGCGTAACTGGCTTTTAAAGGGAATGGGAGATGAGACTCTGATTAGTTTACTGCACTTTACACCTAAAACACACCCATTACTCATTAAGAGAATAGGGACAACAATTGTGCACCATGCGCCTGGCGCGCCAACTGTTTTTTCCGTCATTTAACTAGCAAAAGTGGATTCGGACACTCCTAAGTACACCTGTGCCATACGCTTCAGACCATGCGCTCAGATCGTTAAAATAGGGCCCATAATTTTCAATTTGCCTTCAAATTGTCTGTGACTTTGCAGTCAGAACGCATGCATAAACACACTGAGGTGGAATGCTTATGTGGACGACGCAAGTCTGAATTCAATTTATATACTGTACATTTCCCAAATGTGCACCCCCATTCACTCATAATTTCTTGTCCTGTTTCTGTCCTTGTCGAAGATAAGAATGTTCAGTTGTTGGGGACCAAATTTTAAAGTTTAAGAATTTGATATTGAAAAACCCATATTGATCAAAAACGAATCTTAATATTAGGGGTCGCCAAGAAAAAAAAAGTGTCACATTTAAAAAAAATATTTAACACAATTTAAGATATTTAAGACTACTCACCAGTCAAAAAAGCAAATGTGACATTGATCATTTGTACAACAGGTCAGATTTTCTTGCTTTCATTGAACCAAAATCAATTTGTTTAGTCAAAGATACTGAGGGATGCGTCTGATTAGAATCCAAGCCGCTGATGATGATGAAATATGTAAATAAAGTGAAAGTGTTTTTTGATCATTCCCATCCATCTTTAATGATTCAGAGAAACTGTGAAGATTAATCGCAACCTCACTGCAGCCAAATCATTTACAGGGGTTAATGTAGCATGTGCGAAGCAGTTCTACCTCTGTGAAGAGAGTCGTTCGGTGAAGGTACACTCCTCTCTTTGTATGCTAATGAGTTAGTAGTTTTTATTTAAATCAATCACTGCAGCGTGATTAATTAAAGCACAGCTGTCACTTTGAATGGCAACCTGAGGGAAACTAAAGTGCTGCATGTAGGACACGCTTGATATGTGATCTTCCGGGCCGATAGGTAATATTCAGAGCTTTTCTTGGTATGTGGTCAGTGAGTTATGGCACACTCTATCTCGATGTGATACTTTGGTGATGTGAGATGACTGTTGAAAGCTTGTCACAGTTTTATAGTGTGTTTTATCTTCTAAGGGTCTCCTTTAGATTTATTCCTCGGGGTTAAAGTATCTTATTATGACAGATGTGATTTCAGCTCGAGCCTCTGTGCTCAGGTGAAAGAGTTGTTTAGTGCAATGTTCATGTTTATAGAGACTCACAGGTGGGATGCATATTCATCCTGCATTCTAAAGCGATCAAAACTAGGCTAATGAGGTGACCCAGATACAGCACATTATCCATGCATATGAATCAGACCATCATTAGCCAATTCAGTTATGTCAGGAGAATTTCATCAGCTGGATGTGCACAGTTGCTCTTACTTCTCACACTGGCCCCTTTAATTAAGGCATACTAGTAAAACGCTTCCAAAAAAAAAAAAAAAAAATGTGAGTGTGTGAGTCCATATACAGACCAAAGCAGAACAATCATAGTGATGCTTTTTTTTTTTTGCTTCTGCATTGCATATTTTCATGAGACATCAACAAAACAGAAATTCTGAACTTCAAAACTTGCAGTGTATGAATTTATATAATATCTGTGCAGGTGTTGTTGCAGTTAGTAGCTTGATTCTGAAAGTTTCTGAGGGAAAACAAGCCAGGTGTCCAAACTACTGCAAAACTAAAGAAGAATCTGTATATGCTGCAATATACTTTTAAAACATGGTCTAATCACTCAGAATTTGTGGAAGAAGAACTTACTTAGACAACAATATGTATAATATAATATACTATATTATGTATAACATATACGGTAACACTTTATTTTACAGTGTCATTGTTACACATGTTACATGTAGTTACTGTAAGTAATAACTATAAAGTATGCATAATTACATGCAACTAAACCTCAACCAAACCCTAATCCTAACCCTATAGTAGGTACATGTAGTTACTTAATAATACTCAGTACTTAAATGTATAATTACACTTTAACAAAGACACCTTAAAATAAAGTGTAACAATATACTATCAGACATATGTGACCACAAAACCAGTCATAAGTCACACAGGTTTATTTGTGACAAAAGCCAACAATACATTGTATGGGTCAAAATTATAGATTTTTCTTTTATGCCAAGAATCATTAGGATATTAAAGTAAAGATCATGTTCCATAAAGATATTTTGTACATTTCCCGTCGTAAATATATATATAAAAAAATCTATTACTATTAGTAATGAGCGTTGCTAAGGACTTCATTTGGACAACTTTAAAGGCGAGTTTCTCAATATTTAGATTTTTTTGCACCCTCAGATTCCAGATTTTCAAATAGTTGTATCTCGTCCAATTATAAGTATATTGTCCTAACATAACAAACCATACATCAACGGAAAGCTTATTTATTCAGCTTTCAGATGATGTATAAATCTTAATTTCAAAAAATTTACCCTTATGACTGGTTTTGTGGTCCAGGGTCACATATACTAACAAAAATCATTAGCTTACAAGTTTTTAATCATTCCAGTTTTTAACTCTGTAATATTTAAAAACCATTATGTTTCTGCTTTAAAGAGGTATTTCTATGATTATAATTTCTGTTTCATAAATATGCAAAATATGAAACTTTATAAACTTGATAATCTACACAATGGCAAGAAAATTAGCAGGATGGAAATAAAGAGCTCAAATTAAATCAGTGAGGGATTGAGAGTTAGCTAGGGTGTCAAATGTTGATCATCATACCAATTTCTGTATTTTTTTAAAAGGATGCAATGCTTTAGAATGTGGCATGTAATATCACAATACATTACAGAAATCACATATTTTGTGCATTTACCATCCAACAAAAAAATCCTGGATGATGTCATTAAGAAACTGTTTTAGTTAAAAGGACATTGCAAAAAAAAACTAACAGGATGGACATGGTACCGAACAGATAAGATTTTGGACAGGATGGGCAGAAAATTACTGTAAAATGATGTATCAGATGTTTAAAAAAAAAGGGATTTATGTATTTATTTGTATTTATGTAAAGTTCTAAGTTCTAATTCAATGCTGCAATTCAATAGATTATACTACAATTCAGTAACTCATGTCAAAGTATTTTCACTTACAAGAAGTGTAGCTCAAAAAATGATTTTATTTACTAATATATCCCTAAACATAAGCAGAGGTCAAGTCGTTTTTTTTCTGATCTAAACTCTACTTTTACGGTTTTAAGGACACACGTAGAGGCCCATAATTGGTTTTAAGCATACTGCAGAGGTTGGCTAAAATCAGCTCATATCATTCATGTCATAAAGTCTCAATGCGTTTCAGAGCATACAGTGTAAATGAGCCTCAGGCAAACTGTTCTGTTCAAAGACTGGTTCAACACTGCAGGACCCTACAGGGGAGAATGAGGTGAACTCCTGAATATGTTTCAAAGAATCTGTAGAAAACTCTAAATCGGTTAACCCAGAGGCTGAGGATAATAGATAGACAGACACCATAAAATTAGATCCCCAAAATCAATTACACAATTTAAAGAGTTCTAAAAACAAAACACTGTTAACTTAGAAATAGTGGGTAATAAAGTGCTAATTACTTGTAGTTACATAGTAGATAATTTTCTTTAAATTTGGCACTATTTTAAGAACATATTACATATTATATATAATATAATATAATATATATAATATATATATAACATTTTATTATTTTACCACTGGACTATATTATCTCTCTTCATAATTATATACACTGCCGTTCAAAAGTTTGGGGGAAGTAAGACTTTTTTTCTGAAAGGAATTAATATTTTAATTCAGAATGACTCACTTTGAATCAAAAAGTGTCATGCATCAAAATGCATGTTTCTACATTACAATTAAGAGTAACCTGTTATCAGAGGTGACTGTGTCATAGTTCATGTCAATATGTCAGAAATATACAGTTCTAAGAATGTAGAAATCATGCAGTGAGCTAATATCATGAGTTAATTTAGGTAGAAAGAATGAGCTTGGTAAAGCAATTTATTACAGGTTGTGATCATAATATGGAATACATCTATAAGGTTGTAAAAGATTTCTATTTCAAATGAATGCTGTTGTTTTGAACTTTCTATTAATCAAAGAATCAATACTTTAAAAAAAAAGGATGTCCACAAAATTGTTTAAGTAACACTGTCGTTTTCTACTGTGATACTAATAAGTAATGTTTCTTGAACAAATTAGCATATTAAAATGATTTCTGTAGGATCAAATGACACACTGTAAAAAAATAAATAAAATAAAATAAATAAATAATAACAATAAATAAATAAATAAATAATCCCGTAAAAAAAAATGTAAAAAAAAAAATATTTTGGCAGCTGGGACGTAATTATCTTGTAAAAATACAGTATTTTTAAAGTAATTTAAAAAAATCTTTAAAATTTGTATTGTCTTTACATTTTTAATGTTTAATAAAGGATATTTACTTATTACCTATAAATAAGGCTAAACGCTGCTACATACAAATAACCAGCCTCTTAATTGCGAAAGAACACTTATTATTAGTTTTTATTTAAAACTATACTGAAGACTCACAAGAATACACTACATTTTAAAATATATTAAAACAAAAACGGATAATATTTGAATATTAGCCTACTGTTTTTACTTTATTTTTGATCAAATAAACACAGCCTTGGTGAGCATAAGAGACATTAAAACATTAAAAATCAGTACAATATAGTTATAATGATTATTAAAGACAGTTAGGAACTAAGTATATACAAATGTTTGAGCAGGATTTTTATTTCAAAAAGAATCATGCAATACCATACAAAATTAAACTTATGAGCAGAAGTGTAAATGAACAAAAATTCTGAACAATAAATGAAATACAAAATGCCACTGGTACCAGTGATTTCTGAGAATGGGGATGGTGCAGTTTGTAGCCGAAGCTGCCACCCTGATTCCCAGACTCACAACAGAGATGTAAGCATGGAGAATTTCAGCTCTGCACTCTTTCAATGGAGAAAATCAGAAATGTATGTTAATGTATGATAATCTGTGAAAATGACATGCAGATGAGCATTTGAATCTACAATACAGCATAAGACTGATGCTACATATGCATATGGAGACAGATGCCATGGTAGAATGCACACATACAAAGAACAGTGAGTAAATTTATCCTGCACAGTTGAGACTCTTGGCGTTCTTTACTACCTTTAACCTCTGCCATGTCCATGGCATGATCTATATTTAGCTGACATATAAACAAACTGTCACAGAGACAGTTCCTTATCGGAATGGTGAATGTTAAAAGGCCAAAACTCTAGACTGCTTTGCTCTTTGAGCGCGTGCCATGGTCTCCAGGGTAAAATTCAACACCAATAGCCAGCAAGACAGTCAGAATATAACCAAAAACATTTATAGAAAGAGAAGAAGCCTGCAATAATACTTCAAAAGTTACATCAAGAAAGTATAAGGCAAAAGGAATTGACCAAATGAAGCCCTCATAAAACCATAAACATCATATTCCGTCTTTTTAAAGGTTTGATTCCTGTTACACTCAGGGAGTAAACAAATGTAAACATTTAACAGTAGAGGGCACTACACCATCATTTACCAGCCTCATTCACTCAGCATTCTCTGATCAGAAATAGGTTAGCCGCGAAAGCCAGGGTTTGTGTTAGGTGAAAATGAGAACACAAAATGTGCAAAAAATTCACTAAAACTCCTTTACAAAACATCCTAAATAAATCAATTCCTGGATACACCAGTTAAAACAGGAGCACAGACCAGAGAGTCAACACAAACTTCGGCTACACGGCAGAAATAATGAGATGTAGAAAATAGATGAGGCTACGCATGATCCGCTTAAACCGCCATTTAACTTTGTTCACAGGACATTAATCATATGTGAATGCAATGTAACTGATTGGCTTTTTTTTCAGTCCAATTTAAAATGTGAAAATAACTGTATAATCGAATGCCATTAGTTGCCATTCTGCTTGAGAAACACCTTCTAAATGTCAAACTAATACCTGAAGTCTTTGATTAGACACCAGACCCTTCGAGACACATGAGATAAGGGCACTGTTGTTTATTTAAAGTCCTACAAACATGAGTTGTAAAGAAAGGTTCTTGATTATTTATAAACATGTGGACAGAGTTTCATTTCTCCCTGTTCCGTCCGTGCCCCGTCTAGAGCAGCAGGCTTGAGCTGCAGGAGGTTAATGTTACAGTCCAGGCCACATATGTTAAAGGAAACTACCTGCCTCCATTCATGTAATCAGACATGCCTGCACAGCAAGACGCCAACGAAACTCACTTTAAGTCACAAGATCGCAAGCAAAGCAAATCGCTTTAATGTTCCTCAGCAGTTCCTTTATTAATGATGGATCTTCAACCTCCCGTAATGCTTCATGTGATCGGCTGCTTCCTGCCCTCCCCTCTCCTCATGGCAGATACATACTTTCAGCCAGTAAAACGTCAAACCCTGAATCACTTTCATCCAGTACATACATTACTGAAATGTACAAAATAAACGCATTGACAGCGTCTAAAACATATATGTATTTACATATGTACAACTTTTGAGACGTATAAGTGTCAGGTGATAAATGTCGAGATGTATAAGTGTAAGATGACAGGTCAGAAATGAAATCCCACATAGCCGGATTCTGACTTTGCGTCCACATAAAGTGTACTTTTTCAATAACACCAGAAAAAAACATTTTGAGGTTGTTGTTAATACATTGTCAAAGATCAAGGAACATATGGCTCAAGGGATAATTCCAACATGGTGGATGTAATAAGTCCAGGAATTTATTTATAGCTGAATACACAACTGCATACTGCTACAGACCATGCGTCATCAACAGTTAAGAATTATGTTCTTCATTGACCTTAAGATTTGTGATTTCACAGCATTATTTGACTCAGTGTGTGTGTGTGTGTGTGTACTGTCTTAATGATTCCGATGGCCAGTCTTTTGAAATCACACAAAACTTTAAAAGTAAACTTTAAAATGAAAAGTCTGATTTGGTAAATGTGCTAACTGTGTTAATTAAATATAAGGACCTTATATTTATTTTAATTTATTAATATATTTAATTAACCCCATGTAATACAAATACCAACCCATTAATTCCTTGGGTTTAATATTCTACGAACCTCAAAGAATTCATAAACAATTGTAGGTCTCCAAAGTTGATAATAAATAAACTAGATGCTCTTTGAAATTGTAAGATACATTGATATTGCAAGCAAATCTATATGAGCTAGAACTACACTGTATAAAATAATTCCTGTAGAATACTAATTAGATCACATTGAAATTCCTGAAAATCGAACCCGTGACCTTGGCATTGCAAACGCCATGCTCTACCAGTTGAGTTACAGAATCAATAACCTAAATAGAGGACCATGGGGCATCTTGATCCTCTAGCATCTCTTTCCTGTCGCTTGTGAAAGCAGCATTTAGCTTTTCTAAAAACAGATTTGCCTTCATTCAGTTTTATAATTTAAGGGCCAGATTTACTAAACAGGGCAAATTAGCATGAGAGCACAATTCTAAAAAAAAAAGCGCAGATGGGAGTGGAAAGTTCAGCACGTGATTTACTGACAACGCGCAAATTTAAGAACGGACACAGCCGGATCATTTCCATACTGACCAACACAATCTACCAAGAGCAACGCAAATTTGCGTCTGGTTTAAGACATACTTTTTTTGGGGCTGTAAATAATGGCACAAATACTGACTAGCGCAAACCTTAGTAAATAACCTTGCATGATTCATTTAAATATTCTCCTCCCATAAATTTTGCTTCTGAAAGGGAAACTCCTACAAATGCATATGCAATAAGGTCAGCCGCAAAAATAACTGTCCATGCCTTTTCAGCGCTAATTTTTCACTGCCTGTCTTTAGTAAATCCTGACAGTAGTATTTTAAAAACCAAAAGAGGGTTTGTGCTGGCTCACGCTGTTAGTAAATCTGGCCCTAAATGTTTTACATTTCTGAATGTCACCCTTTAACAGAAGTTTCCTTTGAAGCACTGAAATGTCATTGCAGTGACAGCCTCTCATTGAAATTCAGTGTTTCTTTGTCTTGTTCAATCATTTATTATTAATTCAATTATATTTCTTATTCAGATCGTGAGTGGCTCTAATCTGGGATATTATTGAGATTCTGAATTATTAAGAATACCATTAGAAATCGCTCACCTTGGGGAAAGAATTTGTCGTCTTTGGGAGTTTTATGTTCATCCATTAAAAGTTCCTCACATTGTTGGAGATTTGGAAGCGTTTCGAAACCCACGACAATGGAATCTTAACATGGCTCCAGTTTTGTGAACAGTTTAAGTTTTTTGGCCACCACAGAACTAGTTACCAACACTTAATGTCTTGCTGTTGAAAAATGTACTTCAGAATACAGTGTGACAGGAAAATAAAACTCTCCTGTAGAAGTTACATCCCAGGTTTGACTGGCAGAGTCCTCAGATGGCCTGTTGCACCCTTGTCTAAGCGTATTTGGAGAATGATATCGGTTCTTTGAGTGCATTCTCGCTGAAAGGCTTTCTTCCACATCCAAAACCACTTTTGTTCTCATTTTGGTGCCCATGGCTGCTCTAAAGCCCTGGAGAAACATATTCATTTTATACTGTTCAACCAAAATCCACATTCACAGCAAACGTACCAAATGCCACTACTGTGTGGACCTTGTCCTTTCATAACTTTAGAAGAGAAAAAGTAATCAAACTGAGAACTAAAATGTATGTGCTCTTTATTGGACCACATTACCTATTTAACTTCTTTTAAATATGTAAAATGTCCCTTTTCACTTGGAAATAGGTTTAAAAAATTAACATTTTTCATAAAACATTTTGTGCATGTGTGTATTTTACGTTGACTTGAAAGCTGAACTATGGAATATTTGCACCACTACAGAATTGCAAAAATAATGTTTTCTAAAATTCTTGAACACGCCCGCCCCAAACTCACACCATTGGTTGAGCCTGTTGCTATGTCAGGCTGGTCAGGATTTTTAAATAAACAGAGCAATATTTCAACAGAGCCAAAGTGCTGACACTTTTCGTGAATTAACCTACAAATGACTTGCTTAGAGTTTTCTCTCCATGTTAAGCTGGGATAGGAGAAAGTATTTACATCCCCCCAAAAAAACAAACAAAAAAACACTTCAGTCTCTTACCTGCACCAGTGGTGATTTTAACCTTCTTAGGATGTATCTTTATCTTCTCTCCCGTGTATTAATTCATGCTGTTTATGCTTTAGTAATGATTCTTCGGTGGGAAAATGTTTAACGATCTGAAGACCTTAAGAAGTATTCAAAAGCATGATGTTTTAGAGACATTACCAAGACCTTTTAAAATTCTTGGCACTCTTGTATGTTTTTTCAGGGAAAGAGAGGTGAGATTTGGGACACTCATACTAATTTTCCCTCTCTGCAGATGAGAAGTCCGATTAGCTGGATGAAAATGAAAATATTTCTCATCAACATTAAAAGAAGAGGAATAATTTTGAGGTTTTGATATGGGGTTATAAAGAATTAGAGCCGTGTCTGTCAGGATGATTGATTTCAGTATGTACAAGAGGTCATCTTTCATTTCCAACCCACTGAGATAAAGTTGGGAATATGACAGTCTCAATGGCGTTTAAATCAGGGATATATCTGTAACTTGTCTATAACGCTGAAACTAATCCCTAGAAGCAACACATTTGTCTCGGATGAAGCAGTAAAGCCGGTGCGAGAACAGTCCACTGCCTTATTAATGAGGTGTCTATATTGCAAACTCATATTCATGTTCTTTTGCCCTATCTATTTTTGCTGCAAAAAGACATTCAAAATCATATTTATTACGATTCTTATTAGGTGGCTTTCAAAAATATATAACTGAGATAATTTAGATTCATGGTGTTTATTTGGATCACGAACAAAACAAGGGCTTAAAAAATGTATTTAGCTGTTAAACTGAGCGAAAAAATGCAAGGTTAAGGTTAAGACACACTAGAAGTACAGAGTCCATCCCTGCGCCCTGTGGTTTACAGTATTTGTTAATATTGGTTCAGCTGGAGACTGCAGGAGCGCGTAGTGCGGAAAGCGCAGCTCAACCCCTTCCGCCCTGCAGCTAGAGCAATCCAGGGCTGCCTGTCACCACGGTGAGTTCCTCTGGGCATGAAGACATGAGCTAATGGAGAAGGAGCGAGCGAACACAGTCTCCGGGGTCCTGTACACACACAGGGTGAAATAGAGGTTATGGAGCTTCTTAAATTTTTAACCGTGCATCCTTTCCTACACTGTAATTAGGCAGATAACCTGTTAGGCGCATGGGGTTCTAACGCAGATGCGTTAAACCTGATCGAAGCTCCTGGCAAATGGAGAACGAAGTCTAAATTAATTTTATACCGCTTGGGCAATAGAGATTCCCCAATTAATGGTTTAAAAAAACCTAAGGAAAAAGAAAAACAAGAGAAAAAAAAACTTTCCCTTGTGAAGGAGACATGATTAATATTTTACTTTGGTTGAGTACAAAAGGGTTTGGTAAAAAATTTAGATGACGCATGGCCGTCTGTGGCATTCAAATATCAAAGCTGAGCAGAGTGATTGGTTTTATACTTAATTAACATATAAATAGCTTTATATTGCATGCAGTAATATTCATATTGAAGGATTTACACTCAGTTTGTCATCTTAGATTTTAAAATGCTTTTCATATAGCATGTTGAAATCCATGTGCCAGTGTGACATTTGCATAAATGAAAAAGAAAAAAAAAAAGAAGAAGAACAAAAAAGAAAAAAGGCATTAAAGGTCTTGCATTTTAGAACTGCTCCTGCAGATCTCCTATAGGAAATAAACAGGGATTACACAGGCTTCAACCTGATATATATGAAACGCATTTTCAAATGCTCAGATGGTGCGGATGGTTTTTGTGCTGCCACTAGAGCACATATATGACTTCAAACCACAGAATTCATGACATACAGCCCCCTATAAGTGCCATCTCCTGTCCTTTTTCCACAGACAGTTAACAGGAACAGCAGGTGATGAGTGTGTGAGCTCTTCATGTGCCGTGAACAGCCAGAGTTCATGTGATTTGAGCCATGTGAGGGATGTGTTGTGTTTTCTGCAGTTTGGTGGTGGCAGCTGATGACATGCTTTAGTTTCAGCTCAGGTACGAGTAACTATGATATTATCCAGAAACTTTATCATGATAATTGCAAACCCGTACACTGGTCCATTAACTGAAATAATCATAAGTACATGATTAGTATAATAATTAGTATTATTATTAGCACATCTTATGGAATTCCCCAACATGAACTCATTAGTATTCTTATTTATTTTGTATTTATTTTTATTATTCTTAGGTATGTGTTCATAAAGTGTGGTTCTAGTGAATATTACACACACACACACACACACACACACACGTAATGAACGAAATGGTGGCCCTACATGTAACATCAGCAGTGTTTCAGATACATGTTGAACTTTGAAGATAATTAAATTCAGCTAAACTTTGTTTAGATGTTCATTGTGGATACGTCAACTTTTTAGAAAGCTGTTAATGATACAATGTAAATTTCAATTAGTGTGTTCACGTGTACAACAAAAGATAACTATCAAAAATCACCTCATTAAAAAAAAGTCAACTACAGAAATCAATTCTGTACATTTTGAAATTGTAGGGTTTTTATTTTCTCCAGTTCTGACATCAAAACATACACAGACCGCTGTCTGTCCAAAAGTAAAAGAACATCTACACTTTATGTACCTACGAAAAAGATCACCCAGGTTTCTTCTGTGACTACTTGAGCCAACAGTCAACTACCATGAATGAACCAGCTATAACTTTAAGCTATTTAAAGCAGCACCTGACAGCAAGTCATAAAGTTTGCTGTCCTTGGTAGTCGGTTGGTTTCAAGGACTTGCTGTACATTAAACAACAATGCCTGTGGGACTGTTTCTATGGTGAACAATGTGTGAACTTGTCTCCACTCCACTTCTTCAGTGTTTTTAATTAACGCTGATCACTCTTATACTTGCATACAAATACAGACTTAGATCACAACTAAGACGTGCGCGAGCTGCTGCCATATGGTGCTGTCTGACGTCCAGAAATGAGGCCAGTGGTCCTGTCTGAGTTTTCAAACTGCCCACAGATTGTTCACAATGCAGCATGGTACATTTGCACTGCCCTGATCTACTCTGCCATCCTGTATGTGTGTGTGAGTCACCTTTCTTGGTACATTTTCTTCTTGAGTAACTTGCATTAGACATGCAAACTCTGGTTCTACTTTTCCGTTGCTTGTGAAGTTGATTTAATTGTAGATATGGATTGTTTTTAAGGGTCATTCACACAGAAAGCATTCTTGCATTCCAGCTATGCTATTTTGTTATTTTTGCACTCCATCTTGCTGTTTTTAAATGCAAAAATTCATTGTTAATGCCCCTTTAGGCAGGTTAGTCTGCCACGGAGCGCATATGAAAGGGAAAAAAAAAAAAAACGTGTAGAAAAACAAGATTCTGTGATTGCACGGTAAGTCTTCGTATCCCAAATTCAGATTCTTTGGGGAAACTGGTTTTACCAAGAACCGTTCCCAAGTGTTCAAAAGCATATGGAAACACTGCCATCCACTGAGAGTAACTCATCCACGTACCCTCCAAGCCATCTGTTCCGTGACATGTACGGCTAATTCACATTTCAACAGGAAAGTAGACCGTTGAGGTGGACTAATTTAATCAATGACAAATTAATAAATTCGTGTAGAGCAAGAGAAGGACAAGGCTGTATAAACTTGCGCCGCGCTGATGGCCAGTCTTTTGTGGTACAATAAAATGAGGTTGCGTTGGTCCACGGTTGTAAATTATTAATTGCTCTCCAAAGCAGGAATGTTTGCTAAACAGTGAGGTCTTCTCTAGTTCAGTTCTTCTGCTCCGCTGCTGCAGAACCCTCGGGACGAGACGACTGAACATTTCTGAGAGCCTGTTTACGAACCGTGGACCGTCTGTTTCAGAACAGAGCATGCAGAGACTGTGAAGATGCTTCTAGTAGAGATGTGATATATGTATATGTATATGTATATGTGTATATATATATATATATATATATATGTGTGTGTGTGTGTGTGTATATATATATATATGATGAGTGGATTGACAGATTATATAAGACATCAAAATGGGATCACAATGCATTCTCAAAAATAATAGTTCAAACAAATACTAAATGTCCATGTCATTAAAAAACAAAGTTGTATTCTTTTTTTTACCACAACAGTAGCATTTTTTGAAGATTTTTAATCCAGATTTGTTTCATACAACAATAGGTGGTAAAAACTAAAAACCATAAAGTAATCAATATGACTGTACTCCAAGTAGGGTAGACTGTTTTCAATACATTAACCACTTAGACATTTGGAGACTTTCTAAGGATGAAAATGCTATATGACCACCCTCACCCTGAGGAGAGAGCTAGTTTTTACTCCTGGGATATAATATTATCAGGTTAATAAATGGTAAATGACAGAATTGATATAATCTGAATCAGAAGATTCCCTTTGTTTAACATAAATTTCACCAAAACATTTAAAGCAACAAAAAATATATATATTATTATAAATCAAATACATTTATTTATTTATTTTTTTCATATTTTAGAATAAATGTTTCCTCTTTCCCCCACTTCCCCCACAAATTAACATGCATAAAATATAATGGGGCGGAGAAAGGTAAAAATGTAGAAGTAAATTTGGAAGTTGAACTAATTTGGAAGTAAATTTGGCAACTTTGATAAAGTTTGACAAAGTTTAAACTGATTTATGTTACTATAGTTTTACAAACCAGTTCACCTACTGTTACTTACAACTCGCTCAGTATTAGGAAAAATAATGAACGAACTATGACTTTAATCTGGTTTAGCTATGATAATCTATGAGTTTAACTTGCGCATTATAGCCGGAACTAGTTTCTGTGTTTCTTTTTTTTCTTTTTTTTTACAGTCTTTGATGACTCATCAATTTGTGTTTGCATGCACATGGCGACTGAAACGCTAGGTTAGCATTCATTTACATCGTCCTACAAAAGCCACGGTCCTCGTCATTCAACTGAATCCGGGTCATGTATAAAAATGTAAAAATTTCTGTCTTGAATTCTGCCTTCCACCCCACATGCTTTAATCATGAATTGTGGGATAACGTTCAGTGGGAGAGACGTCACTCTGCTGCTTTCCGCTAGAGTCATGTGACACTAACTTTGATCTGCCGGAGAAACGGGTGAAAGCTTCAGGAAAAAAATTACCAATGAGAGTGAGAGAGGGAAAAGAAAACATTGCCCCAGCCAATTATCAAGAGTTATGTTTTATTCAGAACCTGAGCTGGGCACCGTGAATCTCCTGTACATTTATGGCTGAAAAAATGAAATGCCTCTTTCATACCATAGCGTTATTTTTCATTTATATTACACACTTGTCTTTCACTGATTTTTGGGAGGAGGTAAAGTATGGACACGTTAATGTAGCTTCTGTTTTAGGTGCAGCCCGCTCAGAAATTCAGCCAGTTTAAGAATAGAAATTTCAGATATGACAATGCCGATGTTAGGGAATTAATCTACGTTTGGGGAGATGTGATGTTTTATGACATACACATCCTGTCTGTCATTCATATGGGGAAAGACTGAAAAAGTGAGCTTCTCTATACCCTTACCCTAGCTTTTTACTACAGAAATTAGAGTATTTTAGAACCAGGTTTTTCTACCACATCATTCACCCGGTTTTCAAACACACAGGTAATGCCTCAGAGCAAGCAGGCAACAGCACTATAAAGCTACAGATGTGCTTTTGGGTGAAACTACAGACATAAATTTCTATGTTCTCAGGAGACGAAATGCATGGAGTACATTATCTGCTCTTAGATGTGCAATCCATGTCGTTTCACTACTCTCATGCAGACGTTTGGTTGACATGTTGAGTAGCAGCAGCTTTTTTATTGGCTGTTTTTATTATTTGTTAGTATCTAGAGCATATAATATACATAATATGATTGCTTTAAACACTAATTTTAGACAAAATGTACTGTATGTAACAGAAAATGTAAAGACAGTATTGTGTAATTTTTTGGTGTAAAAGTTTTTGGTAAAATTAAAAAGTTAAAGTTTGCAATCAGCCGACGGCAATAATCTTAAAATATTAACCAATTAATTAAAATGTCTACAAACATCAAATATATTTGTACGTACATTAGGGAAAAAAGAGCATTAAATGAAAATATTTGTAATAAAGCAGCGCAGACCCGAGATCACATCTCTGGCATAAAGGTGGTGCTACAACACTGCTCTTACATGTGTGTATTGGTGTGTGTGTGACCCTATACACTCCCGCACACACACTCTCACACATGCGCCAACACAAATCCTCACCCAAACACTCTCTCAGTGTGCGAACATTGTTTTAATGTGGGAAATATTTTGTAAATTATTGCCAGTCTAAATGTGTCTGATTCATTAAACGGATAATTAGGCTCAGTGTTTTCATCTCCATTTCTCTCCCTCACACACACACACACACACACACAGATGAGACCACTGTGCCATTCTAACAGTTGCTCTGTGCGTTTCATACAGAACATTTTAAAATGTGCCTTGTTTTGTGATAAATGCTACTATGATTACAACACAATAATTATTTAGAATTTAGAATTAAGTCACCTTTTTGCTCTAAAACTAAATGTACTTTTGAAATTAATTTGTTCACAAGGTTGTTTCTTTAAGTTTTTATTTATTTTATTTTATTAATCTATTTTTTTTTTTTTTTTTTGGTCACAGGTTTTGATTTTTATTAAAAATAAAAGATTTTTTGTTCAAATGTGTTTATATATATTATTATTTTACTCTTTAATCTTTTTTTTTTTTAAATGAAATAATTTAAATATGATTTAGCAATTCTAAATTAGCTGAATGTAACATTTAGCTGAAATGTAATTTCCACCACAATTTGAAATGTAGTGGAAATGACATTTGTTCAGGTCCACAGGGCGAAAATGGCACTAGCAGTGATATTGATTATAAAAATAACACATTCAGATATTTGCGCATAACTTTGCTTTGTTGAATGCATAACAGAACTTCTGCATTGATTCTTTGAGTTTGAATGGGTAGCAGAAATAAAGCAGTCTGTGTGTAAACAAAATTTCACCTGAAAGAATGGAGCAGAAATTCCTGTGTGATGAAAGCGGCAGAATGATGAATGTGCACTTCATGTACTGAGAAGATTGAGTGATTCTGTCAGCACACCATATGCTTACAATTTATTCCTGCAAACAGACCAGCCAGTTGACACGAGCTCTCACAGCAGCACTGGCCCCGGACTCACAGCGACACTGAACCACAGTGTTCATAAGAGAACGACCATAAATATGTGTTCATGAGACAAAATTAGTCATTTTATTAAATAAATAAATAACTTCCCTGATAATTACAAAGTATGCATGAAAAAAGTGAACCCAACAACAAATATCAGATTAATTTCACAGTATTAAAGTGAAAGATTAATTACTCATTAATTATGAACTAAGATATAATTATGAATTTACCACAGTAATTAACGAAATCACTATAAAAATAACTAGTTAGAATAGATTTGCAAAGGGGATGGTTGACAAAAATGTACAGTTTGAAATGTATTCATTTATTTCATTTATTAGTCTTTTTAAAATAAAAACTCAAACACAAAAATAAATACTTTTTTTATGATAATGATATTAACAGAACACGCTTCCTGGTAATCTCATCAGACAAATAATGTCTTACGTTGGGAAATATTTTACTAGCTAAAACAGCTTGATGTGATTTACAAAATCCAAAAATCACTGACAGTTTATACATTTACCTTATATGTTTGAGGTATACATGAATTATGAAAGTTTATAATTATTACAATACATGTGACATTCACTGAATACACAGAGAAATGTGGTAACTACTTTCTAAAACAGACAGTCCTCCCTCTGATTTTTTTTCTTTCTGATTTTGAGATATGATCCACTTTAAACGTCCCTCACTACGTGAAGGAGGAACATTCTTCTTTGTAAAAGACAAAAACACCATATTGCCAGTTAATCTGTTCAGTGTGGGCTGATATTTCCGTATGTTTTGTTCAGCGTTAGTTCTGTTTCTGCAGGATGCTGTAAAGTGTTTGAGAAACAGCTGCATGGTCACCCTGATGTATCTGTTAGCATGTCCAATTGAGCTGAAAGCTTTAATTCCCCATGTCTTGAGGTCCATCCGTTTACGCTTTTCCTGCTGTCTCTGCCAGTAAATACAGTTTTAGAGACAGACGGACCAGCTTTTGCTAACAGGAGGTTTGTAAGTCATGGGCGGACATCAGTTTCAAAAGCCTTTCTGGTTGTTTCGTCAGTTTTTTCTGGATATGACATTTTATGTGCAGCTGACCTCTTTAAGGGTCATTGTGTTTTCTTTGTAAAGTCACTTTTGATTTTGGTTGGTCTTTCTTCATAGCTAAAGTTGTGTTTTATTATATGTCATAAAACTGAACACAGCAGGAAGTTCAACGCTCGTCTGAGGATTTTGCATTGTCCGTTGTCTATTTTTTCTTACCATTGTCTACTTTACTCACATATTCACATTCATCCAAATGTATACAATTGATATGACAAATATATATAAAAATGGCTGATCCAGTGTTCTGAATGATTTGTTGAAATCTTGAGTTAAAATTTCTTGAATTAACAACTTAAATTTCTTTCTTTCTTAAACAAAGCAACAGTGACTTATACAGAATACAAGTATACGTTACCTACTTTTATGCTTTTGCATCCCTTGAAAGCTCCAGTTCTGAATCTTTGTAATTACAGGAAATATATGTATTCTTGAAATGTGTGTGTGTGTGTGTGTGTGTGTGTGTGTGTGTGTGTGTGTGTGTGTGTGTGTGTGTGTGTGTGTGTGTGCGCGCGTGCGTGCGTGTGTGTTCCACGGAAGAAAGAATCAGATAAGGGTTTAAGGGAATGAGGGTAAATGATGACAGAAGTTTCATTGTTGGTTGAAATATTACTATAATGCGAGTAGGTACTGGTTCCTCTGAAAAAAGAACCAGACCTAAACATCTGCAATATTATTATTGTGGTAAATAATGTAATATTGATGGGAAAAAGCAACAGAACCATTTACAAAATTATCTTCAAAATTCATCGTCCTTGCATTGTGAAACACTAAATTACTGAAGCATAAACTGACTGGTGTTTCTTATCTAAAATCCACACAGTTGGGATGCTATTTTTTTTATTTTTTTTTTATCTTGGGACTCTTGAACGCATCAATGGTGAAAGATTTTACAGCATTTAAGGACGAGTAGGAACAGATTAAAAGATGTTCTCCACCATTTGCTTCTTTTCCATGCTGTTAACTCTCCCGTCCCTGCAGGCTACTATGTCCAGCAAAGATAAACTTCTTTACGGGCCAAACGCAATTGGTTTTTATTATCTAAGATATGATTGTAGTTTAAAAGATTCCTTTAAAAATCCACAACCAATCCCTCCCTTGCTATTGTGAAGATGACTATATTGACTAAGAGATCTCTACTCAGTTAAAACTCACTTACAGTGATTGTCATATAGAATGGTCATATTGAATTCAGTGGGAAGATGTTTTAATATTCTTTAATAAAGAACAACTATGTCCCTCACTCAGAATTGATTTATTGAAATTAAATCAAGATCCTTGATGAAATGTTTGTATTCTAAAACAGAACTGACATATTTTCTTTATGCCTTTAAAGAACAAAAATATAAATAATAAATAATAATAATAATAATAATAATAAAACTATATATATTGCATTGATATACCTGTTGTTAACATGCAACCATTACACTACAACTGTAATATTAACAGGAACACTAAACTGTGCAATTGGGATATATGTTGTTTAAAAATGAATTTCCATATCATTCTAATCAACGCCATTGGTTTTGTGATATTTTGACTGCAGCAATGTACAGAGATTTTATAATTTTAAAAAATGAGTGATGTGTATTATGTGTGATATGTTAACCTCATTCCATCGTTGTAGTTTACATATTTGGAGATCAAAAGACTCACAAGCAAAAATGTTTTGTGTTGTGTTGTTGCTCAATACTGACTGCAATTTCATTATCAGACTGCAGTCTGAAGTTATTGTTACTTCTCCGAATGAAAAAGTTTTGAATGTGCTATTTTACAAATATGAGAAAAGCAGAAGGTTTTGTTTTCCCTTTTCTTCCACTCTCTTTGTGCTCAATTCATTTCTGATTCAGACGCATCTCTCACAGCACGTAGGCATTGATATCGCTCATGTTGAGCTACTAGGGAATTTCTATTTGTGTTAGCACTATAGTGGGTTTTGCCACTTGATCATTTGGCTTTATATTTAGAATAACATGATTTGACTGATTATTTGAGTGCATGTGTGAAATCATCTTGCTGTATTTCTTCACTTACTAGGTGCTCAATATCTGTTTTTTTTAATCGCTTTTAAAACAACTTTAAGTGATTCAGTTAGAAATCCTTAAAGCCAGTTAAAATGTATGAACAAAAATATCTTGCTATTTATTAGTGAATAGTAAAAAAAAAAAAAATGCTTTGTGTTCCAAATCAAACCCTATAAGCTCTTAGCAGGGGAGTTCTTGAAGGGTTTAAGTGTGTTTATGTGTGATCTCTCACACATCTTTCACACCTTTTTGCTTTTTCAGTTTCATTATTCAGCTGTTGATCCATGCCAGCATGAACTAGGCCAAAACCAGAGGCAGGAAACCCTTTTTAAACTGTCTTGCAAGTTAACATTTGGCTAATGAAAGGTTACTGGAGTATTTGTCAAACCAAATGGTACACCGGAAAACCGACAAAAGCCTTACAAAATAATTCAGTCCATCTCTCCAGAATGTGTTTGTGGTTTTGTAAAGAAATTCATTCTGACCTGTTTTCTTGTTATCATACTTTTTTCTTTTCTTTTTTTACATACACACAAACACTGACACATATTGTTGTTCATATTCACACTTTTCACACCTTGACATCTGCTCATCTTCTGCACTATGGTGGTGTTTAGCCGTTCATCACAGCTGGTGTGGAGGTCAGCCGACGGCCCTTTCGCGAGAACTTCTGATCACTGCGCGGTAATTAGCACCTTGTTGTTCTCAGAGGTGCCATAGGCAGAGAGCAGAGAGTTGATGCCACTGTGGCGGCTGAACCGGAGAAACTGGCCTAAATCCAAATCCACTTTAACTGCTCTGTTAATGCTCTCAATGAAACCTGAGAGGTGAAGCAAAAATGAATTTTAGTCAGCTGGTGTATCTTGACTGATCAGGGATCTTTATGAAAAGAGAGAGCTTCTGGGGCAAGTTGGGCTGTACTTTTTGTGTCATTGTATGCTTGTTTCATTTTAACTGAAGTGACCGAAACCTTAGATGTGGGACTTTGGTAGAGGCATTATTAGTCATAGCTGACATCGTCCCAGATGTTAAGAGACCACCTCGAGCTCACACAGGCAAACCCATGGTGGGCATCTTACCAACGCCTTATGATCAGTAGTGATGCCATAAAGATATTAGTAAAATACTATCTTTCCGTATACCTATCCGTATACCAAACTCGTTTTTTAGTTGTGACAGAAAAAGAGAGAGAGAAAGAGAGTGAGAGAAACTAATTAAACCACAATAAATTAATAGTAGAGGAAATTGTCATAATTTCTCTTAATCATAGAAGCCCACCATGCGTTTGGTGCTTTATCAAATAAAATAAAAAACAAAAATTGTCACCCATTAAACGAAAGAAAAATCACAAGTCTCCACAGAGTGTGTTAATTTACTCTCACCCCAACGGCTGACCTGCTGAATAGACAGTTAAATTACCTCCACTGCCCGCTGCCCCACTCTCTTTGATCCAAATAATTGGACATTTGAATAAACCAGAGAGACTTTGCTAATTCGCCGGCTGGTTCATCTTCATTGTGTGGACTTTATATTCTACCTGAGTGGCTTTAACCTCTTTTTCAGATGGGAAAGTATTTAGTCTTCCTAGCACAGTGAGTGTCCCTTTCAAATTAGATCAATGTTTTCAAAATAGCCCAATTTCTTTTGAAATGACTCCAGATATTTTACATTTTATCTTGCACAAAAAGCCAAAGGCACAAGCTCGATATACATGATATTTTTGTTTTCCACACATTTAATGTTGTATAAAACTAGAAGCCCAAGTAAAAAACCTTCTGGTGTGAAATATGTACTCCTTTCCAAGAAAAGGCAACCAGTCTAAAGAAAAAATACAACATCTTTTGTCACCTTTAGTAAAATCTCATTTGATTTATCAGGAGCCTAGAGCACAGTGAGAGAAAGGAAACAGGCCAGTAAAATAGAGGAAAGATTCTTCCATTACGTGCTTCCACACCCCCCCCACCCCCAATAGTTTTAGTACTCGCAGTGTAAGCCAATGTGCACTGTGCAAAGCTGCCTGTAGCCCACATAGACCCCAGTAAAATGAGACTGGTCAGGTCTTAATGTAACCAACAAAAGCCGGATCAAAATCCATACAAACTCAATTAGGAATCAATTTGAGTTTGTGTCAGACAGTCTGGTGCCAACAGAGAGGATTTTCTATTAGCTTATGCACTAGAAAAAACTCTTTTCATTTAAATATTTCACATGGGTTGCCTGAGAGTATCTGATGCAAGCCACTTTTACCCTTCTTCCTCTGCCTGCCTCACGGGCCAACTCATATACTGGGTATTTATAGAACAGGATGGATGCTCTAATCAATTCCTTTCTTTATTTTTAAGAGGAGAGACATTTCGTCATGTTCCTACTATCCTTTAAATGATGCCACCTTGTTGACATGTACCCATTGTGCTGAGATAAGACCATTTGCGACCAGCTGGAAGAACATCCAACATTATACCAAGAGGCAGCCATTATGAGTCCACAAAGACCAGACTCGTCTCGGATGTCCCTAGATCGAGCTGTAATCTGATTGGTTTGCTGCCCTAAGTGACAGCAGTAAATCCCTCCCTCTGATAGGCTTTTCTGTGGACTATGAACTGATTCAACATGCTGCTCAGGTTGAGTATACTAACTCAGTATACTGATGAGAGTGTTATTCAAGTTGTTAACACATCTTTATGACTATGACGAATTGAGAGCAATCAGGAACAACAACACTGACAATGACCAAACTTTCTCTTCAGATTAATGGGGCAAAAGAGCCATAGGGAAAGAAGATAGAAATGTTAATTATGCTCCCTGTCTGGTCTGTAGAGTTTGTTTGGAGGACATTTCGGTTATTCACAAGCAGGTCTAGGAATCTAGTTGCGGATCTGTTGGAAAGTCAGCATAAGTGAAGTTGGCATGACACTGTTGGGTCAATAACCAAATATAATAACCAAATATTTTGGTTACCAATTTTCTTAACCATTAGGCAAATGTAGGCGACCCCCAAAAGCCAAGGGCCCCTATAATGTTCAGCACATACACGCAAGCGTTTACTGTGATTTTCGTTACCACGACAAATGTGCTTCTTGTGTATCCTGCTCGTAGCAAATGAAAATATCATGCATCTGAATCTAAATATCGAGCAACAGTGCATATTATATTTTTATTGTTTTGACAATGACACTCACTCGTTTCTGTGAAGTAGAGGACACATGCGCAGTTACTTTCCACACTGGCATTCAACTCTGACACCTCATTGACAGTGCTTGCACATATGTACTGTTTTTTTTTGTTTTTTTTTTAAATAATCCTTTAGTGTGTTAATGTACATTGTTGTTTTTTATAATTTTTTACAGTTTCATATAAATTTGTAGTTAAAATAAATAAAAATAAATGTGTTTTAAAGTTTAAAATTACAGTGAAAATTACCCCAGATCACCACATGTCCAACCTACTCTAATACTGACCTGTTTTAATATGAATACCATAACTGCACTGGGGTGAAAATTCTGATATTGCAAGTCTAAGCCACCGCTAGGACTGTTCCATGTGTGATTTCACCATATAGCCTACTGTTGCTATTTTGCGGTCTAAAACAAGGGGTCTACAATATGAAAGAAAGCCATTATAACATGTACATGAAAAATGTAGAAAAATTGGACACAACTATGGGACACTGTCGTGCAGCAGCAAGCATAACAATAGAGAAAGGGACCTCAAGGTTGAGAAAGGAACCTCAGGTAAATGTGTGCAATTGTATAGGGCCCCATTCCTATATTTTGCCTAGGGCCCCCAAATCACTAAATCTGCCCCTGGGTATGAAACAAATAAGGCTAAGTAAATAATGTTTAAATGTTTATTCTTTGTGAATTAATCTTTTAATGTCTTAGAAACTTTTCCACTTTTCCAATGTTTCCCTCCTATTACATTTCGTCTTATTTTTTTATTTTTTATAAAGTCGAGCATGTAGGAGCCTTTAAAAAATAATCTTGGTCTTAGAATGAACATCTGCCCTTGTACTATCCCATGAACAAGAGAAAGGCAAAACATTATGGACAAAATCTTAAAGTATGTTGTTTTTTACTATCTCTAAAGCCTTTATGAATACTTGGCCCAGCTGGTGGTTGTTTATTAAAAAATAGGACCTGACACCATTTTTATTTACAGTTTGGCACACCATTCGGTTTTTGTAATGCAGGTTGTATTTTTAAGATTTCAGAGTATTTCCACAAGCATATTCTCAAGTCAACATCTACCCAACCTTCCTGTTTGCGTTCTGACAGTGATTGTTGAAGACGTCCATTTCTCATTTCTGTGTATCACAAGGTCGGCCTGTCACAGTCAGATCAGGTGCTTTATCATACGCTGACAGATGCTTGTTATACCCATTGAGTTATTTCAGTTTGGTAGAGAGTGTGGCACGCTCCTGTGTATTACTGCATATTTTCATAACTGGGTTTAGCCATTTAAGTAAGGTTAAGTAAGCCGTTTGTTAAGGAAGCACTAAAGCTTGGGACAAAAGAAATTTTGACGGCCGTGAAAACAGCCCAAAAAAATCACACATTTATCATCCATTGATCAGATCTGTATAGATTGCAACTGCAATAAAACCTGCAGTATATTAAAGGATCCAGACTGCTCAGGCTAGGGATGGCCAGCTCCACTCAAGTGGAGCCACAGTAGCATTAAAACGCGAGTCATTTCATTAAAAACTGTTTCCATCTGGCGCTCTGTTGTATGGTTAGTGGAAACCGATGAGAACCCCAGAGCAGCCCCTATTCTAGTATTGGATATAGCTTTTGTATTGTATTGTATTGTACTCCTCTTTTGAACCAATTAAGGCCCTTTAATATTCTTATATACAAAGCATTTAAAAGCATTAGGAATTTCGCTTTTATGTAATTCCACATAATGCCGTTACTATGTAATATTAAAACTGAAGGATTAATGCATAAACAGAAAGATCACAATGATTAAATACTGGGAGTAATCATCTTGGGTAATTGTGAAAAGATTATGGAATTCATAGAGATTGAGAATGTAGGGATCCGCTTGAGATCAAGACAAAAGCATGATAGTATAGAGAGTATAGAGTATGGAGAGATCAGTATGGAGAGTCTGCATCCGAAATCGAATACTCGCATATCATATATTGGGTGAAAAACAGCATGTGAAAAGAGTAGTATGCCCAAATTCACGATATTCATAAAACAGTAGGCATAAAAGCAACCAGATAACTTATTACTTCAGGCGAGATTGTGAATGGCAGTGAAGCGACACAAGTCACATGACAATGACAACATGATGGATTTAGTACGTCAGGGTTATATTCATGCTACTCACATTTATACTAGATGAATAAACATATTTTTTAGACATCCGCAAAGCCATTACGATAACAACCTTTTTGTAAAAAGGTTCCCTTTGTAAAGGGTTTATAAAGGTGTTTGTTAATGACTAATAGCTCATTTACGTTGATAAGCAGTTATAACGGCATGAATAAAAAGGGTGACTTTAACGCAATATCTGCCAAATTGTGAGCCATTTTTAACTCACATGATATATCAAACTTTATTTTGAAAAAAAAAAAAACAAGCACAATAACTTGAGATAATAATAATTAATATTTTAATTCCAATATTACACTGTAAAATCCAACAGTTGTTCTTACTAAGACTTTTTAGTAAACTTTACTTAATGTCCTATAATTTGTTGAACTATTTGTATGCTATGCCTTTGTTACTTAGAAAACCCAATTAAACATTACTTGACTTGTTTGAGTACCATTTTGCTAAAGCAAAAAAAAAAAAAAAAAAAAAAAAAACAGGCGGGCGGGCGGGCAAAAGTTTTTTGAGGCGGGGCAATTTTTAATAGACTTTTCAATTATTTCATCCACTTCCTCTCACCATTATTGTGATTAGTGTTCCCTTTGGTAGGGCACTTGGAACTTCATTCATATTATTGTAATTCTCATCCTATTGATGCAACGATGCAACAAGAAATCATAGTTATCTGATTTTAAAGGAAGGGAAGTAATACATATACATATACACACACACACACACATATACACTCACCTAAAGGATTATTAGGAACACCTGTTCAATTTCTCATTAATGCAATTATCTAATCAACCAATCACATGGCAGTTGCTTCAATGCATTTAGGGGTGTGGTCCTGGTCAAGACAATCTCCTGAACTCCAAACTGAATGTCAGAATGGGAAAGAAAGGTGATTTAAGCAATTTTGAGCATGGCATGGTTGTTGGTGCCAGACGGGCCAGTCTGAATATTTCACAATCTGCTCAGTTACTGGGATTTTCACGCACAACCATTTCTAGAGTTTACAAAGAATGGTGTGAAAAGGGAAAAACATCCAGTATGCGGCAGTCCTGTGGGCGAAAATGCCTTGTTGATGCTAGAGGTCAGAGGAGAATGGGCCGACTGATTCAAGCTGATAGAAGAGCAACTTTGACTGAAATAACCACTCATTACAACCGAGGTATGCAGCAAAGCATTTGTGAAGCCACAACACGCACAACCTTGAGGCGGATGGGCTACAACAGCAGAAGACCCCACCGGGTACCACTCATCTCCACTACAAATAGGAAAAAGAGGCTACAATTTGCACGAGCTCACCAAAATTGGACAGTTGAAGACTGGAAAAATGTTGCCTGGTCTGATGAGTCTCGATTTCTGTTGAGACATTCAGATGGTAGAGTCAGAATTTGGCGTAAACAGAATGAGAACATGGATCCATCATGCCTTGTTACCACTGTGCAGGCCGGTGGTGGTGGTGTAATAGTGTGGGGGATGTTTTCTTGGCACACTTTAGGCCCCTTAGTGCCAATTGGGCATCGTTTAAATGCCACGGCCTACCTGAGCATTGTTTCTGACCATGTCCATCCCTTTATGACCACCATGTACCCATCCTCTGATGGCTACTTCCAGCAGGATAATGCACCATGTCACAAAGCTCGAATCACTTCAAATTGGTTTCTTGAACATGACAATGAGTTCACTGTACTAAAATGGCCCCCACAGTCACCAGATCTCAACCCAATAGAGCATCTTTGGGATGTGGTGGAACGGGAGCTTCGTGCCCTGGATGTGCATCCCACAAATCTCCATCAACTGCAAGATGCTATCCTATCAATATGGGCCAACATTTCTAAAGAATGCTTTCAGCACCTTGTTGAATCAATGCCACGTAGAATTAAGGCAGTTCTGAAGGCGAAAGGGGGTCAAACACAGTCAGAAATGTCTCAACAGAAATTGAGACTCATCAGAACAGGCAACATTTTTCCAGTCTTCAACTGTCCAATTTTGGTGAGCTCGTGCAAATTGTAGCCTCTTTTTCCTATTTGTAGTGGAGATGAGTGGTACCCGGTGGGGTCTTCTGCTGTTGTAGCCCATCCGCCTCAAGGTTGTGCATGTTGTGGCTTCACAAATGCTTTGCTGCATACCTCGGTTGTAACGAGTGGTTATTTCAGTCAAAGTTGCTCTTCTATCAGCTTGAATCAGTCGGCCCATTCTCCTCTGACCTCTAGCATCAACAAGGCATTTTCGCCCACAGGACTGCCGCATACTGGATGTTTTTCCCTTTTCACACCATTCTTTGTAAACTCTAGAAATGGTTGTGCGTGAAAATCCCAGTAACTGAGCAGATTGTGAAATACTCAGACCGGCCCGTCTGGCACCAACAACCATGCCACGCTCAAAATTGCTTAAATCACCTTTCTTTCCCATTCTGACATTCAGTTTGGAGTTCAGGAGATTGTCTTGACCAGGACCACACCCCTAAATGCATTGAAGCAACTGCCATGTGATTGGTTGATTAGATAATTGAACAGGTGTTCCTAATAATCCTTTATGTGAGTGTATATATTATTATATATTTGTTAATTAATGATATATAAAATAACTTTAATTCATGTCAAATAATTATCTTTTAACATTTTTTGCTAACACCTATGGCATAAACTTTTAATTGGGTTGATATTGTCCCTCTATATTTGTAACAATATCTTGCAATTGACCATGCTTGAGTCACACACAGACTTCAACATTCAGCATGCAAACCACAACAATGGTAACAAGGTTTTTTTATTATTATTATTATTGTTTTATTATTAATAAGACCTTTACTATTTTATTTGCTGTCGTTATTGGGGTTATACTGACAAAAGACAAATGGTAAAATAAAGCCAAAAATTCAAACAAAGCAATTAATGTATTCATGCCGCAATGTACTCTGGGAGCTGGGCTGAACTTTTGGGAGTTGGCTGAACTTTTGAAATTGAGTTACTTGTACTCAAGTTTTATGGTAACCTCTACAAATACACAAGTTAACTCTACAAAGTAGTAGTAAGTAGTATCAAGTCAAAAATTATGACCTAATTTGCTTGAAAATTTTAAGACAATCAGTTTCCACAGCTTTTCTAAGTAAAGTCAACTTGTTACTTTTTACAGTGTAGTAACTTGTGAACCTTAAGTATAAACATGTGAACCATTTATTAATGAGTTGCAAACATTAGTAACCAATCACACGCATAGAAATCAGTTTTTATACACTGCTGTGGATAGGCACCAGGAGCTTTTTGTGGAATATCATGGGTATAACTTCTGGTAAGGAACATTTTAAGAAAAGTGGCAGTCATGAAACCACAAATACAACACCCTTCACTCTCACTATGAAAGTCTTGTTTTGCTGCATCATGAAATAAATCTGGTTTCATGTTATAAGTGTGAATAAATACATTAAGCATTTATAACATGGGAGTTTGGCACTCACTTTTTGGCAGGTATTGCATTAAAGTCACCCTTTTTATTCATGCAGTTATAACTGCTTATCAACAAATAATAATGCATTTGTAAATGTGTAAATGCTAGTATGCGCTTCCAAATTCAGCAAGAGTGTATTCGATTTCAGACACTTTCGGATGGTGAGCTCAGAATGAGTATAGTGATATCAGAGTTAGTAAGGAGAGAGCAGAGTGAATATGCTGAGAGTATAGAAAGATCTGAATGAGTATAGAGAGAGCTCAAACTGAGTATGCAGATATCTCAGTGAGTATGGAGTGATCTGTGGCAGTATGGATGCATCATAGGGAGTACTGAGAGTGTTTGATTTTCACTATTGATATAGACAGTGAAAGTGGGGCCTTGTGATTCTGTTGGCTTTTTCAGAGGCAGTATGGAGAAATCTTACTGATTATTGGAAGACCATTCAGTATAGAGAGATCAGTACAAGAAAGAACAGAGGTCAGATGGAGTATGTAGAGATATGAACAGAGAGGTCTCTGAGAATATATAGAGATCAGCATGCCTACGAGAGATTAGTCTAAGTAATTATACAGAACTTGCATGCAGTGAGCGGTCTCAGGATACAAAGATCAGTGTGGGTGTGGAATAATCAATTCACACTGCTGCTAATCAGTTTCTTGGTTCGTGAATTGAAGCTGCATATTGATCATGTGTTCAGCATGCTGAGATGGAGTGTTGTATTTCAGTCTTTTACTACTTCCAATAGACCATATGGCATCGTTTAATGCTCTGTGATATTCCAAAAAAGGCAATATTCCACAAGAGAGATAAGAAATCATTATACATTTAATTTGAAAGGTCCTTCAAGATTTGTCAACCGTGCACACAATTACAGCACGCCTACCACACGATTCCAGCATACTTGTATAAATGGAAAGAACGAGTCTTGAAATCAGGGCAATAATCCCTTAGTTCATGCCCAAATATTCAGGGACTTGGGACCTCAAGCAAAGAGCGCAAAACTATGAGTCAGACCAAGTCATGGTGGTTGCCGGGAGGAATGAGAGTGAGAGAGAGCGGAGGATGAAATGTTTCCGAGTTGAGTGATGGTGAGGAAATGCAGCTGGGCTCTAGGGACCCGCTGCAAGACTTCATGATGGTTCGGGCTCCCAGTCACCTGAGCTCGGCTTCTGTCTGATACCAGAGAACTTTGCTGACAAGCAGTCACTCAAAGGTGCAACCAAGCCTTTCAACAGCTGCCCAACGGCGAACCATAGAGAGAATATCCACTCCGAAAGGCCCAGGCATGCTTTTGTCAATAGGGCAATTATTGTAACGGGATACGTACATGAGTTTAATGCTGGATTTATTACTAATTGAGGCTGAAATTTCTGGGGGAAAACAGCGAAAGGGCTTTCATAGGATTTCTTAAAAATTAGTTAAATAATTTGTGGGCTTTCTGCTTCTTGGCATGTATAGGGAGCCATAACTGACAGAATGAAAATCCACTGAAATATGTACAATGTCAAAGGAATGACATTTCTTGGCTCTTGGCTTCATATTCAGCTTTGCAGTTTCACATATCTGCAATATGACATTCTTTGGAAATACTATAGCTGTGGTGCTCTACGTCAAAACACACAGACAAATCTGTGAGAGCTAATTTATTCTAGACGGGCAAGGAAGGAAAGACAATCTACTCCTTCAGATTCACTTTGTTAACACTGATGGCATTTCGGAATTCTATGCAATTCTTGAAATTTTACCAGCACAGCAATAGGTTAGCCGTTAGACCATTCAGAGGAAACCGTGAGACCGGAGAGTGATGTGATTGGTTATGTCATCTGCCGCACACGTTTCTTGACTTTGTTACCAATCGTAAACTAATTTGCTTTGAGTTCAGTAACTGCTGACTCATCGTAACTAGTTTTCCCCCCCCACCAAATCAACAGGAATATGGACAAAAGAACATACAAAGGTATACCTGTTTATAATAGTGGTCTTGGATTTGTAAGACCACTATAAATTCCTAGATCTCTTTTCTATGGAACTATGACAAATCCCAACCCAATTCCAACAGATCCCACCTAAGTAAATGAACTAGAAAATAACGTATTACTAAGCTGAAGTTCAATGAAGCAAAAATTGCTGCATACAGTATATGAACATGGAAAGTGGCAGCAGATTTCTGAACGAAAGAACATAGAGTTCATCACAGTGCAAGCAGGTTTTTCATCAGCTGAAAATGAAAATTGTGCTGAGAAAAAGGAAAATGAATGCATACTGTTTTCTGATACCGTGTAATGGGCTAGCAAAGTTTGACTTGGAATTGGGCTCAGATTTCATAGAAGGATTATTTCTCTTCTAAAGAGGAGTCCACCACCTCACGCTGCTGTTTGGGATTTTGTTGACAAGGACGTCTCTTCCTCTTTCAGGCCATTGTATCACTGAAGACACTCTGCAGTGGTAAATTAACATTAAAATCAACCCCAGCGAGGCTAGACTCCACAGTGCACTCGGCTCTCCCAATAATCCAATATATTCCAATGGAGTTGCTCGGCAGCTGTGAAGTCCAAGCAGCAGGGATGTCTTTCATAGGAGAAATGAAGGTCTGTGTGATTTGGAGCTCTGAGGCATACAGAGGTCATTCTCTTTTGCTGAAGTTATATCCTCTAGCTGTGTGTACAACTGTCTTCTGGTAGGTGGCAAGTCTTCAAATGATTCAAAGGCCAGGGAGCTTTCGCTCTCCAAATGTTTTTTTTTTTTTTTTTTACAGTTTAAATAAATCTCTCTTCTTGTTCCCAGACAGCCCGAAGGATGGCAGTTGATATGTTCGCTGATGTGTCGTGGCAGAGCACACATAATTTTTTGGAATGACCATTTTCAGTATTTAGTTCTCAAGGCAAAACTGTATTTAATTTCCCCAAACATTTTTTTAATTGTGTTTGCTTAAGCAAATACTTTTTATTGTTGCTAATACTGAGGGACTAACATTAACTGAACAACCAGTCTCTGTCTACACATTGACAAATTTTGATACTGTCTTTTTCCACTATTTTTATTACCTGCCTGTGTCATAAACTTACTCTCTGCATTATGGTCCAGAGAAACTTGTTTAAAATCTTACAACATACCACCTCTGATAATCATTTATGTCCTAAAAACATGTCTCAAATTGTTCATTTTACTTTTGTTTAAAAAAATTGGTAACACTTTGTAAGAATACAGTAATAACATACTTACAAATCATCTGTAAACTATTAGTAAATTCATAGTTTATTATGTTATTATGTGTAAAGTTCTCACTTTAGATAATGTCATGAAAATGGCATTAATTAAGTGTGTTAAACCAACCTTGATTGGACATTAATTGCATTTAGTATAAAGCGTCCCTTAACTTTATTCTCAAACAAACAAACAAATAACACAATGCTGTCAATTTGTCGATACTGTATATTTTTGTTTCTATGTGAATGTAAATGTGGTAGAAAAAAACACATACAAAATGCTCATGAGATCATGTTAAAATACATCAGTTAGGTTTAGGGGTAGAGTTAGGGTTAGGGGATAGAATATAATGTTTTCAGAGCGTAAAAAAAAACACCAACATTATTTCTATGGAAAGTCCCTATAAAACGTGGAAACCCAACGTGTGTGTACGTATACATGTACATGTGGTTTATGAGAACACAAATGTGTATAATGACAACGTAAACATGATTTATGAGGGCAGTTCCTATGTCCTTCGTAAACCAAATGGCTTAAAAAACATGATTTTTGAAATTCAAAAAATGCAGAAAGTTTTCTGTGATGGGTAGGTTTAGAGGTAAGGTTAGAGTAAGGGGAAAGAATATACAGTGTGTACAGTAAAAAAAAAACATTACATCTATGGAGAGTCCCCGTAAATCACATATTTGTGATCCTGGACCACAAAACCAGTCATAATGGTAAATTTGAATGCGGATTAAAAAAGCTTTCTATTGATGTATGGTTTGTTAGGATATGACAATATTTGGCCGAGTTACAACTATTTGAAAATCTGGAATCTGAGGGTGCAAAAAAATCGCCTTTAAAGTTGTCCAAATGAAGTCCTTATCAAGGCATATCACTATTAATAATATATTTGTTATATATTTACAGTAGGAAATGTACAAAATATCTTCATGGAACATGATCTTTATTTAATATCCTAATGATTTTTTTTTGGTTTTGTGGTCCAGGGTCACATTTAAGAATGAGATGTGTGTGTGTGTGTGTGTGTGTGTGTGTGTGTGTGTGTGTGTGTGTGTGTGTGTGTGTGTGTGTGTGTGTGTGAGTGTGCTTAACGTATTTGTAAACATTTTAAGGAACACTTAATATTAATGCAATCATTGTCCAATAAAGCTTGGTTTAAAGCACATAATTAATGACATTTTCCAATTTTCCGTGACATAATCTAAAATGAGAACTATTTACTCTTAATAACAATATTAACAAGTCCTTTACTACTGGTTTAAATAAGTTGTTAACAAAAGCATCAAAAATATTATATAACTATTTTTATGGGCTAATTAAACAATAATTAATTTGTTAATTACAGTGACAACGAATGAAGGACTCACTTTTTGTATACAGTATTATATATTAAAATATTAACAAATAGACTAAAATATATATACTATGAATTAATTATAAACTAATAGTTTGCAAATGATTTGTAAGCGCCATACTTATGATAAAGACTTACCAAATCATATAAAAGGGTTAAATTGTTGACAATGTAGTTTGTAGTTTACTATCATGGAAAGTTAAAACGCTATTATGGTTATCATCAAAGTAACTGCTATATTCTGCACACATCGAACGTTAATTCACAGTAGGGGATTCACTCCCGCATTCAAATGTACTGTAGATGTCAATTCAAAAATTTAGCAGTGTGTACGTGAACATAGAGACAAGGGGGGTGAGCTCTTTTGACTTGGACCAGGAAGCAACCACCCAGAAAACCCCAGCAACCGCATAGCAAAATTCTAAAAGCACTCAGAATACCTTAGCAACTGCATAACAATGCCCCGCCAACCATTCACAACTCCCATGGCTGTGAGTTTTTTTGCATTTTATTCAGAACCCCCCACCCCACCCCAAAACTTCTAGTTTGTTTTCTTCCTCTACTTAAATGAATTAAACAGTTCAAACTGTGTGTTGTATGAATAATTTCAGTCTTAGGTGTGCTGAATTTCACACTGAGCTATTTTTTTTTTTAAATTGCTGCATTCTGATTGGTGTTCTTTCTTACTTATATTTGCATAATGAATTGTGATTGGTCGTTCTTTTTAATCCATCTTTAGACTGAGAAAGTGGAACAGAGCTGCCTGCCTTTTATTTTACCCATCTATATTGCATATTTCTATCAGTCCCTCTCCATTTTCCCATCTATTTATATTTGAAGTTATAACTTTTCTTTTACGGCCTTGTAAGCACTGGTGTGTCCTTCAGAAAAAAAAAAAAAAGGTATTTAAACCTCTAAATGAATCAATATTTTTCTGGTAAAACTGAACCGAAACACAAATAAAGCAACTGAGACTTGATTTATAGCAGACAGGGCTTAACTGAACCCAACTAGCCTGGGTTAACCAAATCCAGACTGGAAAAAATAATAATCAGGCTTTTGCTATGAACCACAATGGATTTGAACATTAACATTTATTTTGTCCCTTGTCTCCAAAGCATTTGCAAATAAAGTGTCATAGCCAATCAGTAGCCCATCTAATATTTAAGCCAAATAGATTTTAAATGCAATCAATAAATAATCGGTTACACTTTATTTAACCTTTTAACTGTCACCCCCCTTTTTGAAAATATACATTAAAAATGTTAGAAAATCCGAACTTAAATGGTTGCAATTCAAGAAGGCTTTGGAATATAGACATAATGATAAGTCTCATTTTAAAGAAGACAGTCAGCAGATTATTGCTCAAGTGAAATCAAAAATGAAAATATGAAAAGGTTATGGAAGTTTAAATTTACTGTAAATCAAATGTACTGTACAAAATATTTTATATAAAATATATATGTTACAAAATAATTTTTACTCTAAAATTACTATCAAATCAAAGCCATATGTCTAACCAATTTGTGTTCCAAATTTGAAGTTGATATCACAAAAATTGAAGTTCCCATGATTTTGTTTAGGCGTAATACCAAAAATAGCCACCGGGTGTCATTGAAATTCTATAGATTTTTTTTTTTAATGCAATCTCCTGTACCAATTTTATATATTTCTGTCCAAATATGACAAAACAGTTGGCAGATATAGAACCGTGAGACGATATGTGTTTTGTCAAGAATAGAAAAGGTTTTTATTATAAAGTAGTTAAAATAAATGTTGTAATATAAAACCTGACAGGGGAGAAGCTCGCTAAAAGAATTTAAAGTACCATTTTCATGGTAACGCGAGGTCCGATTTCAGAACGGTCAACATTAGATCAGGATAAGTATAGGATATAATTGTTTTAAACATGCAGTGGCAAATGGGCCCACCGGTGGGCCAGTGACAGTTAACAGGTATCATTGTTACAGTATAATTATACATTTAAGTACTGAGTAATATTAATTAATTACATGTACTTACTATAGGGCTAGGGTTCGGATTGGGATTGGTTGAGGGTTAGTTGCATGTAATTATGCATAATCTACTGTTATTATTATAGTAAATAACTGTAACGTTGGACATTGTAAAAGGACATTTTAAAAAGTGGGTAACATAATGGTTGGTCCAATTAATTCACAGCTTCTGCAGATCATTTGCTTTAAACTGAAAATGCTTCAAACTCTGCAATGTTAAAAACGTGTACCATTAGCCCATCTTACAGTTAAAATATATTTTGTTTTGCATTTTAGTTTACATCTTTCTGTGTCTTATCTCGTGCAGGACACCAAGAGAGCCAGAGCTGCCACGGGTGTTTATATGAATAACTTAAATATCAGTTCATATACACTAAAAAGAACATCCATAAAATTAGGGGACACAACACTGTATTGCCATTTAGTCCATTTTAAACTAAGTTCATTAGAATTTTTTTATTGTGCCACAAGCCTCATGAGGTTGCATAGTTGTTATGGAGTTAAGCTGAGTTTAAACATTCATTTCCACCAATTTATGCATAACTGAGCACTCAATGAATACATTTAGGACAATAATGTTTTATGGAAATAAGCTGTATGTATTCAAAAAGTTTTATAATTATCATCTTTTATATGAACCGAAAGAGTTCTCTTTAAATGAATATAATTAATAAGGGTACACAGCTGGACTGGGGATTGTGCATTTACAATTATGTATGACTGTGAGAGATTTTTCATCTTCTCTCAATTAAATATTCAGGCAATTATTTCAGAAGATTATTGACCTCAGAGGGGACCTGTAGTGACACATTGCTTTTGAACGTCTACCTTTCTCTTACTGTACTCATGTTAATTAAAACGAAAGAAACTTAGCAGCAGCATCTTCACATGTCCAAACACAAGTGACACAGATAAATTATTCTCTCTATTTGTGTGCGTAAGTTTAAGTGTATTTTCCTAGTTAAATTGTGAAGTTTGCAGTCTAGTTTTTTTCCCCGTTGCTTTAAAACAAAAACTGGTGAAGGTCTGCTAATGGTCAGTCATCTTCTATACCTGTATAATTTTTCACGGGTGTAAATATTGCATAATATTAGTTCATGTATGTATATGTTTTGTATATGCATTTAATAACCTGCCATTTACCTAGAATGATAATAAATGTAAAATTTAGAAATGAATTTAATGTCATTCAGTTCATTGTGAGCATTTTTCAATCGAATAATCTAAAAATAGCAAAAAAATGCAGAACAAAAGCAAATAACTAAAATGATATTAAAAATAAATTAAGCCCATTTAGGGTTCCTGGTTTTTGCTTCTGCAACATTCTGGACTTTATTCATTTTAAAGATGATATCTCGATTGTGTAAACATCAGGTAATTGTACAGTTTGGATAAGACATCGAGCTTCCTAATGGGTACGGGACAACGTTATTGCAGAATGTGGTTTTTGGCCTCTTGTGTAAATAGTATGAATTGGAGTCTTGCAGGTCATTGTACGGCAGTTGTATATGCTAATGTCTGAGCTATATTAATCTTAACTGGTGGACCTCAGAGAAGGGCTGAGCTGTCGGCTAGTGCTGTATCTGCTTTTCTGCCACATCTGTTTCCACTTGGCTGTGGATGTCTTTGCATCGAGCCTCCAAGTTCAGACGTAACACTGACTTTAAATTACAGTGACCTTAATAACAGTTGCTAAACCATTCAGCACTGGTTAGATTTGTTTCACAGATATTTGTTTTAGCAGATATCGTGTTTCGGAGAGAGACAGAATGAGTTTGAGAGAGTATACGAAATCACAGCGTAATACAGTGACATACACGTAGAAACTGTTGAAGGCTGTGTTAGTGTTACATGTGGGAGAGTGGCATTTGTTTGCATAAGCCATTAGCTTTACAGGTCAGTTATTTGACATTTGTGTAATCCAGAAACCTATGTGGTCATAAAGGAAGTAGAATGTGAACTTCCTTTGAGGCTTGGGACTGTTCCTCCCTGTTCTCTCCTGAGTAAACAGTGAAATTTGGACTGGTGAAGAGACATTTGAGGAGGGGTGGTTATACTCGATAGCATTTTGAATTTATTTAAAAGAGTTTTGGTGTTTATCACAGATTTTTAATTTTGTTTCTGTCAAAAGCAGTTGGTTTTGTGGTACTGGATCAATTTTACTTAATTTAAAATGTGGTAAAAAGGAGTTGGAATTTAAGTACCAACTTAGTCTAAGATGTGCTCCTAAAATTCCTTGCGAGAAAAGGAAACAGAGAATAACATAAAGCACACCATTTGGAATGTGAAGAATTTGATGAGAAATGTTTGAGCTTATTTTGAAATCTCTGGCTTTGGTATTTTGGGAAAATTGGGCATAGTCCGAGACAATGTTGTGATTTTCTTGTCCGAAGTAATTGTTGCATACCTGCCAACCTTTCAAAAATCAGAACGCTCCAAAACAACGGCAATTGAAAAAGACAGTCAAAGCATACTTATGTAGAGTATTTAAGGTCAGAAAATATTCCAACTACGAATCTAATTGTAGTTCTAAACATTTCAAAGGGTTTCTGCAACACACACACACACACACACGCACACACACACACACACACATTGGGTTTTCATGTGTTATGGAGACTTTCCATAGACATAATTATTTTTATACTGTACAACCAATATATATTCTATCCCCTACCCATACCCATCACAGAAAAAAAAAAATTAATAAAATAAAAAAATGTAAGTTTTCTTATGGGGACCAAAAAAAAAGTCCCTACAAGGATTTAAGATATTGCCATCTTTGTCCCCACAGCATAGGGTAAACCTGAACCACGCACACACAGACACACACACTCTGTAGGCTATCCTGGGGGATAATGCATAAATGACCAAGTTTCACAGAAAGTGATCTGGACATGTGTGAAGTCCTGTGAACAGTTGCTTCCTGCTGGTATTGAGAATGTCAAATGAAGCACAATACATACACATTTACCCCTCATGTTTACTGCAATAAAATCAGTCTGATGATGAAAAATCTGTTTCCTATAAACAAAATGTAGAAACCACGGATTATAAAAACATAGAAATGTCTTTAAAGAAATGAAAACACATACATACACAGACCAGTGTAAATAAAACATTACAAACAGAAGACTGGGAGGGTTGCTGGTTGATATTTCAGAGGAATTTTTGGGGGGTGGGGGGTCTTATGTGACATAGCAAAGACAGAAAAGAGGAAAGGCAAACATTTTCTGATGATCATGATTAGAAGAGGGTTACACAGCTAATACCTGCACTAATCCTTATTAGTCTACAATCGGATGTGCTACATAACATAAAGAGCAACTAAAATGAATACAACTCCTTCCTGAAAAGATCAACCAGTGTTATTTTCATGAAGTCAATCCTATTACAGTACACCACAGTTCAGCTGGATTCATTATTGAGGTAAAAATGACAAATATCTGTCACAGATTCTCAGCTGCACATATTCGTTTACAAGGTCTGTTTCTTTAAAATCCACATGAGCAAAATTAAACATGACGTTTTATGTTGCTCACGAGAATGATTATCATTATCATTATTATTAGCATAATCTCTTCTCTTATGTGCGATTTTATGATTCAATTATATTTAGTACAGATATAGATTTGTATGTAACCTTGTTTGCAAAGTCTATTGATACTTTAAAAACTCCAAGTTTATTTTCTTTATTTGAGGAGTTTGTTCTGAAGTACTTTGAGAAATGCAATACTAATAGCAAAATCATTTAATGGGCTTTTTTGAGGAGACAACCCTAGCATATTTGAATAGATAAAATCAGTGGTTTGTAACAGAACTGATGTGTTTTCATGTGTGTATGTGAGAGCATGTGTAGTTGTGTATATGTGATTTTGCTAAACCCCATCGCCTTCCTTTGACTGCAAGAATGCAACACACATGTGGTTTTACTTCAGCAAAACTAATGCATAAACATCAGAAAAAAATATCAGAATGACCTTTACCACATCTGTTTTCTCTTTTGTCCCCCAAAATGGATCTATTACTATGTAAAGTTATGCATATGAAAATATAAGTGTGCGCTCTTACGCTGTGAGCTTCACCTGCTGTAGAGTGAAACAGAGAAATGCGCCCTTAGAGTTGCTGTATTTGACTGAAATATCGCTCTGAAGCTTTATTAAAGCCAGGTGTAAGGGGGGATGCGATCCAGTTGCATGCTTCTCCTTACATGGCCTTTTCAACTCATTCTTTAACAGTTCTAGGATGTGCATTGCGTTTAAGGGTCACTGGCTGTGAGGATGGTCAACAAATGAAATAATGGTAAGTGCATTGGTAAAAAAAATGGCATGCATGCGCCTTTGTTCTGTGGATTACTCAGTTGCAGCATGGCTGCAGTCGGTCTTTCTGATTGAGGCCAAGTTGAGGAAAAAAAGACAAAAATCTGCACTTTTCTTTTTGATGCAAGCTAGAATTACAGTAAGAAAACATGTGCAGTCATTGGTTGAACAGGCCAGCCTGCCCACAGCATTAGGGAATCTTTCTCTATGAAGGGCACGCAGCAGTGCAAATCCAATGGATAATGGCCAAAAGTTGTATATACAAAACAAATAATCTGCTTTAAATTCCTCCCCAGCTCTGCGTAATCGTCTTCCGCAACAGCCTTTGCTTAAGTTGTACTCTCGATAATATGGTTACGCGATCATTTTCTCACTGACTCCGTATCCGTGAGATCCAGGATTCCAGTTCCAGGTTTTAAGCGCAGCCTCTCTCTCACATCTCGGCTCAGCTCGCACAGAGAGAAATCCCTCAGCCGCGGGCCGCTCTCTCTCCGGCTGGAACGGGACTCAACAAACCCGAAGAAGACGCTCAAAGGACTGAAATATATATAAGAGGACTGCTTTTGTTTGTTTATTTTTCTTGTGTTCCTTTTGTGCTCTTTTTGCATTAGTTGCTTTGCGAACAGGTCCGCGTCCCCTCTCTCTCCTCCAGCAGGACGGACGGACTCTCTCCGTACTCGCATCTCTTCATCCCGGCACGGCGGAGCGCAGGACTGAGCGCGGGTCTGCGGGAATGTGAGCGCTCGCACTGAGAGAAAGGCTCGGATGAGCGGAGCATGTGTGCGTTTTGCGCTGAGACGCGCTGCTCCTATTCTAAGACCTGCTTTTAATTGCATCAACTGATTAATTAACTTTCCGTCTGATTTTTCTTCAACTATCCGTTCACTCACAAAAGGTAAGAACCGTTTTGTTAATGATCATAATGCGCTTATAAATCATGTTGCTCTATAGTGGGTGATTATCAAGTTTGGGTTGGTTACTCAAACTTTTTGTGCAAAAAAATATTAACGAGGAATTGAATTATCCTTGTCATGCATGTTGTAAGGTAGGCTAATTATAGTGTAATATCATAATGATATACCAAAGTGTGTATTTTAAATATATATTACATTTTATACAAATAAAAAAAGTATTAAACGAGTTGAGTTGCAGTCAGATGACTCGAAAAGAACAAAACTACTCTGTTCAGAGTAATTAAAAATGATGGAAGGGGGGACCATGGCTAATTGAGAAATGGTTAATCAAAACACAACCAGATGTGGATTGATTTGGTCGGCTGCCATTTCTCTCTTTGTCTTTTACTCTTTCTTTCTCTCACTCTCTCTTTGAATGGAAACTATTAGTGTGGGAATGGGGGGATCTAGGGGTCTTCAAATAAATCCCACAGAGATATTTCATTTCATTCTTTAAAGGTGTCGGTGAAGTCTGCGCACTTTAATTTATTGTCATTGCCTTTTGCTTCCTACAACAAGCGTGTGGTGACCTACATCAACTGTTGAACTCACTAAAGCTTGACTTGGGTTGTTAAACTGAGGTCTTGTGTCTATAATTAAAAGCAATTTCAGGCTCTTTTTGCTCGTTTTTAACTCCTCAGGATGATTAATGTGAAAAGAATGGTTCAGAGTGCACCGACAGCAGTGATAGAGTGCTAACTAGGGGACTGTAAGAACCCAGTGCAGTTTAAATCGTCTGAACCTGACTTTCTCTAAATGTACCATCGGACACTTGTGAGCAGCCGCTGTTAAATTAGATCCTTTAACCCCACATTCATAATTAATCCGCACCCAGGCCCCTGGTGCCAACAGTGAGATGAGCAGAATCCGGTCGGTGGCACTTCTTTGCCCAAACACACTCTGAACATAGAGAAACGGGCAAACTTTGCATTAGTATGCATGTTACATTGTAATTACATTAGTAATACTATTGTAATTAATGTATTATAATTATTTACGGTACTGATAATTACACATTATTATTGCTATTGCTGTAGTAATTAAATATAATAGCATATAATATATGTAGTTGGACACTGCAATTTGAAATGTTACCAAAACACTGGGCAAATCACAATTGTTTTTGGGTAAACATCGCTCTAGTGTGTAAGATCCAGTAATAAGAGTCAATGCATGAGCGCGGTGTTGTTTGAATTGCGGTGCATGACGTGTGAGACGCTAAAGACTGAAGCATATCGAGTCACCTGAGTGAAAATCTTGCCTGCTTGTTTCGGAGCAGTCGACAGACCTACAGATGCTGTTTATGTTGATGGGAGCTGTAGTTGAAATGTTTTAAAGTTTTTCTTAATGCCATGTTTCCATTGTTGCATTCATAACATTCTAAAATATCTTAGTATATATAACTAGAAAATAAGCATTGCGCACTTTTTAAATTGGCTTGTATTTGATCTCATAAAGCTACAAAATATTTTAAACACCCAATGTAATTTCTCCGAATTAGAACTTTGGATGTAGATGAGGAGTTTCCCCATATGGCATGTGGTTTTTGGTCTGGATTCTTGCATGTCACCATTTGTGCTTTAAATAGACATTCTCTGACCAATTTTTTTTTGTTGAATTTATATAAGTGTGAATGGACTCTGTTTGAAGCCGCTACATTAGCATTTCAAAGTGGCCTGAGCTCTATTTGAGCCCTGTGCTCTATTAGCTTCAGCACAGGCCCGGAGAACAGGAGGGGTGAGAGGGGACCAGGGCTTGTAGTTCATTTCTCCTCGTCTTTGTGTTTGTGTGTGAAAACACTATCCCATCCTTTTCATTTCAAAGGAATATTTTCCTTGGCTCTGTTTCTTTCTGGCCCCCTTCCTGCATCAGAGAAATGAAAACAGCCAAACATGAGCAGGATTATGAGATCCACCAGAGAACTTGCTTAGGTATTTTCACTCAAAGCGGAAAAATAGTGTTTTTCTACATTTCCAGTAATGCAGAGATGAATGAATGTCATAACACCTACACAGAAATTACACTCATAAGTGTGCAGCTTAATGTTTATGAGAGTTAGTCTCACGTAAAGCCCGGCACATGTGTGATTATTCACGATTCGTCCTTATAGTGCAGACATGTCTCTTAAATATAATGTGGATTTTTGAAAGTCTATTAATCTGATTTCAAATTCATTTTGTTTAGCGAGATTGTATTAGGTTTACTTAGGGAGTTCTTTGTCCTCGACCGCCGTATTAATGTGCTTATATACTGTCTTCTGTTATCTTTGAATAATATTCCGATTTTTTTATTGATTGATTCATTTATTTTTGGCGATCTGGAAAATATGATTTGTGGCCCAGTGCTCTCATTTCAATGTTATCGCCATATGGTGAATATCAGACACATGTGGAAAGCATTTGAATGGTGAAATGTATAAAATATAAGTCAAAAAAGTGTTTTTATATCACATTTGAGCCCTAAATAATGAACAAGCCAAAGCTTTTGTTCAAAATGTGGAATAACTTTTAGTAGAGTCTTAGTACATGGTATGTGTGTGTGTGTGTATGTGATTTTGCACAACAGTATAATTCCACTGACAGCCATTGTTCTCCGAACATCAGAGCGTTTGCACAGCCGAATCAAATAATCGGTCTCACTGAACAACAAATACAACGTCATGTAGCTTGTAGACTGGAACTATGGTTTCTATATAGTGTTTAGAGAATTTAATGCTAAAAAAAATGAAATGAAAAAAAAATTATGTGCTTGAGGAATTTGAGAAAAAACAAGTGGACCACTTCAGAATAGACATGTCATTCGCTCCATAGGGAAATAATGTTACTTTAGAGACGCCGTAATACAGGCCATATACGCTGTGGTTACCAAGCGCATAAAATCGAAAACACAATCAGTTTTGCAAGATTTTCAAATCAGATGATTTCTTTCCCTGGTTTTGATTCAGTTGTGTGTTTACAGAGCACCATGCTGTGCCGATAAACGCTCGCCAATTTGCGGGGAATAAACAGCCCTGTTACACTTGGAGTTTTATGTAAAGTGCTCAACTGCCTTTGGTGGGTCAAATACCTGCATTTTACGGTGGTTTTTATTTTACGATCAGTAATCAGTGGAAGGCAGGGCGCCTTCTCTGCCATTTTGTCAAAGCGTTTGTTTCTGCTTGCGAAAGGTTTGTGTGACAGTGGGACGGCAGACTTTATACACAGGCTGCCATTTTAATCAGCTGCAGACTGTGGGCAGCACACACCACTCTGAACACACCCAGACTCCAGAGTGTGTTCAGACATGCAATCAGTTTCATTTATTTTGAAATATCTGGATGTCAAATAAATCAATTCTAAACAAAAGTAATTGGCGATTAAAAAGTAATTTAGTAAAAAAGTAATAAATAATAATAAATATTTCAACATGGTATCACTTGTAATTCTCCACTGTAAAATAAAAATAGCAATAACCCACTAATATTGACAGTAAGTCAACAACAAATAAAGTGAAAGTGGTGCCAAAGTGATACGTTCAATCACTTTTTACTCTTACTAAAACTAAAAAAATAAAATAAAATAAAAAAAACAGATTTGGTTTTTGTTCCAGAAATTATTGTGACCATTTATACAGATGGAAACAAAATGTTTTGTTGTTTGTAAATGTGGATTACATCCATTTAGCATCTTATGCTCTGGCATGTTTATTTTTATTTAAATGTAAATGAAGTCCACAGCATGATTCATGTTGTTTCATTTTCAAATTCAGAACTACACATATTTAGTTTGGTGTACACACAGGGGGCATGACTTATCTATCCCAGAATTGGTATTTAGGGAAAAAAAAAAATTCAATTTCTCATCAGAGAGGAGAAGGTAGGAACCCAGGTACAGGGTAAACAGTATCTGTGAGCAAAGAGAGAGAGAGAGAGAGAGAGAGAGAAAGAGAGAGAGAGAGAGGTTTATTAGACGTCTGCTGGTAGGGAGAAGGATTGTGTTTCGGCTGGCTTACAGGGGCACACTTGAAATGGTCATTTTCAAGCAGACACACCTGTTATTTCAGAACGCTGAGGAGAGGTTGAGCGTAATTCTCCTTTTGTTAGTTATCTACAACAAGAAACTTTCAGAAGTTTCATGGTGTTATTAAATTTTTTTTAACATTTATATATAATTTACTTACTTATTATGTATTAATCTCTGCTAAATAATAATAATAATAAATAATAATAATAAAATATTACTCCCATAATAATAATAATCAAGCCATTAAATGTATTAAAAATGTGGGATTTGTGGGAATTATGTATAGCAGTGCCGTAACTACCATAGACATTGAGGGGGACAAGTGAATAATTCGAAATGGCCCCCCCATATTTTAATATTCTTGATGCTGCTCTGCTGTACTACATTACAGACTGCTCTGTTTGTTGCTAGGATGACAAAAGTAAAATGTTACATTTTTAGGTTGGTCTGCCTCAACGGGCTAACAGCACTCGTCACTGTCAGAATGAGTGAGATGGCCAATCAAATCAAAGAAGGCGGGGCTTACTGTATACTGTATATACTGGGGGTTAATGTGTTCCAACATGACACTTTAGTTATAGCAATGAAAGAGTGCGTCGTAAGATGTAAGTAGCTAAACATTTAATATTTGACTGTTTTACAATAAAAAATGTTCAGCGGCCAACAGTAATACCAAGTGATGCAAACTATTTGACATTTTTTATGAAATTTCACCATTTTAAATTGAAAATATGACATATGAATTTGACATGACAAGAAACGTTTTACATTTTTACATATTAGGCAGACAAAAATAAGAGTGAATGTGTGCATATTTAAAACAATATTCTATAAATAAACAAACAAATAAGACCAAATAATACCCCCTTCCTAAAACATGGTTACGGCCTTGAAATGTTTAATAATAAATATGAATGTAATATTTCAGCTTCTTCAGTTAAGTGTCCAAACATTTTATTGATGGTGAAAATTCTTATCATACTTATACTGAACTAGAATAATGGGTAAGACATTTCCTGCGGATTCCACTAATCCTCAAATAACTAATCTAATCTGGGGTCAACAGTGAGTTGTTTCTTGAAAACATCCTGAGGTCAGAGGTCAGACTTATCTTGTGTGGTTCATGTGACAGTTTATCAGGGCAGATGTAGCCAATCATGAGGGTGTTCCTGGATCTCTTGACCTTATAGATAATTTTGCTTTAAATGATCTCTAAACATGTTAAGAAACTGCACCAAATGCAGCACATGTATCAGAATGAAAGTGTGTGACATGAAAAGGTTGATTGTTAAGGTGAAGAATATTAAAAAGATCAGAAATTAAAATGTTTAGCTGTCCAGACAAGGGTGAAAAGAACAGGTCTGTAATTATGTGATGACAGCGCAGTGATATTTTAGACAAACGGGCCGACGGCATTTCTGCTTTGTTTGACCATTGGCTGATCTTTGGCCTTTTTTTTCTCTCTCTCTCCGGTGTTGTACTGATTAAGCTCAGGAATTCAGAAAAGATAATGTTCCTAGATCAGCACTTTGGGGTCCTTCCAAACAGAGTGAGCTAGAGAACTCTTCATTACGACTAAATCAATGTTGTTGCTACTACCATGCATTAATCTAAATTCAGATATAGAGATTAGGAGTTTATTAAGGTGTGAGACCTTTGTGCAGGCCAGAGGTGTACACTGATTGGATAATCAGTCTGCAAGTGACATCTGACGGCTCCGCCTCCATTGATTTTCCAAAAGAGGCCATTGGCCACATCGCGTAAGATGACACATAATGAGTGGAGAATTTAATTCAGACAAACAGCCAGGTTGCAGAGCTAAGTTAATTACATTTTGGTAGCAGTCATTACTCTTTACTCTAGTGCTGATGTGCCCAATACAAACAGCCTTCAAGTGTCTTTCGCTCTGACACCACTCACCTGGCCGCTCTGGCTCAAATGCAGCTTGTCAGCGACATTGTGTTTTGTGTTCTTATTTAACGCAATGCATCAGCCATGCTAGGCTGAGAAATGACAGCTGCAATATTTACTACATGAACAAACTGGATTCATTTATATAAATCCTTGTTTTTTTGTTGTTGTTGTTGTTGTTTTTTACCATGACTGACATATCAATACATTACATGGTATCAGTGATTTTCTCTTCATCAGTGATGACTCCTCTTCAGTATAATATGATATCTGAACAAAATCATTTTCTAACACACATTACTGATTTTATTGTGAATGTATTATCAGTGCACATTATAAAAAAAGCTGTCGTCTTCTTTCTACTTTAATGACTTCAGAGAATCTGGGGGTCCATAAAAAGTCTTAAATTTGGTTTTATGAAATTTAAGATAATTAAAAGTCTTAAATACCTTACATGGTTGATTACACTTTAAAAGGCTATGATTTAATGAAATAAATGAGTGCTGCACATTCAAAGTCAAAATGCGGTGCTGTTGCACGTTCTACAGGCGGTTTCAGAGCAGTTTGCAAATCAATGAACACTGCACACGTCAAGAGATTGCTTATGATACTACTGTTAATGAATTATGACAGTGTTCATGTAGATGGTGAATAGATGAGTGTATCTCTTTCTCATCTTTTTGAATGAGCAGCTGGAAGAGGTAAAGCATTGCAAAATAAGAGTTCTGGTGTGTTTGTTTAATATTGGTATTTTAGTTAGATAAATAAACCGTATTTGTAATTGAATTCAACATAAACTTTTGTAGCCTTTGTCTGGGCCACTCAGTCGCAGGAAGGAACATTATTGAACATTCAGTAGCTATATATATTATTATTACTATTGATAATCACAATAATCTCTCTTTCTCTAAATGCACTGTTATTGTATCAAGAATATCTAATATCGCTCAACCTTTCATTCAAATGTATTGATATATTGGTACATAAACCAACTTCTATACATACTGAATAAAACATAAATTAAATGTAATCCAGTTTAATTAAGTAAAGGATTCTAAGATATGTGATTTGCTTCATTTTTGTGCAGGTCTTAAAAAGCGATATTTGTTTAAAAAAAAAAAAACATGCAGATACCCTGGATTTGTTTCACCTAAAAATGACTTTTGGTTTTGGCTGATGTTACCAAGGCTGCATCCAAATAACTATTTAAAATGGTTTCAGTATGCTGTTAATCTAGCCCTTCTAAACTGTTGCCATTTAATGCAATTAATATTAATGTAATCAATGTTTAAGGCAGTAATAATGATAAGTTTGGAAAGGATACATTAAAATGCTCTCAAGGGTGAACTTGACCTTCAGCTTCATGCCCCAGCCAAAAAAAAAAAAAAGATTTGAGTTTGCATCCATTGCACCATTCTGATTTGGAACGCCCACTTTCATGCTCCAATGAAATCTCACTGGATTAAATCAAGTCCCACCCCGGCATTTTTTACCTCATTGAAATAAAAAACAAAGAATGGCAGACTAAGCCATTACCTTTGAAGAAAGAACCCAATAACATTGCAAACAGATGTAAAAAAAAAATACATTTGGTCTTGTTTAAATTGCAATGTCTTTGTCTCTAATGTATAGGATTTTTTATCCCGAGAGACAGGAGTACAGAAGACAGGAAATGATGCGGAAAGAGAGATAGAGTGTGATCACGTCTCCCACAATGAGCGCCAGTGCTCGGTGTGTCTTGAGCATATGTACCACTGCCAGGCCATAGCTCTGAGTGTAAAGCGCAGGATTAAGCGGCAGATATAAGATGAGTTCCTTTATTGTCAGGCTGACTATAATGACCGCAATGCATTTCAAGATCAAATAAGTGTATGAAATCTCAACAGTTGCTGCCCATCAATGACATTTTAATTATTTAAAGTGTATTTTATCCACATGGCAGTTTTGATATCTTTGGTTTGTCGCACTTGCTGAAATGGCTCTGATCGCCACAAAACTGCGAAGTGTCAAACACTTCCTAATGGCATTTGCATAACTCACACATGCCTGGTGTGAATTTCGCCCCTGTTAACACAAACAGTGGTGGGGCGGCTTGTCTCGCGGCGCACACAAGAGCCAAGAGAGTTATATGAGATTATCATAGATATCTAGCAGATATCTAACTGAATATCTGTGAAGAAATTATTCCACAAAGGAGATTTAGTTTAGCATATACTGCATTTTAAACACTGAAAACATCAAACGGGAAACTGTTGAGCAATCTTTAAAAAATGAATGGCATCATTAAAAATATATATTCTACGATGTGGGAAAAATATAGATAGTACATACACAGATAATATATACTGTAGATGTACATAGTAGTATAGGATAGTAGTATATAGATGTATTCTACAATGTGAGAACACACACACACACACACATGCATATGTTGGTGCACCTATTATTATGAGGAAATTCCATAGGCGTAATGGTTTTTATACTGTACAAAGTGTATATTTTATCCCTTAACCCTAACCCTACCATTCACATAAAACTTTCTGCATTTTTTATAAAACATTGTTTTGTATGTTTTTAAGCCATTTAAAAAGGAATTTTACAGATTTGTGTACTCATACTATTTTATTCTAAAATATTTAAATGTTAAATCCAAAAGTTACATAATGCCGACAAACAGAACAAAATAAAATCATTGCATTTATAATTAATAGGCATATTTCTAACTGTCATTAGCTCCCGTGATGGACAGCGCTGCTTTATCTTCATACTCTTGGCTGAATGAAGTACTTTCGATGCACATACTCTGCGAGTGCATTGCCGTGAGCTCACGGCCCAACCGGCTCCCTCAGCCGAGTGGCCCCCTGTCACCGCCACGGCTCCAGTGGCCTCTTTTGTTGTATTCTGATAAGATCTACTCAGTGTTTGCTTCACCAACCTCCAGTGGTGTGTCTGGTTACTTCACTGCAATTAAGAGAAAGGAAAACATGCCCAGCCAAAGCGTAGAAACATCTTTTGTGCGCGCGTGTGTGCGTGGGCTTTCATTCACAGAGTTTAATGTGATTCATAGATTATGTCACAGAATACATAAGGATAGAAGAAGCCTTTTGTGGTGCAGTTGTATTTCCTATTGGACTTTCTGTCTGGCGCATGCAGCGAATCGCAAGCCCCATCAAAGCAATTACCTTTGCTAAAGCCATATTAGTCTTATAATTGGATAATCTTGTATTGCTTTGGCTTAATTCATTCTGTTGCACCAAATGGTTTCCTGTCCTCAATAACATTTTAGGAGCTCATGTTCTTAGAAAGAAACTCTCTAGCTTTCCCTTCATCTCATATTGTAGTTTTTTTTTTCCTGAAAGCACAATAGTGAAATGAAATATCTGAGAATGTGAATAAAGAAACAGTGACTGTGCAAAATACAAACTATTTACTGTGACTCTTTTCTAAAACCTACTGTGCTGCTTTGCTATCTACTGCCTACATAGGCAGCATCCTGACAGAATGGAACCTCATAAGACCGTTTTGGAATGCTCTACACAGGCAGCAGTTCTGAGTTTTTTTCAAAGAGCTCAAAACAAGGCATTCCTATGACGCCTACGCAGCTCACTAGGTTTCGGAACACATCTTATTAATTATTAAACAAACACAAAAGTTTGGGGTCAGTAATGTTAATACTTTTATTCAGCAAGGACACATTAAATGGATCAAAAGTGACAGAAAAGACATTTATGATGTTATAAACAGATTTCTATTTCATATAATGATGTTTTTTGAATGTTCTATTCATCGAACAACCCTGAAAAAAAAGTAATGCTTTCCACAAACTATGTTCAACATTGATGATAATAAGAAATGTTTCTAATGAAGAGTAATGACTGCTGCAAATTCAGCTTGCAGGGATAACTTTTTAAAATAAAACGGATATTTTAAAGGTGCACTATGTAAAAAAATTTCCGTAAAATATCCAAAAACCACTAGGCCAGTGTTATATATTTTGTTCAGTTAAGTACTTACAATATCCTAAATATTTCCAACTATTTGTAAATTGTGAGAAAATTACTATTTTAACCAAGGAACCGGGACGTGTGAGGGAGTTGCCTGTCAATTGCGTCATATTTGCGTTACCCTCGGTTTCTGGTTTTATTTTGCAGAAACACTTTACTCTTACTGCAGTGTGCAACAATTGTCATAGCAGCCGCTGAGCGAACGCACAGAGTAACGTCATAACATCATTTTCAACACACTCAATTTCTGCCCGAGTCCTATCCCGATTCTTTTCCACTGGCTGTGAGGTGAAGACCACATGTCCCAAGATTGTGCTCAAACCTGGCGTCATCAGACTACGCCTTTGCTTTGAATAGGTGACCTCTAGCGGATGGAAAGTTACATAGTGCACCTTTAAATTATAATAATATTTCACAATATTACTGTTTTTATGTTACTTTTTTATAAAATAAATGCAGCCTTGTTGAGCATAAAGAACCTCTCTGACCCTAAACTTCTGAAATGTAGTGTATATAAGTATAAAATAGCATATATTTAAGTTTATTGAAAAATATTACAATAGTTAAACATTATTTTTTTAATTAATATATAACCTCTATATAAGAACTATAACTTCACAGCTGATGGTAGTTTATCACTAGAAAATAAATATTTGTCTACGAAGAAAATGTATGTGTTTTTTCTTCTAACACTACCGTTGCTCTCTATTGTAGTAACATTAGATCTTTCACTGAATAGCTAAAACAAAGATATATGCACGGTACGCTAGATGGGTGCAAAGACACGGAGCAACACTAAGTCTGCGTGAATGATGTATAAATAATTTAATGGCATCATTTGCATACTGTATGTTCAGCTCTTATTAAAATCTAAACCTACGCCTTGATCAGAGAGAAACGCTACTTGTTATTTTTGACCTCTTTGTGAAGCAGGCTTCCTGAATTGATCCCTGCTTTCAGACAGTTGCGCTGTCACCCCCAAGTGTGCTCATGATATCCTCCTCTGGACTCAGATTGTGGAAAATTACACTGAATGGCAGAGACCTTCACAACATACTAGAGCTGAAAGAACACGAATAAAGAGGCTAGAGAGATAAAAACGACAAGACAGAGAGAGGCAGAAAAATAAATTTCTGTATCTGCAGCCCTTCCGCGGGTGGCAGAAGACAGCTGAAATGCTGGTAATCTATTTATATCAGGAAGATTCCTCCGGACACTAAAGGCTTTGATTTCTGGACAGGTTCAGAGTCCATTGTAGGGAGGTTGTTTCCCTGGACGCAGGTCACTTATATGACATGTCTCCCAAAAGCATTCTGGCTCCACAAAAGCCATTTGAGGATTGCATGAAATGCTGCAGGAAAAATTAGATGACATCAAACCCATCAATGTCACATCCTAGCGCCAGTATGCTATCGGCTGCAACTGAATGCAGCTGTTTTCAGATGCATCCCAGCTAATTTCTGTGGAATATCATTGTTCAGACTGCATCATTGTCCACAAATGAAGTGTAACTGTGGGAGAGCTTTATGAACAGAACATTATTTGACTGAAATGAGCTTAGAAGCAGCCCTGCATTCCTGCTGGTGTTGAATGTCCTACATTATTACATATGGTCTGTTATCATCGTAAGATGTTTTTGAGAAAAAAATCCCCTTTGAAATACATGAGATAGACAACAGCATCTACGTATGTGACAGTGAATTTGTCACAGTTGAATTGTAAATAGCCAAAATTATGTTGAGAAGCCATTTCACAACAGTTTCGAAACCTGTCCTGAAAACATTTCACAACTGGTAAAAAATTCGAGCTTCAGGCCCTCCAGCAAACTGCTGTCCCCAATCCCATCATGCATTTATTACGCTATAAACAGGAAGAAAACATGGTGTCATATTATGTCACACATTTTCTGCATGATTGTTGCCAGCGCAGCGTTGCGCGTGGGCTTGAAGTACCGATGGAGCACAAGGCGGCGAAGACACCTTTCAGTCAGGCTAATATAGCACACAAACTCTATAGTCACTCCAAGCTGTGTCTGTTTGACTGCTGCGTTAATGTGTCGCTTTAACCTGTGTGAAAAACAGAACCGCCATATCTGGTGTTTACATTCTCTGATCTGCTAACTAGCTTCAAAATAAAGCCAGTTTTGCTACCGATAACAAACAGCCCTAAAGCCACTTCACAAGCCTGCAAGAATAGCTATTACAAAGTGTCTGGGTTCCAAAATAAGATATTTCAGCAACAAAAAGTTGGAAAAGCACAAAGCAGACAATTAAATGGGATTTCTAAACCACTGACATGGACAATAAAGAAGCTGGACTGATTTAGTAACATTAGCTATTAGGTGCTAATCTGTGAAATATTCTAAATTCACCATGGTAATTATGGTAAAGTAATAATTATTATTATTACTTTGTCGGCATTACTATGGGCCCTATCATACGCCCGGCGCAATGCGGCACAATGCGGTGCCAGGCTCTAAGCTCTTTTTTGCTAGTTTCAGCCCAATGCAGTTATCATTTTCACGTCCTGCGCCACGCTGTTTAAATAGCAAATGCATTTCGGCTGCCCATGAGTGGCGCATTATTGGCGCGTTGCTATTTTGAGGCAACTGAAATAGACTGCGCCATTTACCAACTGAAACCTAGTCTAAAGTCAATGGCGCAATATATTTTTTTTTTCATTTAAAGAGCGCATTAGCCTATAGGCGGGTGCACAACGCGTGTACACTCTGCTTATTACACACACAGGGACGCGCAACAGCACACAAACATTTTTAAATATGAAAAATTAAAGGATTCAAATTTCAAATATTATTATTGTGTACATAAATATAAAAATGTCTACATGTCATAATGGATTGCATGTATCCCGCCCATGAGTTACAACTATGCAAATTACGTGTCCAGGAACGCTGTTGAATCTTCTGGACTTCCTTCTCAGGTTTGGTAGTGTGTTGCATAAATGCCAAAGAGACAAATTGGCCATATGCCTAGCAATAAATATTCAATTATTGTGTGTCCACCAAAGCATTTTTAGCCAGCTAAAAAATGCCTGGTACTCTTCTGAAAACTGCCAGCTGGTGGCGCTTGAAAGCGCTTTTGCTTTGGTAGGATGAAATGGACGTCTGGATAAAAAGTGACAGTGACGAGTGCTGCCTATTACCCAAAGTTGAACAGTTAAAAAAATAAAATAAACAGGGCAAATCAACTGAAATATTACTATGGTACATAGTGAATCAAAATGCAATGTCATCGGCACTGAAGTATCTGAAACGTTTCCAATACTCATTTTCCGCAGAATAGATACACGATACCAGCTGCGCTTTCTCTCTCTCTCATTATCTCTCGGACATCGAGTTGACACACAAACTCGCCTCCCCTCACTCACTCGTTTCATTTGCTCCGGATGTTGGTGTTACAGGGCTTGAATTTCGTCGCGGGATTGCACGTATTGTGCATAATTTTACTCATTCTTGCAGATTTTGTGCTCACATCCAAAGTGTGTGCACATAAAGCCACCTCTCAGTACTAAATGTTGTTCTTTTTCGCTGCTTATTGCGCTTAAACCGCTAGCCACAATGGCTGGTGAACAAAAAAGTTAATGTCAAGCCCTGATTAGCATAGTCACATGACAAACACTTGGCATGTAAATTGGCCTTTTCGATGTTTCGACTGATATATCGACAACTGCCACTTCAACTTCCTTTAAAAGTTTAAAAAGTATAGGGGTCAAGCGAGTTCAGTCTCAATCTAGTGTAGGGACAGCTGCGCCTCAGTTCCACTGCTCACAGTGTTAGTTAACACATGTAAATGAGGCTAACGATCCAGACACAATCTCACATGGCTTTCTTCTTCAGAGCCTTGAGCCTAACAGCTCAGGATGGGATATCACCACAGAATCACCACACAAACAAACTAGAGCCATGTAAGAGACTGGGTTTGAGGCTCATTCCATCCACAGAATTTCCCTCATTCACTAGATTTAAAATGAGATAATTTTACTTTCATAATCATCAAGCAGTTACTTAACTTTTGAAACTATAAAGCTGTGCATATGTATTAGACACTTGAAAGTTTCTCATTTTTAACATATTGGCCAGGCAATTATATTTGCAAGTCAAAAATCTTCACTTTCCACTCCATTTGAATTGTAATCTTAAACTAGAAAAAAAAAAAAACTATTATTAGAGGTCTGAGAGGAATATTGAAGTAATATAGAGTTAATTATGATCCAAACTGTGATACAAATTAGATACCAGGGAGAGTATCTTAATAAGATGGTGAACCAAAACCTGCAGGACCACAAGTTTGTCCTGTTTAACCACAGAAATGGCAGAGTGTCGACTTTTGGGGAGTCTTTGCCAAGCATCCAACTGTTCTGCTGAGCTTGTGGGAGGTGAGGATGTAAAATGAAAGTCACTTCCTTTCCGAAACTGTTTTGCCTACTCACTCTTCAACCAAAAACACACAGCAACTTGACACAAAAGACGCACAAATCGGCTAGACGGAAGGCTCTACAACAGTAAAAATTAGCATTTGTTTTTCACATGCAAAAGCAGATGCACATTTGAACTCAAAAGTGAATGGTTTCGGCGCCTTTGAAAAAGGTCAATATCGTAGCATCAGGTTTAGCATGAGGCTTTAACTGCTGGTTGCGTTGTCAGGAGAGATTCAGACCTGACAGTTGATTTCTCTCCGGGAACAAACTCCGCCCTCCTTATCTGTCTGCCGATTTTTAAACGATTTACTGTCGAGCTTGTTCTCACCCTCGCACCAGTATGCTTGCTTTTATCTGGAAAAGTCACACACAAAAAACAGTTTTTGAGGATCTAAGTGAGGCTTTTGCTAGAACTTGTATGTCCAAGTAAACTCATTTTTAGCTTGTTAACTTGAATTAAAGTAAGTGGTCATTAATTAAAAGCTTTTAAATGAGTTTGTGGTTTGTGGAGGAATTAGCGTGTGAACTAGCAGATCTCCAAATCATTTCCTCTCATAAGAAATCAATCAATCACCCTGGCCAAATCAATCATCGGTAGATTTCTGCGCCACCCCGCTTTTAATGTCACCCATTCAAGACGTTCTTTTAATGCCCCTCACTTTATGTTTTGTGTTCACTTCTGCCATCTTAAAAATTAATCATCCTGTTGAATAATGGCTCACGATGGTGCTGAATAATTAATGATCTAGTGCTTAATAGAGGGACAGAGGAGGCGTTACGCTCACACAACTGCTCTTGTCTGGGAGAGACAGGCGAGTTGGATTGTGTGTGTCTGTATAAAATAATCAATAATCAAATGGCAATGAAGGAAAGGCACATAAAAACACATATGAGTGGATATATTTATCAAGGCTGACAAATTATCCTACAGAAAAAGACACATTTTTTTGTCTTCATTTTGGCTCCACCTCGCTCAAAATATGTACGAATAATTTTATATCACAGTTACAGTAATCAAGTTTATTCAATAATCCAGTTACTTAAATATTTCAAATGGTAGTTCAATTAATTTAATTTATTTTCAGTTTGGAGCATCATCTGTGCATTTATTTACTTAAATTGTATCATTTAATTCTACAGTTATCCTGTTTCACTCAGAAATATAAACAAGAGGAGAGCTGTTATGTGAGGTCATGTGAATGTATCTGAACAAATCACGCTGATTGACAGAATGTTTGTGACTGTCTTCCTGTGTACTTACACACACACGCACACACACATAACTGGTTCGCTATCTTTGTGAGGACTCTCCATAGACGTTAATGGTTTTTATACTGTACAAACTGTATATTCTATCCACCTACCCCTAAACCTACCATTTTTACATTTTCAAACATCACTTAGTATGATTTATAAGCTGTTTTCCTGATGCTGACCAAAAAATGTCCCCACAAGGACAAGGATTTTAGATATTGCCATCTTTGCCTGGACCACACACAGACAAACACACACACACGTACAAGCACACACATGCATGCATTTTCACCTGTGCATTTGCACCATTTTGACAGCAACAGTGCTTCCATTGCTTTTGCAGGAATTAAAAATTGATGCATTTTGTTTGAAACTGGGATGATGAGCCTGTGAGAGTAGCAGAAACCTTTTTATTTTTCTCTCTAGTCTCTCCTGATGTTTTATGACCTCTTACGTTGGGTGGCTCTCTTTTTGTGGCATGAAGACAGATGTTGTTCCCCTGTTTGCTCTCCTTGCTGTGCCAGGCTGACGCAAAAACACAGTGGTCACTTTCCACAGTGTACAGAATATGGTTTCCTTTTTTTCTATTTTATTCTTCCTTTCAACAAATAGTCAGTAAAAATAGTCAAACTAAATATTAAATATGCTTTTTGACATTTTTGTGGTCCTGTTACTAAAATATGTGTTTAAATGCAGCTAAAACGGGGTTGATATTTCGCCTAAATTAGTAGGGGCTAATTAATCCTGACAAAATTTTGGTTTGTAGTTATTGATCTATTTATATTTATATTGAATAAAAAGAAAACATCCTCTTTTTCACATATTTTAAAACATAATAAATGCATGTATTTATCAGGGTGGAATTGTGTGTAAATTGTAATTGAATAAGAATATTTACATGTTTAGAAATGACCCAATGTATATTTATTTCTTGGATGTCACAGTTTTAAGTAATGTTACATTATATGCAACATAAGTAACGGTCGCATGCAAAATGGGATTACATATTTAGGTATTTAAAATGAATTAAAATGATTTATGTTAGACAGTAGATTGTCTAATATATCTAAAAGTTCTAATAAATAAATAAATAAATAAAACATATGTGCCGATAATGCTTAAAAAAAGGCATGGAACTCCAAAGTGTACCGTTTTCGTGTGAAGTGCTCACTGCATTTTGCTGCCAAAGAAAGTCTGTTTCCCTCCTGTATCCCAGCTGAAGGGGAAAGGAGTGTCAAGGACTTCTTTCTTCTGATTGGCAGGTGCTATCTGTGTAAGATACCTGTATAATGGTGGTCCTCAGAATTTTTTTTGACCTTCTTATACGTCTCCACATATTAATGTAACTCTATTACTGTTAAAACGGAGGCTTCTCGGGAAAACACGGCGGGACTGAATCCTCCTTATCGCCGGCAACCTGAAAGGAGGAATTTGGCACTATCAGTTAATGGAAATGACATTTTTTTAAATTTCATTTTCAGATAATCCACTCCTTGTCCACTAAAACATCAAAATTACTGTTAACAATATGTGAAGGCCGTATTAAAACTTACTTACTCATAGCAGTCGAGTCCCATTATAATCGTCTCTGAGAGACACTGTGCCATTTTAATAGGATTTTTGATGCGTTCTGCACGTTATTACACCGGTGTGCATGTCATTTACTGTCGGAATTAGAATGCTGTGTATCAGAATAATGAATGGATGAGTAAACTACCCCCTTCCTGTGGAGTATGAATACTGTGTTCAGTAATCTCTACTAAAAAGGGGCTGTTCAATCTATTTCCAGAAACTTCTCCAGAAGATCCAGTTTGTACTGAGGAATTTGGTTCGGCTCTGGTTCTTATTCGTGTTCTCGTCTCTTGCTTGTGTGGCGGCTTGATAGAGGCCTTGATTACTCTGATTAATGGATCACGAGCATCTTCTTTGAGAGAAGGATGAAAAGAAGTTAAAAAGAGTGAGATTTCATTCACAGAGAGTGATTACAGTATTTTACCACCACTCAAAGCGTTATATATGCCTTTTTACCATGTCTGCATGCTTTCATTAAAACAGTTATTCAGATTTGACATGGTCATGAGACAGTTTTGTCAAACAGGGTTTCATGTGTCTTTTCCAGGTCTTAAACACAGAGCTAAATGGCTAGTTAAGATGATACATTTGCAGTTCTGGTGTAGAAAGCAGCTGTGCTTGTAAGGCATCAACACAGGAATAGGAACCGCAAGGAAATGAAAGATTTTGTTTTCTTTTATGATTCAATTCTGATCCAATTCCGGACCGTAAATGATTTCATTAACAAGTCCTTTAGTCATTTTGATGGAGCTGGATCATGATTCATGAGTTGTTGTTTTTTGACTGTTTTACTGTTGCTCGCGATCAACTCACAATGCTTTTGAGAAACGCAGCCCTGGTCTTTAAAGTTATTAATCCACATATCAGACTACTTCCGTAACACTCCGTGTTTGTTGTTGTGCACAATCAGCGACAAGAACACAACAGAAAGCTATATTGTCTATTGATTGTCTTTGTACTATTTCACTTCGCCCTGGCTTTCTCTCTGATTACATTTCTTTTGCTGTATCAATGCAGATTCAATAGCGACAAAGTGTTGAATAGCACTGCAGGAAACACTGTATTTTAGTACAGTGTTCCATATGTATTGGTAAAAGAGGTTTAAAGGGATAGTTCACCCAAAAATATAAATTAGCCCATGATTTACTCACCCTCAAGTCATCCTAGGTGTATATGACATTCTTCTTTCAGACGAAGTTGTATTAAAAAAAAATGTCCTGGCTCTTCCAAGCATTATAATGGCAGTGAATGACAGCCCGAAATTTGAAGCCCAAAAAAGTATATCCATCCATTTTAAAAGATATCCACACGGCTCCAGGGGGTTAATAAAGACCTTCTGAAGTAAAGTGATGGGTTTTTGTAAGACAAATATCCATATTTAACACGTTATAAAGTAAAATATCTAGCTTCCGGCAGGCCACCTTCCTTTAAGAACTATTAACAGATTAGTTTACCTAAAAATGATGCACAACACCTTCTGTGTTGCACAACAGGAGAAATTAAGAAACTGCACTGGCCAGTCCATTGAATTGCAATGAACGAGGACTGAAACTTTCAAGCTTCATAAAGAATGCAAAAATCCTGTTTGTGTCCTGCAAAAGAACGAAAGCCAAATTTATTTGATTGGCTTTTCCTATCCTCTACATTCATTGCTTGTACAATAGCAGTAGTAATTTAGAGTTTTTTTGTCATTTGCTCATTTAGTGTTTGACATTGTCGTCCATTTGACCTTAATACATCCGTCACCCCTGATATTATGATGTTTGTCCTCTGGTTTTAGGATGTACACAAGCGGCAGCGTCCAGATGGCAAAGGTGAATGTGTGACAGTGGAGTCAAATGGGATGTGTTCAGAATGACTCATGTGTTGCTGTGCATTAACTGGCCCATCCCTGGACCGCTGATTGATTTCCTCTAGCGTTTCTGGCTCAATGGGACACTGTCATCTGATCACTGACCTGATATTCTAGCACAAATATGCAAACATCGAAAACAAACTCTTCACTGCAAATGTTCATGAAAGGGTATGTGTTGTTATTATGGGTCAGTCTGCATAACTGGTGACATTTGTGTCTCTCATAAAAGAATAATGAACAATAAGTTACTAGCAATACCAATACGTGGTTACACTTTATTTTATAGTGTCCTTGTTACATATGTTACATGTACTTACCATAGTAATAACAGTATATTATGCATAATTACATACAACTAACCCTCAACCAAACCCTAATCCTACCCTAACCTTATATTAAGAACATGTAGCCTAGTTAATTAATATTACTCAGTACTTAAATATGTAATCACACTATAACAATGACACCGTAAAATAAAGTGTAACCCTTTATTTTAAGGTGTCCTTGTTACAGTGTAATTATACATTTAAATATTGAGTAATATCAGTTAGGATTTGGGTTTGGTTTAGGGTTAGTTGCATATAATGATGCATCATTTACTATTATTTACTATATGTACATGTAACATCTGTATCAAGGATACAAGGTAAAACCTTTTTGATTGTTGTATTTTTCTGTCTTTCCTCCATGTTTAAAGCCTATGTTTTGTCTGTATTCTGTCTCTCTCTTTATATATATATATATATATATATATATTGAAAGATAATTTTTTAAAGAAGTGAATGCTTTAAGGATGTAAAGGAGACTCCTCTTTTATCACTTTATCTTGTTATTGGGACTGCCCTAAAATGTTGCCGTTACCGTGTATTTTTTTATTATAAACAACTGATAACGATAAACATATTTGTAGAAATATGACTTTAAATTATATTTTAGACAGCACCTTGTATTTTCATGACCTTGGAATGTCAATGTCAAATTGATCTGTGAAACTGGCAACCTGGTTACTTTTCTGAAGACATAATGTATGCCAACATAACAATTTATCTAGATCAAGAAATGGCAGATTGCAATTTGAAAACCACTTAAATATTAGCGGTCTAATGGAATGTTTTAAAAAAAAAACTACTACAAAATCACCTTATCTAACTGGAAAAGATATGTTTCAGGAATTCCCCTTTATGAATATTTAGCTTGTCAGCTTGTGTGCTTTGTCCCGTCGTTGGTGTGTTTGAGTTCTATTGTGCCAATGCGTGTCCCTGTTTATGGGCCCATTTTTTATACACTTGTCATATTCTTTGACCATCAATCTCATGGCTCTTTTTGTAGTTCATTGAAAGCTTGGGGGTTAATTCAGAGGTCAAGCGAGACTTGCAAGCTGTCAATCTCACATTGTAAAGTTTGTAAACCCCCCTCCGCCCCCCTCGGCCTTGCCTCTTGTGCATTATTCCTGCACCCACCCCTCTGAATGGATGGCTCCTCCTCTATTCTCCGGTGGGTCTCACTCCCGCTTGGGAGAAAGACGGCCGCATAATTACACATCTGCCCTTTGTTTCTCTGTTTTGGCATTAACATCTCAAACTGGCCTTTCAGCTCTGATTTGAACGGCTCTCTTCTCACCCGGAGAAGTGGAATGTTCTTTCAAAGTTCCTCTTTTTATTTCATGCAACTGTTTTGTTGAGGAACCCTAAATGTTGCTGGTCTGTTGGAGCAGATGTACACAGCTGTGAAAAAGCCTTCTGGGTCTAGACCTCTCCATCGATCACAGCCCTTATATAGCTTTGTTAGTTTCTACATAAGCAACACAATTCAGCAAAGCTTTCGGCATAAAACGGCAGCCCGGTTTGCTCCATAATCAAAGGAAGAGCCGATATCAAACATCCCGGCCTGAATTCTTGGAAGATGAATGGTTGCTGTCTTAATTTGTCATGATTAGAGTTTTTAATTTGATTTGCGAATACAAAACACACAGAACGGCGACAACAGGCTTTCCCGCTGTGCCACGTCAGCATTGGAACGGCAGTATTTGTTTGAAGCACTTAACAGGTGTTGATCGGCGGTCTTTGCTGCAGCTTAGGGAGATAAGGCCTCCCGTGGAGGGAGAGACCTCAACACGTTTAATGAGGAGCGCGGGAGTCAGACGGGCCGCCTTCGCCCATGGCTCCGCTTCTGGAGACTGATCAGCATGTTAACCGCTCACAGCGTGAGACGAAGATATGAAAGTACGGAGCTGTTGTCGTTGATTTAGTCGAACACCCTTTGACTATGTAGGGATCAACCCTCATCCTTTATGCATTTATTTCCCTCACTGCTAACTGCTGTGAGCCACCACCACACGGCTAGTGATTTTTTTTTTTTACCTCAGCACAGATGATTTTACGCAGAAAAATACTCTGAGAACCTAAGTAGGCTGGGAGGCTCCACAGTATTGTGCTGTTATTTTGCTAATGCTAATGCTAATGATGCTACGCCCACCATTCTTGGTGTCTTTCCATTAAAAGGAGTATCGTCCACAATATTTTATGTGAACCAAACACAAAAATCATCTATTAAAGGCCAGATTTACTAAAAGCTTGTGCCAGTGCAAACCCTCTTTTGGCATTAAAAAACTACTGTCAGGATTTAAAGATGCAGTGAAAAAAAATGTGTGTGGATACCTTATTGCACATGCATTTGTAGGAGTTTCTCTTTCAGATGCTAAATTTATGAGAGGAGAATATTTAAATGAATCATGCAAGGTTATTTACTAAGGTTTGCGCTAGTCAGTTTACTGGTGCCATTATTTAAGGCCCAAAAAAAGAATGTCTTAAACCAGACTCTAATTTGCGCTGCTTTTGGTAGATTGCGTTGGTAATTATGGAAATGATCTATGTTCTTTATTTGCGTGTCGTCAGTAGATCACACGCTAAACTTTCCACTCCCATTGGCTCCCGTGCTAATTTGCCTATTTAGTAAATCTGCCGCTAAGTGCTTTGCCAGCTTAAATATATGAATTCAAAATGAATTATAAACTTTCTATTAAAAATATTATTTAATGTGATGATGGCATATATCTTTATAGGGATTTTAGCATATGCATTTTACATGACTGTATAGTCAGTCATAGAATTTTTTAAAGGAATAGTTCACCCAAAGATGAAAATCATGTACTCATTCCCATGTATAATAACATTGTATATGTATATATATATATATATATATATATATATATATATATATATATTTGTGTGTGTGTGTGTGTGTGTGTCTACTATTTATTACACACTAGACTATTTATAGTCACCTTGATGAGTCTTGAATACTAATGATAGGAGGCCATAAATTTAAGACAATGCATTAGCATTTAGACATTCTTTGTCTGATCATACAGAAATGTACTATTCAGTGAATACCTCTCCTTGTTCATGTTAATATAAACATACCCCTGATGTTTTTTTCTCACCTCATAATCATATGACAATCCAAGAAGCAGAAATTCCAATACCTTTTTTTTTTTTGACTAGACAATAGGAAATGCCCTGTAATGCATTGATGTATTAAAGGGTGGTGAGATATATTTAGTGTATCTTCAAGAAACCTAGGGGGGTGCACACACTGTTTTTAATGGGCTCCTAAGTGGCTCGTTACTGGAGTGACGATGTTTCCCATGAGGCCGTGAGTGTGTTTTATGGGAGGCCGGTGGAGGGTGTAAACATGCAGAGAAGGAAAACATTTAAAATATGAGATACTGTATATAACAGAGTTCTCTTTGGCTGGAGAATATGCATTGGTGGCTTTAATGAACAAGAAACCTGCTTCCTCTCAGAAAAGGATGGTAGCGGAACAGGTTTGGGAGAAGAGAGTCGGATAAATGGTAACGACAGGCTTTGAGATAAATGGCTTGTTTGTAATGCGGGAGGTGCTGTCTCAGGTCTCAGTCACCTTCCAATAAAGGGTTTCTACACCTGGGAGGAAATCTGTGTGAATTTGCTGCTGGAAAAAAGCAAACAAACAAAAAAAAAATCTGTGGAGGAGCTGAGGCGAGTGAGAGTGGAACAGTTTAAAGGAGGAAGTTTTTATGCCTGAGGAGCTCTTCATTGACAGCCAAACACTGACAGTCCACTGTGGTTTTCTTGCAGGCTCGGAGGTCAATGATGGTTATCTCTCAGAGTGACTTCCCTGGATCATTGTGACTACAGTGATTTCGACCCAGACATGTGGAAAGCGACAAGTCCAGTCAGAGCCAGGATGGGATGTTCAGAATGGAAGTCTTTGGTCCTCTGTGGCCTAGTGTTCGTCTTGACGGTTGTACAGAGTTCTGACGGTAAGACTTTTTTTTCCACCCCAAAATATCACAAATCTTTCGTAAATTAGTCATCGGTTTCATGCTGTTCCGGAGTTTATGTGCTGTATTTTGTTCTTTTATGAGCTGGACGTTTGAAGTAGACACCATTTCTGATAGCTCAGATAAATAATGGCTGTTTCCTTCCAGACAGATAGCCTGAGGTTCTTGGGAAGCTGTGTGCATTAACACAGAGCTTGCCTTCGTTTTCTTTTTGGTTAAATTAAAAGAAAGACCATACAGTGTTTCCGAGTTTTCCCTCATCTCATCTCCGTCTGTTTACTCTCATGTCCTGTTCTAACTATAGGCCTAAACCCTACAACTGCTCATTATAAACAATATCCTCAAGTAAACACGCCTCATTACACTCTGTCCCTGCCGTAATATCTTTTTAATGCATTTTTATAATTGAATTAAATGGGTTACTGCCATAGCCATGGCTGGAAGTTTCTGCTTGTGCAGAAACTTTGAAAGATTGATTGCTTGAGGGTTTGTTCCCTGTTTCTCTCGAGTATATCCTAGAAACTTCAGATCTCATCTTTCTGATTTCATTTCGTGGGCCGAACGCTGTCTATAAGTTTGGATGTAACTCATTTGTATTCCGTGCATCTTCTCAAACTACATTTTCTGGTATTTTATGAAGCTGAAACGCAAAGCAGTGATGAAGTATTGTGGAGCCATTTTATTGATAGTATGTCTGCCATTGAATGCCATGAAATGTGGCATTGTGCTCTTATAGAAATGAATCAGGGTTGTATATGCTGAATGCTATATTAGTCTGAGTTCCTAATGCTTATTTGATAATCGTAGCGATATTACTGAGGCATTTTATGATAAACCTTAAAACTGAAGAAAATAATATTGTGTCATAACATATTAAAAATGTAAAAAAAAAAATCCTCAGGCGATAGATATACATATGTGAATGTAAACACTTCTAGCTACACAATCTCAATTTCAGTGTCAGAGCATGATTAATACGTTTTGTTGTATTCTCACTGCCGTAGTATTGTAAAAACGAATGTTAAATGCGTGTTGGCCCAGAATTTGTGTCTGCATTTTCAGTCTTTCAGTTTCTTTTTTTTTTTTAGTACACTTACTATAAAAGTCAACAGGACTCATATTGACTCGTTCATGTACAGTAATGGGATGCAGGTTTATTGTTTGATGAATTAGCATCATTATTTACCAGCAATTACAGTTTTTCTTTGAACACACTGTCACTGGCTAATTTCACGATGGGGTTTAAGTAGTTCTGAAAGAAAGCTTTGCTTAATATGTCTGGCCAATTTGCCAGTAAGGATTGTGAGTAATATGAGCCGTTCTTTTTTTTTAATTATGGAAAGGACTGAATAATATCCATCCGTGTCCTGCTGCCTTGGGCTCATTCAGAACGAATAGCAGGGAACCGTGGCCTCGACCGGCGGCCACCCGCCTGTATTCATAAAAACACTTCATCTCCATGTTAATTCATATCAGAACAGCTTCTGTGTGACTTCCAGATAGGCAAATCACACATCTTAGAATTAACAGCGTTCTTGGTGGCTGTAGCCTTTTGACAAAATAGATTTAAAGATTGAACTTTTAATTTACGGAGAGCTAACTTTCACCTGCCTCTATTAGGCAAATATATAACCCAGTTTTTCTTCGAGTGAATAGTTTCCTTTCATGACGTTCTTTTTTTTTGTGGAAGCCAATTGCAATCTTGACCTATGACGCTTCCATTTCAACTGCGTTTTTAACTCAGAACTGGAGATTTGGTCAATCTTTTTAGATATTTAAAGGTCATCCCTATTGATTTTCGGATATTTGAAACATGATATGCATGAATACAGGTCATTTGCATGTCTCTAGCACATATGAAAATGTTTGGGATTAAAACTCTCACCAGTAGCAAGAGCTAAACGATATACACTGCATGATGGTTGAAATGTGTCAACACTGTATATTTGCACAACTGAATGGTTTACTGTATAATTTTACCATCCTTTATTATTTTGCTCTATATTATTTTGTTTTGAGTCTTGTTAGATAATATGAAACTATATCTTTTAATAATTTGTTGATTTCTGTTCTAAGTTCTAAAAAAAAGAATATTATCAGATGAGATGAAGTAACTTTCATCTCATCTTTAAAATATCCCCAATATATTCCTACATTTTCCAAAATAAAATAAATACATAAATACAAAAGGACAGTAACCCTGTTATAAAATCACTTATACCATGAATATTGGTCATATCGCCCACCACAATTCTACCAATCCTTACATTTGAATCCTCTCCCAAAGGTTAACACTCCTCCCTATTTAAGTGTAACCTAAAAATCATATTTCCCACCTCAAATGGGCCCCTTATTTGGACAGCTGCTGTCCCTCTTGCCTTCAAACTCTGACTGAAATGAGCTGTCTGTCTCTCTGTCTGAAACGAGCCGTCTGTCTTTCTGGCAGAAATGAGCCATCTGTCTCTCTGACTGAAATGAGCTGTCTATCTCGACTCTTTAAACACCTCAGTTGAATGTCTGCTGATTAACAGTAAGAATATGTCACAGGGATGTCTAGAATGGAAACTATATATATATCTGTGTGTGTGCCGCCTGTGTGAGTCCACAAATATAAGTTTTGTGTTGTATCATCATGAGAAAGAAGGCTGGTAGTTTTAGGTTTTGTTGTGTTTTTTTTGTGGGGGGCTCATATCAAGGTTTGTTGAGTTGTTTCTGTTGCTGTCTTACTCTCACGGTCTTTCTCCCACCCACGTGTCTCTCTCTCATCTTCTGTCCTTTTCTACATGTCTCTGGGCTGTTGGTCTCTCTGAACTCACACACAGACAGAATTAGAGCGGATCTTTCCAGTTTCTTTGATTGACGGGGTTGTGCATTTGTCTCCTCATGTGTCAAGCAAGTATTTTAGGGAAAAACATGTTTTGTATTGTAATTTTATGTATATTTTGGGGAATGTAAGTGAAACAAAACAAATAGAACTAGCTATTTTCTAATTATTTTTCTTGATCCGGGATCCGGGATCCAGATCCATTTTGGTAATGCTAACCCTGCTCAAAAAAAAAAACAGCCTTAGGGAGTTTGCTGATTCCCAAGCCTGACCAGTTGAGAAGTGCCCAAACCCTTCTTAAAGGGATAGTTCAACCAAAAATTATGTCATCATTTCGTCACGCTCATGTTGTTCCACACCTGTATGAATTTCTTTCCTCTGCTAAACACAAAAGAAGATATTTGGAAGAATGTTTGTAACCAAGCAGATCTCCATTGCCATTGACTACCATAGTGGGGGAAAAAAAATACTATAGTAGTCAACGTCTGCCGAGATCCGCTTGGTTACAAACATTCTTCCAAATATCTTCCTGCATAAAGCAGATTAACGGAGGACCGGCCTTTTTTTAACAGACTTAAATTCTTCTTGTGGCATTCAGTTGGGGAACAACTAACTAAAAATGGCAACAATATAAACTACATTTTTGAGTAGAGTGATAGTAGATCAGCTGTTTTCCTATATTAGTTCAGGGTTTGAACAACTGTGTTGTAAAATGTTTTTTTTAAGTTCCTTGTGATAAAGTTTTCTATCCTATGTTATTTTAAGCCTAAACTAAAACATTCCACAAATATCCAAATATCTCAAATATCTCAAGCTCAAGTTGTTCCAAACCTGTATGGATTTCTTTCTACTGCTGAACACAAAGGATTGTGTTCAGCAGTAGAAAGAAATCCATACAGGTTTGGAACAACTTGAGCGTGACAAAATGATGACAAAATTTTCATTTTTGGGTGAACTATCCCTTCTAACTAACCATCACAATAGACTAGTCTAACCAGCTAAGCCAGTCTTGCAGATCAAATTTGATATATATAAACAGGGAATGCTAATGTGCAAGATTCATCACAGATTTGTTTCTTACTGAAGGGTCTGTTTAAATGACGTGGAGCCTGCTGTGAAAAAGCACTATTCTCTTTAGAGACGAACAAGTGTGGACAAGCCTTTCACATGCCTCAAAATCCCATCTGTGCAGTTACACTTTGTAGGGAAACATTTAAACTAGCGGAACTGATTATCTTTGAGCGGCTAAAGCCAATTCCCCTCAGCCTCAGTCCTGTGGCTTTTTGTTCATATCGACGTTCCGTCAATATCAATATATCAGAATTCGTCCGTATTTAGCTTCTTTATTAAGATCTTGGATCCAGATCTCGGATTCCTTTGTTTTCGGTTTTATACTTCAGACTACACAGCTTTCTTTGTGTCTTTCTTCTTCTTGTCTCCTGCTTTTTGTTTTTCCTCTTACCCAGGGGTTTTCTATCAGACTGAGGGATCAGACTTCCCATAATGCCGAGCGGCCGGGGGGTCAATATGCCCGCATTCGTCTTCACCGTCTTTCATCAGCCCTTCTCCTGATCTGTATGATAAGAAAGGAGAATAGTGGGTCGGGGGTAGACTGCTCAGCAAGGTGTGTCTGTTGTCCGACGGCCCCCTGCAGCCGAGCTCTTTAAATCCTCATTAGGATTTAACCGGGAGGAGATGCTGGTTTTAATGGATTAAGCCTCATCACAGCTGCCTCCTGATTGGTGTTTGTCATGCAAAAATCAAACAGGGCCAGTCACATGTTATTTTGTTTCCTGTTCTTCCCGCGAGGTCTGAATGTTACTGGTCTCTATTAGTGTTAGTAGTGGCTTACAACAAGAGAGCTTGCAGCATGGTTTCGGGATAATAGACTTGTGGGTGTGGGTGATGAATCTGATGAGGAAATGACTGAAACTCATTCACGTTGTCAATTCATTTGCATTGTTTTGCATTTAGCCCCAATCAGCTGCATAAAGCAGATTAATGTAGGACCGGCCTTTTTTTAACAGACTTAAATTCTTCTTGTGGCATTCAGTTGGGGAACAACTAACTAAAAATGGCAACAATATAAACTACATTTTTGAGTAGAGTGATAGTAGATCAGCTGTTTTCCCATAATAGTTCAGGGTTTGAACAACTGTGTTGTAAAATGTTTTCTATCCTACGTTATTTTAAGCCTAAACTAAAACGTTCCACAAATGTTGCTGTTTGGTCTGCTTTTGTTTTTGTGGTAGAAATACTAGAAAAGCCATTTAGAAAGAGCCATTTTCCAGAAGGTCTTATGGAAGTACAAGTTTCTCAAAGTTGCAGTTTGGTACTGATCATTTTAGTAGTCCAAAATGTATCATTCTCATTGGTTTCTGCAAGATAAACATTGCAGATGACATTTTAAATGAAATGTATGAATAAATACATAAAATTAGTCAACACATTTCGTTTTAAGCATTTAAGCAGAAGCCCTTAGAGTTTTAGAAAACCAAAACTGCATTAACATTTTCTTCAGGTAACTTAAAGTTTCATGTAATAACATTTAATTTATCTAGTTTTATTCAAATAATCTTATCAGCAACAATTGCAGATTTTTTCAGTGAATATAAATTCAGTCAAGTTTAACTGGTAGATATTGCCTGCTTAAGCAGTTTCAGTGTAGTGAGTTACCTTTTGTTAGTTAACTACTTTTTTTCAGGAGGAGCTTGACTGTAAATTGAAGTACTTTAAATTATTTGCAGCTTGGCAAGCTGCAGTTTCAAAGTTGCTTCCTCAACACTGATGGCATTAGAGAGAAATGCCTGCTCTTTCAGGCACAGTTTCAGCTGAGAAGACAACTGTGCATTGCTTAAATTGACAGTGATGAAGACCATCTCTTATTACAGGTTCCTGAGTGTTTGCAGGTTTTCAGTGGATGTAGCCCACATGAGTCACACGTGTGTTGTGTCTGTGTCTCAGGCTCTCTCTTATCTTGTTTGGTGTCAAGCTGGTTGGTGAAATGATGGGTACAGCCGGCAGGAGGTCACAGCAGACCTACCGAAATCAGACCTTATACCTTATCTTCTTGTTAAAGCACATATCAAATCTAAACAGAATTGTGCTGTGGAATATTTACGATTCGGCTCTCTGGCGCTCCTAGGACTGTTTCTCTGTAATGTGGTTGTTTAGGAGATCTTGAGGGGGTGATATCGTGAGGAGATACAGGCCCTTATTATAACCATCTTTGTTTCACTTCTCTTGTTTTTGTTTCGAGTCTGAAAGATTCGATCAGACTGATGGATGAAGCCGAGAGATGGGGTTGTGGGTTCGCCTCTGAGACGTCCCAGTCTCGGATCTTTGAAAACAAAGATGAAAAGATGCATCGCTGTTACTCATCTCCTTCCTTCTGTTTTACTCCTGAATCTCTGATCATCATGACTGATCTAGAAGACTAAAATCAAGATGGCGGTAGAGCGATGACGCTGATCACACAGACTATGTCTTTCCCATGTTAACTCTCCCATGATCTCTCTTTCACTTACTGGAACTGATGTCGTTTTAACAATGACATGGATAATTCACCCCAAAATGAAAATTATGTTGCTATTAACTCACCTTCATGTCATTCTAAACTAAAATATATATATGTGACCCTGGACCACAAAACCAGTCATAAGTCACATGGGTATATTTGTGGCAATAGCCAACAATACATTGTATGGGTCAAAATTATTGATTTTTCTTTTGCTTTTGATTTGCTTAATTTTTAAAGTGAGTATCACAAGACTTAGTATTCCTCAGTTTCTTGGTATATAAATTAGGACAGTTCCCATTTGTGTGGCCGTCACAGCAGATGTTGCAGTCGTTCTTCAGCAGAGAGTGTATCAGTGATGTCATCTCAAAGATCGATGGCTGAAAATGTGCAGCAGATTCTGTTACTCACAGGGAGGTTTGTTCTCGCTAGTCCTACTAAATGAACTGTATCCTGTTGTAGTTTAAAAAAATGCTGTGAGGTAGACACCCAGACAAAGAAACATTCCCAAGAACAAGATTAATCTAAAGGTCGGAAAGCTGGTGTCGTTAAGTTTATCTTTGTGCCTTGGAATTGAGCCTTTTTACAGAAGGTTGATGCTGATATTTGGGACATTCTGTGAAATGTGTGCCTTTTGTATTCCACATTAAAATATGTGTAGATACAATAATAATGAATTTAACAATAACAAGTTTATTTTACATATAATTTCATACACAATGGTATTTATCACATAAAAGTGAATACATATTGTTAAATTATTAATTAAAAGTTATTAGAATATATTAAATATAACAGTATTTTAGTCATAATGTATCATTTAAAACAAAACGTGGAGTGTGAGAAAACATGTGAGTCATGTGTACAGATTATCAACCCTGTTACCGTAATAACTATTAAATTAATAAATTAAGCAAACAAAAATTCTGCATAATCTTTATAAAAAACATTTTAAAAATAAACTCGACAAGAACAAATAAATTTCTCCTTTTTTCATTTTTTTCATTTTTTGGCATATATTTTGTGAGAAGAGGTCAACCCCGTCACCACAAATAGATTTTTTTTTTAACTGGATACAAAAAAAAAAGAGAACTGCACATGTAATGTTGCATTTATATCCCTAAGCACTTGAATTTTTAAAAAAATTAAATAAAAAACCACTGAAGGAGACAACTTAAGACTGTGGGTTTCAATACCAGGTTTTTATCAACATTCCAAATGATTCAAAGAGGTTCTGTTTAAAGTTAGTTTAAAGCCCAAAATTGGTGCATAAATCCCACTGCTATGTTTGAAACAATGTTTTAAAAGAAACACCTTGAATCTGGTCTACGTCCGCATGATTTATACATTCTTTCCTAAAATGATAATTATTGAATATGACATTTTAATGTGAAAAAAAATCCCCAGTTTACACAGCATTCCATGCTAGTGTATATATAATACATTGGAAATAGCTCATGTTCAGTCTTTTGTTCAGTCAGTTTTCTTTTTTGCTGAAGCATCTCAAGCGTTCTGGGCCATCTGCGCCTCGTCTCTGCAGTCTGAGTGACTGACTACATTCTGATATTTTTCAGACACGTTTTCAAACACACTCATCCTTTCAGCCGGACTACAGCGGGGGCTGTTATGTGCTGAAGAGTCTGGGTGCCTGTGATTTTACTGAAAAGTGGTCCAAAAGAACCTCACATTCATACATTTAAAGTAATGTTGACCAAAGCCAGTTCCCATGAACTTTGTAAAACAGAGGCTCTAGTGCTTTATTGTACCATTCAGACTGCAAACATGAGTTCTTGAGTTTGAAGGAGAGACTTTTTTATCAATCCAGAGGATTTTTTTGCACTTTATGGAGTTCTTATGTTTCATTAAAGTATCAACATTGTCTCCAATGTTAGTAAATTCCCCGACTTTTCTAGTTGCCTGTAATAGTGATAATGGTAACATTTTAGTTTAGGGCCCAATTCTTACTATTAAAGGGGTCCTGTAATGCCCCTTTTTACAAGATGTAAAATAAGTCTCTGATGTCCTCAGAGTGTGTGTGAAGTTTTAGCTAAAAACCCCACAGATCATTTTTATAGCATGTTAAAATTGTCACTTTTTGAGGGTGAGCAAAAACACGCCGTTTTTGTATGTCCCTTTGAATGCAAATTAGCTGCTGCTCCCAGCCTCCTTTCAGGAAGAGGGCGGAGCTTCAAGAGCTCATGTTAGCAGCTCTGATTACCTGTGATTACACACACTGAAAATGTCAGAAACTTATTAACCTTTTATGTTCCAACCGGAGTCGGACAATGATGGAGAGACTTAAGAAGAAGTGACAACATGTAAAATACATCGGTATATGGGTTATATGGGTATATGGGCAGGGTTTATGTACATTTTAGGGTTAGTGATGTTACTCACCAGTGAATAAGCTTGTTGTAGTCCTTAAAAAGCAATTTCTTTAAAATAAAATACCTCCCTTTGCTTTGAACTTTGAGCGTCATAACTTTGCAGATGTTGTTTATGCTTACACAGCAACATTACACACTAACTAAAGTTAAAAAAAAGGGAAATCATAATCAACCACCTCTTTAACTATTTGCTTATTAGCATGCATTTTACTAGGATTATTAGTACTAAAGCACATATCAATGCCTTATTTGCAAGACCATATTCTACATCCCTTAATCCTACCCAATACCTAAACTTAACAACTACCTTACTAACCATTAATAAGCAGTAATTAGGACTTTGTTGAGGCAAAATACACTCACCTAAAGGATTATTAGGAACACCATACTAATACTGTGTTTGATCCCCTTTCGCCTTCAGAACTGCCTTAATTCTACGTGGCATTGATTCAACAAGGTGCTGAAAGCATTCTTTAGAAATGTTGGCCCATATTGATAGGATAGCATCTTGCAGTTGATGGAGATTTGTGGGATGCACATCCAGGGCACGAAGCTCCCGTTCCACCACATCCCAAAGATGCTCTATTGGGTTGAGATCTGGTGACTGTGGGGGCCATTTTAGTACAGTGAACTCATTGTCATGTTCAAGAAACCAATTTGAAGTGATTCGAGCTTTGTGACATGGTGCATTATCCTGCTGGAAGTAGCCATCAGATGATGGGTACATGGTGGTCATAAAGGGATGGACATGGTCAGAAACAATGCTCAGGTAGGCCGTGGCATTTAAACGATGCCCAATTGGCACTAAGGGGCCTAAAGTGTGCCAAGAAAACATCCCCCACACCATTACACCACCACCACCAGCCTGCACAGTGGTAACAAGGCATGATGGATCCATGTTCTCATTCTGTTTACGCCAAATTCTGACTCTTCTATCAGCTTGAATCAGTCGGCCCATTCTCCTCTGACCTCTAGCATCAACAAGGCATTTTCGCCCACAGGACTGCCGCATACTGGATGTTTTTCCCTTTTCACATCATTCTTTGTAAACTCTAGAAATGGTTGTGCGTGAAAATCCCAGTAACTGAGCAGACTGTGAAATACTCAGACCGGCCCGTCTGGCACTAACAACCATGCCACGCTCAAAATTGCTTAAATCACCTTTCTTTCCCATTCTGACATTCAGTTTGGAGTTCAGGAGATTGTCTTGACCAGGACCACACCCCTAAATGCATTGAAGCAACTGCCATGTGATTGGTTGATTAGATAACTACATTAATGAGAAATTGAACAGGTGTTCCTAATAATCCTTTAGGTGAGTGTATGTAGTTAGTAGTTAGATAATAGTGAGAATTGGACCCAAATCTAAAGTGTAACCAAAATCTTTTTTAATCAGTTTTAAATTCTTATAAAACTTCCGAGCAGCAATACAGCACATAATTTTTCCTTTTTTTCCCACATTCATTTATTTGCACATTTTAGCCTTGAAAGTCTTTTGGAGGCATCTTATTTTGCACTGTATATATATATATATATATATATATATATATATATATATATATATATATATATAATTGAAGTATAATATAGCTAGAGCACTGCAAAACCTCTGTGATTTTAGGGTGTTTTTTAGGTTGATGCTAGGGAGTTGCTATGGGGTTGCTAAAGTCTTCTGAGTGTTTTTAACACGTCTTTGCAGTTCCCAGCATGTTCTGGGTGGTTGCTAGGTAGTTACTATCCCAAATCAAAAGAGGCTATCCAGACTCTTTATTCTGGACCCTTCTTTTATGTTAGTCTATTCCACTCAAAAGGTTTGTTCTAATTCCAAACTCTTCATATATATATAATGTTAATAGTGTTGCTTCACTTAGCAAACACCACAAATGTTTTTTTCCCATGTGTGTGGTTTTCAGAACTTTACTACATTCTATTTCATATTTAAGGCATCTGTAAGCCACCACGGATGCGGTTGATTTTTAGTTAAACTGGGCTGGAGGAGGACTTATTCTAGTCTTTAATACAGTACATTGTGGATTGAAATCTTGTTAGATTGGATGGAATAGGTTTATTAGGATATCAGATTGTCATGGACCATTAACAGGATGTTACCCAAAAATAGAATACTCCAATATGTCTCTGTAAATGTCGGCAAACCCTTTGCCCAGGGTCTTTCTCTTCTGGTGTAGTTAAATGAGAATTCGAACAAGGCATATAAGCACTAATTTCTGTCAGTGTGAGCAATAGAAGCATATAGAGTCCGGGGTGGAATTAACTCACCGTATATCTTGCTAATGAATACCCATAGCTTGTGAACTTAAAACCATACAGCACAAGTGTCATGTAGGCCTTTTTATTCCAGGTTGTCCTTGCATTTTTAGTGTCCCCTCGAGGGTTTTCAGATATGAAGCAGGGTGTGAAAGCCAGACGCTGGCGGTGCAGTTGATGCTTCGTCAATAGACGACTATAAAGGAAGAATTCATGACCTTGATACGGCCCATTGTGCTTAATTAAGTGTAAAGGTTGATTTACATGTGTGAGTCAGTGCGGAGGTTGTTGGTCTCACTTGTGCTACTTAACAGCACTGAAAAACACAAAGACCTCAGAAATATGTATAGTGGCTTTTTATCTAATAGATGGATTAGTCATTAAAATGTGATAATAACTATCATTTCATGTCATTGTGAAGACATGTAGTGTCAAGAATCTTTTATGCCTGTTAAGATAATTACATTATTTATATTACAATGGTCATTTGTATAGTAAAACATAAGCAAAAGAAAATGTGTTCAGGATAACACTTTAGTAGGAAAACATATTCACTATTAACTACGACTTTGCCTCAATACACTCCTCATTTACTGCTTATTAATAGTTAGTAAGGTAGTTTTTGTAGTGTTTAAGTTTAGGTATTGGGTAGGATTAAGGGATGTAGAATAAGATCATGCAGAATTAGGCATTTATATGTGCTTTATAAGTACTAATAAACAGCCAATATTCTAGTAATATGCATGCTAATAAGCAACTAGTTAATAGCGAGAATTGAACACTAAAATAAAGTGTTACTGTGTTCAGTTGCTATTATACAGTGGTGGTCAGAATTATTGGCACCCCTGGTAAATATGATCAAATATGGCTGTACAAAAATTAATCTGCATTGTTTATCCTTTTGATCTTTTGTTCAAAAAATTCACAAAAATCTAACCTTTCATTGAAGTAAAAGAATTGAAAGTGGGGGGTAAATCACATTATGAAATAAATACTTTTCTACAAAACACGTTGGCCACAATTATTGGCACCCTTTTATTAAATACTTTTTGCAACCTCCTTTTGCCAAGATAACAGCTCTGAGTCTTCCTTTATAATGCCTGATGAGTTTGGAGAACTCCTGACAAGAGATCAGAGACCATTTTTTCCATACAGAATCTCTCCAGATCCTTCAGATTCCCAGCTCCATGTTGGTGCTTCTTCTCTTCAGTTTACCCCACTCATTTTCTATAGGGTTCAGGTCAGGGGACTGGGATGGTCATGGCAGAAGCTTCATTTTGTGTTCAGTGACACACTTGTGTGTTGATGTATGTTTGTTTTGGATCGTTGTCCTGATGGAAGATCCAACCACGGTCCATTATAAGATTTCTAGCAGAGGCCGTCAGGTTTTTGATTTTTTATCTGTTGGTATTTGCTAGAATCCATGATACCATGTATCTGAACAAGATGTCCAGGACCTCCAGCAAACAAATAGGCCTACAACATTAAAGATCCAGCAGTATTTTTAACCGTGGGCATGGGGTACTTTTTATCCCTGTTTGCACCAAACCCATCTGGTGGATTTGCTGCCAAAAAGCTATTTTTATAATTTTATCTGACCACAGAACCAGTTCCCATTTGAATTTCCAGTCGTGTCTGACAACTGAATATGCTGGAGTTTGTTTCTGGATGAGCAAGAAGGATTTTTCTTGAATCTCTCCCAAACAACATGTGGTGATGTAGGGGTTGTTTGATTTTTTTTTGTTTCTTTCTGACCCCAAAACTCAACTAATCTCTGCCATTCTCCATCTGTGATCCTTGGAGAGTCTTTGGCCACTCAAACTTTCCTCCTCGCCGTGCATTAAGACAATATAGTCCTCTTTCAGGCATTCGTAACATCTTTAGTTGATTGGAACTTCTTAATTATTGCCGTGATGGTGGAAATGGGAATTTTCAATGCTTTAGCTATTTTCCTACAGCCACTTTCTATTTTGTGAAGCTCAACAATCTTTTACTGCACATCAGAACTATATTCTTTGGCTTTACTCATTGTGATGAATGATAAAGGGAATTTGGCCTTTGTATTTTCTCATATTTATACTCCTGTGAAACAAGACATCATAGCTGGACAATTTCATGTTCCTAGTCACCCTGGTGTGCTAAAAAATTCAAATATTAATAGAAATATACTTCAGAGATATTTTACTCATAAAAAATTCTAGGGGTGCCAATAATTGTGGCCAATGTGTTTTGCAGCATTTATTTCATAATTTAATTTTCCCCCAACTTTCCATTCTTTTACTTCAATCAAAGGTTAGATTTTTGCATTTTTTTTGAATGATAGATCAAAAGGATAAACAATGCAGATTTATTTTTTTACAGCCATCTTTGATCATATTTAGCAGGGGTGCCAATAATTCTGACCACCACTGTATATATACCAAATACATATATACAGTATATAGTCAGTTGATACCAAAGTTTAAAATCAACTGACTAGTAATGTGAAGATTTTTTTCATATTTAAAAAGTAGAAACATGATCATTTAAAAAAAGAAAATAATTCATTCATTGATAGATAGTACAAAAATAGCACACTGGCCATTCAGAACTTCTAATAGCCAAAAATAAATAAAAAAATTAATTAATTAACCAGATTAACTATTTCTTAGCTATATATATATATATATATATATATATATATATATATATATATATATATATATATATAGGATTTTATATTCATTTCTTATTCAAACAAAATCCTGCCATCTCCTCCCTTCCTTTTCACCAAAAACGTATTTTAGGTGGACAGCTTACCACTTGGTATTAAAACTTCTAATTTTCTTTTCTTGGCTTCATTCGTTGCTTGGCAGGTCTTTTCACTGGGGTTAGTTACCCCAGGCAAGTATCACCACATTATTATGTTTTTTTAATCTTTGCTATTGTTTCAATGCAAACGAACAAGCACGCTGTTATTTGTTGCGAAGTGACGTATGTGTTCAAGTAAGCCAGAAATGTGCAGATTCTGTGCAGTACGCTGCATTTAATATATCATGATGACTCACAAGTTGAGTATTTGCGCTAAATCTGCGCAGATTTGGCTTACACGAACTTCCCTAGCAGAGTGAGTGAACATAACAGGGAACCCACCAAATTGTCTAGTGATTTGACAGCGTTACAGATTTTTACCCGGTTGGCGGGTGTTAATTTTAAACCCTGGCGTCACACCATACAATATGTAAAACTGATTTAAAAAAAACTCTCAGCAGACTTACAAAAAAGGGGAGGGGCTGGACCGCATGCAAATGACAACAAAGATTCCAGTTTTACAAAGATTCCTCTTAACAATGTGAGAACCAGCAGGGTGTGTTTTATAGTCCTACCCCAAACTAAATGACATAGTGTTTTTTTTTTTTTTTTAACCAGCATGTACCTATATCAAAGAACCTCCTGATAGCCTGCCTGCTGTTGCCATGGAAGAGAAGGATGCAGATGAATTGGGGCAAATGGTGGTGTTGAATACCAATGAGCCCAGGAGCCGATAGCTCACAAACATGTTTAACGCGTTTTTGCAAAACTACTGACACTGTTTTCTTTTTTTTTTTTGTATTGTGTTTTTAATGGCCCAATGATATGTCAGGACAACGGAAGTGGTCAGTAAGAGTGGCCATGTTGTACGTAATCTCATTGAAACTCGATATCTGGATTAATACCAGGCTTCAGTTTCCACTGTAGACATTTAATAAAGTTATAATGCTAAGATTTGGCCACAGAATACTGAAGATGTTTGCTTGGACCCACGCTGAGGGTTGCATCCTTATCGTAGCTTACCGAGCTTCAATAAAAAAAAATGTTGTTCCCCACACAAATCTCATTCAGCCTGAGAGCGTCTCCCCTGTTGAGGATATTTGCATTGCCCTGTTGTTCTCCCTCTGGTGAGACCTGACTTCTAAAGACAACATGCCCTTATAAAGGATATTGCGGGATTATGGAAACCGCTCTGTGGGAGGAAGAGTCGTCTCCTCATTGCGTCTTTGCCTTCCATAGATTTCTCTAGTATTTGGCTAGCAGGGAGCAAGAAAGCAACAAAAAATTGCAGGTATCAAGCTGCGTCTCCAGTGGCAGCAAGCTGATTCTGGGTATTATGGGTCCCTTTCCTGCTTTAAAGCTCCCCCAGTAAGCAACATCGTCAACCGCAAGTGTGTAATAATACTGGCCAGCTTTGAAACTGCGAGCTCATTTACAAACAGCTGTAGCCATTGACAGGACAAAGCACAGTTCAAACTACATTAACAGGGCTTGGCAAGCATGATGAGGTCCGGAATCCTTTCGGTTCTCAGTTGGACAGCATGCCGTGTCAAGCTTGAATAACCATATTAAAACTCTTTGCTGTTGGCCCCAGTGGCTGTTCCCAGAAGACTATGAATGCAGTTTAGATCTCACCTCAACCTTATTGCAAATACCAAAACCGCTGCATTCTATTATCATACACAAAAAGCGCAGAGCATAAGGGACTCTTCCGTGGGCTGTTTTCTTGAGTCTGGTAATATTTCTTTATTAGGTGACACGGTGACATGACTCATCTGTTTGTCATCTGGCTCCTCGGCGGTCGGTACGAGGGAGCTTACAGCAGACCGATGATGGTGATCTTTATCACTCGCGCTCTGTTCATTACCCCTCTGCAGTGACACTCATATCCTGGCAGATGGTCACTTTCCAATTGATTTGCCACGTTGGGGAGATTAAAATATTATGGCTCAGAAGAGACCGTCCGCTGTCCTCGTCAAATTAGCATTTTTGCCTGGCTGTTGCTCACAGAATGGGTCAATGTCACCCCAAAGGTGATGACGGAATTAGAGTAGGATCATGGGAATTGGGCAGCAGAGATGCAGGAACTCCTGACTTACCGTCACAGCGAAAGCTGATCCTGGTGTTTCCTGTAAGGACGCTAGGACTACTAGCTATGCTTACAGTGGGTGTACTTAGAGTATAAACGCGTTCATACTTTTAGAAATGTGTATATCTCGCCATTTTTTTAAATAAACAAGTATTATATTTTAAACAGGTTTATTTTTCTTGGCTGCCATCAGTAGTGAACTGTACAAACAAACCATGGCCCGGTTTCACATACAGGGCTTAGACTAAGCCAGGATTAGGCCTTAGTTCAATTTAAGTAGCTTTTATAAATTTGCCTTAGAAAAAAAACATTACTGGTGTGCATCTTGAGACAAAACAATGGCACTGACATATTTTAAGATATGTCAGTGTGAGTTGCTTTCAGTTAAAACAGCTCAAACATGCATTTTAGTCTGGGACTAGCTTAAGCCTTGTCTGTGAAACTGGGGCTATGTCATTTAAGCAGTCATTTTACTAAGACTAGCACCTGACTAGCATCTGTTTACCTTTCGACAAATCATTTAGCACTATCAGGGTAATTAATATTCATGAGCAAAGCTAGTAAGTTTTACAATGTGTCTCCCTCCCTTTTCTGATCCTTCCTGTGCTACCAGAACACTTCACTTAAATATGTATAATGCATTATAAAGGTATTCAAAAGTGCACAATTATATGGTTAGTGATATTATTGTATTTTACTGTTGCATATAGATTCAATTTTGGCTTGTATATTACTAGTTGAAAAGCACTGGATATAGGAATATAAACTACCAACGGCATGTTTTTAATGCAGTGTAATAAGATGCATTATCGAAACCTCTTTGCCCCGACATCGTACAAAATCTTGTGTAATTAAAAACACATGTATCGGTTTTCCGCGACGAATCGGCAGTACAAAAGCACCTTGTATGTATAAAAACATTTACACGGTAACAGAGCTCGACGAGGTTAAATGGGAGGTGTATTTGAGCCCTGATTAAAAGGCTCTCCCACCAGTCGCACCAAGCAGATCTGTGGAGTCATGTACAGCAGTGCAACTGATAAGGTAGGGCTCTGAAAGGACTCCATTGTGTGTCGGCGTGGGGCCTGTTCGCTGGAGTTCAGAGTTGGCTACCTATCTACCTGAAAGGAATTGAAAAGCGACCCTTGTGGTGACTGACCAGAATGACTGATAAGCCTCAGGGGGAGATTATAGCGATTATGGCACTGCTGGAGAGGTTGCCATGGCGATGAAATTGAGCATTCTCTTTAATATATTATTTACTGCCTCCGTTCCTGACCCACGTCATTTAATCAGGAGAGCAAGAGACCCATTCACTTTTAAAAGCACCGGTTCATGCACAGGAAGCTCGCACACCTTTGCCTGTGTTCCGCACAGCATAATACAGATATGGGAAAAAACACCAGGCTGAGCATAAACTATACATGAAAACCAGCCTAACAGCCAGTTTACGCATCGCCGCAGCAAAGGCACAAGAGGCTGTTTCACACAGGCTGTTTCTCTAAAGCCAAAACAAAAAAACACTGGATGACTAAAAATGTTTTGTCATATCAAGACTGGTATTTGACAAATCTAATACATTTTATGGCAAATTGCTTCAAATGGCAAATGAATGAGTAGTTGATTGAAGTTCGAAGACATTTGAATATTACATTTGAATGAGCAATCTCATAACGTTGGGAGTAGAATGGCTGACCCATCGCTCAGTGGGCTTTGGTCATGTTACACAGGGCTAAACATGTCAAAGTCAAGTAGCTAGTGGACATCACTAAAGCTTCTATAGAGGAAACTTTGGCTCCATGTCATTGAGGTGCAAATGTCTTTCAAATGGACTTTGTCCTTCCTGCTGTCTGACCACGAATGCTCATTGACCCTGACCGGCTAAAACCAGAGAGGAAATTATATAAACGCTCAACTTTGAGACAAAGGAGACGGTGGATCCTTGGCTTTATTGAGATAATAAAGGAAATTAAGCAAGAAACGAGGATCTGACTTCCAAATCTCTCTATGCAGCATAATATGTAAAAAATCATTTTCTTTCCCTTGAAAGAATTATAATCCGTTTCCAAACGCTATTGGTTGTACTAATCTAAATTACTTTTCTTTCTCTTGAGCAAAATGCCAAATTTGGTTTCTTTAGTGTTGTCACTATGTTTTCCCACCCCTTATTTCAACGTCTCTTTATTTTCTAAAATTAAAAACAGGATTTTTTTTTTCAGTCATGAGCCTTAATATAATATTATCTTTAATAAAACTGGATTTTGGGTGGTTGTCAAGGTGTTCACATTGCTACACAGTTGCTATGGCGTTCTTGTTGTTTGCTGGGGTGTTCTAAGCAAAAATCAAAGTCTAATCACTTAGTAAAATATAAATATCTGTGTATTTATCTGTAGATTGACACTTTTAATGAAAGAGTATTCATCAGTTTAGCACAGTCCTTCTTAGTTATCTAGTAACCTTAAGATAAGCAAAGTGCAGAATTCAGTTTCTTCATCATTGTGTCATTTCTGCACCTTTTGTACAATTTTTGTAATATAATAATAATTTATCTCGTAGTCGTGGTTATATCAACTCTGAGTGTTCTTCTTAAGGCACCCATACACTACAAGAGAATCGGGATGATTTTGGGCCCAATTCTACCCTTCTGACAATCCTAAGTAAAGTCCGTATTATCTCAGTGGCGTAACTTTGTTTTATAAAGTGGGTGGGACAGGAGTGGGAGAGGGGGGGTGGGATAATTTATTGTCATAGTTTAACGTGATAGTTTCATCCTTAGATCTACTATAATACAATTTGTATTTAGTCCCGAGATTCCTCACGTCAGTGAACAAATAAATAGATTTGCATTGATCGCCTATGTAATGGTCTGGTGGTAGAACTTGTGTTAAGTGTGTCAGAGAGTTTCTGGGTTCTAAATCTGCCCTCATATAGTTTTTTTTTCTCTCTCATTAAAACCAAAGGTGTTCATCAGTGATTTTATATTAAGAGCAGGGACACGTTTGTGTGCATTTTGTTTTGTGATTTCACTGGAACGAATAGAGAGTCTCCGCAATGGTGTTAAGTGATAGATTGAAGAGCTTGTGTGTGTAGATTGCGCAGTGTGCATGAGCACCAAGAGAACTGATAACAGCGGCAACGAACATTCACCATGATTTCAAAAACAACACATTCCAGCAATGGATCGCTTCTTATTTAACATAAATGGACAAATTGCTAATCAAATGGAGATGTTTCTTTCTATTAGGTACATCCTTGCTGCGGGATGTTTCAAAAAATGGGGGGACAGTTTCGACCCTGGCAAAAAGTGGTGGGGACATGTTCCACTGGTCCCACAAGCAAATTACGCCTATGAATTATCTTACCAGATTTTCCTGTGATGTTGAGTTGTGTGAAGAATGATTCCGTCTATTTGGAAGAACGTCGTGGCCACATCGTTCTCAATCATAAAAATCCAACATGTTGAATATTTACGAGCAGAAATCCTGTTGTGTGGGGGGAACCCAAGGACAAATGTCCACGCACTCTCTAGATTGTCACGTGGAACGAAACGATACCCACTCAGAAAGCGAGCTGACAAAAGGCGGAAGCATAACACAAACTAATCCAAACCTTTTTCTTTTTCTGATACGTTTCTGTTAAAAGCAGTCCAAACATTATCACCATTTCCTTTTTCCCCATCCTCCAACATGTTTGTTTACTCTGAAGTCTCGTTTGACCACAAGAGATTTCCGTGTTCACAGTCGGGAATCTGGTTGTTTGTGAACGGAATCTGTTAGTGTGTGTTGTGCTGTCTCACATCACAACACTCCACACTAGAGGAACAAACTGTTAAATCTATGATTTTTTTACCGTCATGTTTGTGGTCTCTCAAATTTTTAAAATCTGATAAGATTTGAAAAATCTTTTAGTGTGAGTCAGCCTTTTAAGCAGGTCATGAAGGACACATTTATCTACAAGAATTGAATAATCATTGACCTTTAGACTTTATCTGATGGTTTAATAGACTGTTTGTTGGGGGCGTTTGTCTTACACGTCAGGAGTAATGTGTCCTATATTTGCCCCACAAAAAAAATCATTAAGACTGTTCATTAGTTAATCAACTGCTTAAAATCTGCAGTAACCAGCTCCTTTACTGTCAGAAAATGTTAGTCAGACTGCAGCAATGAGAGATGTACAAAACACTTTTAAAGGCGTTGGGTTAACATGCACTCTGTTTGAATGTTAAAAATTCTTTTAAATTTAAAAGCAGTGACTGCAAAAAATTCGCTGTAATATATATTTCATTAACTGATATAATGTTAATGTTCAGCCTACTTGAACTACTTGAATCAGCTTTGTAACATTTTTACAGTATAGTGAAAAAAATCCCTCTCCACAGAATGAAGTCTTTTCCCCTTAATTAGATTTGGAAGTCTGTCCCTTTCTCTCTCTCTCTCTCTCTCTACTGTATAGATTTGACCGTGTCCTGAAATATCCGTCCATAACAGCATGAGTCAGCAGTGACTCCAGGCCTAATCAATTGTCCTGCTTTTGGAAAGCTGTTTATGAAGCAGGCTCCAGCAGACTACATGATGCATGAACTGTGCTGGTGGGCGTTTCGGGGCTCTGGCAATGGGAATGCGTTTTAATGTAATTCCCAGACACTCGAGAAGTATCATGTGTTGTAAACTTGACATGCCAGGCCGCAAAAACACGTCGAAGTTTCTCATTATCGTCCCTTCCACGCCCTCAACATACTCTGGTTTTCCTGGTGTTCTGGTGAAATTAAAGAATGGAGTGTGGTTGAGAGGATCAAATCTGCTGCCATGTGGCGGAACCGCAGCTCAGGAAAATGGAGAGTTTTAGCAGAGCCGATCGGATGAGGTGAAAAAGGGGGCGGGTTTGGCTGTGCTATTCCTGTGTAGTTGGAGTCAGAAGGGAAAAGGGCCGAGTGAGATAATGCAGCCGGGTCTGATGGACACCGCCGCAGCCCCATTGATCCGCTCAAACACCATTGTGACCTCACAATCGAGTTGCATTAGTATACGATGGAATGTAGGCCAGGGGAAAGGGGCCATGACTTCAAATGTTAAAGCAAAAGACAGAAAGGGCCTAAGCAAATAAATCATGATCAAATTTAATCACATTATCAATGTCAATTTACCTGAATGCTTCATGAGCTCTGTTCACTGAACCCAGTCCACAACTTGTCCATTTTAAAAAACATATAGGTCGGTACGATTGTCAATGTTGTTGAACAAAGTCTCTCATGATCACCAAGGCTGCATTTATTTGAAAGTTAAAAAGAACAGTATTTATTTTGTGACCATTTACAAGTCTTTAAATGTCTCTTTGAATGCATCATTGCAAAATAAAAGAAAAACAATCTTATTGACCCAAAATTTTTGAACACACTCTAAAAAATGCTGGGTTAAAAACATCCATTTCTGGGTTATTTGGCAACCCACCACTAGGTAAATATTGGACAGAACACATACTGGGTTATTTTTACCCAGCTTGTTGGGTTTTATACATTAACCCATTTGCTGTGTTGTTTTGTGAAAATGCTAGGTTAAATAATAAAAATGCACTATAAAATCTCTGTTTTATATATATATATATGACAGGAACAGTTCATATACAGTATTTTTTATTCAATGGCAAGTCATAACTTTTACAGTCATAAAATACTCAAAAACATTTAGTAAATGTTTTAGGACGTGACAGGAGCAGCAACAGCAGCCAATGGGAATCTGTGGGAAGAAAACTGCTATCAGTAGGCTGTTCCAGTTCATTAAATCACAATCTTATATATTGATTTTTTAAAAGATACATAAAAAAACAGCTTTACCTTGTGCCATCTCGTCTGTCAGACATTTAAGTTTCAACCCATCAAACGCATAGCGCGACCACAGCCGCGACGCTAGTGCACTAGATCAACAGCGCTCCTATTATAGTCAGTGGAGCACAGCTTAGGACAGCGATGCTGCGTCGTGTTTCAGCCCTGGTCGCGCATTCGTTGTTCGTCTAGTGTTCCCAGCAGACGTTAGCTGTGACTTACATGTAAACAGAAAAGTTAAACTGTGAGACTACAGACATTTTCCTCTTTGTACAGTAATAATATGATAGGAATACAATGTAAAACTACCTAGCACGGAGTAAAAATATTAAAAATAACCCCCAAAAAATTACCCAGCAGGCTGAACCAAGCATTTGGGTTAAAAAAAATAACCCAGCATTTTTCAGTGACCCAGCACATGGGTAAAAATGTTAAAAATAACCCAATAAAATGACCCAGCAGACTAAACCTAGCATTTGGGTTAAAAATATTACCCAGCATTTTTGGTTAAGCGAGAAAAAAGAAAGAAAGAAAAAAGCCTTTGATATGGTAAAATCACCGTTTTTTCAATTGTTTTTTATAAAATGTTGGCAACAGATCAACAATAATCTGAATAAACAATACTTCAGCCAAGTAATGTAGTTCTTTAGTTACGTAGCAACTAGTTTATTGCCATTTTACAATGGTTTTGAATGCTGTCCATCCAATCACAGTGCAGATTCAAAACTACCAGTTAGCATTTTATTGAGCTTTACCTCTCACTGGTGGTTTTTACCGAGTCACAAAGCGAATTGCATGTTGTTGAGCAGCACGCACTATAAAATGACATATGTGAGGCGGCAACACCTGTCATCAGTCAAAACTTGCTGCTGTGTTTCGTTTCTAATGGTCACAAGGAATGACTAAATATTTGAAAAAACCCAACGATAAATCTTGGTTCAACAAACCTAGATTTGATTTCCACTGAATGGACTTTTTAAAGTCATTTGAATCCATTTTGCTGTCAGTGTCTTTGAGAACATCTCAACATGTCAAACTCAGGGAGAAATGCTGTGGATAAAACGCGCAGTGACTGTGTTCTGACTAAATAATTACAGGAGAAGCTTCTCAGCAGACAGATTATTTTCCTCTTCATTTGAAAACATGAATGGGGAAAAAAAGGCAGAGCCATGTTGCCTTTATAATTTCACTTAAATCAATTGTACAGACTGATTTTAGATGGATTTTTACTTAATGTGGCCACATTTATACACATTGCTGGAGGAAATATAGATTAAACAGCAGTCTTTCTCCCAGGTTATGAATCTTTCTAATAAATTATGTATTTTTTTAACAAGACATTTTAACACCATTTACAGTCATTTACATGAGGAGGTGTATGATACAATACAGCAAGCAAATCAGAAATAATGCAAATAAACATGACTTTTTTTTTTTTTAACTGGTTTGCTTTTAAAATACATCTTCTGGGCAGATGGATAGATGTAATTCTCAGTCATAGCACATAACCGATTATTTTTTCTTATACATATTTTCTGGTGCATCCGTGCTGCGTTTTGCATGTGAGATTTATTTCTAAAAATAGAGATATATTTAAGGTCAGGGCCTGTGATTGGCTGAATGTATTTTTGACATTACCGTGATTAGAGAAATGCCCTTTACATGCTGTTCTGAGCTCAGTACCAGATTTCACTCTCAGAACAGACATTTGATGCTCTTCACTTCACTTCAGTTTTTTTTTTTTTTTTTTTTGTCTTCACTGACTGTATCTCTTGTTGTCTGGCATTTCTTACCCTTCTATAAAATGGAGAGAAATACTTTTGTCAGTACTTTATATTTTTGTGACAGTGTTAGAATTGTTGCATCTGTCATTCTTTATTCATTTAAAAAAAAACAAAAAAAAAACATCGATTTCACTGTATTTTTGTTTCGTTTTGGTAAACTAAATATATAATTAAAGTTTTTAGCATTGTGGTATTATTTTCCTCCAAATTCTGAATTCTCTGACTGTATATTTATATAATAAATTTGATTAAAACATATTTAAATATTTGTTCAAAGGTACAACAAATACTACCATGATGTATAAAGACTTTACAGTTGAAATAATATATTTATTTGCATTATTAATAATATTATTTTTTTCCACATTGCAGTTATGAGAATTTTATATTTAAGCAAAATAACTTTTTTTGCAGAAGAAATTTTTTTTTTTTCTTCTTCTAAAGTCTCTCTCTGTCTTTCAGGGTTTAGCCGGGCAGCTATGCCGTTTGGTCTGGTAAGGCGGGAGCTGTCTTGCGAAGGTTATCCCATCGACCTACGTTGTCCAGGAAGTGATGTCATCATGATCGAGACTGCCAATTACGGCCGGACAGACGACAAGATCTGCGATGCTGACCCCTTTCAAATGGAGAACATCAACTGTTATCTGCCCGATGCATTCAAGATCATGTCTCAAAGGCAAGTTCTTCCATGCTAAGATCTGTCACATTTCTCCCTCCTTTTCCAAAAATCTCTCTTCAAAATGTGTCTTCTCTCTCATTTGGCCGTCTTTGATTACACAGCGCATGAATACGAGCATCTTCAGTGGCGTGCATGAAGAATATTTCTCTCCGCAATCTACACAACCAAACCAAACAGATCTCAATGCGCTCATTTTCTTTTGAGTTTAGACAGTGTCGTACATCTGGAGGCTTGTGCTAAAAAAACAGGAAGTGATGTGTGAGCCGGGCTTTGATACGTATTGCCGCGGGAGTGGCATACAGTTCCGCTCAGCTTATTATAAGAACGTTGTGATTCGGGGGAAATAGGTTTGAAAATGTGGCGTCTCAATTAGTCCTTTCAGCTGCAGGCAATTAGGCGTCTCAAGTGGGTGTTAATCTACACAGGAACTCTAGGCAGGGATTTGCCTTCGCAGGTCTGCAGAAGTCCAGATGTGAAATTGCATTGTTGTGCACTTTTCATCTTGTTCGTTTTCTGGTCAATAATGAATCACCAACAACTTCACAATCTGTCATTGCTACAGTTGCATTAATAATAGATTACTTTACTTAATAATAGAAGCTTTCACTCAATGCTACTTCATTCCTTGGCAAAAGAAAACTTTCTTTTTTTTTTACTGTTGATTTAGGCTTATATCAAATTAATTGATATAAACACCTCATGCTATGTCCCGTGGGTTTGTGTTGCCTATTAACTTGTTTAATAATATGGACTTATATAAGGGTTTGAGCAACTAGAAGCACTTTCTACATCGTTGGCCTTCTCTTTTTGTGTTTTGTTTTACACATTAGACAATTGAGATATTGTTGAGAGCAGGGTCCAGAAAAAATACCTGGCGACGTCAGAGAAGCCAGTAAAATATATACATATTTTTATTCTATATTTACAAAAGAATTGTTTATATTTTACTTATGTATTTGTATCAATCAGGTGTATTTTAAGACTTAAAGGGAAACTTCACCACTCGCAAAATGGGCTTTCAATAAAACTCGCCTGTCTATACAGTAGAAAGGTGAAGAGAAAAAAAACCTGACTTGAGAGATCACACATGGTCTAAAGCGCACAGCGCAAGTGCACTTAGGGCGTGTCCGAATCCACTTTGCTAGTTTAACTACGGGAAAAATGGTTGGCTTGCCCGGAACATGGTCTAAAAGGGTTGTCCCTATTCTCTTAATGAGTAATGGGTGTGTTTTGGGTGTAATGTGCAGTAAATCAAAGTCTCATCTCCCATTCACTTTAAAAGCCAGTTGCGCTTGCACCAGGGCGGATTCGCTATTTACATGGCAGAATATAGACACCCTCAACCTGACAAATCAGTTTAAATACATGTGTGTATTGCCATGTTTGGTTAAATAAGTAGCCAATTGAATTAGTCATTACTGCAAATAATAATAATAATAATCTTTTACATTGTATTTTCAATATTTGGTCTGCTGCACGTCCCTGTATGTGTAATAAGCAGATTGTACGCGCATTGTGTACCCGCCTATAGGCGCATTTTTATTTTTACATTTTTACTTTTAGTCATTTTTAGTTGCCTTAAAATAGTAATGCTCCAACAATACGCCTGAAAACACCTTGTTTTCAGACCAGCACGCCCATGGGCGCACAAATGGGCGCAAATGCGTTTGCCATTTAAACAACATGGCGCAGGATGTGAAAATGATAACTGCGTCAGGATGAAACTAGCAAAAAACACTTTCATCGCACCTGGCACCGCATTGCGCCAGGTATATGATAGAGCCCAATGAGTCTTCCCTTTTGCCAAATAGGTAGGAAAACTTCAACACCCATAATTCACTGGGCATATTGCCATCTAAGGCCACTCCCACCAGTCTGCTATGGATATGCTTTACCAAATACTACCTTGCTTTGGTAGGAAATACTTTGTAGCAAACTTTTAGTCTTAATGGTGTCGAATTTGTATTGTTCTCAGGTGCAAGAACTCAAAGTGTAAACATTTAGTGGGAGTGAGTTATTTTTAGCGGGACTGCATTATTAAATAATTTTCCGCAATGGAAAATCTGAGAAACCTCTGTGTTTGTAGTCAACATTTCAGTCAACTGTATGACCACGAACACAGTGTTTTAGGCCAAACAGATGGAAAAACTGAAATAAACTGCTGTTCTGTCAGTTCCGCCCAACCCCCAAAGCAAAACCCCCTCGCATACTGGTAAGAAATCTGTTCCGTTTTACCACAAAGCTGTTTAAAGAGTAGACATAGAACGATACAATTTTACAGTGATACATCTGTCAATCCGACTGTGGGCAGGATACAACAATGCAGAAGTATAATCTTTTCACGAAATCTTTTTTTTTTATAACATTAAATATTAAATATTAATTTCTTGGTTCAGGTAACTTAGAAATCGAATAAACATTGTTAATTCACATATGCTACCGATATTGTAACAATACAATCTGTGACGTTACACTTTGATGCAAGGAACATTTCATATTATAATAAAATTCCTGCCAACTGTGGAGTCCTTTTTTCACTAAAGCCAAATTGTACTTGCATTTGGCGTTCTGTGAGTGCTGAGAGAAACAGGAAGTTATTGGGAAAACAGAGGGGAAATGGCATTTAAAAATGTTGCAGACTGGATGTGAGCCTGCATCACTCACATTAGAACCATGGCTCAACAAGTTGGAAATATGTGTGCTGCGCTTTTCCCTAATTAACATGGCTAATAAACTTATTATTTAACTTATAAGCACAGCTGTGATCAAATTATTATGCAAGTTTTTGCAAGTCCTTTAGCAACACATCTGAAACAAAACTTTATTTGCAGAAATTCTCTTGTTCCTGTCGTCCTTGCTCTGCTAAGTACCCTGCTTTGGGGAACATGAGGGAATGGCTGCAGTGCTGTACAGGGGAAATTTGTTCTGTATTCACACCATTAATATCCGTGACAGAGGCGTCCGCATGGCTCTCAGAAGACCAGCGTTAGCGCACAGCCGTGTACGGCACTCCCACTGTACATATGGTATTAGTGAATACTTCAAGCATTGCAGATTAAGCTTTCATAAGTCACCGTAAATACAGGCTTCTAGAAACAACAGCTACACCTGTTTAAGAATTCAGAGCATTGGGAATTTGTTGGCCTGGTAATAAAGTCTTAAATAAAGCCCATGATTCCTGATTAGATATGTGAGGTTTGGGCTGCTTGATGCTATGAATAGAGGAAGTGAGATTTATTCGGAACAGACGATAGAAATTGTGTTATTTTTTTTTTAACATACTGCAATACTGATTGTACTGCAATCATACTGCCATAATTTTGTTTACATTTGATTTCATTCTAGGATTTAGTTTGTTGTACTTTGTATTGGATTCATGACTGCTTTAGTAGATCTCTGTCCTTTGACAAAATGTTCCCGGTTTAATGTTTAATTGTTAAAAACAAATCTGTTTCTTCCTAAACTGAAGATCCAAACAACAAGTGGTTGTTTTTTTGTGACATAAGTGAATGACTTGCTCGTCTGCCATAACACTGCACATATTCAGATGATAGATAGGTTTAATATTCATCAATTTGTTTCATATTCAGATATTAAATTTTGAATATGGAGCAGTTACGTTCTTCCAGGCGTCATCATTTTTTTTTTTCTTTTACTTTGATATCATGTTACTGTGATAAATACAAAATGTGCTCTGCACCATCTTAGAAGTGCTTTGTGATATATTGTTATATATATTTTTATGATGTTTTTATAGATCAGTTAAGAACTGTATCACTCAGATCACCAATCAAAGCAGCCTCCTGTCAACAATCTTCTAGTGATATACCAAATTTGATTGTCAGTGTTAAGTTCAGTTTGCTCTGAGCTCCTAAACTAAAACAGAATGTGTGTGTGTCTGTGTGTGTGTGTGGTTCAGGTATACCCTACGTCGTGGGGACATCCCTTACAAAGATGGCAATATTCAAAATATTTGTCCATGTGTGTATTTGCTCAAAACAATTGAAATTTCTAATAATTAAAAAATAAACCTGTGGCCATTTTCTGGTATCCTTAACTATAACACTTTCTAGATTATTTGATATCTTGTTCCGACAATTGTTTATATACACATATTAATACATTTACTTGAAACAACTGATATATCAAAGAATCTCATTTGTAATATTTTTTTTTTCTTTTGTGTGGCCATTTTATATCCCATTGGTGAAGTCCAGATTTCCTGACTAAAAACACTTCCTCCAACTTACCACACTATTGTTTTGCTTTAATGAGTGAAATTTCTACTGTAAATGTTGTGATATCTTGAAATTGTTGCTTCGGTGAGTGTTCAGAGTTTAGGAGGGAGAGATCTGTCTAATGAGGGGCGTCCTGTGAAACCGCTTGATGTGTGACTGTGGTGTGAAGAGCAAACACCAACTGTCAGCTAACAGGAACATTATGAGAATGAGAATTTAGCATACAGTAGCCCCAAACAGTATTTGAACAGTTTATCCACATATTAAAATGTATAAATGTCAATGCATCAGATAACCAAATATCAAATCAAGTGGAGTTTATTTAAGGGCGTTTTCAGACCTGTAGATCGTTTGCATTGTTAAGAAACAGAAACTGAATGTGTTACAATGTTTCATTTTCTTCTTGGTTTGTTTCGCTTTCACAAGGCAACATTTCAAAGCGTACCAAAATGTGTTTATGCAAGTCATATGTGAGTAAAGAATTTCCTCTGCTTCACATGCAAACACTTATACGAATGTAGCCGTCATTCCTGCTATATATATATATATATATATATATATATAATGAAGTTTGAATGGGAAACAAGGCTTTGTTGGGACAGCATTCTTGCGAGGCATGGAGGAAAGCAATTAAACAACAATTTTAAGATGAAGAGGCGCTATTTAGTTTTCAACTGTGAGAACTAATGTGCTCCCTCACAGAATCAGACAGCTGCTTTTAAAATAACACATTTCCCGTTATGAATTATGATTCCGCTTGGTTCGTTGCGTCGGACTTTCTTCCCTTAACCAAGCCGACCCAGAATTAATTTTCAATCAGGACGAGATCTCGTTCAGGCAATCTTGGAGCGGTTGTTTTGGTGCAGATCCGAGCGTGATTGCCATGTTCATATATGCCTAAACGAACCGAACTAAGGGAGAAAATGCGCCAGGTTCTGAAACAAACGCTCCAAGCGAGCCAGGTGTGAAAACACCCGTAAATAAAGATAGCACAAACACACTTTTTAATCACAACATAACGTAACGTAACATGTTTAGTTTTAATTAGTAAAGTAAGAAGTATTTGGACACTTTGCTGTTGTCAAACAATGGGATTTAATCACAGTCAATGTGATGAATTACCGACCCGATCTCACAGCAATTCGTATGTATTTTACGAGGTGGCTAATTCTTACGAATTTGTACGAGCTCACTCGTACAAATTCATATGATTTTTGCTAAATTTTTATGTATTTGACGAGTTGCACAATTCGTATGATTTCATACGAATGGCCTAACCTCAAACCCTGCCCCTAAACCTACCCATCACTGCGGTTTAGACAAATCGTACGAATTCATACGAGTGAGGTCAAACAATTTTGTACGAATTAGCCACCTCGTAGAAATACTTACGAATTGGTTGTGAGATAGCGTTGGAATTACACCTGTGGTTACTCTGAGAGGACACCCGTGTGGCCTGGATGGGAAGTGACTTCATACATCCAATAAACTGGCATTGAAATAGTATCTTAAAAGTAATTGCACTAGTGATATAGTAAAAAACAAATTAAATACAATAAAAAAATCAAGATATGTCAATTAGGTTTTTTTTTTAAAGATCACTCAGATCACTTTTTTTTTTAATCATCGCTTTTCCATCTATACTGTACCAATGCAACTTTTCAAAAATAATACAACTTTGTTAGGCTTGCTATGCCATTATTTTGACTCCAGAAGTTAGTATTAATCTTGTTCCTCTTTTAAGATAATTTGAGATCATAATTTATTCACATGGCACATTATGCAAATGAACAACACAGTGTGACTGAATGAAATATGAATGGGAACAGTCTTCCTATAATACAACTACAAATAACCAAACAACCAATCGCCACATTATGGCTCCAGCTTTGGCCGTGTGTTATAATTTTAGATCCATAATTCATTTATATGGGTAAACATGCTGATATTCTCATCTGTTACCACATATGAGTGCTCGTTAATAAAGAAACTCCCATATGAGGGACGTGTTTTTCAGCAAAGCTCGTGTCTATGTATAAATTCTCATCTTCAAACATGACCGGTGGGAATTCACAGCTGTGGACGGAGCAGCACTCTGTTCCACGTGCTTCGCTGCTTTTATGAAAAGAAGGGAAAAAAAAGTCTCCACTTGTTTATTAGCAAATAGAACATAAGACAAATGAATTGTCAGGGTCGCGTGCTGAGGTAAAGAGAAATTACTGCAGGAAGAGTTGCTACCCCAAGGCCAGGTCAGAAAAACGCCAGCAGGCTAATTCATCCCGTGCTGCGCTTACAGTAAAACATGCTCTCTATTCCCAAACCAAAGACCTTTGTTTCCAGATTCTTTTCCTCTAAGTTAGAACAATCATCCTACATTATTCACAGGAATTGTGAGACACAGCATATGGTTTTCATGTTAAAATATACAATAATATTTAGGTCTGTAGATATGGCCCAACAAACACCACTACAATAGGTTTATTAGTGGTTCTCTCCACTATTTTTCATTGTTTTTGAGTTGCTATGGTTCTTTTGGAGATTTAAAAAAAAAAAATCCTTCCTGTGATTTCAGTCTGTCATGTGATCCCTCAGAAATCATTTTAATATGCTGCTTTGTACTTGAAGTGCATAGGTGGTTTATAAAGAACTAAAGTAAAAAAAAGAGGACATTTAAGGCTTTAAAACCTTTTTGTTTCTAAACTGAACCATTATTTTTCAGGGAAAAATGTAATTGCTTAGCAGATTTAGCCAGTGGACAGCACAGATGCAGACCTCAGGAACAACGTGACACAGATTGATGGACAATACTGCCGCTACTTTTTCAGCAAACTCGCTGTACTCTGTGTCTGTAAGCCATGAGATCATTTCTGCACTTTATCTTTTATTGATGTGCTTAATTTTAGTTCCTAGAACCCACATAAACCACCTTCTGCATGACTTCCTGTTAAACAGGCAGTAGAGGGATGGTTAGTTCATTCTGAGTGAAATGGCATATAGGGAAAATGAATCCATCATAGGTACAATCAGCCTGGCCTCAGGGGGGATTCATACAGATGTATAACTCATGTGCTGGCAGGTATGAACACTCATAGATGAGGCTGTTTATCTTTGTCGTTGGGTTGAAAAGGGCCACTTTGGCATCTATCCGCTCCGCTAATTCCCGCCGTCTTTTATCTGGTTCCTGCTCTGGGCCACCATCCGTCCGTCCATCAGCTGTGTCTGCAGGGTCGCTCTTTGCTTGATGCGAGCCATAAGAGCAGCTATTGTATTCAAAGCTGACTGATATAGGAATGTTCAGGGTTCAATACAAGTTAAGCTTTATTAACGGCATTTGTATACCACAGAAAATGATTATCTCATTCACACAGATCCGCGGAAATGACTAAAAATGCTGTAATATGCATGCCAGGCCAGTAGTTGGTGATGATATTTTGTAAAGAAACACTACGGGCCCTATTTTAACTATCTGAGCTCATGGTCTAAAGCGCACAGCGCAAGTGCACTTAGGGCGCGTCCGAATCCACTTTTGCTAGTTTAACGACGGGAAAAATGGTCGGCGCATGGGTGTGTTTTGATCGTATGTGTGTGTTTTGACCCATTCCCTTTAAAAGCCAGTTGCGCTTGCACCATGGCAGATTGCTATTTACATGGCGGAATTTGCGAGTGGAAAGACTGAACACTTCTCTAGTGAGGAATCCTTTTATTACACAGAGTGTAAAAGTGTTGTGGACTCGCCTATTGACACATATTACTAACGCGCTCTTTAAATAACACAACAAATACTGCGCCATTGACTTTAGACCAGGTTTCATTTGGTCAATGGCGCAGTCTATTTCAGTTGCCTCAAAATAGCAACGCGCCAACAACGCCTCGTTTTCAGACCACAAATGGGCTCAAATGCATTTGGTATTTAAACAAAGTGGCGCAGGAAGTAAAAATGATAACTGAGTCGGGCTGTAACTAGCAAAAAACACTTGCGTCGCGCCTGGCGCCACATTGTGCCAGGTGTATGATAGGGCCCTACACGCCTATTGACTAAATGCACATGACATAACCGTTTTCACAAATTCACGTTTTTGTAGTTTACACAAAGATGACAACAGTGTCATTTTCAAAAACTTGCACTTTGAACCCCGTTTTCAAAAAAAAGCATTTTCAGGCCTAAATGCATAAAAGTTTTTTTGTTTTTAGTTGAAAAAGGTGTCATGTAAACACCTCAATTAAAAAAGCAACATTATGCAGAAATGATTCAAAATTGTAATTTTCCATTGTAATCAACATTACACCACAAATTATGTTGCTAGAGCAAAATCCAGAATATTCCTTTAAACTCTGGTGCAAATTGTTTTCTTCTATGTTTCATGCATCTGATTTCTTTTTATCTTTCTCTTGCTCCGTTCAGGTGTAACAACAGAACGCAGTGCATCGTCATCACTGGACCAGATGTTTTTCCTGACCCCTGCCCAGGAACGTATAAGTACCTTGAAGTCCAGTATGAATGTGTTCCCTACAGTAAGTATGAGCTGTCTTTTTAAATATATATATATAAATTTAAGACTAAAAGCCCTTTTATGGTTGTGCTTTAAATGTATTTCTCCAGGATCCATTTTTATCCTTGATAATACAGTGCTTATAAAAGATGTACAGGTTTTACAGCATTTGGCACTGATCAACAAAAAAAAGAGACTTTTTCTTGTCAAAAGTAAAATAGTTACAAAATACACACGCGCACACACACACACACAAAAAACACCCTCTTTAAAATGACACACATAGATAATCATTGGCATAGCCAATTTGTTTTTTGAAGTCGGTGTTAAATAGAACACTTGTGAGTAGTTAAGTGGTTTCAGTTGATTGTAGTATGAATACAGCTCTATCTAGAATGCCCAACTTCTGGTGAGTCATTATTGCAGAAATTTCAGACTCCAAGCAGTGAAAGTGAAATGTAATTGAAAAGCACAAGGCAGGGGATGGATACAAAAAAAAGGTCCAAGTCATTGAATATCCCTTGGAGTACAGTTAAATCAACACTTAAGAAATGGAAAGAGTATGGCACAGCTGTAAATCTACCTAGACCATCCTCAAAAACTGAGTGACCGTGTAAGTCTGGTGAGAGAGACCACCAAGAGACCAATGATTTACAAGCTCCTGTGGCTGAGATTGGAGACTGTACATACAACAACTGTTGCCTGGGTGCTTCTTTAGTCACAGCTTTATGAGAGAGTGCCAAATATAAAGGTACTGTTGTTAAAAAAAGAAGAAGTCATATGACATATTGGCTACAAGGCATGTGGTCTCAAAACAGGTGGAAGAAGGTTATGTGGTCTGTTGAGACAATAACTGCTCATTTTGAATATTCATTAAAATAGTCGTATTATATTATATTGGTAATATATTTTTACCAATTTGTAGAAATTTAATGGCACTTTGGCATGGAAGTAATAATAATAATATACAGTCAAACTAAAAATTATTCAGACACCAAATGTAATGTTTTACTAGTGGGTGCAGGACACTCTAGTTAATTTATGTAAGTGAGTAAACTGTAACATATTATACCCAAAAGTTCTTCATACAGTGACTACCAGTAAAATTGATAAAAATTTGAGACCAAAATTATTCAGACACTTTGACCTGACCATGTTTTGCTTAAGTGTTTTTTCTTTAATTGCTAATGCGACCTTTTACACCACAGACTGAACAAAATGAAGCATTGTTTGGTAATTGGTTGACATAAATTGGTATTATCTAATTGTGTACTTAAATTTAACAGCTGACAGCTGATTGGTTGATTGTAATCCATTACATACCTTTTTTAACCGTTTAACTCTGAGTTCTTGTCATATTTTATTACCATTTTCGAAACTATAGCGAATAAACTGTGATAATGTGAGAAAGTGTTGAAGGTGTCTGAATACATTTTGGTTTGACTGTATGTACAAATATGTATAATACTATTTATTTGTATGCATTTATATATGCTAAATATTTATAGACACTGTATTATCAATATCAGTGTTTGCAAGGCTATATACTTTTATGCACTGATTTTATGACAGTGATGGCATTTTTGCGCTGTATTCTTATTAGTCGTCTTACATTTATTTAATGTACATACATGCATTCTGATTGGTCTTTTTGTTTCCTTGCTATTTAACCATATATAGCTACTTTTACAGACAGTGTCTTTGAAAATAACACAGTGCACACAGTGTCATGAAAACAGCAAAGTGTCTTTGATGCAGCGTTTCATTTGCACCAAATCTAAGCTCAAAACTTAAAACACTATTCGTTTGCTGCCTTGCAAGCACTACTATTTCCTTCAGGAGAGAAACTGTTATTCATGATTTCTTGGGATGCCGTTTTTAGTGTTTGATTTGTACCTTGTACAGTGGATTAGGTGTGATTGTAGCGACAGGGCATGGTACAAAATGCTTTTTACTGCCTTGTTTAAATTGAACAAAAACTCAAATGTAAGCAGTTAAATGTAAACCATTTCAATGTGCTTTTCTCCCTTTGAAAAGTTACTTTTTAGCTGTCTGTATTCTATCAAGAACATCACAGAAATACATGAAAGCAAAGCAACATTCTCTGACGTCCAGTCATATAATCGCTTGGAGACAGAGCAGCATGATTTCTTCTGCTTTAAAAAAATGATTTGGCCAAGCAAAGATATGCCAGTTTTATGCCAACTAATAAACAGACCAAAGATATTTTACGTTAGTGCTTGATCATTGTGTTGTGCTTGTAAGAAACCACAACTATACGACTGTCAGAAAAGACAAATGACTGCACATGGATCTAACATGAGCAAACTCCAAACAAACGCCTCACTTCTATTCTCAGATTTCCCATTACATTAAGAGTATGGATTGTTTTGCTCCATTAAACAATTAGATAGTAATATTATTCTCTGATTGAATTGTCTCGTCTTCTCAGAGAATGTTTCCAGAGACTTCACATACCAGACGGGGTCCTCTGCTGCACATTTCCCACCAAGATCCCAAAATAACAAAGGCCCACTGGATTTTAGTGCTTAATATTCGTTACATTCTACGTCCGTATCTATAGGTTATTGAAGTCAAAATCTCACATAAAATTTTGAAAGCTGTTTGTCATGTTTTTCAGCTTTTCTCCAGGAATATCTGTGATTCTTTTCTTTGCTGATGCGAGCACCTTCACAGAATACGTTTTTGTCTTAATGTCTTAATGTTTTTATATTACCTCCTCTAGGCATTTCCAGGCGGTCCGGAACAGTTTTATTTACTAATCACAGTTTGACTCCCTAGGACGGCAGAGCCCTCATGTCACCCTCAGGCTGCTGAATGCTGTTTTCTGACTTGAAGTTATTTTCTTATTTGGACTTGTTTGGTTGCAACAGTGGAATGTTCATGATGTTCTTTTGCTGATGGTATCTCAGAGAACAGGATTTGTCCCAGTATTAAGTGTACTGCATACTCTGTGATCCAGCCAAATTGCATTGGCTGACTAAACTATAAATTATTTGCCTCACAGATGGATGTTGCCATTTTCTCCCTCTTTTGTTTCCTCTTTTTTCTCCCCCCCCCCCCCCAATAAGTTATAACCTACCTCATTAGTAACCTGGAACTATAAGTACTAACTTAGTTTTTATTTACTTTTTTATTTATTCTTATTTATTTTTCAATGGGTAAAGGCTTTATTTATTTATTTATTTATTTGTTTGTTTGTTTATCATCTATCATTATCAAAGTGTTTTTTTGTTTGTTTGTTTTTTGTGCTATAATCAACATAACGACCTAAAATGTATTTTGTGGGTTCAAACTGCATTATCTGATGTAAACATGTCCAGAATCTATATTCACCCCAGAATCAAAAGTACAAATATAATTTCCAAAAGGAAACTGAAACCAATTTTGTGGACCATTATGCATTATGATATTATTTTCAGGACAGTTGAGCACATTTTCCAACTAAAAATGGTATTACTGTAATGCATCCAAATGGAATTTTTTTCTTTGCAATTTTTATTATTGTCAATGGTGATTCTCATTATATATCAGTACTATAATACAGAATTTAATTACAGTATTTCTTTATTAAATCACCATAAGTTAAAGGCAGCGCAAAGATACTATCAAACCTACCATACAACTCTTTACATTCTAAGTTAAGATATGTTGCAAATAAATAAATAAATAAATAAATAAATAAATAAATATATATATATATATCCGCATCCAATAATCGCATCCAAAATAAAAGTTTGTGTTTACATAATATGTGTGTACTGTGTATAATTATTATGTATATATAAATACACACACATGCATGTATATATTTAAGAAAAATGTTATATTTAAAAAAAAAGTATATATATATAAAGATAAATTATATATACAGTACATACATGCAAATATTTCTTAAATATATACATGCATGTGTGTGTATTTATATATACATAATAATTATACTCAGTACACACACATATATTATGTAAACACAAACTTTTATTTTGGATGCGATTAATCACGATTAATGGTCCTACAGTCAAACAGAATTTATTTTCTGCAAAATATATTTTGTTATATCTTCTTTATCTTTTTTTTTTCCTGTGTTCTGGACAGGTTTATGACATTCATTCAAATACTAAATAGAGCTCCTGTACAAAATGGTGACTTCAATAAAAAGAACACCATGCTCAGTGTCTCATGGACATTGTGGCCAGAGAATGGACACCATTAGTAGATCGATTATAATAATACAAGAAGGAAATCTGAGAAATGTAGCTTTAGATTGTCGGAAATGTTCACGGTTTGGATTATTTAACATGCTGCTGAGGATGGCTTTCATGAGATAAAACTCCTGAAGACTGTCAAGATTATGTTTGTATGTCTGTCTGCATTCTGTCTTTCTGTCTGTCTTTATCTGGTGCTATAGAAACATTTGAAAGGACAGTGTATTGGCCCGCACAAAACCATGACGATAAGCATTTATTTTTCCAATTGGTCTTACTAGCATTAAATCCCTCTTGACTAGTAAATGAGCTGTTCGGAAATGATATGCGCACGCACACACACAAAAAAACTATAGTTATAATTATAAAACTATATATAATTACTGTTTCAGCCAAAAAGATCTGACGAATCGAAATAAGTGGTAGACTTTTTTTTTTTTTTTTTTTGATCGAAAATTATGTTTAAGTAAATTATTTTCCATGGAAAAAGCTGTCAGTGAAATTTGGAACTGGCACTGCACTGTTATTCAGTGAAACAGGCACAAAAATCAATCATTTAAATTTTATAATTACAAATAATAAAAAAAAATTACACTTGTAAATTACAGATGAAACATTCATTATTTACTCATGCTCATGTTTTTCCAAACCCATATGAATTTCTTATAAAAGGTTTTCATATGAAAAGTACACATTTTTGAAGAATATTCTGGCAAATAATTTCAATGTTATGAAGGGAAAATGCTTTTAAAGTCTGATATGACAATGAACCACCATAAAAAATAGTAAAAGTGGTTCATGTGACGTGTGCTTTATTCAAAGTCATTTGATAGATTTGTAAAGACAGACCATTTTAAAGTTAATATTATTTATCACTCTCAAAAGCTGATGCACAGCCTCATTGTAATTGCATGAATATGATATTGTACAAAATCATATTTTTAAACATTCTCTGTATGTGTTCCACAAAAGAAAGTCATATGTATTTACAATGACATGAGGGTGAGAGGAAATGGTTCACATTTGGCTGCATAGTCTATTTCATCAGGAAAAGTAACCCTAAAAATAACAAAAATATGATTTTTGCAATAAAAAGCAGCAGCCCACCAATCGCCCGCTGCCACCCTAATCTGGCCGAAGGAAAAATTAAAATATGGCCTTTTAAAAAGTATGACTATATTTGACAAACTTTGTGTTGGAAATCAAAACCGCATAGCACCATACCGGACTATTCAAGTGTTCATATAAAGCCTAGAAGGGCTGACAAGAATTCTTTGCTTGGAGAGGATCTGTAAAGTTGAGGAACATCTTTATTTTTCTGGTTTTCAGTTTCCCTCCAGCACAACTTACCATCTGTCCACCTGGAATTCAGATTTCCCTGGTCGATGTCCCTGAGTTCTTATGAAAATCTATATGCCGCTATCTAGAATTCAGCCCATGTATTTCCCCGCAGCTTTCACTCGACAACAGCAGATTGATTCGTCTTCAATGCCACATACGCTGTCCTTTTGTATTGTGACAGAACACCCTTTAACCTGCCTCTCTTCATGTTGAAGGTGTCTAACTGCATTCTCTTCCTCCTCTGACAGCTGTAGCTCTGTGCATAATGCCAGTAACCTCATGACATGTTAACTGCATGTGATCATGGACATGATGGTTAATTCATTTTAATCTCTTTTTCCCCCTTGCACTCCTTTCATTCTCTCTTCCAACGCTTAAAATAGAAGTGGAGCAAAAAGGTAAATCACTGACACAATCAGCTCCTTGTTTTTCTTTCTTTAATATATATATATATATATATTTATATATATTTTTTGTGGTTGTAAAACCTTCCTGTGCCCACTCTTGCTGTTCTGATAGCAGGCAGTAGCAGAAAGGGTCTTGTATTGTAGTAAAGGTCAGTGCACGAGCTGCAATCGGAGGGAAGCTTTAAAAGAAAATGATAAAGCACAAGTTAAATGTTAGTGGTAATGCCGAGGGTACAAATGCCCCATTTCCCCCTTCTCTTCCCTTCCTCCACACTCTTTTATTGCCTGTTCGAACCCCAGTCCCACTCCACACTCCCAGCATGCTCTGGTAACAGGTTTACTCTAGACTTACACTGCCTCTACTGTTTCTCTCTACCCCTTCCTCTACTGTTTCTCTCTTTTCCTTCCTCTAATTTTCTGTCTCTCTCTCTCTCTCTCTCTCTCTCTCTCTCTCTCTGTCTCTCTTGCTTTCTCACTTTACCCTTTCTGATTATTATGCCTTTGTTAAGAAGAAGGGAAATATGCTGTAAAATGATTGCAACATTAGGCCCGTAGGAAAGATGTAAAAACTGTGAAAAAATTTGTCTCAGGACACAGACTGCCTGTATGCTGCTCTTCTCTGCGTCTTTCTCAAGCCTTATTTAGTTGTCTGCTTTTATTTGCAGGGCAGATTTGTCGTATTCCTTCCTTTTTTTCCTTTGTGTTTGGTTGTGGTTTGATTTCTCCATCACTCCCCTTCAGTATGTCCAAGCAGCAGTGAGCCGAAACTGTTTGCTTTACGAACACATAAAAACTGTTTTTGCTTCCGTTTAAGCTTCAATAACCTTCAGATGCAGATTCTTCGCACCTTTTACTGCTTGTGAATGTGGGTAGCTGTTAGACTTCTTAGTGTGTGTGTTTCTGTCTTCACCGACTACCCAGTTATCAGAGTGATGTAGAGTCAGACGGCACTTTGCCCTCTGCTTTCAACTAGTGTGAGCTATGTTCGCTTACATTTGACTGTCTTCTGCTCTGTTCTTCCCATCACTAGTTTTTGTTTGCCCCGGAACTCTGAAAGCGGTTGGGGATCCGTCGTTTCTGTACGAGGCGGAGCAACAAGCGGGGTCATGGTGCAAAGACCCCCTCCAGGCAGGAGACAAGGTTTATTTCATGCCCTGGACCCCTTACAGAACAGATACACTTATTGAGTACAACTCACTCGACGACTTTCAAAACTCTCGACAGACTACGACATATAAACTCCCCCATCGGGTCGACGGCACAGGATTTGTTGTGTACGATGGCGCAGTGTTTTTTAACAAGGAAAGGACTCGTAACATTGTCAAATTTGACCTTCGGACCAGAATTAAAAGCGGGGAGGCGATTATAAATAACGCAAATTATCATGACACCTCACCTTACAAGTGGGGCGGGAAAACAGACATCGACTTGGCGGTAGATGAAAACGGTCTTTGGGTGATCTACGCCACTGAGCAGAACAACGGCATGATGGTGATCAGTCAGCTCAACCCCTACACCCTTCGCTTTGAGGCGACCTGGGAGACCACCTACGACAAGCGATCAGCCTCCAATGCTTTCATGATCTGCGGGGTTCTGTATGTTGTCCGATCCACCTATGAAGACAACGAGAGCGAGGTTAGTAAGAGCCTGATCGACTACATGTACAACACCAAACTGAACCGAGGCGAATACGTCGACATCCACTTCCCCAACCAGTACCAGTACATCGCCGCTGTGGAATACAACCCCCGAGACAACCAGCTGTATGTGTGGAATAACTTCTACATCCTGCGGTACAATCTGGTGTTTGGACCACCTGATCCAGCTCACGGTAAGCTCCATCTTGAATCCGTCTAGCCACACACACACAGTCCCTCTGGATATCTGTTTAAGTGGTCGCGAGATTTCCGCCACTGAGTTGGTATTCCTCTGGCACCCGAGTCTGTGTGTCAAATGTCACGGATGACTGATTTTTAATTTCAGATTTAATATGTGCTTGATGTATTCCGGAAACCTTTCTCGAGTGCAAGCAACATCTCAGAGTGAAGTGGTGGGTCTCAGCAGTAAACAACATCATAGGCGTTGTTAGCATATAATAAGAGACGCGTCCCTTGAGGTTTCAAAAGACAGAGCCATCCTTCCCCAGTGTTTAGACTCTTGGGGCTAAACTCCCTCCCATTGTCCCACTGAGAAGGGTACCGCTTCCCTCATTGGTAGAGGGATACCTGTCTGGACAGGTACGTCGGCAGCCTTGCGGCAACAGTGGCTCTCCCCCAATAGAGTGGATCTCGTTCCCTAACCACCTCAAAACAAACAACTTACACTTTTGCTAGCAGGCCTCTTAATGTGTCTGAGCTGAGAGATGGCTCTCCATTGAGACCGGATCAGTCCCAAAGGTCACGTCAGCGTAGCCTGTTTTTAATTTAGCTGTCAAGAGCTGGGAGAAGATGGCCATACTATGTGTCAGATCATCTTTACATTGAAAAAATAATAACCGTAATTACCATAATCCCAGCTCAGTCTAGAAGCAGAGACTCTTACATTACTCCAGAAAGACTTGGCTAAGCATAGAGGTCAAACAACTTTACGCAGATTACTGGGGTTTAAGGATTTAAAATATGAGTGTCTTTCTTCAGCTGAGACCCAGCGGTGTCTACCTTACTGATGAATTTGCTTGTGCAGACACTGAACACAGTAACTGTACCCTGGACCATTGTGAAACTGTACCCATAATGAGTGTACTTTGAATAAAGTCTTTTGGATAAAAGCATCAGCTAAATGTCAATATAGTAGTTGGCTAGCCTCAAATTATTTGTTGGCTGCTTATAGCATCCGTAAGAACCTAAAAGGTGCATTTATAACCAGCCATCATATGCGTGTTTCTTGTTTGAATGCTGCAGCTTTTTTAACTGACTAAATTTCAAGGCAGCATCACATGTATTCTCTACAGAGAAAGCAATCCCAGAATGCAATGCACAATGGAAAAAAAATCCAAGATAATAAATGATGTGACAGAAATGTTATTTATAAATTATGAATTATTATTATAAATTATAAATACACCTACAATAAGACAAGTAGTGCCTAAATTTGCTGTTAATATGAAGCAATTTTCTGTATTGATTTTTCACTTTTACCTGTCATTTGAATTATGTATGGCAAAGTTGTTTTGTGGTTTAGGTTTAAAGAACAGTGTATATTTAATTAATTATTGAGGAACATTTATATACAAAAGTTATATAAAGACTACTTTTCCCATTTTTATGCTTTATCGCATTGGTTTAAGAACATGTTACCATATTAAAAATCAATTGCAATTTGATTCTTCCATATGCCTCACATGAGGAATGCTTTTTTTTTTTTCTCGCAAATCGTTCACTTATGAAGTTCCATTTTAGTTAAGACGCTGCTTTAAAATTTGTCTATGTAGACCATATGTTGGAACAGAGCCAAAACACCTCTCTGAAGGCTGTGTATAACATTCATAATCATATTACTATCTGCACTACTATTATACTATATCAGACTTATTTTTGAGATCAGGATGTGCTAGCAGCTTTACTTAAGCCTAACGCATTCGCTAGCACTGAATTAAAACCATCGAACAAATTCATCCCTGCACAAGCAAGCAATTAAGTAAGAAATATCAACCCAATATCACTTCAGATGCAAAGTATTCGGGCTTAAATATAAAATTCATTAAACATTTCTCTAGGGTGTTACTTCGGAGGGTTCGAATCTTTCATTAAGGAAATGTTATCACATTGTTACCACAATGTATCCACTTGTGGTTCACACTTATACGATGTGGCTGATTGAATATGCCCGTGTATGTTCTGCCTCTCTTTTAGCCGCCTGTAAAGGAAGTAATTAGCTCTACAATCAGCGCTGATGAAGGACAAAAACATGCTAATTTCACTAGCATTAGCTCCTGTGCGGTGCGCGAGTTGAATGATACCCCCCCCCCCCCCATCCCCACTTGAATCTAATCTGCCATCATTTGTATACTGATGTGTTTTCTCTATTTTAGATGTGGTGATTATCTCATCATCTCAATAATCAGCTCACTCACATAGCCATCAGAGTTGTGCTCTGTGGAGTTGATGTTTGCTCCACTTTACTTTGATAGCTGTGAAATTACCTTGATTTTGCCACACTGGTACAACGAACTACTAGAGTATGTAAGACATGATAAGGCCTCTCATTTATTGGAGGAAACCCTCCCCTTTAAGTTAGAGGGCAATATAAGATCCTCCTTCTCGGGGATGGAGTGATTATGAGATCAATTGTCAGGCTATTTAGGGCAAATCACATTCCTGGCCTACAGTCATAGTCAGACTTTTGACATTTGGAGTAAAATCAGGTCCTGGTACCAATACATACATATCGCTGCAGTTTTCAACAAATATGAACACTAGAGGCAGTAAAACAGCAAGCACACATTTAATCCTTTTCATACAAAATTACAGGGGCAGATTATGGATTAAAAAAGATTTATTTTCACGCAGCTTCTTGCTAAATATTATATATGACCTCAAAACATTTTTTATCATAGTGTATGATTTGTAAACAAATACATTTTGGAGATTACATCACATAACCAGCTCCATATGTTTGACTTTTATGACATACTAAGCTTGCTCGGTAGCTCAGCTGCTACAGAATTGTACTTGCGATGTGGAGCGGTTGCGGACTCGTTCTCCAGTGAAACATGAGTTATGACAAAATAAACTAGAAACAAGCTAAAATGGCATGGTTGCTTAAGCAATTGCGTTTTCATGTCACATTTGCTTTGGTTTAGGGTTTAGTGTAGGTGTACATTATTTTAGAACTCCGGTGATATGTACAACGCAAACGTAATAAATTGTTGCCTGATTCACTTTCATCTGTATCGGATCTGTATCGGAACACGCTTTTAGCGCCACTCACTGGACATTTCACTTTGAAACTGTTGCAAAACCTGTAACATAATGGGCCCTATCATACACCTGGCGCAATGCAGTGTTTTTTGTGTTTTTTTGCTAGTTTCAGCCCGACGCAGTTATCATTTCCATGTTTAAATAGCAAATGCATTTGCGGCCATTTGTGTGTCCATGGGTGTGCTGGTCTGAAAACGCGGTGTGTTCAGACGCATTGTTGGCGCGTTGCTATTTTGAGGCAACTGAAAACAACTGCGAACAAAAAAAAATATTGAAAATGACTGCGCCATTGACCAACAAAATCCTGGTCTAAAGTCAATGGTGCAGTCATTTTCAATATTTTTTTTTGTTATTTAAAGAGCGCGTTAGTAATATGTGCCTATAGGCGGGTCCCCAACGCGCTTACACTCTGCTTATTACACACAGGGACGCGTAGCAGCACACACACATTTTTAAATATGAAAAATTAAAGGATTAAAATGTAAAAGACTATTATTGTGTACATAAATATAAAAATGCCTACATGTCATAATGGATAGTCATTGCATGTATCGCATGTTGCATAGTGCATGTAGGCGTCATTGGACGAGCAGATCTGTTTCCTCGCTTGAGAAGCGTTCAGTTTTTCCACTTGCAAATTCCGCCATGTAAATAGCGAATCTGCCATGGCACGAGCGCACCTGGCTTTTAAAGGGAATGGGAGATGATACTCTAATTGGTTTATTGCATGTTACACCCAAAACACCCATTACTCATTAAGAGAATATAGACAACCCTTTTAGACCATACGCTGGGCACGGTGACCATTTTTCCCATCGTTAAACTAGCAAAAGTGGATTCAGACACGCCCTAAGTGCACTTGCGCCGTGCGCTTTAGACCATGTGCTTAGATCGTTAAAACAGGGCCCAAAGTCATATTTCAGTAATGTTGCCACTGGTGTGTTTAGCCTGGGCTGCAATAATATTTTGTTTTGTTTTTATGTTCTGTTTAGGGACAGGTTCATTTGAAACAATTAACACCACTATAATAGTCATAATAAAAAAGAAAAAAAAAACTAGAAAATAAAATAAAAACTACAGACTGCAGAAAACTGAAAATGATATCAGATTTATAACAGATCAGATTATACCATAATAATCAATTATCCATATTTATTTAACATTAATTAAAAATATATATATAATTACAGTTCTGCTTGTGTGCAGTATACCTTGTTTACTTAAAATACTCCAATATCACATCTGTAACTACTGGTCAGTATTAACTGTGGCTTATTCGTTTGCCGCTGATACTGTTTGGCTTAATTGGAGTTTTTCATGTAGAAAAAACTCTTTAATTTTGTTTAGACTGTAACAATCAAATTTTTTTCTGGCTGTAAGTACGGTCAGGTTTTTTTTAGCTCTTCGCTGAAAGGGGATTTGTGCTTCTCTGGTCCTTTAAATCCCGACTCATTTGACATAGAACAGTACATCCCAGCCACATTTTTATTTGTTTTTCAACAAATATAGCCTAACATTTTGTTGAATGATCACTGAAACAAGAAGTTTAACCTTCTGAAAATGTTGGTCATCTCAGGAAATCAAGCAAATAATATTATAAGTTCTGTTTCATTTTCTGTTTATTGTCTATGAAATTTGCAATTGCAATTGTTTTTGTTTTTTTTGTGGATTTTGCTTTCTGGTAATAAATATAAAATATAAATATTAAATGTATAAAATATTATGTATTTGTAGAATGTATACCACACACCTGCCAGAATACTTCATTGGTTGCTTGTTTGCTGGCTTGATAGATTGTTCCTTCATGTGGAATGCAGGCATAACATATTAGTGTGATATCTCATAAATATCCTAAATAGCATCATATGCGCCATTTGTTGAAAGAGGAAATGATTAAAACCAGCAGCATATTCATACTGGAGTCATCTTTTATAATGGGGAATCATCTTGATGTGAAAGAGACAGACAGCATTTATATTTGCCATCTGAATCGGGGTGGAAAACACACATTACGCTGCTTGCCACTTAATCTCATTTCTGCTCATCATTAATGGAATTAGTTTGACACTGATTGTGATAATTGCCATGTGATATTACACTGCTGATGGTTAGCGAAATTTATGCAGAGCCTGCTCTGCTCCTGCCTGCAAAAATACTGTTTTGTGTTCAGAAGACCACTAATGGATTCGGCTTTATTTAGTCTCACTTCTGCTTCCAATCGGAGAGATTGCTCTGTGGCCTCCATTTTTGTTAAAGACCTTCCTTGAATTACCAATTATTACTTTTGCTACCACTGCTACAATATCTATTAGATGCCAATTTCCCCCTTGTGAGCTTCACCTTCTCCCTTTGCCCACACCTCTCAACACACTGTTATTTTAAACCCTTTCCCTACTTCAACTATTTACTCTTGTCACCAGCCCTCCCACATGCCCCCACCACACACACACACACACATTTAGCCCCGCCCCAGATAATCACATTTAGCCCCTCCCCCAGTTAGCTCCCATTAGCCCCTCCCCATGCCCAGCATAACATTATTGAGCCCTTTTTTGAATACTCACACTCAAAGTAAAGGGTTCATTTAAAGTAATACATTTACAATGGAAGTTGTCCCCATTTAGTCAGGTATGTGTGTGTTTTGCCTACATTTTTAGGGCTGGCCAACAAAAGCCTATGAAGTTTAATAAACATTGAAATGTCACATTTTTGGGTCTTCGGGTTAGGGAAAGGTTAAAAAATATATATTATTTTTCAAGTTACTGGAAATTTCCCATCATACTATTACATGTACTATTATAATAGTAATAATAGAAACAATATCACCACAACTTCATTTAAATATTTAGGTTGAAATTGTTCTCTGTTGCAAAGGTAATATTTCTTCTTTTTTGACATTGAACTGAAGGTTCCTTTGAGCCTAATGCGAGTCAGACACATTTTCATTACAGCACTGCAGACGTACTTATCTTAAGAGAAACTGCCTTTGTTACAGCAAAGAGAAAATTAATACCTCTACCCATAAATCAGATTTCAAAGGTGTTCTGTGAAATAATAACAGACACCTATGTGCTATGAGACAGCCGACTAAGTATTAATTTACCGCCTGCATGTTCAGTGTTGAAGGACACAGCACAAACCACACTAAAATTAAACCTAAAGCACAAAGGACAATAGTGTCAAAGTTTGAAAACACATCTTTTCCCCTCACAAGCATATAGTTTTATGGTAATACTACTATTTCTAGACCAGTTACATGACATGTGCCATAATACCATGGTATTCTTCGGAGTACCGTGCAAACACCATGGTACATGAATGTGTTAGTCATTCAGTACTATGGAATATAGCAAAGTACTTTGTATCAAAGTACCATCAGATATCTTAAGACACCTATAAAGAATCTAAAATGCTTTATAGAACAGTGTCTTTAGGGCTTTTTAGTACTTTCAATAGCTTCATGAACTGAGATGATCTGATGTTTCATGCTTTTAAGCATAAGCGTATTTAATTATTTATTTATTTATTTTGCTCAAAGTGAATGGTAGATCTCTTTAAAACACTGTGAAGTGTTTCTGTTAGTTTCCATAAACACAAATTATAGTAAGTTGTATTTATTTATTGTATAAATACAAATAATAGATACTTATAATAATAAAAATACATGTATATAGCTGTATTCATGATGTCTTCTTGAATGTCTTATTTTTGTCTGATCAGTTGGTAAAGTCATAATGAAAAACAATTGACTGTTTGCTTTCCTAATATACATTTCTATACACAATTCATCAGTACACATTATTCCGCCTGAACGACTTTGCTTTCTTGGCTCACGTAACCTAAGCATGGATGTTACCTAATAGACAAGAAAGTTAGTTAAGCATTATTTAGGCTACAGATATAGTAAAATGGGTTGTGAATGTGGTTTCCTGTTGACTTTCCCTCATCTGTGGTTTAATTCTGGAACATTGAGCTAAAGCTTGTTTTGCAGCCATCATGACAAACAGCCAGAATCTGGAGTGAAAAGCCAATAATAGCACACCAGTCATGCCAACCGTGTCAAAACTCACACACATGGGTGAAAACCGTAAAGATCGGGGTCTGCAGGTAAAGACGTTGCAGCTGTTTTTGCTCAGTTTTTATCTGAACCAGAGCTCTGGCTGGTCAGTTGACACTAATTCACAGTAGGTCAAATCTAACCTCAAAAAGAAAGCCTTTTCTTTCACTCGATCAGTCTTTTTCCTCTCACAAACATACATGGAGATTCTCTCAAACCCATACTGTGCTAAAATCTCTCACACTTCTGTGGGCCACTTCATCACTGGGTTTCTTGTCAGCTGCACGCTGTCGTTCAAAGAATCTGGTTAGCTGGTGAAAGCAGCGGGTGAGGTTCAGATTTTTTTGGGTCCTTGTAAAGGAAGAACCAATGCAAACTGCAGAGAATTTTGAGATATCTGGGACTCAAACGCTAATTCAAGTATGAATGTCTTTCTGGTTATCATTATGTAACATTCTAGGCAGGAAAAATGTAATTACATTTTTGAAGTGTGGCCAGCAAACTTTGCTCAGTTTACGCTGATATATGTACCATGTTTTTCTTGCCTTTGGCATTACATTAGTTATATATTAAGATTATGAAATATAGAGACAGGAACAAAGAAAAAGAGGGTGAGAGAAAATATATGTTCAAACAACTATGCGATTTAGTTCTTAAATAAGCTCTTGAGATATAACAGAGCTTAAAGGTCTTGTAGGCAAGCTGAATATTTTATTTCATAATCATTCTCTTTTATTAAGCACTTTGCAGTGAGAATTATATCTCAGAATAAAAAAAAATTAAAAGAAACAATAAAAAAACCAATTTTACCCATTATTCTCTTTTCTAGCACCACCCATCTCAGAGGCATCCACAACACCAAAGTTACTAAAATCAACAACCACTACAACAACCACTACTCAGCCAAGAGGTCAGGTGACTACTGTTACCACTACAGGGACCAGAGCTGTTAATAAGACACCCAAATCACCAGCTGTACTTCCCCAAACCACCACACCACCTTCGCTGGAGTCTTTCCCTCCACCTGAGCGCTTCTGTGAGAGCGTAGAGCTTAGGGACATACTGTGGCCGCAGACGCAGAGGGGCATGCTGGTGGAACGACCCTGCCCCAAAGGAACTCGAGGTGGGTGCATGTACCCGTTGAAGTGTAACACACTGCAGCTTTCCACTCTGGGCTCTTTGAATTGCTATCAGTCACACACAAGTTATTTTGATATGTGTTTGGCCTGTAGACAAAGAGAAATGTGTCTATTCTCTCAGGATCGACTTCATCAACATTTGAATAAAGCAATAAAGCCATGAGAGGCCAAGCGTTACAGTGATTTCACCACATTGAAGCATCTTCTAAATGAAGGTGTTTACTACTAATAATAATTATTTATTAATAATATTATAATTAAATAATAATATAATCAAAATGATGTACAGTCAGTTGATCCTTATTGGCAACTTCAAATCATAAAGATCAAACAATGCTATTTTAGAGCTTGAACAATCTATATTGTAATTACATACAAAAGACTACTAGTACCAATGCAGCTAATAATAATGATGGTAATGTCCTTATTTAAACAGGCACTGCCTCCTACCTATGTGTTCTCTCCACTGGGACCTGGAACCCAAAAGGCCCAGATCTGAGCAACTGTACGTCCCACTGGGTGAATCAAGTCGCTCAAAAGGTTTGTAGTTCCAGAACATTTCTGCAGAATGAGGAGCAAAAAAAATTGCCAGTTTTTAGAGCCTAACGTCATAAAAATAAAATACTCTCCAGTGCCATATTTTGGAGCTCATTCTTTCTGTTATCACTTGTTAAGACAAAGACTCACAGCCTTCAAACATCCAATAGGGATCCTACAGATTGATCTGGTGCACTTTTCAGTGTGTGCTTTTGTGTTAATGTGGGATGCTGCCTGTAAATAGAATGGATGTGCACAATGGGACACCAAACTTCTTACAGTACACCCACAAAAATGAACTAAAGTAGCAGAAATGCCTTAGCCATTGAAACCCAGGAAGTGTTTCCAAATGCTGTTCCAAAGTGTTACCAGTTTCTAATGATAGCTGTAATTGCTCATGGGGGCATGATTGCTGAATCAGCATGATGATGTCATAATGGGAGTCAAGAGCCTCGTAGGTACAAAATGATATTTTTCAGAGCCATGCTGTGAGGTTAATTTGTGTAATCTTTCAGATCCGGAGTGGGGAAAATGCAGCCAACCTGGCGAACGAGCTGGCCAAACATACCAAAGGAGCCATTTTTGCCGGTGACATTAGCTCTACCATGAGGCTCATGGAGCAGCTGGTGGATATTCTAGATGCTCAGTTACAGGAACTGCGACCCAGCGAGAAAGACTCCACCGGCCGCAGCTTCAATAAGGTATTAACAGGATTTCATTTTCAACATGATTTTTTAATAAGCAGCAGCATGCCTTGGTCTCTTTCAGAGGCACTTTGCTTAAAGGACACTTGACTGTTAAACAGCATCAAACTCACTGTGTTACACCCCATTGTGCTTTTAGAGAATTAATAATAGAATAAATGCAAAGACCGTAGCTAATCACTTCGAATTGTGTGCTATCCATACTAAAAAGTATGTGTAATTAGAAGTAGTGTGTTTCAAATCACAAGACATGCCTGGATGATATACTTTGTCTGGTAATATAACTTGTTGCACAACAGAAGGGTACTTTTTAAGGTTTAAATGAGACAAATAAAGAATATTTAGGCAATGAATTTAGATGCAAATACAAAAGGTACATGACAAAGGTGGCATGTGGTTTCAGGGCACAATTATATAACATGGTAATATGTCCCAATATTAGTGCACTGTCTTACTGCACACTCGTACTTTCACATCACCAGAATAGTACATATGCTAGTGCATTTTACAAGTATGCAAATTAGAATGCAGCCACAGTAACTTTCTGAAAATAGGTCACAAGAAAAGGAATGAAGCCATTTATCAGTTTACAAAAATATATGATATAAAATCTATGCATTGCATTCAAAATACATATGTAAGACCACTTTATGTACTTAACTGCATACCAACCCTTCTGGTTACAACCTGCTGTTATGAAACATTTACATTGATCATAAGTGATCATCTTTGGGGCATACATTCATCAAACATGTGCTTTAAAGATATATGGCTCTATTTAGCAAGGCTGCTGAGCTTATATTTAATAAAAATCATTTGGTGGGATTGAACATTAGTTGTTAATGGCATCTTTTACTCATGAACCCATTCCAAACCCATAAGAATTTTGTTCACAAATACAGATTTTTGTCTCAAAAAAGATATTTCTGTCCTTCCATTGAACCAAACTTTCAATAAATACATTGTAAAAGTAATACATGTGAATCCTCTGAAGGGACATGACCACTTTATATGATGAATATATTTAATTTCTTCTTTTATTCACATATAAACATTGATCAGTGGACATAAATAGAACACATTAAATATGACCAACGGCAGCTAAACATGCTTGATGGGGGAGTACAAACCACATTGGTTCTTGAGCATCAGGCACATATGTTTGAGCTTAAGTTAATCATATTTCATGTGATATATGTATTTATGTATATAGCATACACTTCATATATGTGCGTTGATGATGTGGATAAAAGCCTAAATTAAATTAGTTTATAATTTATTTATTTAGTGATTGTCTCTTTATAAAGCTTGGAATAAACTGTTTTGACTTTAATTATTAAAAAATTTTCATGATGTCATTATGAGCATTTTAAACATTTTGAATACACCCTCCAAGTTTTGTGACTTAAAGGGATAGGTCACCCAAAATTGAGAATTCTGTCATCAATTACTCACCCTCATGTCGTTTTAAAACCTAAGACATTTCTGTTTCCCTTTCGAAGTGGAACTCTACACTGTGTCTGAGCAGATGCTATGGGGAATACCATCAGCGTGACTGGTGTCTGAAGCACATGTTTAAACACAACAATTTTATTGGCCGACGACAGTCCATGACGTCACTACCGGTGCACCTGTGAGTATAAGAGGGCACCTGCTATGTACGTCATTAGATTTTTTGTCTTCAGGATCCTTTTGTTTGTGTTAGCGTGTGTGATGGCGATTATTATGGATGTGCACTCAGGCAAGCGTTTGTATGTGCCTCAGGAAGGTATGTATCTTTCACTCCCCAGTTACTGGTTCAAACTATCTTCTTGATAAGGACGTTCTGTCTCTTGAATTTTCTGATCAAATGGATAGCATATTGCTGGCACTGTCCAGCCAGGAGGTGGCTGTGTAGAGTGAGGATATCGCTAACAGTGAGCCCTCCCAGCCTACCAGCCCCGCATACGAAGCGCAAAAAGCAGTAAGTTGCTCATGCCTTACTCAACGAGTGCTTCCTGCCAGGCCATAAGCGTCCCGTTTCGCTGAGGTGGAGAAATCATGGAAGAAACCATACTCATCTTGCAATTATTCCTTTCAGCATTCAAATTGCGTGAGCAGGGATATGTGAAGATGCCTCCCATTGAAGAGACACTTGTGAGCTATCTCTCTCAGAGTGATACATCTTCTTCGAAATCCCAAACCTGCCATCTAAGCCATTACGTACCATCTCACGCTTGAACGGCAGGGTGTATGCAGCAGCAGGTCAGTCCGGGGGGTGCCTTACACATGATGGCCATATTACAGCCATACTAGGTGGATCTGCTCAAAGATTTGGATCAGGGGCAGGGATTGTCTCCTGAGGCGGTTTCTGAGCTGTGGCACACAACATATCTGGCTCTCTGGGGGACTAAGCAAACAGCCGCTGCCATTGGCTATTCAATGGCTGCAATGGTAGCCATAGAGAGATATCTTTGGCAGACATCAAGGAGTAAGAGATGGCCTTTCTCCTCAATGTGCCAGTCTCGCCTTCAGAGCTTTTCGGCATGTCTGTAGGAGACAGTAGTCGGGAAATTAAGGCCAGGGTGCGGTCAGCGGCCTTCAGGAAATACATCCCGTGCAGGTCCAAATCTTCGCCAAAAACCTCTGAGGAACCTGGTCACAGTCTGAGGACTGGAGGCAGGGCCAGAGGTAGAGCGTGGCCACTTGTGCTCCTTCTCTTTTAAGCAGTAGAGCACAGAGGAGGTGAGACGCTGGGCAAGATATGAGTAAGAGTAATTGGATGAAAGCTATTTAGTAGACAAGATTGAATCGCTGAGGAGAAATAACATCTTGCCCTATTCTCCCTCCTTCTTTGTTCTGTCTCTAACTGTGGCCTGTGCTAATTGTCTTAGTACAGGCTATAGCAGGTCCTAGATGATTATGGTGAGGGTTGAAGCAGCCTTCCAAAAAATGAGTTTTTTTAGTAGGCCAGCTTCCTTATGACTCCCTTTAAGAAGATAGCAGTATCATTAGATTGCAGCTAGCGCTAAGTATCTCCCTTTGGTATGCTGTTGTTCAGGGTTGAGCGTAGATCAGAACCCACCCCCATTTCTGAGGTTCTTAAAGTAGAGTCCACTGCTGCCCGCGAGAGCCTTGAGAACCCAAGAAGTAGTGGTATTTGCCTTTAAGCATCCCTTCTTTTTGTTAGGCACCTTCGAGAGTGCTGGAGTCTTGAGATCTGGGGTGAATCCAGGCAGGACGTAGGGTGCTTCCCCATTTGTATTGCTACAGCAAAGCTGAAGCTCCCCTGTGTATCCCTAGGGGTCAGAGTTTTTTATAGAGGGGTAATAATTATTCAAGATAAAATTGATCCCCATGGTTTCTACCCCTAGAGGTAGTAGTAGGCTAAGGGAACTAAAAACTTTCTCTCTGGGCCAGTATTCCCTATAGGCGGTGAGATGAAGCTGACATAGCCAAACCTTTGAGCTCCACTCTTGGGCTGGGGGCTAATGCCTGACCCACAAGGGAGGGAAGAAGGTTGAAAAAGAGAGGGACTTTCCTTGTTAGTGAGCTTGGAAGCTTGGGTAATGGCTAAAGGGAATACTGCCACATGACAGTTCTGTGACCCAGTGTGCACCTATAGGATTGGATGCACTTGACTCCGGCAGGTAAGTCAATTATGCTATGCCCATTGTGGTAGTGCATAGACACAGCTAATGTGGCACGCGCTCCCTCAGTATGGCGAAGTGGGCATTTGTCTGAGCAGACGCGGTGTAGAGTTTTAATGCCTCTGGCTTTCCTGCAGACAAAGAAGTTGATGATGTACATTGCAGGCACCCTCTTATACTCACGGGCGCACCAGTAGTGAGGTCATGGACTGTCATATGCCAATAAAATTGTTGTGTTTAAACATGTGCTTCAGACACTGGTCACACTGATGGCATGCAAAGACGCAGTGTCTCGTTGCCCTTCTCAGGGAACCATGGTTACAGTCGTAATCCGTCGTTCTCCATCAAAAGTTTCAGGCTTTAAGTAACATTATTTTTTCTTAATACAAAGACAAAAAGCTCTTTCTGAGCTATTGTGTTGTCTGTATGGCTTTCTTGTGTTTCATTCATTGAAATCAAAGAAGTGGGTGAAGGTTAGCACATATCTTTGTACTCAAGAAGATGAAGCAGAGGCTGTACTCGTTAAGAGAACATATTTTGCATAGAAAAAAAATATTTTGTCGTTAGTTACTGTGTATCACCTTTCCTTCAAATTAATTTTGCAGTTATAGTCCAATGGAAGGAGAGATGGCACACTAGCCTGATTGCAAAGAGTTTGGACAGTGCACTAGCAAGAGTGTAATTTGTCTCATGGGAGTCATGTGGATGTCAGCCAGTATGATTTACATGAATAGGGCATGTTCTAGGACCAACATCCTTAGTTTTACCTGTCAACCCATACTCTAAACCTTAATCTCAAACTTTATTTGAGAAAAATTCTAAATCAAATATTTATTTCACTTGACCTCACATTCACTGAACCATGGTCATATCCCATATTTCTGACCTTAATCCCTAACCCTACCTTAGCCTTTCCTATGTTAAATTCTACCCTACCACTTTTTTGCTTTGAACCTCCAACCATATCCAACCCCATCCCCTTATTTTAGTTCAGCTTCCAACTCTGGTCCATAATCTTGATCCTATAGAGGTAAACCACACTTGGATATTGCATATTGATCTGCATATGTTTCAGCTGCATAGAACTCACAATTTGAAAACCTAACTTTAATTCCCAACTTTGATCCCTGATCTCCAACCCTAAATCTTTTTCCTTGCTCTAAACCTCTTAATTTAACAAGGATTCCAACCTTTAGCTCTAACCCAGTCTAATTTCCTACTTTACATCCTTAACAACTGTTACTAACCCTCACCTTTACTCGCAACCTCAACACGTTCTCTTTGCTCGCAACCTCAACAAATTTATTCCCCAACCCTGATCTCAATCCACACAGTGTGTAAACCACACATTAATTTAGGCAATTTGCGTCTGCATATTGTTTTGCATATGTTTCATTTGCATATTTCAGATGGTTAATGAGTTACTGATTCTATTTTTACTTGGTAAGAGCACCTTTGGGTTTTGAAATCACCAGACTAAATTGTTGTTCTCAAAGCAAGGCCACTCTGTACACCCTTACATTCATTCGTTACATGATTTCATCATAGCAGATCCAACTGCTATACTGTGTTTCTGAAGTGTTTGTGGATTGGAGAACCCATTAGTATACCATCAACCTTTCTAACTGTGTTTCTTTGGTCTGTTTTTGTTCTTGTGTGTGTCCTCTCTCAAATGAAAAAGCTTCAAAAGCGAGAAAGGACGTGCAGGGCGTATATGAAGGTATATCTGTGCTACGCTACTATGGTCTTCACTTGTTTCTGTACTTTCTCTTCTTCTTTTCCTGCTATTGTTTCTCAGCATGGTCCTGTGTCCCTTCATTCTCACTGTTGCCACAGCATTTCATTCCGCCAGTGTCTGTCTTCATTCCTGGAGGTTCAATATTTCAGTGGATTAGGAAATTATATGGCTGCAATTTTTATGCCCAATTCATAACTTTTATGTGTTTGTTGGTGGTCTGTTTATTTCTTTTTTAGTTTTTTTTTTTTTATTGTTAACGTCAAGTGTTAATATCTGTTGGCGATGGCGTGTGCTTGATTTGCAGGTTGGCGGTGCATGTGTTGTTGTTGCGCTCAAATTGTTCTTATTGGTTGTAAAGGGAAATCTATTGATTGCTACATTGGTTTTGCTACACCATCTTGAGCTGCTAAAGATTTTAGACCAAAAAAAAAAAAAGTATGACAAGAGGTTATGTAGAGATCAAATGAAAGGCATGATTCTGTTTTGGAAAAGCAAATCAGTGTAAACTAATTCAGCGACTGTGAAAGGTTGTACTGTATCATCTTTTAATTTTTATTGGTGTGTAGGAGCAAAAAACGATTTAGCATTTAGAGTAGTAAAAAATTACCATAATAATGTGGGAAATTTATTATCATATGACTCAGAGCTCTAAAACCGGACATTATCGAACGAACAGTAATTATTAAAAGGAGGCGAAAATTATGAATCGATATTTTAGTTTGGTGGTGCATGTGTGTGCAGTAGATCTGATTGAGTAGTATGAGAGTGTAAGTCTGTGAGGTGTTTTTTTTTTTATTTTATTTTTTTTATGACATTATTGATGATGTTCAGTATATCCAGCATAAAACAGTTATCTTGAAGTGACATTTTTGAGGTTATAGGTTTAAAGTTTATGTAATTTCTGTGTCATTAGTAGAACCAAACTGAATTGCCAAGTGATCAAACAGATTGTGATTAAGCTTTCTGTCGCTAATGGTGCAAAAAAAAACACCTCACCTTTACAGCGAAAATTAATGAAAGAGAGAAATTCTCTGACAGTGTTGTGGCTATTTTCTTCATCACATTTGTGCATCATATTATCAAGACCTAGAGAAAGTACTGTGTTTGCATATTGAAACAGGATCAAATGGATGATATCTGAAAATAGTTGTCTGTGCCTTCAGTTCTGATGACACAGAACAATGGTGTCTTTATCTTAAAGGACACATTTATAAGGCATCACGACTGGCTGTCTTTCTTTACCTCATATGTGTCCGTTTATGTGCTTGAAGAGCCTTTGACATTCAATACTGCACTTCTGAGACAGACAGAGCATGTCGGGCACATTTCTGGAGTCTGTTTTTTATGTGTGTCACCTGATAACGACCTAAAACAAAGTGTGCATGTTTGCTTTCATTTGGGCACGGGCAAACAGCTGCTGATAAAGTCAAGGCTTTGACATTTGACCTTATTACAGTGGTTAGTGCTGACACAAGCATCTCATTGGGCTGCAGGCTATCGTGGATACAGTCGACAACCTCCTCAGACCGGAGGCTCTGAAATCGTGGAGAGATATGAATACCACGGAGCAGACGCACGCCGCAACTATGTTACTGGACACCCTGGAGGAAGGAGCCTTTGTCCTTGCTGACAATTTAATGGAACCGGCCATCGTGAAAGTACCAGCCAATAATATAAGTGAGTATGAGAGATGCGCTAAACTAAGTGAACTGACAACATAAAAAGCTTATTTTGCAGCGGATCAGTTTGAGTTTTCAAATATGATTCAGCCGTGAAATTTTAATAACAGCAGCCACTAACACATGGGTCGTTGACATAAAATACTTTTGGGAAGTCATCCAATCCATCTTTGGATTGGCATCTCCATCTTATACTATTTTAAACAGCATTTTCCTAATTCCTTTATTACTGTTATGCATGCAGCTTTTACAACCTCATATTAATTGAGACTCTACATGGAATATATCTACTCCATTCATTTGCCACGCCGCAGGACCTTTTGAAAATGAAGTGAAGACAAAAATGTGATTCAAAATGGTTAATAAAGAAATTTTGACCAGTTACAGGACCTATACACTTTCCCTTATACACTTTCATTTCTTATATACCGCTTACAATAAAAACCAATCAACACTTGAATTTTGGCTAATAAGTTGAATTTGGAAAATAGGTTATGGGGTAAATTCACTAAACACTTTTTTCAATTGGTATACTCTGTGCCATATTTCAAAGTCATTATATTCAGCACAAACATGCCTCCCTCCTATGTAAATTAGGCGCATTACATACTGTGCCTTATTTACAAAACTTATTTACAGGCAATAATATGGAATAATAGGAGCACACTTTAAACATTTAAAAAAAACTGCTAGTAAAGTAAGCCATATTGCGGTAGTATGCACTTAAAATTCAGAATAACGTTATGCAAATTGCATTCAGCACAGATTTTGTGCGTGCGTTTTCACTGCTAACTGATTTGCATAATTCCTTTAGTGAATCGAACAACTCAGATAGTGCATGCAAATAAACCGTAATTCATTCTCAGTGAATTGCCCCCTTATTTTTTTATTTTTTTGTCTGTTTCCGCTTGGCGCACTAACATTTTGAAACATTTCTCTCTGCAGTTCTGGATGTTTACGTGCTGAGCACAGATGGGCAGGTTCAAGATTTCAGGTTTCCCCAGAGTGGCAGGGGTGGTATTTCTATCCAATTGTCTTCCAATACTGTGAAACTCAACAGTCGTAATGGTACGCTCCAGCCCACGCACACATATACAGTCATTGGACTGCATTAGTATCGAGTCCAGTGAGAATAAGAACATATAAGATCCAATTACTCCTGTCACTATGGAGATAGAAATGCTCTCATGGTCAGAGAAATATCTGAACATTGATGTGAACATACTGCTCAACATATGTTGTTTTCGACTAACTTAACTGGGTCTGCTGTTGGGTCACTTTGGGGGGGAAAAAAATTAGAAAAAGTTAGAAACTTTTGTGGGTATACATTTATGGGACTATTATGTTTTCTGGTCTACTTGGTTGAATGCAAAACTATCAAGGACCAAATTCACCACAAAAAAGTCTAATTTAAGACTATTTTAGGTTACATTGTGACATTTTTAGAGCCATTAAATCAAAACGGTTGTTGAAAATGTTATTGTTATTAATGTTATAAATGTTAATGTATGAAACCAACATATGTTGATAATTTTTGTCTGGAATTTATTAAAAGAAAAAAATTAATTTCACATATACAATGAACATATTTTAAATGTGTGAATTTAAATCATTTTTATATATCATTTGTGGGGCTTAAACTTTAAAATGTTAATGTCAAAAGGTCCTTGGTTAGTAATAAAGAAATAAATATCATTAAATGTCTAAAAGTCTAAAAAAAACAGAGCCATTGCATCAAAATGTTTGTTGAAAATGTAAAAAAAAAAAGCTGTTAATTTCTTTAACTTTTAAGATCATTCAAATTTAAATTTACATTATTATGACTATTATGAAGTTAACATATTTTACAACTTGAATTATAAATCATTGTTTTCTTTTATTTACAGTAGGCTACTGAGAACTGGTTTTTATAATGTCATAAAAAAAAATCTCACACTGCAAAGTCCTACTCCTAATAAGCTTCATTTAAATTCCCATTTTCTCCTTTAATTTTGGGCTGAAATAAAACAGATTTTTTTTTTCTTGACAGTTTTTGTGAGACTCACTGACATAATAGACAGTAATGAGAAGTAAGGTGTGCTGTTTTCTCTTTGCAGGTGTTGCCAAGTTGGTTTTTGCCCTTTATAAGAACTTGGGGCAGTTTCTAAGCACGGAGAATGCGACAATGAAGCTCAGCCATGAGGCTAACGGACGCAACCTCTCTGTGGCTGTGAATTCCGACGTCATTGCCGCCTCAATAAACAAAGAATCCAGTCGTGTATTTATATCGGAGCCTGTGATTTTCACCCTGGAGCACATCGACGTGAGTGCAAGCAATAAACAAACAAAGGGATCGTAAAAGCAGCGGGATAGCAAAGCAAGACACCGAAGAAAATAAAATAAAAGCAGTCTCAATTCAAACACCCTACAAGGTCACAGAGGGGTTTATTTAAGCCATCGAACATGAAATTAACAAAGTCTGAACCAATGATTATTACCAGCCTAGACCAAATTCTTAATGAAAACTAATTCGTTTGTCGACATTAGGATGTAAATGATGCAATTTCCTTTTTTTGGAGTGGAAAATTAACTCCCAGATTAGCTATACAATGCAGGATGAAATTACCAGAGGACCAATTATCATCTCACTCTCTTTTAAAGTGTCAGGAACACTCCCAGAGGAGACCCGGCTTGATTTTTGCTCTCTATCAAAGTAATTGTGTGATTTCCACAGACATGCCTTCAAACCATTCTGCCCCCTGTTAGCACCTCATATAATCAATGGTCCCATGCTAGATTTCGCAGTCATTTAACCTTATTAGATTCTTTAGTCGTTTATGTGAGAACACACACTGCGCATTCAAAAGAGTGTTTGATATGGCCAGTGGTATCATTTGCGAAAAATGAACGGCAACAGTCTTTTACAATGCCGATTCTCATATGTTCATGCGCGGGTGCCATCATCAGAGGGACAGCTACTAAATATCAATTTATTATCATCTGCTAAATCATGAGGAATGTTTCTGTCTCCTCCTGTCGATTACAGATGCAGCATTACTACAACTCCAACTGCTCTTTCTGGAACTACTCCGAGAGAACCATGATGGGATACTGGTCCACTCAGGGCTGCAAACTCATCCACGCCAATAAAAGTCACACCACCTGCTCCTGTAGTCATCTCACCAACTTTGCAGTGCTCATGGCTCATCGAGAGCTGCTGGTAAGATGTGATCTTCATAAATATTTAAGCTTTTGTCCGTGCGTTACTGTGAAACCCAGCTGTTATAATAGACACCGCCAACACTCATCTGCTTCTCTAAGCCAAACACTATGAACAGATAACTCGCTGGGTGGCTGCAAAGCGGCCTATTTAAAAGTTTTTAGTTTACTTTTAATATTAGTAAAAGTTTATTCAAACAAAAACAGTTAGAATTAAACAGTCTGTTAAAGTTTAAAACTGAAGTTTCTCTGCCATTAGTGTTACCAAATGGAATCGCAAAAATATAGATGGAATATAGATCGAAAATATAGATGGAAAATATATGGAAATTATCAATATTTTTACTTGTTTATTTATTGATTGTTAGAAGTGAATTGCATAGTATATAGTGTTTATCTTAGAAATCAAACTCTTTTTATTTAAAAAAAATAAAGAAGTAAAATTCTCGTTTTCATTAGATGCCCTCTATAATTTACTCAGTTGGTAAATGTGATCTGAATTTTCTCCCTCCATCTCTGTTCATTTGTTTCTCAGGGTGCAGATAAAGTCCAGGAACTCTTGTTGAGCGTCATCAGTCGTGTGGGCATTGTGGTATCCCTCATCTGTCTGGCCATGAGCATCTTCACCTTCTGTTTCTTCCGTGGGCTGCAGAGTGACAGGAACACAATCCACAAGAACCTATGCATCAACCTTTTCATTGCTGAGCTCATCTTCCTCATTGGAATCGACATGACGGAGCCCAGGGTAACATTTCCTTGAATGGATGTGATGTTTTCAACTAGTCTCATGGAAATGTCTAGAGACTTGTCCACAACATCCAAGACACATTTTTGAAGGGAGTTCCAGAGAATTCTAGCTGCATTTTGACAAGTGATTATAGTTTTTCAGGCTTACTGGATGTTTACTGGAGTCAGTAACTTGACACTTTTTGTCCAGAATTTTTTTTTAAAGTATTTTAGACAAAAAAAACATGGTTGTTCCATATATTTGTTGGGCATTTTATTTCCAAAGAATATGTTAATAGGTAGTTGGTGCTCCCTTTTCTTTTGGGAAGGCTTTGCACTTTTTTTGGAAGATGACTGTGGAGATCTTCTCCTATTCAAACATACGAGCTATACTATTACTATACATAATGTGTTCAGGTCTGGGCTTTGTGTAGGCTAGTCAAGTTCTTCCACACCAGTAAACCATTTCTCCTTGATTTATTTGCAAGGGGCATTATCATCCTGGAACAGAAAAGACCCCAAAATGTTGTCAAAAAAGTTGGAAGCACACAATTCTCTAGACTGTCGTTTTATGCCATAGCATTAAGATCTGTCTTCACTGGTATTAAGGAGCCCAGCTAAAGCCATTCATTAGAAGGGGGTCCACATACTTTTGGCTATGAACTTGCTGGTTACATTATGTGACATTTTTAGAGCCATTAAATCAAATCTGTTGTTGAAAATGTTATAAAAGTATGAAACCAACATAAATACAAATTGAGAGTTTTTGTCTGGAATTTATTATAAGAAAAAAAAATGCATTTCACATATACAATAACCGTATTTTTTATATATAATTTGTCAAAAGGTCCTTGGTTAGTAATAAGAAATAAATGTCATACAATTTCTGAAAGCCATTGCATTAAAATGCTTGTTGAAAATTAAAAAAAGAAAACTTTTTTAACTTAATATGTACATTTTAAACTAGATTTTCTAGTTGATTTGTCTTTGACCCTTGCATTTGTCCCACAGATGGCCTGCTCCATAATTGCAGGAATCCTGCATTACTTCTTTCTGGCGTCTTTCGCCTGGATGTGTTTGGAGGGGGTTCAGCTTTATCTGATGCTGGTGGAGGTCTTTGAGAGCGAATATTCACGCAGGAGGTATTTCTACATGGCGGGATACCTCCTCCCCGCTGTGGTCGTGGGCGTGTCTGCTGCTGTAGACTATAGGAGCTACGGGACCAAGAAAGCGTAAGTGAACATTTTCTTTGATTTTTTTTAAATGCAATGCTGTCTGCGGGAGCGTACCACAGTCTAACAGTTCCATAGGTACCACACACACACACACAGAAAGTCTTCAGAGAATGCCTTACAGTACAAAATGCGGTTTCCAGGCAGGTCTGCATGCGTTAGTGTCTTTTGTTCAAAGAGTCTCTGGTGACCTGTTGTTTGTAAATGCTCTCTAACGGAGACGAGGGCCGCATGAGAAAGAGGCTTTTACGCAGATTAATGGCAGTGCTTCAGCCCTGCATGGGCTCTTGGGTTGCTCCTTATAACACATAAACAGGTGGAAGTGTGCCGGCCCTGCCTGCCACATCAGTGTCTTTTAATACTGAGCGCAGTGGTTTGCTTTAGATTTGCTTGTATTGGTATGAAAGTGATGCTTGTAGCATTGCATTTGTCTCAGATGTTTCTTCGGTTTACAGAGCACTGTAACATTGACAATTTATTTGATCAGTGTTTCCTGCTGGAAGTCGCACTCTAGAGAAACTGTATCCGTTACAGGAAATTACTGTCTTTGAACAACGTTTAATAAACTAATGCGAAATCAACCTATATAAAACATTGTAACATAACCCACATGAGCCTGTCTCAGTAACAGACACCATCCTTAGTGTGTATGTTTATTGCCGCTGTTTGCAAAGGCTAGCATCTCTAATATGATAATTAAGGTGCAGGTTTTGAAGTCCTAACCCTAAGGCCCGAAACATTCTCTGTGCAAGTACATGAATGCAAAAACTACTCAATTTCATGCGTTAATACATTCCAAGATGTGTCATGATGCATTTCACACTATGATGCAAATATCCGCTTGTTAAGTCTGACATCATGCATCACAGATATCAGATTTCAAAAGCAAACAACAAACGGTGCTAATATACAGTCACAGTGTGGTGTAATACTATCGAAATGTGATGATCCTAACCTTTATCTCTTTTCCGAAATCTCAGATCGGCAGACTGTGATTCATAATTTTTTATCGTTAAAATATTGGTGTTTGGGATGCTGTGACTTTTCCTCAGAATTGCGTGATATAAAGTCGCAATTGCGAGTTATAAAGTCAGAATTGCAAGATATAAAGTCAGAATTGCGAGATATAAAGTCGCAATTGCAAGTTATAAAGTCAGAATTGCAAGTTATAAAGTCAGAATTGTGAGATATAAAGTCAGAATTGTGAGATATAAACACTATTCTGAGAAAAATTCTTGCAATTGCGACTTTATATCTGCAATTCTGAGAAAAGAAGTATGAATTGCGAGTTATAAAGTTAGAATTGCGAGATATAAACTCACAATTGCGAGAAAAAAGTCAGAAGTCAGTCATTTTTCCCTATAGTCAATTCTCTCAAAAGAGTTTTTGCTCAATAGTTGATCAGCCTTCCAATTTTCAGTTTTCAAGCTTGTTTCTGCCATGGAATAAAACAATTTAAAAGATAATTGCGACTTTTTATCTCAGAATTCTGATTTGTTTCTGATTGAGATTGCATGATATAAAGTCTGAATTGCGTGATATAAATTCAGAATTGTGACATATATGGTGAATGATAAAAAAATAAAACAATAATACATTTACATTAATCAGAATGAAGACTTGTATCTAGAAAGGGTGGGCTCTTTTGACCTGGTCCGAACACCCTAGCAACCGCATGGCAACATCCTGAGCTTGACCCACAAAACTCTAGTGACTATGAGTTTTGCATAGGCAAGCTTCTTTTGTTAAAGAACATGTTAAAAATCTAGCTTTTATCTTAAAGGATTACTTGGACATGTTTTCTGTAAACTGCTTGCATTTGTTACTGTGAACATATCTTCTTTGCAGATGCTGGCTCAGGATGGACAATCACTTTATCTGGAGTTTCATTGGACCCGTCACCTTCATTATTATGGTGTGTTTACTATCTACTGACCTTTTTATGGCTTAAGGTTGTACATGGCATGTACATGTACATGTGTGATAGAGTGTTGAATGCATGTGTCAGGTGAAAGAACAAGAAGAAGAATATTTCTGGACAGTGCAAGACCATGTCTCCCAGTTTAAAGAGTAATTGACAGAATCCTCCCTTGCAAAAACATTGAGCTGCCTTTGTTTCTTTAGTCTTATTCAACAGATTGCAGCCCATTGATTTCTGCTTAGATCGGTTCAGTCTCGGTAGACCCAGTCAATGCAGCCTGCAGAGAGGTTCGGAAATGCTGCTTTTAGGGTTTTTTTTTCTTTCTAAGGAATCGTTTTGATACGATGCAGCCCACGCACACATATACACTTTTTCAACGTGGCATTAAAGCACAACATTATCCTCAAATGATACTTAGCAGGGTGCTTTTGAGCTACAGGGTCAAGACAGCCTCTCGGGATGCATACAGAAAAAACACTGGCAATGTCAAATAATAAAAATATTTTTTTTTCTCCTGATTCAACCTTTTAAAGAGGTAGCTGATGACCCTCAGTGACACTACAAAATGTGTTTGCCGTGAGATGCCGGTCATAAGGCACGCCGGATTGACACAGCTGCAGTTTAAACGTGCTGTTATTTCCAAACTAAGAGATTAGAGCCTCAGACTAGATTGGGGAGGAAGTAGGCCTGAGAGAGACAAAGACAGAGAGAGTCTGCATGATGGAAAGACTAGCAGGTGGCATTCACATCTGTCTGGCTGTTTGTTTGCCCTCTAATCTCTGGATGAAAAACAAATCGTCTTCCTCAAAATGGAAGGACAAGTAGAGATGTTTGTGGAGGGTTGACTTTATTATATCGTTTATGGTTATATAAACAGACCAGGTGATCTCTTTCTGCCGAGGTGAATAGTGATGGGAGCTCTGTTTATTGGAAAGCCTTTAGGTTTTAAGTTGAAAACAGATTTAAAGACGCACAGATGGTTCAAACACAGGTTCGTAAAATGTAATCGTAAGTGCCCTGAAACAATTGTAGAGGAAACATCTACATCTGCTTTTAATAATCAAACACTATAAAATAATGTAGCAATATTACAAACAATTATTATTTTTATTTTTTTCCATAAAGTTTAAATTGTTTAATGGCATCCTAACCATTGTGTAAATGTAAAAGCAAACCTGGAAAAGGTCTGGGGAAAAAGGGGAAAAAAATTGCAGACCTTTTAAAATCTGTTTATTCTTGTGATCAATTAAATTTAATGGTCGACCAAGGCCGATATAATGTATAATGTCACATTTACCTCCAAATGTACTGACAAAAATAATTTGACAAATGAAAATGTGAGTTGCCATCACTGTAGATACCGTTAGATTTACACATTTCAACATTTTGTATCACTCTACTAGTTAATTAAACAAACGTAAGTACAAATATTTAATGTACACTATCACAAAAGTTTAATATTTATAAAGCATGTATAATATTTACATATAAATATAAATTGGCTGTTAAATAGTATTAAATGAAATATCACATGTCAATATTTAAAGAGGCTGACAGGCTGTAGAATACTGCAAACAATGCATATTTGTGCAGCCACTCTTAGAGAAAGTCCTACAAACCCTGAGATCTGCTAATTTAGCCACTGCAGCGCTGGATGAAGTGTGATGTATGTGTTTGCGGTGTTGCTGATAATCAGTATACGTGTTCCAGCCATCAGTGGCAGGAAGCTTGTGACCCTTTATGAAGCTGATTTATTGTTGCATGCTCTGCACGGACAGCAAGCAGGACTCGTAGTCCTCGGGCTGCTTGACAATGCTAGATAAAGCACAAAGACCAGAGCCTCTCAGGGGAACGTGGGACCAAGGTTTCCCCTGACCTCTGACCCCTGATTCTCAGCAGATTGGCTTTGTCCTTGTCAATGAGAGAGCCAGAGCGAGTCTCATTATTCAGAGTTTCACCCATTTCGCTGTGCAGAGGGAAAGAATGGTGTGATCTTGTTCAATTAGTTGAAGCCCATTGTGGTTCTCATTATACTACATCTATTTTCAGCGTCCTCATGCCCGATGCTGCAGCGATGTAGAGCTCCATGAATTTCACAGTTAATCTAGTCCCTTTTCCCACCAATAGGGTGCATGAGCTAGTGTCTAATAAGGGAGCGTTGCACAATTTTCCATCACAGAAATTGTCTCTTGCTATATTTGCGACACTTTCATGGTCAAGTCAGTGAAATGTTCAGTGAATGAGTGAGTGGCGCCAAATGTGGGTTTATTTTTTTCCGAAACAGATGAATGTGAATCTAGCAGTTTTTTACATTGATTGTTTTACATATCGCAGCATTTCAGAAATTAAATGAAATGTCCAGTGAGTGGTGTTAAAAATTGCACTCAAAAATAATGTACACTAAACCTACACTAAACCCTACCCTATACCTAGAAACATGAGATAAAAACACATTTGGTGAGCAACCATGTCATTTTAGCTAATTTCTTCAAGTTTTTGAGCTTTTTTTGTCCTGACTCATGTTGTTCTCCCCATCGCAAATGTAGGTCTATACCAGGTGAGCTGCTGAGCAAGTAGAAAAACCATACATTTAGAGCTGGTTGTGTGGTGCAAACATCAAAATTTATTCGTTTACAAATCATATGCTATGGTAAAAAGCAGTTTGAGGGCATAAGTATTGTGGAAGGAACAGTGCAAAGATAAGCCGTTATTAATCAATAATCTGCCCCCTTGATCATCATTTGTGTGAAAAGGAATACAAGTTATTGCCATTTTACTGCTGCCTCTAGTGTTCATATCACCTGGAAACTACTGTGAATTTAGGTATGTTTTTGGAGTTTTGCAGAAATGTAAGTAGGCACGTATTTCCAATGAGCCTACGTTGACCAACATAGTCAAATAGATTAACTTGAAAGACAATGCTGGTCCACCCGCTAGACCAGCACTAAACTGTATAAACTGGTCTGTAAATACACTATATTGCCAAAAGTTTTGGGACTCCTGCCTTTACATGCACATGGACTTTCATGACATCCCATTCTTAATCTGTAGGGTTTAATATGGAGTAAACCCTATAACAGCTTCAACTCTTCTGGGAAGGTTTTCCACAAGGTTTAGGAGTGTGTTTATGGAAATTTTGACCATTCTTCTAGAAGCGCATTTGTGAGGTCAGGCACTGATGTTGGACGAGAAGGCCTTGCTCGCAGTCTCCACTCTAATTCATCCCAAAGGTGTTCTATAAAGGTGTTCTATCAGGTGAGGTGCAGGCCAGTCAATTTCCTCCACACCAAACTCGCTTATCCATGTCTTTATGGACCTTGCTTTGTGCACTGATGCGCAGTCATGTTGGAACAGGAAGGGGCCATCCCCAAACTGTTCCCACAAAGTTGGGAGCATGAAATTATATTCTAAAATGTCTTTTTATGCTGAAGCATTAAGAGTTTATTTCACTGGAACTAAGGGGCCAAGCCCAACCCCTGAAATAACACTACACACCATAATCCCCCTCTACCAAACTTTACACTTTGCACAATGCAGTCAGGCAAGTATCGTTCTCCTGGCAACCACCAAACCCAGACTCGTCCATAGGTTGCCAGACAGAGAAGCGTGATTCATCACTCCAGAGAACACGTCTATACTGCTCTAGAGTCCAGTGGCGGCGTGCTTTACACCACTGCATCCGACACTTTGCATTGGTGATGTAAGGCTTGGAAGCATCTGCTCGGCCATGGAAACCCATTCCATGAAGCTCTCTATGCACTGTTCTTGAGCTAATCTGAAGGCCACACGAAGTTTGGAGGTCTGTAGATATTGACTGTAGAAAGTTGGCGACTTCTGCGCACTGTGTGCCTCAGCATGCGCTGACACCGCTCTGTGATTTTACGTGGCCTACCACTTCATGGCTGAGTTGCTGTTGTCCTAATTGCTTCCACTTTGTTATAATACCACTAACAGTTGACATATTTAGTAGTGAGGGAATTTCACGAATGGACTTATTGCACAGGTGGCAACCTATCACGGTACCGCGCTTGAATTCACTGAGCTCCTGAGAGCGACCCATTCTTACACAAATGTTTGTAGATGCAGTCTGCATGCCTACGTGCTTGATTTTATACACCTGTGGCCATGGAAGTAATTGGAACACCTGAATTATTTGGAGGGGTGTCCCAATACTTTTGGCATTATAGTGTATGATTCAGCAATCTGTTTCAAGTTGTTCATTCTAATTTATTTAATTTATTCTATTCTTTAATTTATTTTAATTGAAAGACTATTTATTTTTTCTGTCTGCCTAAAAAGATTTAGTTTGCAAATATAGGTTGTATGAATTAATTAGCAGCTTGTGATGGAATAAAGACTCTAAGTAAGATTAATGTAACGTGGGGGAAAAAAGACCTTTTATTTGTAGAATCATATAAATCATTTCATATGATTCTGTGAAAACCTGGTGGAAAATGCGGGCAGTTGTACTGAGAAAAGTTTGCATATCCACCAGCCGAGCACTGACTAAGGCAGGAGAGCCACCAACATTTTGGTAGTGAAGTTTTTTCTCGGCTCTGGGGCACCAGGCATGTGAGATCCATGAAAACCAGGACATTGAGCTAATGAGTGGTCGGGAACCATTAGTGCGTGTGAATGACGTTAAAACACGCTTGGACTGTGACACGTTTGCATCATGCAGACAGTTCCATCTGCACCTTAAATATTTAATCTGGTTCAATCCGAGTTCAAGACGCACACATACATACATACTAACACACACATACATCTTTCTCCAGCGTCCCAGAATGGAGTTGAGGGTCTTCTGCTTGGCTAGCGGTGATGATTCAGGAATGGGGGGTTGTTCAGGAAAAGCTCTTTCCGAAACGGAGGAAGCCCATGGGACGGGCAGGAACAAGGAGCTTTAGGAGTGTATTGGCTGCCTTGCTAGGTTACCTCTCCCTCTGCTGAGTGTCCTTACTTCCTCTCGTCTCATCAGATCACTGTCAGTGCTCTGGCGGCGTGAGAGGCCTTTTATAGCTCTGTGCTCATAAATTCGGGCACAGGGGCCACAAAAACCAGGCATAACCCCGCCACCCCCTCCTCTCTTTCTCTCTCTCTCTCTCTCTCTCTCTCTCTCTTTCTTTCTCTCTCTTGCCGCGCTGTCTCTGAGAAGCCGTGGCGCTTGATTGCGCGAGCAGCACGTTATTGATCGCCATTGCTGTTTTGATGGCAGAATGATGAGCTTGTGCACCCGAACAAGGAGCCAAACTGAAGAGCTTGTTTGAGCTGGTGACACCGCCACTTATGAGAGCGGCCGCAAATGATAGACTGCTACGTCCTCGCCTGTCTATGCTCCAGAAAATGGATTATACCAGAAAATGTTCCGTCACCACATAGTTGTAGCTATTGGGAAGTCATTTTACACAGTTCGTGATAAAGTATGACCAATGTATTACTTTAGGTTGTTACAAGGTCCCTCTCACGGTGTGTGTATAAGTGTGTGTCTTCAGTGTTCCTAAATGTGTAACATTCGCAAATGAGGCAGATATGCAGTAGATTGTTAACTTATCTAAATGATTGGACAGAATTGTAGATCTAGCTAAACATGCTGTATACTGTCTTTTTTCTTCACTAGGCAAAGATTAAACTTATTTATTCTGGGTTTTTTACTATTTAAATATTATTTAATTAATAACTAATTTAAGAATGCAGGATTGTGTTTACAGCAAGTACACGTACAATGCAAGTCTAGCAGGCAAATGCCAATAAACATTTATGCAACTTTGTATTTAGCAGAGAAAATAATTTCAGTTTGTTACTTTATTTTGCATGCAAAATGCATAGCTTTAAAAAGTGAATTGTTTTAACTGTTCCAAACTAAAATCATTTTACATTTTATATCTAACATTCTGAACACTTTGGACATTTCTGATTATTTATCTTAAGATGTCTTTTTTTGTACACTGAGCAAAGATGAAACATATTTGTTATAGGTTATTTACTATTTGAATATAATTTATTTTCTAACTAATATATAATAATATTTTAATATAATATATTTAATTTAATAGCCTAATATATATGGACAATATCTATGGCATGCATGCGGTCGATAAATAAATAAATTCAACTCTAAATAAAACAAATTTGTCCAGAACAGAAATATAGTCAATACAGAATGCAACAATCAAAATAATAAACATGCAAGTCCGATGATGCTGCGTGTAATGTAACAGTTATACTTTTGCAATAGCGTGATTGTTGCAGTGCTGAATGATTCCCTGCTAAGCTTCCACTGTGGGTGTAACACTGTAAATATGCATTTTCTCTTCATTTTCACAGACTGAGGGATGTTTTCTTCTGATGTTTTGCCATAAATGCGGCAATTCTGTAGATGTTTGTATATGAAATAACCCAGAATATTGCTTAAAGTTATATTTTTTTCCCCTGAGGAAATCTCAAATATCTGTTTCTCCATGTGTGGTCTCTAAGGTTCTCTGAACTATTTGTGTTTTCATTCTGCAGTTAAACGGTTTTATTGCTTTTTTGTATTCTTGTATTGATATATAGTGACACTGTATTTGGCGCCAGTCATCTTGGCTTTGTCTCGCAATATGCCAGATGGTTATTGTATTAGGCACTGGCTGAAGGGATGCTTAGATGGCTGTTTTCAATTAATGCTCCCAATAAAACTTCACTTATCTAATCTTTTAAGTTTTGTTTTTGTTTATTAACAAAGGTTTTTTTTTCTTTTTGCTTTTGCACAGCTCAATCTAATCTTCCTGCTCATCACAATGTACAAAATGATGAAACACTCTACATCGCTGAAACCTGATTCCAGCCGACTGGAGCACATCAAGTAAGTCACATTGTTTTTCCCACAATATTTCAGCTCATATGAAGTCAAAGTGTGCCGCCACACACTAAGAAGTAGCACCACTGCTGATCTAAAATTTAGAATGGGAACAGACATTGTTCCATGCTGACATCGTATGTAGCGCCTACAAAACTGTCGTTTTTGCTTGGATGAATTTAAGTGCATCGACTAAAGGGATTCAGATGGACTCCAGACAGATGTTATTCTCTTCAGGTGCACAGCGTCTATTAATGTGAGCGATGGCCAGAGAGGCACGTAATGATTGAGACAGTCTCAGTGCTGTTTCTCCTTTACAGTGACCACAAAACTCTTTTTTGGAACAACTCCCTGTATTCAGAGTCTGCTTGCAGAGTGAATTCAGATGTGTGTGTGTGTGTGTGTGTGTGTGTGAGGGGGGGTTGTAAAGACAGTGAAAGCACTTCCATGTGTTTCCTGTTGCGAAGAGGGAGAACTCTTTCTGTGGCTGAAAAGTACAAAAAAGTGTGTTGGTTGACCACGCAACTCTTTTAGTTCTTTTTGCTGGCATGGCAATGCATGTCTTACTGGTTCTATTTGATAATGTACGACATTTTTTTATTTTTTTTTTTTAATTGTGATTTTCTTGTTTAGATGATTTTTATTATTTTCCCAATGTGCTAGCTAGCTAGCTTGAAAATGTTAAATGACTGTATCCCCTTTCATGGTAAATTATTGGTTAGTTTTAATATTTAGTAATATTTAGCTGTGTCATTTTGCACACAACCCTGTTTCCACACGATTTCCCTTATATTAAAGGGGTGGTTGATTGTCCCTTTTTACAAGATGTAAAATAGGTCTCTGATGTCCCCAGGGTGTGTGTGAAGTTTCAGCTCAAAATACTCCACAGATAATTTTTTTATAGCATGTTAAAATTGTCACTATTTGAGGGTGAGCAAAAACATGCCGTTTTTGTGTCAAGTCAAGTCAAGTCACCTTTATTTATATAGCGCTTTATACAATGCAGATTGTTTCAAAGCAGCTTCACAGTGTTGAACTGGAAAATAATGAACAGAATTTGATTCGGCTGTACAGCCGCTCTGGAGAAAACGGTGATGTCATCAGCTCATTTCAATTATCATATATATTCAAGTAATGTAGTTGATATAGTTAATTTAGTTAAGTAATTAAATTTATTTGGATATTTATTTGAAAATTTAGTGTCCCCAACTGAGCAAGCCAAAGGCGACAGTGGCAAGTGAAAATGCAAATGAGCTGCTGCTCACGGGGCGGAGCTTAAAGAACTCCAGTTAGCGGCTCTGATAATCTCATGCAGACAGGCAATGAAACTGTTCAGCCTTTTATGTTCAAACCGGAGTCAGACAATGATGGAGAGACTCAAGAAGAAGTGACAACATGTATAATGCAACAAGATGTTCCTAATGGTTAGTTGATGAATTTAATGCAGCTGATGTTGATTTAACTATCTTTAAATCATTGATTAAAATATTCTGTCATGATAATCTCACCCCCTTTGTTGTGTGTTCTCGGGGGCAGGGTTTATGTAAATTTCAGGGTTAGTGAACCCGGGAGGAAGTTTGTGTAGTCCCTACCAGTCGTTTGTTGTAGTCCTTAAAAAGCGATTTCTTTAAAAGAAAATATCTCCCTTTGCTTTGAACTTTGATCTTCGTAACTTTGCAGATGTTGTTTATGCTCAAACAGCAACATTACACACTAACTAAAGTTTACAAAGTAAAAACATAATCAACCACCCCTTTAACAAAAAAAAAAGTAACATTCTTTTATTACAATGTCAGGCAAGAAGTAACATTCATTTTTACTGCATAGAAGAAGCCATTTTTTAGTGTTTACTGCATTCATCAAGCTGAACTATTCAATTCTGTTATCTCCAAGTTATTATAAGATAAAATATATTTTATTTGGTAACACTTTACAATAAGGTCTCATTTGTTAACATTATCAATGCGTTAGCTAACAAACTAACAATAAGTAATATATTTTAACAGCTTTTAATAATTATTGTTAATGTTAGTAAAAATATAATTGTTAATTGTTTTTTGTTAGTTTACAGTGCATTAACTAATGTTAACAGATACAACTTTTGATTTTGACAATGTATTCATAAATGTTAAAAATAACATCTAAGAATAATAACTGCTGTAGAAGTAGTGTTCATTGTTAGTTCAATGTTAAGCAATGTAACCTTATTGTAAAGTGTTTTAAGATTTAAAACTTTAGCCAAGTCCCAAAAGTTTTTGCAACCCTTGGACCCTGTTCATAGAAAGAGCCTTTATACGTTTTGGATTTGATATATGACACTGATTGCATTTAATGTGATCTTTCAAACTTAACACACAGCCATTGGGGAAATATGCATATTTTATTAGATTTAACAATGATATAAACATGACTAACACGCTTGACAAATATATTGCTCACAGGCATTGTGTCGGCCGTATGTTGTCTAAATTTCTCTCCACCCATCACCACAGGGCAAGATGAAACAATCCACTAAACTCTGGGCTCATTGCAGCATGTTGCATGTTCAGCAAGCTAATCTGCAGCATTTCGTTTCATTTTCTCTGTTTCCCATTTCCCCTTGTTTTTCTCTCTCTTTTTTTCTCTTTCTCTGTCCTCTCTCTGTTCTCTTACCCAAACCAGTAATTATCGCGTCTGTGATGGCTATTATAATTCTGATTTGCCTGGGTAAGATTCACCGTACACCGCAACTTACGTCGCTCATAAAACATTACTGCCGCAATAAATAGTGTAAAAAGGCAAAGTACTGGCACATTTGGCCTGATAGAACCATCTTTAGTCTCTTTACAATCCGGGATAAGGCAATGCAGCATGGGTAAATTAAATGCACTTGGCTGTCTGTGTAGAAAAAAAGAAAGAAAATTTACCGTGGCAGTAAAGTTTTATGAAAAGTCTTGTCATGTAATCATCAAGTGTGTTAAAGACAACATGATATCTGTCTGTCTGTCTGTCTATCTATCTATCTACATTATAGTTATCATGGAAGTTAAATACATTTTGATGCATGTTGTTCATGTTATTTATTGAGGGAATTTTGTCTTTTACACAGCTGAGGACAAAATCTAAAGTTTTTTTTTTTTTGGTCCATCCTCATTTGCATTTTAACTTCCACATTCTTACATTTAGACTTTTATGCTAATCCAACTGATTTGCCTGATCAAATGTTGTCTCTCTCCTCTGCTGGCCATGCTCTCTAGCTATGAAGATAATAAACCATTTATCAAGTAAGAGCGTTAGCTAGACATCTGTGCCACAGCTTCATGGTTGCTCCCCTTGTCATTTTATTGTCTGTTTGCTGGGCTCTTCCAGAAGCGCCATCTCTTTCCCTGTGCTTCTCATGCGCGCTGTCTGTCTGTCTGTGGCTTAACTGGTTTCTTAATTTTTAATTCCGCCTGGACCGTCTTAAATTGCTGTACATCTTAACTTCATTCCCTCATATCCTCTAAATCTTTTTACCCTCCTTTTCCTCACCCCTTATGTTATTCCCTCATCCTAATCTCAGACTCTTAGACCTCCTCACACCGACTCATACACTTCTTATAACCCTCATATGCCAAACCACTCATACCACTCATTATCCATCCATCCATCCATCCATCCATCCTCCAAATTGTATACATTTACCAGTATTGCATATTTACTGATTTCCACATATATATTTTACATTTAGATTACGTTTACTGTCATCGAAAAAGTCACTTAAAGTTTATCTTTAATAACACTATTAAATCTGATATTTAGCTTATGGCGAAATATATATGCATATTATCTTGTACTTACACATTATAATTTTATGTCAAAATGTACTTTTGCATTTAAAAAGTAGTTTTATTTATTTATTTATTTATAGTATTTTAATATGTCATTTGTCAGTTATCCAGCCATGACATGAAAATAACTATTGACTTATCTGTATTGGACACAATTTTATAATCAAAGCATCTCTAGCTCTATCCATTACGCTCCTCATTTATAGATCCCAATGCACTTATACCAACGTACCCTCAAAAAATCATTATACCCTCATGCCTTCAAATCCTCATACGTTCGTTTCTTGTTTCATCTCTCATCTCTCCTCTGATGAAAGCAAGCTCTATCTCTTTGGTTCCTTAGCCAGCCGAGACCTGTTGTCAGCGCCTCCTTCACTAAAATGGACCAATCAGAGATGATTACTGCTCTTTCTCTTTCCCCTCCGTCTGAATGCAGCCCAGTATCATGCGTCTTTACCCAGTAGTGTGGCATGCAAAAAATATCTCCACACTCCACTGCCTCAAAACTGATTAAACCTTCTTTATGATAATCCCCTTTTCATATGGGATTGATTAACCTCTCAATGATATGTTCCACTGCATTTCCCATCTATTTGTGCCTAAGATGTCAGTCCGAATGATTTTCAGGACCTGTGTTTGATTTGTATTATTTTACTAATATTGTAGATGTAATGCTGAAATGATTTTTGTTCTTTGCTGAATGAAAAAGTCCCTCTCTCATGCCTCGTTGTTTCTCTTTTTTTTGCTTTCTAAGGTCGTGGGTCATGGGCGGCTTTGCTCTGCTGTGTCTCTTGGGCCTGACCTGGTCATTTGGTTTGTTCTTCATCAGCGAGTCATCCATCGTGTTAGCGTACCTCTTCACCATCTTCAACACTTTCCAGGGCATGTTTATCTTCACCTTCCACTGCCTGCTTCAGAAGAAAGTAAGTGCTTCCTGATATATATCGTTCTACCAGAGCTGCGGCAGCAGTTGATTTTTTTTTTTTTAGGAGTAGTGCATGTTTAAAGTTTACTTGAAAAAAAGAAACATTCTTTTGAACTGCAGGTTCGGAGAGAGTACAGCAAATGCCTCCGACACACGTACTGCTGTAGCGGGATCACAACAGAGAGCTCGCACAGCTCCACAAAGACCTCTACAACGCGGACAAGCGCTCGCTATTCCTCTGGTACTCAGGTACAAACACTACTGACCCAATTTTCCATTGTTTTCATTTCAACAGCTTTTAATGTGACGTTCAGTTATGAGACACATTTCAAATTGGAATGAAATGAAACTCTCTGAGTGCTTCCATCTGCTCCAGTACTGCGGCACAGATCTTTTATGTATGTGTTTTTTTTTTTTTTGCAGACAGATTTTAGAGATTTTATATCAATGTCTTTATGATGGATTGTATCATATAGTGAATCATAGCAATAGTTGTGTATAATATGCAATGTTTAGATAGGGTTCTGGTATACAAACGTATTTACTTTCTAAAAAAAAATACTGTGTCCACAAATCAACAAAAAACTTAAGATATCAGATATCACTGCAAAAAATGCTCTTCTTATTTAGTATTTTTGTCATGTTTCTAGTCTGAATATCAAAAAATTCTTAAATCAAGATGCATTTGCTAGATAAGTAAAGTGACAAGATATTTTTTTCTTGTTTTCTGGAAAATAAAATAAAAATGAAGTGAGTTTTTGCTTAAAACAAGCTAAATTATTTGCCAATGGGTTATAATCAGAAACAAGATTATTTTTCTTACCCCATCTGCTGATAATTTTGCTTGTTTTAAGCAAAAACCCACTTCGTTTTGATTTATTTCCCCAGAAATCAAGAAAAAATATCTTAAGTAAAAGCCTCTTGATTTAAGAATTTTTAGATATTTGGACTGGAACTGCTCAGCTGGGGACACAAAATTTCAACTAAATATCCAAATAAATTCAATTACTAAACTAAATTAACTATATCAACTAAATTCCTCATCTGCCCGCATTGTCACCTATATGATAATTGAAATTAGCTGGATAACATCACCGTTTTCTCCAGAGCGGCTGTACAGCCGAATCAAATTCTGTTCATTATTTTCCTGTTTAACACTGTGAAGCTGCTTTGAAACAATCTGCATTGTAAAAAGCGCTATATAAATAAAGGTGACTTGACTTGACTTGACTGGAAAAATGATACTAAGTACATTACTACAAAAATACTAAGGAAGATAAGCATTTTTTGTAGTGTAGATAGATAGATAGATAGATAGATAGATAGATAGATAGATAGATAGATAGATAGGCTCAGAAAAGTGAATTTATTTCATTTGTTTGTAGATGTCACTTACCTTGATATTTTATTATAAATGTATGAATGTCAGTGGAAGAGATGTCCAGTGTCCAAAATCATCCAAATACTTTTTGGGGCCACTGTGCATATCAGAAAAAGATGCAATTTTTCCCTCCCAAAGCTGGTGATCAGTGTTTCATGGCTGTTTGTTCATCCCACAGAGTCGAATCAGAAGAATGTGGAATGACACAGTAAGAAAACAGTCTGAGTCCTCTTTCATCTCAGGAGACATCAACAGCACATCAACCCTCAACCAAGGTCAGTCATACACCCAAGCTCATTCTCTGTTTCATGGAAACTTTTCTTTTAAGTAATAGACTAAGATAAAAATGATTCAGTCATCCATGCTTAATGAAATTTCTTTGACCATGTTTAGTATTTAATTTACATCCTATTTAATTAAATTTCTTAACATCCAACAATTTTGGAAGCTCTGCACTAATGAACTTCAATTAATCGATTTCAATTTGAATAAAATATTGATTGCTTTTAGTGAATTTTTATTTTAAATAAACATTTTATTTTATGTTAAACCTTCAGAAATATGATTGATATTTATGTAAAACAAGATTTAGCTTGATAAGCTTGAAAAGAGCATGATTACTGGAACACATGCACGAATATCTATTTTAAACCAATCATATGTGATTTTATTTAAAGTCAACATGAAACAGCGTTCGCAACACTTTTACTAATGTGACGTGACATATTTGTCGGATAGCGAATTAATTAGATAATGGAAAGTAGTCTCTGTATGACAGGTGGTTGGAAGGGAGGGAGTGAAAAATAAGAGGGATTGGTGTCATCAGCCAAAAAGGAAAGTCGTTCCAGAGGCGAAGCAAGTTATTACATTTTGATGAAAGCTTATGATGCCAAACAGTTTCTTTTTTTTTTCTTTTTTTTTCTAACATGGACCAATGAATCGTTAAAAAAAACACACATCAGGAACTGATGTATTGAGAATGTAAATAGGGTCAACTTTGATTTCATGTTGACTTTAATAGAAAATAATTTGACTAATGTTCATTTAAAGACACAAGAAGTCAGACCTTTTGGGCCTGTTTTACACAGCTACAGTAGCAAGTCAGTAGAAAATGTGCCCTCGGTCAGCTATTTCAAGGATTTAGGAAAAAAACTGTCATTTATTATTTAGCCAGGGCTGAAATGCATGTGATGAGAAGATGATGTTCAACTCTAGCTGACCTGCGGTAAGGTTGTATTATTCAGAGCCGTTTGCTTTGGCTTGCTCTAAAACACTCAGCATGCTTTTAATGCACGCGTACAAGCACAAAACACAAAGGTGAAAAAAAAAAACCTGCTATTTGTCTTTCTGTGCTTCAGTGTCTCTGTTCAGAAACAAACACAACAGACAGATTTTATTTGCAATATTCATATCACAAAAAAATATATAAATATAGACAAAAAAAAAAAAAATGTTAGCATAGACTAATTTAGCAGAGATCTTGAATTAGTAAGAAGTTCTGCCCATTATGGAAGTTATGACATTTTTTGCCATTGACAAATACTCATCCATCTATTTTCACAACAGCTTGACCTATGTAGGATGATGAAGCCTATCATTGACAAATGTTGTTAACATTTAAAATTGGTGATGTGCATTTATTGACATTAATTTGATTTTATATTAGTAATTAGTTACAATGAAATTACATAAATAAGCAGCTAGGCTACACTGTATATATATATATATATATATATATATATATAGTTGGTTTAACTAAGCAAGTTACCTGGTTGCCTTAAAACTTTGAGTTCGTTGAAACTGAAAAATTGATTTAATATAAGGAGATTGGTTTAACAAATAGAAACTCAAAATATTATGTTATCTGAACCACATTAATTATCTAAGTTGATTTGACAAATGATAAAAAGTTATGATAACAAATCATGAAAATAATTTTTACAGTGTATAAACAAATATAAAACATAAAACCGTTTATCTTTAGGACAAATTAAATAGACGTCTTAGAGGTCATAATCTTATTTGTCCTCTTCTTTTTTTGTCGCTTCAGGAATGACGGGCAATTATCTTCTTACTAACCCTCTTCTGAGACCACAAGGCACTAATAACCCCTACAACACCTTACTGGCTGAAACTATCGTATGTAACACACCAACGGTGCCAGTCTTTCACTCTCCAGGTGTGACTACTAATCCACTACTCCTTTTTGCCCTTCTGATCATCTGGTACTATGTAGCACTATGAGTATTATCAGAGTACTAGGTAGTATCAGACTATCTGTGCTGAGAAATCATTCCAATATATCAGATCTATTAACCTTTATATATAAAAACAGACTTGCAGACAGTTCCTCTTCTACAGGAATTAAAACTGTAATTCTCAGTGTGTGGTTTTACAGCACAGAGTAAAGCTATTTTTTACCTCACTATGAGACCATTGTGGTGCACACATTGTTTCATTCTATTTATTGAATATTTCTATTTAAGCAAGGAAATGTACAGCAATTCAACTTTGATTCTTTTTGTGTCTTGTTTTCTCTTTCCCCTTCCTGCACGCACTCAGTGACCTACAGAGAGACAAGTATGCAATCAGTTTTAAATTTGCCCATCAAATGTAATTGTTTTTATCATGATTTTATCAGCACAGCTCTTGCACACTCGGTGGCCATTAAAAGATCATCCGCATATTGTCAGCACATGGTTCAGAAATCATTAGAATGAGGAAATGTTGCTCTCAATGAAACAATACTTTCATCACCTCTGCATTACAACTTTGGGATGTTGGCACGATGCATGCACATTGCACACACAATTAAGATTTCTCGAAGTCTAAATGTACACACATCATTCTGAATGGAGATTTTACTGAAAGCAGTCGCCTTCTCTCTTTGTTAAGTCCGGTCTCGTTGGACATTAGATTGGATTTATTCAAATACTTTCTTTTGAGTTCAAAGTCGAATGGCTACAGATGTTGAGGCCAGTCTGTATAATGTGCAGTTACAGCTGTGCCTTTATCTGCATGTTACAACAGCTTCTATTGCAGCTTATCTAGTCAGAATTCAGAAACTCAGAACTTCTAAGAACAAAGAACCAGAAAGTGTCCAAATACTTTTTGCCTTTTCTTCTAGTTTTATTATTTGACACAATTCCTATTAGTAATGCTTTGTTTAATACAAATTCTATTTGGTTTGATGTTGTGTTATATAATGCAAATTAGAGCTGCATGATTCTGGATAAATTGAGTATCACAATTTTTTGTTCAAACATAGATTTTCCCACTATTCTGAACAGACAACTAAACAAAATAACAAGAAATTTACTAGAGGTTCTGACAAAATAATAACTTCTACAGTCTATTTAATTAACATTTAACTATTTATACATTTTAACATAGTTATACATTTTTAACAGTCACTTGTCGCCACCTACTGGTGTAACATTGTAATGGATACAGTCATTGGTCCCTATTTTACCGATCTGAACGAACGGTCTGAAGCGCGTGGCGCAGGAGCACTTAGGGTGTGTCAGTATCCACTTTTGCTAGTTTAATGACGGAAAAAACGGTCTGCGCCAGGCGCATGGTCCAAAAGGGTTGTACATAGTATCTTAATGAGTCATGAGTGTGTTTTGGGCATAACTTGCAATAAACCAATCAGAGTCTCATCTCCCATTCCCTTTAAAAGCCAGTTGCACTCGCGCCATGGCGGTTTCGCTATTTATATGGCGGAATTTGCGGGCGGAAAGACTGAATGCTTCTCCAGAGAGGAATTTTATTTGTAATATTTTAAAATGTTTGTGTGCTGCTGCGCATCCCTGTGTGTGTAATAAACAGAGTGTACACGCGTTGTGCACCCGCCTATAGGCGCATATTACTAACGCACCCTTTGAATAACACAAATAATACTGAACTATGACTTTAGACCAGGTTTTTTTTGGTCAATGGCACAGTCGTTTTCAGTTCAAAATAACAATGCGCCTTGTTTTCAGACGAGCACGCCGAAGGGGCGAACAGATGGGCAAAAGTGCATTTGCTATTTAAACAACGTGGCACTGGATGTGAAAATGTCGGGCTGAAACTAGCAAAAAAAAGCTTGCGCCGCGCCTGGTGTTGCATTGCGCCGGGTGTATGAAAGGGCCCATTATTTGAAGCACCAAGTTACTTTCAAAAGATGATTTTCTCTATTTCAACTGCTACCATAGACATCAGTGTTTATGCCCGAACTATAAACTTATATCCTAGTACTTCAGTGAAAATTTGTAACAGAAATAACCATACTGAAGACTGTTGATAAAGCTGTTTCATACCTATAGATGATAAACACTCTCTCTGGATCAGCGGCAGCGTGAACACAGATTTGAATGTTCTGGTGTGATTTTGTCAAAGGTTTAATAGACACAGGATAATCGTTGTCATTTAGAAATAAGATTGCGTGGGTGTTTGAATCGAGATCGCGATCATTTAACAATTAATCGTGCAGATCTAATGCAGATCTATTTATTTATTTATTAGCTGTCCAAATAGTGTCCTTTTTGGGGTCACTGTATATTCTCTGTTACCCTCCTACAATTTAACACATCTCCCTGTCTGTTTACGAGTTTGGTGAGGAATTCTGTTTCTTTTGACATTCTGTCTCAATATCCAGCAGAAATCTCTTTTAAACTCCCTTTCCTCAAATTACTGTCTCTCTTCTGTTCCCATCTGCCATCTCCTTCCTTTGTCTTGTCATTTCTGTGGAGAGGTTCTGAGAATTGCTGTGTCCGAACCGCCCACCGGTGGGCTCTCATAAGATGCAGTTAAAGATTATCGTAGCTCATGCAGACGATCACCCATTCACCAGCACGCAAATGAGCTCAAATTACCACATAAACCCCAGTCCAGCAAACTAACCCAACTGTGACATTTAACGGAGGGAAAAGGCCTTAATTGTGATGTTAATTTAATTTGCTAAACCCTTTGCTTGCGCTAACGTTGTAATTTTGTTTTTGTTTTTTCCTTTTTTTTCTGTTAGTGATAACTCATCATGTTATACAATAAATCATTTTCCTTTTTGTTTTGTGTTCTTTTTGTTCATCAGCAGCGCTCAGGTCTGCTGGCCTGAACAGACAGACTTGATGTGAGTTGTTCAGAGTGAGTTTTCTCTCTCCTGTCTGTTGGATGCTTTCGCTTTCATTCGCTCTTTGTAGTGTGAAAAATGGCTGTTTTTTGTTTTGTTTTTTGGGCTTTTTTCTGTTATTTTCAAACCCTTCACCCCACCGCCTTAACCGCTTCAAATACAAGCTGATGTTGATGAATTCTTTGACTGTCACCGCTCTTTCATCTGTGAATACACATCTGTGCCGCTCTCTCATTTGTGTCTGTGATGTTTGAAGCCTACTGATTGATTTTAATGTTGTTTAGGATATAGTTGAAACCAATGTTCTGAAATTGGTCATTGTGAATTGTTCAAAATTGTTTGATTGAGGACAAATTCAGAACCTCAAATTGGGAGGAATTTGATGCAAATGATGCAAATCAGGTGTGGAGGGTCAGGCACAGCTAGATGAAGTGGACTAGTGTGATCTGGCATACTGTAGAACTGCGCTCCACTTTTATCCAAGCACTCAAAAATATAAAAATACAACTAAAGCACCTAGCAACTAGTAACTGAATTCCGAGTCATTTGCATATAATCACACTGAAAATAGTGCGAAACGTATTCAGTATTTTTGTCTTGTTTTCCAGTACAAATATCTAAACATTCTTAAATCAAGATACTGTACATTTACTTGATACATTTATTTGAGAAGCAAAATTTCATGATATTAAAGGGATAGTTCACCCAAAAATGGGATAGTTCAACTTACAAAAAAAACTTAACTGATGACGTCAGACGTAGCTGAAGCATTTTGAATTAAGAGAGGTGTTACACTTTCTTCTTCAAGGCCTTTATTAACCCCCTTGGAGCCATGTGGATTACTTTTATAGTGGATGGATGTACTATTTTGGGCTGTCATTCACTGCCATTATAATGCTTGGATTAGCCAGCACATTTTTTAATAAATCTCATATACACATCATATACACCTTGGATGGCTTGAGAGTGAGTAAATTATGAGACTATTTTCATTTTTGGGTGAACTATCCCTTTAAAGTCTTGTTTTCTGAAAATGTATCAAAATCAAGTGAGTTTATGCTTAAAATAAGAAAAAAAAAAATTCTGCCAACATGGTCAGGAAAATAAACTTAATTCGATGGGAAAACAGGATTCTTTTTCTTAACCCATTGGCAGATAATTTCTTTAAGCCAAAAATCATTTTCCATGAAGATTTTGTTCCCACAAATTAAGAATTTTTTGTAAATGTAAAATTCATTTTATTCATTTGTTCCCTCGTTTCAGTGAATTGTGGCCACGTTGAATTCATTTGTTCCTTCATTTTGATTTAACTAAAACAAGGGAATGAATTATTACAACATGGCCATGATTCAGTATCTTGAGGGGAGAAATTATTATATTGTGCGCATGATTTAATTATAACGAGGGAATAAATAAGTAAAACATGCTGCCGTATTTGTAAGTCATGGGAACGAATTGTTCAATTGTGGCCACTTAAGTAAATGAATCTTGATTTAAGAATGTTTATATATTTGTAGTGGAAAGCAAGACAAGAATACTGAGTAAGAAAAACACTTTCTGCAGGGAACTATTTAGTGAATATGCCCCTTACAGTTATGCATGCGCAGACTAAAGATTTCCAATTTTTACATTTTCCCAGATTTGAGCATTTCTGCAGGTCCTAAACAGCATTAAACATGATTTAGTTTTTGTTTCTGATTTTGCAAAACCTAACATTTTCCTTCCTCTTGTGTTGTTGCAGGACACACGGTGACCAGCGGCAGAGATACGAACACGTTCGGTACTCTACCACTCAACGGCAACTTTAATAACAGCTACTCACTTCATAACTACAGCGATGGCGTGCAGGTGGTGGATTGCGGGCTCAGTCTCAATGACACGGCCTTTGAGAAGATGATCATCTCAGAGCTTGTGCACAACAACCTCAGGGCTGCCGAGTCCCATATCAGCACCAAAAAGGGGGCACGGATCAGCAGAGGGGAGGAGCCTGTGGTTGCCGAGACATCGTCCCTGGTGCAGGTGGGCGGGGACAGCGAGATGGACGGTCTGGGGCTGCACCACACGCATCCCCGCACGCTCGATGCTCCCCTCATCCCCCAGCGAACTCACTCGCTCCTGTACCATACGCAGGAGAGAGCGAGGGCCGACATGGAAGCTCCGCAACCCCACAGCTACATCGGCCAACTCCCGCCTCCGACCGAAACCATCTTGCCCTCCCCCAACAGAGACTCGGTGTACACCAGCATGCCAAACCTTAGAGACTCGCCGTTCTCGGAGAGCAGCCTAGACATTGGCCAGGACCTCTCGCCATCCAAACACAGTCCGAACGAAGACGTTTACTATAAAAGCATGCCCAACCTGGGGTCAGGCCAACAGCTGCACGCATATTATCAGATGAGCAGAGACAGTAGCGAGGGCCTCATCATCCCCGTCTCTAAAGACGCTTGTGTCCCCGAGGGGGACGTACGAGAGGGACAAATGCAGCTGGTCACAAGCCTTTAAAACAAACTGTAAGCACCGCCCACCATGTACACAGCCCCGCCCATCCACCGATGGCAGAGTGGTCTTCCTTTTTTTAGCCTCCCACATAACTGCACACATAATGGAGAAGTACCGCTGCTGTCCAACGAGTTACAGGCAGGCCCAGACGGAATCTGCAGACTTTTTAATCACATTTTCTGTGCTGATTTTAGGCAGAAATATGCAGCGAGATAGACACACAAAACGTATGCCTTGTTTTTCAGTAAAAATATGGAAATATCCTTAAAACAAGACTTTAGTAGCAAAAATGCGTAATTGAGATTGAGTTTTGTTTTGAATTTATTTTTTTTTTTTTCAAAAATTAAGAAGGTTTAAAAGAAGAAAGAAAAAATGGGGTGAGAAACATAATCTTAATTTAAAACATTGTCTCAAAGCAAGATAAATAAATGTGTTTTTACTGGAAAACAAGACAAAAAAAGGGAATAGGGATTAATAGGGAAAATGATTTTTGCAATTATTAATTGTTACCCTGTTATTGGTAGCTGAATGTAATCAATTTAGCCACAATTATTTAATAAACAAACATACAAGGGTCACATGATATGTACAGTAAAACTTTGTGAATGATGGTTTTATGCAGAAATCTGCTGTGTTCTTGGGTTGCAGATTCCATGTGGGCCTGGTAATAGGAATACAGTTTCACATAAAAAATAAAATGAAGCCAAAAAAAAAAAGTCTTTCTCGTTCCAGTGCATACGTTTCTCAAAGGATGTACATATATGTTCACATATTTCTCTTTTGAATGCAGTTTTGATTTCCTTTGTTATTATATACAAAAATGGAATTTCCAGGACCTTAAGACATGCAGAGATTGTCCGGACTGAAATAAAGGAGTTCTGTAACACCCTTTACAATCATCATCAAAATCCCATGACCACTAGCAAACAAACCCCAGGCCTTATATTTTCTCAATCTTACATGGAACTGTCAAGGGTAATGATATAACATAGAACAATATATTTTGTTGTATTGATTGTGTAAAATAAATTGCTATAAAATAAATAAGAATGACCCTAAACATAAAGCAAATGAAGAGATTTTGAAAATGAGATGACTATGTAAAAAGTTCAGAAGCTTGTTTATGATGATGCAATTGGTGGATGACCTCATTTACGCTGCAAAAGACATTGAAATTCCTCTGTCCTGTTTATGAAAATGGGTTTGCCACTTTAGATCAATTAGATTCTAATGTTCTCATGCCTTGCACAAATTTATTTTGTGCAAATCTGTGCAAAGCATGAAAAATGTAGTGACTGAAGGCAGCTGAGCTTGGAGTAGAACCTTCTTCTTTAAGGTCTATTACTGCAGCTGGGGTTGGATATTTATTTATTAAATTATTCTTTAAAAATGATACTTTTGTGAATATTTTACAGCACTGGTCGACGTAGTTCATCTTCATAAGCATAATTAAGGAACCCATCTCTGATAAACATGTTAAAGAGCCCATCTCTACAAAGGATGTAAAGTTCTACACTTGTTTAACAATAAATAAATGTGAATTTTTGTCTAACTGACTGTTTAATGCCTTTTTTATGTACACATCGGTGATTAAATATATCTGTGTTTACTTGTTTGTGTAAAGATGCACGAACAGAAAGATTGTCAATCCATTTTAAAAGTGAGACAGTATTTAATTTCTCTTTTATCTCAGTAGTTTGGCATGTTTATGCTATTTAAGCTGGTGATGCACATCAAAGTGAAAAGCATTGTAAGTGGATACATAAACTGCAATATGAACCCTTATAAATAGCCTGAGAACAGTTTGCTGCATTATAGCTAGAGGGCAGCGCACGGGGGAATGGCAGTTTCATTTACTGGAGAAAAACTGCAGTTTATGAAGTTTTGAACCTGTCTTTCTGAAGTCCTGTTTCAAACTATTAATCTTCAGAAAGTTTCTTTCATACAGCTACTTGTACTGCAATTGCTGACGTAACTTTCCCATGTGCCTCTTTGAAATGATCTGAAATCCTCACAATTTATGTCAGGAGACATAAATGTCAATGTGACAATGGTTATGTTCAGAATGAAATACTAGCTTACTGATTTCTAAATATTGTGTAATATATACTGACAAATACATATTAATTGTTTAACAGTATAATAACAGTTTAAACAGCCTATTGGAAAAAAGAATACATCAATCTAATTTTGTGTGATAATGTTATATTTTGGGGGTAAAACAAATAGAGATGGTAAAATCATGACCAGCTGGTTCCTTCATCACAGTAAAAACCAATCTGCATTGCATTATGGGAAACAATTTTACACACATTGTTCTCTGTTGTATATTGCTTGTTTTGGCAAAAGTAGTAGATCAAAGTTAGGTAGAGTTAAAGTAGGTAGATTAAAACTAAAGTCAAAATGTCTAGATGGTAGGGGTTTAACAGTGCACAAAAATGATGGTTCGGTATACATACCTCGGTTTAATAAGTCATGGGCTGCGTCCGAAATCGCATACTATGCGAGTAGGTACTACATTTGAATTTGAACGAACTTCGCGACCGTTAAAAAAAATGTACGTTCTATAAAGTATGAATGAATGAATGTGGTATGAATGTAATCCGAACGTACTACATCCGCCATGTTGTCATTATCATGTGACCTACCAGGTCAGTTGCGTCCCATCACCTCCATTCATAAATTGTCTCCCGTGGCCTCATGGGATAGTAAAGTGTCCTTCGTATGCACACTTCAAAATCTCGCCGGAAGTAGTAGGTCATCCGGGTACTTTTCGCCTATTGTTTTTCGAATACTGTGAATTCGGACATACTACTCTGTTGCCGTACTGTTTTTCGCATACTATATAGTAGAGAAGTATTCGATTTCGGAAGCAGCTATAGTTCTGTGGGTTGTTGTCTCAGGTCACGGCTGTAACCATGGTTCTCTGAGAAGGGGAACGAGACACGAGTTGACACTATAGAAATGCATTGTGTGAGCCAGTGTCTGAAGCACATCTGGAGCACCTGGTCAGCTCTGTAGCAAATTAGCTCAAAAGGGAATATATTAGTAATTAATCATAACTTGTTGATTAATAATAATTGTAAATATGTGAATCAGTTAATCGAATTAACTTCATGTAACTGAATTAATATTACAATCATACAATACAATTAATCTGTTCGTCCAGCGAACGCACAATATATGTTTTATTAACAAAGTTCGGGAGGAGCACATTCAAATGGTCTATCCAAACAACTTGTCATCAGCAATTACCACATCTATCCTATCAGCATGAGAGGAAGCCTGTATACACAGATCAGGCATAACATTATGACCACTGACAGGTGAAGTGAATAACACTGATTATCTCTTCATCATGGCACTTGTTAGTGGGCGGGATATATTAGGCAGCAAGTGAACATTTTGTCCTCAAAGTTGATGTGTTAGAAGCAGGAAAAATGAGCAAGCGTAAGGATTTGAGTGAGTTTGACAAGGGACAAATTGTGATGGCTAGACGACTGGGTCAGAGCATCTACAAAACTGCAGCTCTTGTGGAGTGTTCCCGGTCTGCAGAGGTCAGTATCTATCAAAAGTTGTCCAAGGAAGGAACAGTGGTGAACCGGCAACAGGGTCATGGGCCAAGGCTCATTGATGCATGTGGGGAGCGAAGGCTGACCTGTGTGGTCCGATCAAGTGTGCCACATGTGTCCTGAAAAGTGAAGCCAAAGCGTCTCGATCACCCCCAAGTGACTGGATGCAGTATAGGTCATAAAGCCCACCCTCTCCATGAAATGTAATGGGACATAGACAAACTAAAAATTACACATCAAAATACACTTCAGATGTTTTTTTTGTCATTTTAGGCTGTTTTTATCACGCTGATGTTAGTTCAAGTGTTCGTTCTTTAAATAAGTTTGGTTTTAGTTTGTTATTTGATGTTATGATTGACAGCTGAAATTGACAGCTTCTCTGAGCAAAGTAGTCACTAAAGCACTAACGGACATTTTTCGGGAATTTTGGGAGGAGATTGGAGCTTTAACTTTAATCTCTACATTTTCATAACTGTTTATTTCACAAAAAGTTGTTGATTAGGCGGGAATGTGGGCGGGACCTTGATATCGCGGCTCAACTTCACGCTCACTACTGCGCAGACTCGGGCTCCAAGTTGCTACTGCGCAGACCCGAGACCCAAGATGTCAGGGCCATATTTTAACACTGGCGGCTTCACTTATGTCAACTTTTAGCAGGATAATGTACCCTGCCACAAAGCAAAAATGGTTCAGGAATGGTTTGAGGAGCACAACAATGAGTTTGAGGTGTTAACTTGGCCTCCAAATTCCCCAGATCTCAATCCAATCGAGTATCTGTGGGATGTGTTGAACAAACAAGTCCGATCCATGCAGGCCCCACCTCGCAACTTACAGGACTTAAAGGATCTGCTGCTAACATCTTGGTGCCAGATACCACAGCACACCTTCAGGGGTCTAGTGGAGTCCATGCCTTGACGTGTTATGGCTGTTTTGGCAGCAAAAGGGGGATCAACACAATATTAGGAATGTGGTCATAATGCTATGCCTGATCGGTGTATATACACAGTCAACTTACCGACGTTCCTCGACAGTTTTCAGCATCCCTCCACCAATGAGGATGTCGTGTCGATGCGGCATTTACAGGGGGGAGTTTAACTGACACGCTCTCTGCAGATATTTCAGGGATGCGTTGGTCATGTCCAGGTGCAGGTCCACCATCTGGTCCGGATACGGCCCGGATCCGGCCGACTGCAGTAAACCTCGGGATAAACAGAGAGACTAACATTAGCGTAGATGCCATTCTTCTTATGATGTAACGAGTACATCAGGTGTTATGGGAAGTGTTCCCGGTTCTGGCTGACCTAGTTAATGCAGCCTAACAATCATTTAACTGATTTGAAAAATATAAATTAAAAATGTTTTATGTGTATGCCATAGTAAAGAGATGTGTTTTTAGACTAGATTTAAACCGAGTGTGTCTGCTTCCCGAACAATGCTAGGAAGGCTGTTCCAGAGTTTAGGAGCTAAATAGGAAAAGGATCGACCGCCTGCAGTTGATTTTGATATTCTAGGTATTATCAACTGGCCAGATTTTTGAGACCGCAATAGACGTGATGGAGTATAATGCGTTAAGAGCTCGCTCAAGTACTGGGGAGCTAAACCATTTAGTGCTTTGTAAGTAATTAGCAAGATTTTAAAATGTATACAATGTTTAATAGGGAGCCAATGCAGTGTTGACAGAACCGGGCTAATATGGTCATACGTCCTGGTTCTAGTAAGAAGTCGAGCTGCTGCGTTTTGGACCAGCTGCAGTTTGTTTATTAAGCGAGCAGGGCAACCACCCAGTAGAACATTACAATAATCTAGCCTTGAGGTCATGAACGCATTAACTAATTGTTCCGTAATTTAGATATATTTTTAAGATGGTAGAATGCAGTTTTACAGATGCTAGAAACATGGTTTTCAAATGAGAGATTGGTATCAAAGAGCACACCCAGGTTCCTAACTGACGACAAGGACTTGACAGAGCAGCCATCAAGTGTTAGACAGTATTCTAGGTTACTACATGTGGAGTTTTTTTGTACAATAATTAAAAATTCAGTTTTTTCTGAATTAAGTTGCAGGAAATTACTAGTCATCCAATTTTTTATATCAGCTATGCATTCCATTAATCTTGTGAATTGGTAAGTTTCGTCAGGGCGTGAAGAAATATAGAGTTGAGTATCGTCAGCATAACAATGAAAACTAACGGCATGCTTCCTAATGATATCTCCCAGTGGTAGCATGTACAGGGTGAAAAGCAACGGTCCTAGCACTGAGCCCTGCGGTACTCCATATTGAACTTGTGATCGGTGTGACATCTCCTCATTTACTGCTACAAACTGATAACGGTCAGATAAGTATGATTTAAATCATGCCAATGCAATTCCACTAATGCCAACATAATTCTCGAGTCTATTCAAAAGAATGTTGTGGTCGATAGTATTGAATGCAACGCTAAGATCGAGTAACACTAACAGAGAGATACAACCACGATCAGATGATAAGAGTAAATCATTTGTAACTCTAATGAGAGCAGTCTCAGTACTATGATACGGTCTAAATCCTGACTGGAAATCCTCACAGATAGCATTTCTTTCTAAAAAGGAGCATAATTGTGAGGACACTGCCTTTTCTAGTATTTTTGACAGAAAGGGTAGATTTGAGATTGACTAATTCTGTAGGATCAAGTTGCGTTTTTTTAATAAGTGGTTTAATAATAGCCAGCTTAAACGATTTTGGTACATATCCTAATGTCAAGGATGAATTAATGATATTAAGAAGAGGATCTATGACCTCTGGAAGCATCTCTTTTAGTAGTTTAGTCGGTATAGGGTCGAGCATACATGTTGTTGATTTTGATGATTTAACGAGTTTAGCCAATTCTTCTTCTCCTATAGCAGTGAATGAATGTAATTTTTCCTCAGTGACACTACAATGCTCTGTCTGATGTGATACAGTAGTAGACGGCTGCATGGTTATAATTTTTTTCTTAATATTATCAATCTTACAAGTAAAGAAGTTCATAAAGTCATTACTGCTGTGCTGTTGGCAGACATCAGAAGTTGAAGCTTTATTTTTGGTTAATTTAGCCACTGTATCGAATAAATACAGTATATTTCCTTTCCTGTAGCTCAAACAATAGAGCGTGGCGCTAGCAACGCCAAGGTCATGGGTTCGATTCCCAGGGAAAGCAAGAACTGACAAAATGTCAAATGTGTATCTTGAATGCAATGTGAGTCGCTTTGGGTAAAAGCGTCTGCCAAATGCGTAAATGTAAATAAATACCTAGGGTTGTGTTTATTTTCTTCTAAGAGAGTCGAGAAATAAGCATATCTAGCAGTTTTTACGGCCTTTCTGTATGAAATCATGCTCTCTTTCCACGAAATGCGAAAAACTTCCAGTTTTGTTTTCTTCCAGCTGCGCTCCATTTTTCTGGCTGCTGTTTTAAGGGCCCGGTACCACGGCGTTGGAGTATTTTCTTTAATCTTCTTTAAGCGCAGAGGAGCAACTGTGTCTAAAGTGCTGGAAAAGAGAGAATCAATAGTTTCTGTTGCAACATTGAGTTCCTCTGGGCTATCTGGGATGCTGAGGAGATGAAACTGATGAGGAAGTTTATTTACAAAGAAATCTTTAGTCACAGCAGTGATAGTCCTGCCATACTTGAAGCGAGGGGACGGCTTTGCAGCCTTTGCTAAATTATGTATACATGATACTAGGTAATGATCTGAGATGTCATCGCTCTGCTGCAGAATTTCAACGGTATCAACATTTATTCCATGTGACAATATTAGGTCTAAAGTATGATTACGGCGATGAGTGGGTCCTGATACGTGCTGCCTAACTCCAATAGAGTTTAGAATGTCTCTAAATGCCAATCCCAATGCGTCTTTTTCATTGTCTACATGGATATTAAAATCTCCAACAATTAGGACTTTATCTGTAGCCAGCACTAACTCTGATAAAAAATCAGCAAATTCTCTGATAAAGTGTGTATTGTGCCCTGGTGGCCTATATACAGTAGCCAACACAAATGTTAAACAGGATTTATCAATTTCACTACATAACGTTACGTAAAGCACCAAAACTTCAAAATAATTATATTTGAAACTAGACTTCTGAGTAATACTGAAGATATTATTATAAATGACAGCAACACCTCCCCCTTTACCTTTCAGACGCGGCTCGTGTTTATAACAATAATCTTGTGGGGTGGACTCATTTAAAGTAATGTAGTCGTCAGGTTTTAGCCAGGTTTCTGTCAAACACAGCACATCTAGATTATTATCTGTAATCATATCATTAACAATAAGCGTTTTAGAGGAAAGGGATCGAATATTCAGCAGCCCGAGCTTTATCATTTGTTCATCTGTATTATATCTGTTGTTTATTTGTTGGACATCAATTAAATTTTTACCGTTGAATAGTTTTGGTGTTTTTTTGTATTTATTAATTCGTGGAACAGACACAGTCTCTATGTGATAATATCTAGGTGAAAGAGTCTCTATGTGCTGGGATTTATCTGACTTCTGTGACGCGAGACAGCTAGCAGACGGTCGGGTAAGCCAGTCCGTCTGCTTCCTGACCTGGGCCCTAGTTAGTCAAGGTTTAGCTTTAAGACTATGTGCCAAATTACTAGAGAGAAGAGCGGCACCACCCCAGGAGGGATGGATACCATCTCTTTTCAACAGGTCAGGTCTGCCCCAAAAGCTTTTCCAATTGTCTATGAACCCTATGTTATTTTGCGGACACCACTTAGACAACCAGCCATTGAGTGATGATAGTCTGCTAAGTATCTCATCACTCCTTTTAATGGGTAGGGGACCAGAGCAAAAAATCCGATTTGCCATCGTACTTGCGAGTTCACACACCTCTTTAATGTTAATTTTGGTGATCTCCGACTGGCGAAGTCGAACATCATTTGTGCTGACATGAATAATAATCTTAGAGAATTTATGATTAGTATTAGCCAGCACTTTTAAATTTGCTTTGATGTCAGGCGCTCTGGCTCCCGGTAAACATGTGACTATGGTGGCTGGTGTCTCTATTTTCACGTTCCGTGTAATAGTATCACCAATAACTAGGGCACTTTCAACAGGATTCTCAGTGGGTGCATCACTGAGTGGGGAGAACCTGTTTGATGTTCTAATCGGAACGGAAAAGTGGTTTTTTGATCCGCGACTATGCCGTCTCACCGTCACCCAGTTGCCCTGCTGCACGGGCTCTACAGCCGGAACCGAACAATGTACAGATTTCACTAAGCTAGTCGCATCCAAAGCAGTATCTAAAGCTGTTACGTTCTCACTACTCTCAAATAAAGTCTGGATGCGTGTCTCTAATTCTGAAATCTTGTCCGTCAGCCTGACTATCTCCCTACATTTATCACATGTGAAGCCCTGTTCACCAACGGAGACAGATATATTAAACATGAAACATGTAGTGCAGGTGACAATAAAAGGAGAAGACATGGCTTACCGTATTTGTTGATTAATCCAATTTACCACAGTTGTTTGATGGAGTCTACTTGCTAATCCAATTAATTCAGTTGTGTTTGTTGACTAATCCAACTCACCACAGTTGTTTGATGGATTAGTAAAGGCACGAGAGACAAAACAGAAAACCCGGATGCATGTATGGCAGGCTAACAGGCTAGTGAAATGCTAACGCGCTGTGAAATGCTAACACGTTGTGATAGTGATTTAGATTAAATGCTAGCAATGTCAATTTTAATGTGATAGGCAATATTAAACAATATATGGTGATGAGTAAGTTATATTTAGCAGTATAAACAACAAAGAAAAGATATCAAATAGAGATTCAAAGCAAAGCTGTACAGAGCTGCAAACACTGCAGCAAGGCAGACAGGAGCAATCGATCAGGAGCAGACAGGAGCATTCGATGAGCAGCCATGTCTGGTCTCTAGACGGGACGCGGAGGTTCTAGGTGGCCTGCCACAAGCGGTGGCAGACACCATCGCTTCTGCTAGATCCCCCTCTACGAGGCGCCTCTATGCTCTGAAGTGGAACCTATTTGTTGAGTGGTATTCTTCCCACCGGGAAGACCCCCGAAAGTGTTCGATTAGTGTCGTGCTTTCTTTCCTGCAAGATGGGCTGGAGCGAAGGTTGTCTCCCTCCACCCTCAAAGTGTATGTCGCGGCAATAGCGGTGTACCACGATGCAGTTGAAAGTAAGTCCTTGGGAAAGCACGACCTAATCGTCAGGTTCCTCAGAGGTGCGAGGAGGCTAAATCCTCCTTGTCCACACTCGATACCCTCTTAGGATTTAACTCTGGTGCTCAGGGCACTTCAGAGCCCTCCCTTTGAGCTTTTGCAGTCTGTAGAGTTAAAAATTCTGTCCATAAAGACAGTACTCCTGACTGCATTGGCCTGGGCGACACCTAACACGTTCGCTAGATTTTATAGCCTCCGTGTAGAGCTGGTTTCTTCCCGTGTACTCGCCCCCAGTGGCCGGTAGGCGCGAAGTGCCCATTCTTGTATCGGCTTGCAACGCCACTCCCGCCCGCTGGGCCGGATACGTGCGTCTATTGTCTCCAGTTGCGTTCCCCAGAAATGGCTAACCCTGTCGAGCTCCTTCGTCACCCCTTCGGTGTCAGACGTTGCTGCCATCTGATGCCAGGCCTGCACCCGTATGCTTGTGGAACATGTGTGTATGCTGGGTTCCATATGTAGTGGTCCCTACGGCGACCCCATATGTGTATTCTCCACGGTACCCGCTACCTTACTCGGCTAGCCCCGTGTCTTTCCCTTGACAGAGCTCGCTCTGTCGTCTCTGGTGGCGTTCTTTCCCCCCTGGGACCAGGTTGGATCCACCCCAGAGACTGCCATATGTAGCACTACCCTGCTAGGTTAGTCCTTATGAGTATTTCCACCTCTCCTCCCCTGGAGGACATGGCTCTGCAGCGTTCCATCTCCCTGAGACGGGCACGCTTTCCCAGCGTTATCCAATAGTCACACTGAGTGGGTCTTGCAGAAACAGCAGTGACGGACCTAGGAGCACTCCAGCGAGCTCAAGCAAGGCGCTGGAAGGGCCAGCCTCCCTGGCTTGTTGGTAGGGATCCCAATTCGTCAGTCAGTTCCAACATACTTCGAACGTGACTGACTGAAAGGGAACGTCTTGGTTACGTATGTAACCCTCGTTCCCTGAAGGAGGGAACGGAGATGTACGTCTCATCGCCAGGTGTTGTGCTTCCGCTGAAGGGCCGAGTCACTTTTTCGGCTCCTCAGTTGGAAAAGCGAGGATGCGGTATTCCACTTCCGTATTTATACCCGCGCTGCGGGGCGGTGCGTGGACCGCATGCAAATGTTATTGGCTTGTTTTTATACAATCGAAGTAGATTGGTCTCTGAAAATTATCTGTGCCGGCAAGGCCGGATGAAGTCTCACGCAAACAGCAATCAGGAGCAGAAGCCAGCACGCGAGCCCGGAGGGAACTTTGTGTTTGCTTTTAAGTCCCACAGAGGTCACACCTTTGATTTTTGGTTTTACCAGTGATAAAGGTGCAATTATCAAGCGGAAAGTTCCTTTGTTTGAAAAGCTGACTCATTTGCATGATTGGAGTAAGCTGAAAGCTTATATCCATTTATATTCTGATAAATATAACAAACACACCACATTCTATGTGAAAGTGATGCCCACCAAAGTGTGAGTCATTAAATGAGGAATATTTTGAGAGGAGACACCACCTAGATGGGGCTACATTAACTAGTAGTTCTATCATCAGGCATGCATAACACTATACAATATAAAAAGACAACATACAAACAGTAATAACACACAAAATGTACTGGGGAAATGTGTGTTCATTCATTAGACAGATTGTCAATGAATTCGTGGAGAGAATTCCATTTCTTTGGGACTGCATGTCTGTTTGTTGTAGCCAGTACTGTTCTCTCACTGAGAACAATCAATCTGCCAAGTGTCTTGGAAGTGTATGAGTGGAGCAAAATGGCTGATAATTCTCAGTGGGGCAACCAGCCATCACAAAGTCTGCCTGGGTGAAGAGTTGTGAAGTTTAAGTGTAGCAATGGTGTGTTTCATTGTTACAGTCGTTACAGCTCCAAGTAGAAAACTACTCCAGGGGAGCAAGTGATTTTAGCATCCCATTCTAAAGACCAGGAGATGCCTCAGGAGAGAACCCTTTCCTCTTAATTGTTTGCTTTACCTAGGAAACATGGCAATGTTCTCCAGGTTGATCTGGCGAAAGAGCATCAGAGTGCCATAGCAACACCTTGCTCACCATTGCCGATTTGAGAACCTTTGCCACCAAACCCTTAAGGAAGCACTCCACACACTAGCAGGTGTTCTAAGGAAATAGTCAACGTGCAATCGTCTGACTATTACCTCCAGTATGAACCGGAGTGTCCTAACGCTCTTGTACCATTCTTTACCAAGTAGCTCTTATCGGCTGGTGGTTGACCATTCCTGCAGTTCCAGTAAACGACAGAGAGTGGGTCGTTAATTGCGAAAGAATCCACTTTTACACTCATACCCATACCCCTTGTGAGCGAGATAACTTAAAATGATTAATTTTAATATATTAATATAATTCATTAATTATATTATCGATACGTTAAATAATAAAAGATAAATTATATAAATTAAAAAATGAAATTACAACAAAGAACCACCTCACTCGTAGGTACGTATTCCGTGATTGTTTTGGATTCAGAGCAATACAGACTGAACGGCGGCTTAAAACACCCAACCGCTTCATGAACACAGGATACGCAAACTAGACATTTCAGTTGGATAAAGAAAACCAGTATCGCTAAAATGTTTTGATGGATGACGGTTGTAATGAAGGTAAAGACGATTGCAATGACATACATTAGGCACGTGCATGTCCATTATATTGACGCGCAAACAAACCGTGTATGTGCGCTCTTGGCTCACTGCATACTTTTTTGGATGACGATTGTAATAAAGGTAAAGACGATTACAGTGACATGCATGAGTCATACATTAGGCACGCACGAGTACGTTATTATTGATGTGCAAACAAACCGTGTATGTGCGCTCTCGGCTCACTGATCACTGTAACGTCATATTTCTGCATGAACGCAGTTCAATATATTAACGTAGTTGTCAAAATGAATGTACTGTGAGTGTTTTATAACGGATGTTCGCAGAAGAAGCATGTTTTGGTTTGTGAGGATCAGTGTTTATGAACACATGGGCATCAGCTCCAAACATAGACATTGCTTGTTCTGGCAGAGGAACTGTTCACTGATGACATCAACCTCAGATGGCTAAGTTTCCACACATTCAGAATTATTTTATTTTTCATTTGTATTTTAGTGTGTTTATTAATTATGAATGTATCCGTATAGTAGTTATATGCGGTCCTTTGGCATTTGGTTTGGTATGGCAGGTTGACTTGTGCTTCTTTGTACTTATTGTACTGTATAACTGAGCAGAGTTAGTACTTTTAAGTTGTAAAGAATGTTTGCAAAGTATGTTTGCAAAAAATGTATCTTGAATTTCTTTTGTTAAAAAAAAAATAACTTGGAGTTGAAAATGAATAACACTAGAATACATGTTTTTGTGAATAAAAAAGCCAAGGGTTGGGGGGGGGGGCGGGGGGGTTGTCCTTGCATTGACTTATGCACTCCACACACTAGCAGGTGTTCTAAGGAAATAGTCAACGTACAATCGTCTGACTATTACCTCCAGTATGAACCGGAGTGTCCTAACGCTCTTGTACCATTCTTTACCAAGTAGCTCTTATCGGCTGGTGGTTGACCATTCCTGCAGTTCCAGCAAACGACAGAGAGTGGGTCGTTAATTGCGAAAGAATCCACTTTTACACTCATACCCATACCCCTTGTGAGCGAGATAACTTAAAATTATAAATTTTAATATATTAATATAATTCATTAATTATATTATCAATACGTTAAATAATAAAAGATAAATTATATAAATTAATGTCCTTGACTTATGAAGTTGTGATTACGAGCTCGTAACATTCAAGTGCTTTGTTGTCGGAAAGAACAGGAATCGTGGAGGACATAATGAGTATTATTGCCTATTTATTGGGAAAATCTAATTAAAGCCAAAATTATATTTAGCGTCCCATTCATTAACAGCCATATAAACATTTACCGCAATACATGTCAGGTTATGGACAGAGACAGAGGATGAGGTGAACTCAAAGTGATATTTATTTAACAGAGACACAAACACAGGTTGAACTTGGAATAATGGTGAGTATCAGATCAAGCACTTCAGAACAGTCACTTAGCTGTGGATAATGGAGTATGTCGATTGCAGGAAACGGAACTGAAGACGAGGAAGACGAGGAATCAGACGTAGGATCCTCAGTTGAGTAACGGGTAGGGAGTCCAGGTACATATGACAAGACCAGACACTGCGGTGAAGGGAGTGAGTGTTTATGTATTGTCCATGATGATGAGGTGCAGGTGATTAGTATTCAGTGGATTGTGAACGAGTGGGCGAAGCGTGGAGATCTGGTGACGATGCATGTGCGTTGGTGGGCGTTGGCTGTGTGACAGTACCCCCTCCTCCACGGGCGGATCCTGATGACCGGATGGGGCGACGACGACGGGGTCTACCTCGAGCCCGAGGAGCAGGACAGTCAGGATGTTCAGCATGGAATTGAGTGAGGAGCGAGGGGTCAAGGATTGTAACGGTTGACCTAAAACCGTTCCTCTGGGCTGCAGTCCTCCCAGTCAACGAGGTATTCAACACAGGGACCCCATCATCGGGAGTCAAGGATCGCCCGCACCTGGTAGATGGCTTCGCCCTCACGATGTCTGGAGGAGGATGTACTGCATCGTCACCAGGATCTGTGGAAGGAGAGGACAAGGGTTCAGTGTGGGGTTTCAACAATGACACATGGAATGAAGGTGAGATACGGTACTGTGCTGGGAGGTTGATATGGTAGGTGACTTCGTTGAGCTGCCTCTGTATCGTGAATGGACCTATGTACCGGGAGATGAACTGTGGTCCACGGTCGGACACGATGTCCGCTGGGATGCCAAAGTGACGAAACATAGTGAAATAGGGCTTCGGCGGCTTTGAACGCCGTGGGCAGGCCTTTGAGGGGGATGAGCTTACATGCTTTGGAGAAACGGTCCACGATTACCAGTACACAGGTGAAGTTATTGGAAGGCTGTAAGTCGGTCATGAAATCTATGCCCAGGTCTGTCCACGGCCGGTGAGGGATAGGTAAAAGGACCAGTTTACCTTCTGGGAGCATCCTAGGAGTGTTGGTAACGGCTCAAACTAAGCAGCCTCTGATGTAGTGGGAGACATCCTGAGGTATGGAGGGCCACCAGTAGTGTTGCCGCAAGAGCGAGAGGGTACGAGTGCTGCCTGGGTGTCCAGAGCCCGGAGACGTGTGAGGGGCTGACGGTGGGCCAGTGGAACATAGAGAAGCCCCTCAGGACCTCCCGGCAGAGCAGGTTTGGCGTTGTTATCCTGGGCGATGCGCTGGTTGATGGACCATTGGATAGGGCTTACAAACATGGCTGGCACTGTTCCGCACGAGCAGCGTTTAAAAAAACTTTGAATTTGACAAGAATTTGACACAATCTTATCATTTCATAAACAATCAGTAAATCTAAAAGTAAAGTACAATATCTCTGTGGTGTGAGCTTGTAACAAAACGTAGTTTTTTTCTTGGGGGAAAAAAAAAAAACTAATTACTTAAACTATCAGTAACAGTAAATCACTTTGGTTGTAAAATGATAATATAATTATTAAATATTTTGTCTCCCGAGTCTGTGCATGTGCATGAATCCTTTTTGTTGTCATGTGGCAACAGTCAGAAACTTTTTACACTTGAGGTCACAGCTTCATTCTTTAAGAACATGATAATGATTAGAGCTTTCTTTAGATCCTTTATTTTATTTTATTCTGGTTGTGCAATATCTTCATGAAATCAACAGGGACACAACAAAGCATCATTAATTAATCAGGTTTGGAGCACAACCTTGGATGCAGGTGTGCTTTCTGGGTGAATATTGATTATGAATTGCCTTGCTGATGGCGAGAGAGTGCCAGATGACTAAATGAACGGGTGATCAGGGCAAATCATTTCTCTGTGGTTTATTTGGCCTTATTGAGATGCAGGGCGAGTGTTACATATAGGGTTTATAATACAGGGCATCAGGGATTGCTCAATTCATGTGACCGGAGTTATGGATAACGTGCATTTGAATTATCTTTTTTATTTCACAATTATAGGAAGAAATTCAAAGACTGGAAAGTACTTCAGGGTGAATCGAACATTCACAGAAGTAACAAAGCTCAGATTTTTTCCTTTCAAATATTTATTCAGCAAATAAATGATTTTTTAGTCTGCACATTGATCGCAGTGTCGAGATAAAAGACAACTCTAAATTAGAACATCATCAAAGCAAAATCTTCACGCTATCTGGGTAGAACAAGTCACCTTGTGTTTTCTTCCCCCTTGAATATCGTCATCCTTTACCTGTCAAGAAAGGCAATTTAGCTGTGTGATGCTTCCAAAAGAAAAGAAAATCACAAATGAGATTTTTTTCCCCTCAATTGTTTCTTCTACAGCACTGAGATTAAATGGAGATCAAATAGAGATTTTGAAATTTTTCACCTTCCACATTCTAACTTTTTTTTTTAAACTTGTCTCACGTCCCATGTTTGACATCGTTGATGCAGAATTGCGGAGGGCAAAATGTTCAGTGAATAATGATTTCTATTTCATTCATGAAGTTGTTTCTTTTTGGCAAACCTTTTTTAAGGCTCTTAAGAAACCTCTTGAATTTTAGAACCATGTCTCACTGTGCTCAAGTGGACCAAAGTGTGCAATCAATAGACAGAGTTCAATATGAACTCAAACATTTCACATCATGTTCTTTCAAATGATCTTAGCTATACTATCCGCATGCCATGTACTATGGTATTCTCTTACTGTATTATTACAACTGACTTTTTTTGTCTGTTTTTTATACTTAAAATAACTCCACAAAGCAGTGAAATTCTACAGTTTCCAGTGACAGTTGGTGGTTGTTAAAATAAGTGAGGCACACTAGATTGTAGTGGTCTGGGTATCCCCTCCCAAGGATTTTAATATAATTTCACTCGTCTAGCCTATCACTTAAAGCAAAAATCCATCATTCTGTCCTTTTAAATGTCCATGTTAAAAGAGCTCCTTGGGGTCTTCCATTATTTTTAATTTGTAGCTGCCTTTCGAATGGTAGCTTCATAAATTTGTTGGCGATCAAATATTCAATATCTCGACTAGCCATAATTAAGGTAGTTGGTAAATTATCAGTGGTTGGTACATTAACAGTTCAAACTAATATCACGTAATTATGTCTCTACGATGAGTACCAAGGGAGGCTAGCTTCCCCTGCAATGTATTTTTTTCTCATCACTCTAACCACTGAAAGTGAAATACTGGATATTGATTGGATGTTTTTTTTTTTTTTTTTGCAAAAGTTCCAGGCTATGGATTTGCCTCCTCCAACCCTTCTTTATCCCCTCAGATTTCCCTTAGCACAGTTTTCCAAAAGGTAACACTTTATTTTACAGTGTCCTTGTTACATATGTTACATGTAGTTATCATAGTAATAACAGTAAATTATGCATAATTACATGCAACTAACCCTAAACCAAACCCTAATCCTACCATAACCCTATAGTAAGTACATGGGTAACACTTTATTTTACAAGTCATTGTTACATATGTTACATTTATCACGGTGTGTGCAGGCAGGAAGGCAGGTAAATACAATACTCAAACGAAGTTTAATGAAAAAGGTGAGTCATACAGGTCGGTAGCAACACACATAAACGTATATAGACGAGATCAGACCCAGACTGAAGGAAACAGGGGAACTAAATAGCAAACAGAAATGAGTTAATTGACAAGACACAGCTGAACAGAACTAAACTAACGAGGGTAACCATGGGGACAGATGAGTGGCGGGAAACTGAACAAAGAAACATGTGACAAATGACAACACACTGAAACAGGATGTGACAACATTTATAGTAATAACTATAAATTATGCATAATTGTATGCAACTAACCCTAAACCAAACCAAACCAAACCCTAATCGTAACCCTATAGTAAGTACATGTAGTTAATTAATATTACTTAGTACTTAAATGTTTAATTACAGTGTAACAAAGACACATTCAAATAAAGTGTAACCAGTGCATGTTGTTAATTATTATTACTCAGTACTTGGGTTTAGTTCACCCAAAAATGAAAATTAGCCCATGATTTACTCACCCTCAAGTCATCCTAGGTGTATATGACATTCTTCTTTCAGATTAAAAAAATGTCCTGGCTCTTCTAAGCTTTATAATGGCAGTGAATGGCTGATTCTGTTTTGATTTAGTTTTTAAAGTTTTAAATATGGATATTTTTCTTACACAAATGCATCGCTTCGCTTCAGAAGACCTTTATTAACTCCCCGGAGCTGTGTGGAGCACTTTTATGATGGATAGATGCACTTTAATGGAATTTTTTAATATAACTCCGATTGTATTCGTCTGAAAGAAGAATGTCATATACACCTAGGATGACTTGAGGGTGAGTAAATCATGGGCTAATTTTCATTTTTGGGTGAACTATCCCTTTAAATATATTATTACACTGTAACAATGACACCTTAGAATAAAGTGTAACCGATTGTTCTTACATCACTAGATTCGGCACATTCTAAGACATGAAATGAAATCAATAACAAATGTATTAACATTAAATAATATAAATATTAAATATTAAATATAACATTTTCACCTCAAAATTTTGGATAGGCTTTGTTTCCCTTGCCTACCCTGATGAGCCGCCACTGATAGTTTTATGTATCACACAAGGTTGGATTATGTGCACTCCAGTGTAGTTCTGAACTCTGTGGGGTCTTGATGACTGCAGTCTGATCCTGAAGAGTCTGAAATTAGCCTCTCAATAAATGTCACGTTGTGTGCTTCAGTCATGTCTGGATCTCACTATGATGTCACAACACAGCTGTAAATGATCATCTAAAATTGACTGGACTCATTTGCTGAGATTTGTTCATGATTATTATGAGTTTGATGTCACGGCTGCCCTTTAGATGATGCGTCATAAGAATTACTGCTAATTAATGTAAGGAATGACATTCTGAGCTCCCAAAAATAGTATCTTATGCATTATTACATCTTGTATACACTGCCGTTCAAAAGTTTTTGATTGGTAAGATTTTTTATGTTTTTAGAAGTCTCTTATGCTCAACAAGGCTGCATTTATTTAAAAAAATGTAAAAGTTCCGGGCCGGTATTGGATTTGCATTTTATTAAAAAAATAATAATAATAATAATTAAAAAAAAAAAAATCATTACTGCAGTCTTCAGTTTCACATGATCCTTCAGAAAATATTCTAATATGATGATTTGCTGCTCAAGAAACATTTATGATTATGTTGAAAAAAAAAATTTTCCAGCATGTATTTCCAACCAATACTATATAGGTCGTTTGTCACTTCCCTGAAATACGACCCATAGGAGTGTTAACTAAAGTTGCGCCCCTATCGACAACAGGACACTTTCATTTTAATGCATTGTTCCCTTTTATCTGCATCTTATTTCAGGTTTTGCATAGCTCAATTGGTAGAGCATTGCAATATACACTCACCTAAAGGATTATTAGGAACACCATACTAATACTGTGTTTGACCCCCTTTCGCCTTCAGAACTGCCTTAATTCTACGTGGCATTGATTCAACAAGGTGCTGAAAGCATTCTTTAGAAATGTTGGCCCATATTGATAGGATAGCATCTTGCAGTTGATGGAGATTTGTGGGATGCACATCCAGGGCACGAAGCTCCCGTTCAGCAACATCCCAAAGATGCTCTATTGGGTTGAGATCTGGTGACTGTGGGGGCCATTTTAGTACAGTGAACTCATTGTCATGTTCAAGAAACCAATTTGAAATGATTCGAGCTTTGTGACATGGTGCATTATCCTGCTGGAAGTAGCCATCAGAGGATGGTACATGGTGGTCATAAAGGGATGGACATGGTCAAAAACAATGCTCAGGTAGGCCGTGGCATTTAAACGATGCCCAATTGGCACTAAGGGGCCTGAAGTGTGCCAAGAAAACATCCCCCACACCATTACACCACCACCACCAGCCTGCACAGTGGTAACAAGGCATGATGGATCCATGTTCTCATTCTGTTTACGCCAAATTCCATCTGAATGTCTCAACAGAAATCGAGACTCATCAGACCAGGCAACATTTTTCCAGTCTTCAACTGTCCAATTTTGGTGAGCTCGTGCAAATGGTAGCCTCTTTTTCCTATTTGTAGTGGAGATGAGTGGTACCTGGTCTTCTGCTGTTGTAGCCCATCCGCCTCAAGGTTGTGCGTGTTGTGGCTTCACAAATGCTTTGCTGCATACCTCGGTTGTAACGAGTGGTTATTTCAGTCAAAGTTGCTCTTCTATCAGCTTGAATCAGTCGGCCCATTCTCCTCTGACCTCTAGCATCAACAATGCATTTTCGCCCACAGGACTGCCGCATACTGGATGTTTTTCCCTTTTCACACCATTCTTTGTAAACTCTAGAAATGGTTGTGCGTGAAAATCCCAGTAACTGAGCAGATTGTGAAATACTCAGACTGGCCCGTCTGGCACCAACAACCATGCCACGCTCAAAATTGCTTAAATCACCTTTCTTTCCCATTCTGACATTCAGTTTGGAGTTCAGGAGATTGTCTTGACCAGGACCACACCCCTAAATGCATTGAAGCAACTGCCATGTGATTGGTTGATTAGATAATTGCATTAATGAGAAAGTGAGGAGCAAAGGCTGAAGGCATACAGATGAGCTACTGTAGCTCAAATTGCTCAAGAAGTTAATGCTGGTTCTGATAGAAAGGTGTCAGAATACACAGTGCATCGCAGTTTGTTGCATACGGGGCTGCATAGCTGCAGACCAGTCAGGGTGCCCATGCTGACCCCTGTCCACCACCGAAAGCGGCAACAGTGGGCACGTGAGCATCAGAACTGGACCACAGAGCAATGGAAGAAGGTGACCTGGTCTGATGAATGACGTTTTCTTTTACATCACGTGGATGGCCGGGTGCGTGTGTGTCGCTTACCTGGGGAACACATGGCACCAGGATGCACTATAGGAAGAAGGCAAGTTGGCAGAAGCAGTGTGATGCTTTGGGCAATGTTCTGCTGGGAAACCTTGGGCCATCCATGTGGATTTTACTTTGACACGTATCACCTACCTAAGCATTGTTGCAGACCATGTACACCCTTTCATGGAAACGGTATTCCCTGGTGGTTGTGGCCTCTTTCAGCAGGATAATGCGCCCTGCCACAAAGCAAAAATGGTTCAGGAATGGTTTGAGGTGTTGACTTGGCCTCCAAATTCCCCAGATCTCAATCCAATCGAGCTTCTGTGGGATGTGCTGAACAAACAAGTCCGATACATGGAGGCCCCACCTCGCAACTTACAGGACTTAAAGGATCTGCTGCTAACATCTTGGTACCAGATACCACAACACACCTTCAGGGGTCTAGTGGAGTCCATGCCTCGACGGGTCAGGGCTGTTTTGGCAGCAAAAGGGAGATCAAAATATATATATACTGATCAGGCATAACATTATGACTTCCTAATATTGTGTTGATCCCCCTTTTGCTGCCAAAACAGCCCTGACCCGTCGAGGCATGGACTCCACTAGACCCCTGAAGGTGTGTTGTACATATATATGTTATAAGCAATATGAGTCATATCACTAACTTAACAGACTAAGGCACTGAAATATACAGTCTCCCCTCTTCAGAACCCAGCCCTCCAAAGACAAGTCAGTCAACCCGATATCAGCAAACCCAAACTCTCAAAACAATTTACAGGTAGAGAGGCGCCTCCAAGTTTTCTGATCGGCTGACACACTAGGGTCACGGTCATATTTTTTTGTGCTGTTTACAGAACCCGCTGCTGTCACAGAGACAGTGTGATTTCTCAGGACACCAATTTCAGTGATGTCTCTCGGATAGTGGGACATTTTGTGGTATATAAAAAAAGGCATAAATAGGCATAATAATTTAAAGTCAACATGAAGTTGCCTACACAACCCATTGATAGTGTGTGAAATACAATGAATATAATAGTATCATGGAGAAAAAAAACACAAATATTTTGAAGACATTTGTTTTTTTTCTTTTAAATAACATGCACCAAAAACATGCACAATAAAGGCCAAAGCTTCACTTTTTACGCGGACGTGAGGGTCAGTGTACAGTGCGCGTGACGCCAAATTTCGTCATCAGAACAGTATGTGCGTACTGAACGCGCACTGCCGGTTTTTGTAAAAGGTTGCATATGCGCATGTCATTTTTTTGCAGTATTTACATGGGTTGTAACTCGTGGCAAGAGATTTCTCAAAACTGTGCATGCGTCGAACACCTGTGTATGTGTACGAGTCAAAAGAAGTATACTTTGCAAGGCTGTGCATTCAACTGTGTGCATACGCTCGCGTACGTGTAAAAAAATGAAGTATACTTTCGGCTCAAGACCAGGAATATGTAATTCTGTAGTTCCTGATATAACTCCACACAAGGTTTCTCTGGAAATGAAATAATAATAATAATAATTATATATTTTTTCATTTTATTTAACATGTACTATTATTGTTTTAATTAGAAGGTATTCAAATAAATAATATAATTATCATTTAATTATACATTGAACATGAACATGAAATTTATACATTACATCCCTTTAAATATTTGGTTAGTTAGGATAGGACAATATTTGGCCGAGATACACCTATCTGAAAATCTGGAATCTGAGGGTGCAAAAACATCTAAATATTGAGAAAATCGCCTTTAAAGTTGTCCAAATGAAGTCCTTAGCAATGCATATTACTACTAATAATACTTTTTTTATATATATTTACAGTAGGAAATGTACAAAATATCTTCATGGAACATGATCTTTACTTAATATCCTAATGATTTTTGGCATAAAAGAAAAAAACTATAATTTTGACCCATACAATGTATTGTTGGCTATTGCCACAAATATACCCGTGGGACTTGCTTTGTGGTCCAGGGTCACATTTGTGAAATGAAAACTATGACAGGAACTGAATCACATTTAAAACAATACAGATACAGTACAGATACAAATAATTTAGATAGTGTTACCGATACAGATAAAGATATTGGCTTCGCTGCACACCCCTACTCTCCAGAACCATTCAGTAGCATTCAAAGCATTTGTTAACTCAAGATATGACGCATCACAAATAAAAATGCTTTACTCATACAATAGCCACCAGTGCCAATGTTTATATTAAAATCTATGAGGTCACACAAAGAAAAGAAAAAAATTACTCTATGATGACCACCCACTGTTGTCCCATTCCCCATTCCCATCCCCAGAGCTGCTCCATCCCTGCCATCTATACCCCTTCACAGCTGGAGAGCTGAAAAGGTGTGAGCTGAAAAATACAGCATAATGTGGAAAAGCAAACTTTAGAATACTGTTCCATCATTAATGAATAACTACACAGGAACAAATGAGTAATGCATTAGTAACACTCTAGTAAATACTATTAACTAACAAGAAACTCTGATTAATATATTAGTAAGTAATAGTGCTTAATTGAATGTGGTAGTTCAATATTAGCTAATCAATAATTATTTTTACCTATATACCTCCCAGAGTACTACTAAGAACTACTATACAGGTTCATAATAATGTGCAAATAATGAATAATATATAATTAATTCTGAAGTGAAGATAATGGTAACCCTCTAGTAATGGCTCAAGTGTTACTAAATCCTTCAGAAGGAACTACTAATGATTTGAATCACTATTCTAAAGTGAATAGCATGATAACTGTAGCAATTACTGAAATCATTGTAAACCTTTGACATTTTTGTAAGGTTTTGGATAGTAGTGACTCAAGTGTTACTACATACTTCTATGGGAATTACTAGTTATTTGGATCAGTATTCTAAAGTGAAGATCATGATAACCCACTAGTAATTACTTATGTGTTACTATTCAAAACCTTACAAACAACTCTCAATGACTTCAGTAATTACTAGAGAGTTATCATGTTTTTTACTTTAGAATACTGATCCAAATAATTAGTAATTCCTTTAGAAGGATCTAGTAACACTTGAGTCATTACTATCCAAAACCTTACAACAACCTTAAAATCTTGCAATGATTTCAGTCATTACTACAGAGTTATCATGCTATTCACTTTAGAATACTGATCCAAATAATTACTAGTTCCTTCTGAAGGATTTAGTAACACTTGAGTCATTACTAGAGGGTTACCATTACCTTCACTTTAGAATTAATTATATATTATGCATTATTCACATGAATTATGGAACTATATATAGTAGTTCTTAGTAGTCCTCTGGGAGTTATGAAAAAAATAGTAGTTATTGATTAGCTAATAGTGAACTACCACATTCAACTGAGTATTATTACTTACTAATTCGTTAATCAGAGATTCTTGTTAGTTAATAGTAGTTACTAGAATGTTAATATTGCATTACTAATTTGTTCCTGTGCAGTTATTCATTAATGAAGGAACAGTATTCTAAAGTGTTACTGCACGGTAGTAATTCATATTTTATTTGGTTACGTTTAAAGCATGACAGAAAAGGCTCTCTTATACATACATTTTAAAGGCTTTATCAATGTGATTGGCTTTAATTTTATGAGACAGATGTGTCTTGACTCTTAACAGGAGTAATGTGGTCATTCATTTACATTTGAAAGCATGCAAACTATTTTACAGTTTTTGAAGAGCAAAAGAGCTTGCCAGCAAACTGTAAAGCCAGAGTGAAGTAGTTCCAGGATTTAATGGAACTTCTTAAAATTCCATAAAGCACAAGACTCTAATCAAGCTTTAAATAATATCTCGAAAAACAGCCATTGAAGTGGCGCTAAAATATATTGAAAATGAATCAATTGAAAATTAAGGCAGTTGAAAAAAAGGCAAGGCTAATATGCTCTAATGGAAGCCATTACCCTACCGAATGTGTGTCTCCATGTTTAATGATTTCATTTTCATTCAGGGAATGTTTCATTGTGTTTTGCAGAGAGCAAAAGCATATTTTAACCTGTTACACACCATTTCACTCCATTTAAAATTGTTGTCTCTAATTTCTGATTTATTCTCAAATAAAACAAGTGTGAAAAAGGTCACTGACTGCCTTTTTACAGAACTAGATGGAAGAAATGAAATTATGAAAAGTAGCTTTAATAACTGTAACATAAATAATAATACATGAGCAAAAAAAAACAGGAACTTGGAAATGGCAATTTGAGTAAGACATTTAAATCAACAAATCAAAAAAAGTCATTGTCCCTGTCTAATGTATCTGCACATCAGTATTTCACGACTGATTTATTTTCAATTCTGTCCCTTCTCTTTTTTGTTTTTTAATATAGTTGTTAGTCAAGTAGTTAAGTGCATATGTCATACAGTTTATATAGTTATAGTTATATAATAATGTTATCGTATTTTGCTCTTTGTAGGGCAAAAATATCTCAGGACTTTCCATGCAATTAGAAGAGACTGTTTAATTAAAGCTCTTTGATGATCAAACTATTGGTGGGAACATGAAAAAAAAAAAAATCTCAAATGAAACAAATACTTGACAGAGAGAAATTAGTCCAGATTCATGAATTAAATATATACTCTCACATTAGAGTTCCGTCACACGGGAGTTCAAGATATATTACAGCTGAAGTAACCAGTAAACCCTTTTGATAAATGTTACTTTGTCAGTCTTTTTTTAGATTATAAACATCTGTTGTTTCCCCCCTCTCTCTCTCTCTCTCTCTCTCTCTCTCTAATCTATAGCAGAAGTAATTCATTTAAAACCAATCAAAATAAACGTAAAATGAATGTGGTAGAAAATAATCTTGTTTCTGTCTGAAATCTTGTTTCTTGTTTCTTGTTTCTGTCCCAAACAGTAACAAGATTATATTTCTTACCCCATTGGCAGATCATTGTGTTTGTTTTAAGCAAAATTTGGATTCATTTAGATTTTTTTTCACCAGAAAAAAAAAAAAAAAAATCTTGTCATTTTACTTATCTAGTAAAAGCATCTTGATTTAAGATTTTTTTTATATTTGGACTGGAGAAAAGACAAAAATACTAAGTAAGAAAAGTAAAAAAAAAAAAAAAAAAAAAAAAAAAAAACCCTTACCAAAATATGGGAGAAACATTTTCTAGTATGTAAATGATTCTGTAACAAAATTCCTCATAATGGGTAACAGGGTTGCATGTTTATCACAAATTAAGCTGTTACTCTAGGTTAGCTAGTTTGGGACCAAATGTTGATTTGTATTTATTATTATTATGTGAACTTATGTTTAAAACAGCAACTTTTTTAAGCAATGTTATATAAGTGTTAAAGATAATGATAATAGTTTACAAATATTTTACATATATACTATTTCCAACATTACATTTGTGCATTTTTTGCTTATAAAAAATGTGTTGTTTGTGATCAAGTGCTTTTAGTGCGTAAAGTGTGTTGTATAAAAAATAAGGTTGAAAAGACCTTAGTATGGTAAAAAGGGTTGCTCAGAACTGAACAGAAGTGCCAATTAATTCCAATTCATTTAATTATTTAATAATTATTTTTGAATGCACAAGCTCTTATTGAGACATTACTGGACATTATTGTGTATCTTTCTATGACAATAAAACAAGACTTCCATTTTAACTTCAGTCATTTGAATACATGATTCATTTTCATGATTCAGTGTAATATTTCATGAAAGTGTAGAGTTAACATAGGCCTACTTTTTTAGCTTTAGCCTACTTATAAAAAAGTTTTTATTGTTATTATTATTATTATTTTTTTTTATGACATGTAAAAGCATTAAGACTGAACAGGAACTACTTCTACTTTAACTTCATGTAAAGTTGAAGTTTATGTATTCTGTCTGGTGCAAGAGTTGAAATGTTAATCAGTTGGTGATAAGTGCTAAGAAGCGATACAGGCCTTGTGGCAGCTGTCACTGTCTGAGGAGGCGGAGCTAAGCCTCGCTCACTTTAGATTCATGGGCAGCATTGGAGGCTGAGAATTCACTGATCCATGACAGCAAAGAGGGTGGCAACAAGAATTTGTGAGAAAGGAATGATAGGACTGGAAAAACTCATCTCTCTTCAGAAGATTATTTTCAAGAACTACCAACAAGAAGTTCAGAAGTTCCTATAGATATGCTCTGACATGCAGGTCTATGTGCATGTGTGTGTGGTTACTTCGCTGGAATAGGTAACTGAATGTTTCCTTTTAGGGTACGGGATAGGGCTAGTAAATGATGTGCAGTATAATTACCTGTATGAGTAATTTCTACTGTTCAATTCATTTGTATGTACCTATCATGAAATATGAACAAAATATACTAAATTCATTTCAATAATTGACTTTTATTACTCTTTTTTTCCCAGTGCAAATATCTTTTTTTTTTTAAAATTAAGATACATTTACTTGAGAAGCAAAATAAGAAGGAATTTTCTGGAAAAAAAAGTTTAAGTGAAAAAAATTTGTAACACTTTATTGTATGGTGTTACAGATGTTACATATAGTTACTATAGTAATTACTATAAATTGTGCTTTATTACAACTTACCTAAACCACACCCTAATCCTAACCCTATAGTAAGTACATTCGGTTAATTATTATTACTCAGTACGTAAATGTATAATTACACTGTAACATGGACACCTTAAATTGTAACTGAAAAATATTAATTAAAAGGGAAAACAAGATTATTTTTCATACCCCACTGGCAGATTTATCTTCTTAAAGGGTTAGTTCACCCAAAAATGAAAATTCTGTCATTAATTACTTAACCTCATGTCGTTCGACACCTGTAAGACCAGAATTAGTTTTGGGGTGAACTAACCCTTTAAGCAAAAAAACATTTCATTACGATAAATTTTTCAGAAAACAAAACCTAATCTTAAGTAATTTTCCTTTTTAAGTAAATGTATCTTGATTTAAGAATGTTAATATTTGTACTGGAAACAAGACAAAAATACTGAGTAAGAAAATTACTTGGACCCACTTTATATTAGGTGGCCTTAACTACTATGTACTAACATTTGAATTAATCATTTGATCAATGCACTTATTGTGTACATACATCTTTTACATTGTACTTACATTTTAAAAAATACCTGCATGTAATTACATCTGTAATTAATTTCTGTAGTTACATGTATAATTACATACGTTGACACTTCCCTTACACTTAACCCTACCCTTAAACTTACCCATACCACCTCACCTGTCCCTAACATTACCCGTATCCCACCTCAATATCAGCAAAAGTGTTTTGCAATACAGTATGAACACAATACGTACATTGTACTTATTTAATATGTAAGTACATAGTAGTAGGCCACCTAATATAAAGTGGTGACTAATGACTTTTGTAGTGTTCTATTTTACCATAATATCACAATTAAGTGAACAGATTTTTTTATTAATTTGATTAATTCTGTATAATGTGTGGTATATTTGGCTTGTTTTGCTTTAAAACATTCCAAGCTGTTTTATAATATTACTGAAACTGCTACTAAAATATTTTAATTTCAGAAGACAAACTGACACCTTTATATAAGCTACCCTTCAACCACCTGTCATATAGAAACCACTTTTCACCATCTAATAAATTCCCAGTGGGTTACATTAAATCCCCTCCTACACTTTCCCCCTTGTTGAATATATACTATTTCACTCTGAGAAAAAGAAAGTCGCATTACACAAGTCAAATTGGTTCTGAATGCTATTTCATGTTGACAGGGGGAAAAAAAAAGTAGGGGATATGTGAAATATTAAACATAAAATCTTGTCAAGCACTTGGATGGAATTAAAGCTCAGCTTTTAACCTTGTGTCTGGTACATTATGGAGGTCATGAAATATATGAAATGGATATCACTCCCTCCAGCACACTTTAGCATCTTACCGTCACTACCAGGAAGATCTAACAATACTGACGCTGAGACTTCCTGCACTTCAGCATGTTTTCTTGTGTGCCACAAAACCACGGCAAACTAATTTGAGGACGTAAGCACAAATATGCCTTCTAAAAGAGATCCCAATAATAATAATAATAATAAGAAGAAGAAATCGCAGACAATAATCAGCCTAAAAGACAATGAATAATTAAAAACAACAATGCCGTTTATTTTTTGTCCTAAAATATGACATCAGTATTCAACAGAAGCTGAATAAACAACAGTTGTTCTTTTTTGTGCATGCATCTGGATAAATTAGCGTCAGAACAACCCACTACAACAGATCCAGATGCTCTGACATGCAGAAATGTAAGTGCTAAACTAACAGCAGTTATTCAGCAGTCTGTATGCATTGTAAGAAAGTATGTTTTTTCCACGCTGGAGAAGGTTACAGGGGTAGAACAGGATCTCAGAAGTACTAAAAAAATCACCTGTGAGCTTCCGCTAGACAAAGACCTGTCGCTCTTCCTAAACATGATATAGGTGGCAGTCGTAGCTTGAGGGCATGTGGTTATAAAATATTTAATATTTAATTTAATATCATGGCTCGTGCTTGGTGCGTGTGTCCTTGAATGCGATGGAGGACACAAGCTCTCAGCATGTTCTCATGATGAACCTGTTATATTTATGTCCACTCGCTGTATCTTCACATTTAACTATTGATGAGAGGACACATGCCAACATTTCCTCACCCTCACGTGGTTTCAAATCTACATGACTAAACACACCATGACTCGTGCAGTTTAGTTCAAGCTTTCTAAAGCCAGAATATAGTAAAATATATATATATATTGAAAATATTGATTTATATGTATCTCAAATTCATTTGAGGTGTATGGAAATGAGAAGTTTAGATATTCTGCTATAAACAACACTGTAAAAAATTAAATGGTAAAAAACAGTCAAATGACTGGCAGCTAAGGCTGCCAAACAAAAACCCTAAAATTAAAGTAAAATATCTTAATCCAAATAAAGTGCAAAAACAATAATTTTTTTGTCCTTGTTTAAATTAAGATATTTTACTTTAATTTTATGGTTTTTGTTTGGCAGACGCTGCCAGTCATTTGACAATTTTTTATTTTTTATTTTTTTTAACTCTTTTGGTGTTCCATGAATATAGTCATGTTTATCACTGAAGACAATGAAAATATTTTAATTTTTGGTTTTCTTTAACCTCTTGAAGTGCAATGACCCACCTTCGGGCTTGGCGTCTTTTTGTTTACATTTACTATATAGAATACTGTCTAAAAATAAAGAGTTAATTTGCAAAAAAACGATAAACAGCATGTTTAAAATTATTCTCCACATATAGCACGTTCTGAACCCTAAACACGTTCTGTTGCAAACGCCGGTATTGTCCACTGTCAAGGCATCGCAAGTTCACATTTTACAACATAAACAACCCGATGTCACGGCAATTCGTACGTATTTTACAAGGTGGCTAATTCGTATGAATTTGTACGACCTTGCTCGTACAAATGTGTACGATTTTTGCTTAATCGTACGTATTTGATGAGTTGGTCAATTTGTATGATTTCGTACGAATGACCTAACCTCAAACCCCACTGTTTGAGTATATATCACTGCAGTATAGACAAATCGTACAAATTCATACGAGTGAGGTCGTACGAATTCTTACGAATTAGCCACCTCGTACAAATACGTACAAATTGGCCGTGAGATAGCACAAGCAGTTGTTTGTGAACACAACCCGATAAGTCAGTTTTAGCAAATCAGCGCGCAGTATTCCAGTCAGGTGACAAGGCTGCTAGTCTAAAGTAGACTAAAGTAGTTTTTTCAAAGTTGACTAGTGATCGAGGATGGATAATTTAGATGAACTTGATGAACCTGTGATATCTTCTTTGGGGCATAAAAGGAACATAAATGTTGAAACTGTTTCATGGAACCTTGCTAAAGCAGCACATTACAGTGGTGAGGGAAAAGCTCCCTGTATTGCGTGCAATCACAACAACAAAGTTTGTCAGGAGTCTACATTAACAGCTGAGGAGATTACAAAGAGTAACCTAGTGTTTAACATGTTTTTTTAAGTTTTAATATTGTAATGTTTTGTGAATTGTGTACATTGTGATGTCTTTGTTATGAACTCTGGATTGCTGTATTCTGTCATCTATATAATGTTTAATATTGCTCATTAATGGGCTATTTTTACTTCTCTTTACCTATTTGTTTAATGTTAAATATTGCACTTAAATGCAATTACAAAGCAATTACTTTTGTTTTTTTACTCTGAAACATGAAATGTGAAGCTATCTGTTTTTGCTAAAAAACAAACTTTTAATATATATAAAAAATCATACTTTCAATGAACTTTAATTTTGTAAGTTACCTGTATTTTTTTTTGTTATTATTACTTAATTTAAACAACCCAACTGCAGTTTGATTGATATTACTTGGACTGCACAATAAAAAAAGCATGAATTATGAAAATGAATAAAAACGGAGTTATCTGTTTTTGCAAATTAACTCTTCAAATATTAATAATGTTAACTAATTATAAACAATTTTAAAGGTGTAAGGGTCTACAGTGTGTGTTTTACGATACAGATGCTCCAGCAAAAGTAATATTGTAATTTGTCGGGAGTACAAACAAAAACATGCAAAATCAAAACGGGACTTCAAACCTCTGTAATGAAATTGGTTTTGCACGTTTAAGAGGTTTGTCTTCACCCCCTCGGAGGGAGCAGTCTCTGACAGTGACTAGTGTTTGCTTTCAGCTCAGTAGTGATGTGAGAAATCGATGGTTGTGCTGATCACTTCACCTTCACTAGAGCAGGCTGTTCAATCGATGCGTTTGATGTCAGGACTGGGATGAACTGAGTCAAGTAGAGAGTGGAGTTGATCTTATTTCTGTCTCTATTGGGTTACAGGGAGATGCAGGGAGCCGGAGGAAGACAAAGGGAGGTCACTGGCCGAGCTGACTGTGATGAATTACAAGAACAACACTTCTGGATATGTGGAGAGTGAACTTGAATTGTTTGGCCACTAGCTGTAAATGTGTCGAAATTATAGCTCTAGCTTTGGAAAGTGCTAAGAAACTTTAGGGTTTAACTTTAATGTTTAATAGTTGGTAGGTTGTCTGAATGAACAGTTTTCTTACACCCTAAGTGTAATGTTTGTTTGTTAGCATGGTCCTGTTAATCCCTGTTGAAGATATTATAACATCAAATGCTGCTCCATTTACTAAACGGGGCAAATTTGCGTGACAGCGCAATTCCAAAAAAGCGCAGACGGGAGTGGAAAGTTCAGCACCTGATCTACTGTCTATCCACAAATTAAAGAACACAGACGCAGCCGAATAATTTCCATAATGACCAACACAATCTACCAAGAGCAGCACAAATAAGCATTTGGGCTGTAAATAATGGCGCAAATACCAGTAAATTTACTAGCGTAAACCTTAGTAAATCACCCTGCATGATTCATTTAAATATTCTCCATATATTTTGTGTCTGAAAGGGAATCTACAACAAATGCATATGCAATAAAGACAGTCACAAAAATAACCCTGTCCACGCCTTTTGAGCGCAAAATTTTCACTGGTGTCTTTAGTAAATCCTGACAGTAGTTTTTTAACGGCAAAAGAGGGTTTGCACTGGCGCACGCTGTTAGCAAATCTGGCCCTTAATGATTTAAAGGTGGGGTAAGTGGTATTTCAAAACTGCTTAAGAAAAGTGTCTCGGGTCGAGTACCAATAAAACGTATACCCAATCAGCAGTAAGGGGCGTGTCTACTAATGACGAGGAGAAGAGAGTGTTCAGTGCACGTCAGAAAGAGAGAGATGGCAGATAAAAAACAAAAGTGGAAAAGGTCTGTGGAACAAAAGAAGGCTTACGATCAGGCAGGAAGTAGGACCTGTGTAAATATCGGATCAGTTTTCTAGCGCTGTAGAGAACTCAAGAAGCGAATGCCGAGGTTGCTTTATTTCTTCTCGATAGGCGAGTAACATTGATTTTGTTTTGTTTCACAGAACTAATATATGCTGGCTTTTGCTTGAATATGCTCATGTGTCATGTTTGCTTGCTTGTCCGTTTGCAATCGCATTGTCGGTCACTTCAGCGATGATAATTACCCATTCATTTCCACACCGTATAAGCCTGGAGCGTCTAAACCTCCTCGCTGTCTGTTTCAAATGTCAGCTCCCAAAGTGTGTCCGAAAAGTAAGATAATATATTCCTAATATATGTTTGTTTCCTTTGATTCCCCTTTTCGTGATCGATATAACCCTCTAATCTTGTCATAATTGTAATATGTTCATTAGTTGGACTGTCGTGCTCGTGCTATTGAGTTGTTCATGAGAACTGTGTTTGTGTTTTTGGGATTTAAGGGATGACTTTTTCACTGAACATTCGACCTGGATTACCATAGTAACACACATTGCTTTCACTTATTGATGACATCATACCCTCGGCCGGCTGGCACAGCAGATTCTGCCATAGTCTTTACGTAGCCTGGGTTACGTATGTGTGGGACGGAGCTATCAAAATAGGGGCGTGTTTGTTTTGGTGATTTGAAATCAACATTAGTTACCAGAAAGCGTTTACCCCACCTTTAAGAGGGTCAAACATAACTTTTTCAAGTACTCTGCAACATCATGGAACAAAGTTATTTTAAAGAGAGCAAATTAAATAGTCTCAAAGTGATTTTATATGGTTCTCTATAAATATAATTCATTTAATTCTATATATTTTCTCATCATTCAACTAGAATAGTATACTAGCTATTTAATAAACTGTTAGCAAGCACATATTATAACATATATTAGATACTAAATTCTAAGTATTATGCGCTTCTTAAGAAAAGTAATTTTAACATCTTTACCCAATACCCATTCTCTTCTTTTCATCTTGCTCAAAAACACTAAGGGCCCTATTTAAGCGCATGGTCTGAAGCGCACGGTGCAAGCGTGTCCGAATCCACTTTTGCTAGTTTAACGACCGGGAAAAACGGTTGGCACGCCCGGCACATGGTCTAAAAAGGTTTGTCCCTATTCTCTTAATGAGTTATGGGTGTGTTTTGGGTGTAACGTGCAATAAACCAATCAGTCTCATATGCCATTCCCTTTAAAAGCCAGTTGCGCTCACGCCATGGCTGATTCGCTATTTACATGGCAAAATTTGCAAGCGGAAAAACTGAGCGCTTTCAGCATTAATGAGGAATCCTTTTATTTTTAATATCTGGCATGTTTGTGTGCTGCTGCATGTCCCTGTGTGTGTAATAAGCAGAGTGTACGTGTGTTGTGTACCCACCTATAGGCGCATATTACTAAAACGCTCTTTAAATAACACAAAAAATACTGTGCCATTGACTTTAGACCAGGTTTCAGTTGGTCAATGGCGCAGTCTATTTCAGTTGCCTCAAAATAGCAACACGCCAACAATGTGCCTGAACACACCTTGTTTTCAGAACACCATGGGCAAATGGGCACAAATGCAATTGCTATTTAAACAACGTGGCGCAGGACGTGAAAATGATAACTGCGTCGGAACACTTGCGTCACGCCTGGTGCCACATTGCGCCGGGTTTATGACAGGGCCCTAATACTTAATTTCAACATATCCCAATCAAATCTCATGCAAAGCATGCTGGGATGTCAACATATTTCATTATTGTACGTTTTGCTTCCTTTTTATGGTGCAATCCGCATATCACGGCAGCTTCAGAATGATAAGTCAGATGGCATTTACAGCTTAGATGATTTGCTCAGCGCAATTCCCCATCTTGCAGACCGGTTCTGAGTGCTAAGTTGTGAAGAATACAGCAGACTACTACGATATGGCATTCTTTACTGGAACTGTAGGGCATTGATCCACCACTACAGTCCAGACACCTAAATCTGCTCTTTAAAAGCCCTAAAGAGTGCTTGTCTATGCCATGCATCTGGATACATGCCCAGTTATAACGCTCTTTCCAGACATGATAATAAAACAAACATATCTTCTAAATGAAATTACCTTTATTTCTTGCTTTCTGTAGACAGTAGGTGAAATGCACCAGGCAAATACTGCTGAGTTTGGCTGAGTTTTGTGAATGACACATAATCTATAATAAGTTATGTTTGCCAAGAGTAATAATAAGCTGTGAATTTAGGGCCCAGTTAAATTGGATTGTGAGTGGTTAATAAATAAGATGCAGATTTTTGAAATACTGAAAAACAATGCACAAAAGTGGTACAACTGTTAAGTTAATTTGTTTGGATCCGCCAACTTTAATGCCTTTGGAGACATCCGATCCTCTCTGCTATACAAAGAATAATCTGGCTTCTAAATAAAAGACTGTTTCATCAGTTTCTCACAATATGTGCCGACCTCATTAACCTCTTATAATTAGGAATTGCTGACACCATTTACTCCTGGAGTATGAGTGGAATGAATCTTTATTAAGTGTCATAAACTGTGAAATGCCGCAGCATTAACCTTTTGAGTACAGTGTTCTAAAGGTATAGCTGAGCAACAAAGACACCATGAATGCTGATTACTGCTTGGATAAGCATAGTAAACACAATAGCCTCAACCTGTTTACCAGATGTCCCCTGGGGTGCAGGAAAATATCTGTATTAAATGGAATGGGATTACTTAAACCTTCATCAGCGGCTTATTACAGAGGTCTTTGGGGTATAAACCTACATAAGAAGACTGTTTCTCAGGTATTTAGCCCTCATCATTACCGTCAGCTTTAAATCTGCTTATGGGGCTGGGGAATGAACCCCAGACAGAAAGCTTAACTCTCAGACTGAGTTCAGATTTAATATATCATGCAAACAGACGCTCAATACAGTCTTCAATAATATTAGGCTAGACTGTTCAGCTAAAACAAGACACACAACAACAGAGACCGGAAAACTCTCTCACACAGAGACAGAGTTGGATCTAGAGACAGACTAATGCTGGAAATCAGAAGGTTTCCAGTTAAAGAGGAAAGAGTAAAGCCCTACTTTTTTCTGGAATTATGGCCATAACCAACATAAATATTTAGGTGGACATATCCCCCCTAATAATTATTATTATTGATCACTATTTTGCTATGACTTTTTTATTTGTTTAACTTTTCTAAATATGGTACCCCCAATCTTGAATATGTGGTTACATTCTTGTCTGGGAAAATGGATGTAGATTTAGGTATGGATGGCAGGGACATGTTTAAGCCACAATTAAGAGACAAAAAAACACCATATATATATGAAAAAAAATACCATACCAATATTTCTTCATATAATATATTTTTATATATAATGAATTATATTTAATGACAATTATTTATAGTAGCTTCTGGGTAAGTGTGGTTTTCACAGTTTTGATTCTAGACTTAATTCTAAAATAACATATATACAGTCAAACAAAAAAATATAATATTTTTTCCGAGTGGGTGCAGGACACTATAGTTAATTTATGTAAGTGAGGATAGCAATATAAAGTAAACTGTGACATATTATACCCAAAAATTCTTTATACATGGACTACCAGCAAGTTAAAATGTTTCAAGTTTCAGCTAAAATCAAATGTCATGTCAATGGGATCCCATTTTAGCTTCTCAACTAATTATTATTATCATTATTATCAATAAGAATAATAAGAATAAGATAATGTGTACAATCTGCGTCTACTGATTATTATGATTATGACCATATGATTTTATAAACACAATATACAGTTCCACCTCAAAATTGAATTTAATTATCTCATTCTCTCTGTTTGTATTACTTACTGTATTTCTCAAATTAGATTTATATTTCATTTTATTAATTTAATGATTGATAATGGAGATAATTAGATTAACATCTCTGAGGGGTTATGGCAGAGCAATTCAACAGAAATTAGAATTTTAATTATAATAAATATAATTAATAATATAAATGATTGATTCACATTTATTAATACATTGTTGTCTATGTACATTTTATTTTAAAATGTACATTACATTTTTTATTTAAAAAAAAGTTGTTTTTAAATCATATTATTTTATAACAATACAAATAATAAATTCAATTATTCCTTCACTATCTCACTATTAAACATGCAATGCCCAAAACATTTAATGCACATTTGATGTAAAATGTAAAACAGTAATGCATAATTCATAATTTAATTAACTACCAATTTCATAAACAAAAAAAGTTATTATGCTTCCATGTTATATACCTATCAAAAGAAGAAGAAACGTTTGTAACTTTCCTATCATATTATCCTGCTGACTCAGGGTGGGAGACGCCCCCGGATCTTTCATCTCTCTTATTGACACCAGCAGGGACTAATGGCTCCACGCTGAGGGCTGCGTGGCCCACCGTCCATCAGGAGGTGTACTAACATCCATAAATGGCTTTCAGAATTGCTCCAAACGTGGATGAGCGATGTTTAGATAATAGACCGAGATGGATTAGCATGCAGATAAATATTTCAACACTTTGGCTTTGTTTATTGATTGAGTCAGTAATTTCCACTTCAGCTCAAATGAAGGCGGTTCCAGACTGTCGAGACCGATGTCTTCCTCATGTCTCTCAGCCTGTGAACTCTGGGCTAAAAAATTAACAACTTCTCAATGGAGTTTTCTGCTAAAGCAGCAGTAATGTACCTGGTCTGGCTGGTTCCCAAGTGCTCTCTGGAGCTCTGAGCGTAGCATAATGCAGTTTCAACAATATAACATTGTCAGTTTGTATAAGTTTATTAACCACGCCTTGGGCCTCTGCTTTATGTCATTTTACAAATCTTTTTAAAGCAGTGTTGGAGCTTGAAGCCTGAACCAACTGAACTTTTCTGTCCAGCAGTTATGAGGCTAAATGTTCATAATTAAATGTAATCAGACTTTTGCTACTGAGAAACAGAGTAATGGTCAGCACGTTTATTTGAGGCCACATCCCACACGCGTCTCACTAAAAGTACTGAGACAGTCAGAGGAAAAAGCAATCCGCAGACGTGCTAATTAATGCTGAAAGACTTTCCTCTGGCCTGGCGCCTCTTGTGCCGTCCACGATGAGACCATCACGTTTATTTCTGAATACCTTAATATCTCCTTAAGTGATCAATAATGTGCATCATCATAAATCACGCCATGGCTGCAAAGCTGTTATTCCAAAAGTCAATACCAAACTTGGGAGCAACTAATGGCAGGATTTGGTCTGGTTCCCTGTGGGAAAGGCAACAGAAGAAAAAAAAATGATTCATGCGTACAGTATGGCACGAGATTTCACGTCTCAGCAAAGGTAGTCAACGAGCAGCCTTTGAGAGCCGCTCTGATAGAGTCTCATCTTTCAGACAGCGTGGCGACTGAATGAATCTTTAAGATAAGTGTGCTATTGAAGTTCTCACTTTAAATTATAGCCTGGCATGTGAGAACAAATTAACAAGATTGCAGCTAACACAACTATGTCTAAGTTTGTAATAACATTGTAATAACACCCTAAGTTCAGCTTCAAAAGAAATGTGGGTTACACTTTATTTGGTAACACTTTATTTTACAGTGTCCTTGTTACATATGTTACATGTACTTACCATAGTAATAACAGTAAATTATACATAATTGCATGCAACTAAACCTCAACCAAACCCTAATCTTACCATAACCCTATAGTAAGTATATGTAGTTAATTAATATCACTCAGTACTTAAATATATAATTACACTGTAACAATGACACCGTAAAATAAAGTGTAACCCTTTATTTAAGGTCTCCTTGTGACAGTATAATTATATATTTAAGTACTATTTAATATCTATTTATTAACAACATGTACTTATTATAGGTTTAGGGTTAGGATCGTGGTCTGGATTAGGGTTAGTTGCATGAAATTATAAATAATTTACTGTTATTAATATAGTAAGTACATGTACCATTTCTAAAAAGGACAGTAAAAAAAAGTATTACAGAAATGGGGAAAACATTTTACCAATGTTGTATTGTAGTTTTATTTACATTTGAAAAATATTTTATGTCAATGCCTATTCTTCCTGTTTTCACAAACCTATTTTCATACAACCAAAAGAAAAAATGTAGAGAGCAATCACATATATTTGCAATAGCAATTTTTTTTTACATATAAATAAATGTTTCTTGTGTGTAAAGAGGGATAGCTTAGAGACTAAGCTCTTCTGTTTTTTGGATACAATGAAATTACAATTCATGAAAAAGGTCACATCACCAATTTTTCTTAGATGTAGTTTTATATTAGATGATCCTGTTGAAGTAATGTTGGATCCATGCCCTTTGTTCAACACATGCTCAGATAGACTTTAGCGCTCCGGAACACCTGTTCTCAGATCACGCTGTGAAATCATACTTCACAGCGGCTGACAAGCGTGACATACTCGGAAACAATGCTACAATGTAAGTAATGACTTTTACATTTCTGCCAGTCCATCAGATTAGACACAAAAAGCTCTGATGTCGAAAGCAAACCAGCACTGAAATGGCAAAAGCATCTTAAATTAATATCCATGTATTCAGTCTCATTACACACACCAAATGTATTGTCAGTCATTTTGAGCACTTTTGACAACATCTGAAAAACAATTTAAAATAGCGTGAAGACTTGAAGGATGAGTGTGTGCGTGTGTGTTTCAGGAGGAGGGTGCTAAATAACAGGCTCAGTTTGACAGTCAGAGATGCTACAGGTTGACAGGTATCTCACTCCTGGCCAGTGCTGCATGGGGAGGTAAGTGTGTAAGTGTGTTAGTGTGTGTGTATGTGTTTGAAGAGGACAGGCTCTGGGTGTTTTGACTAATAGGAATCCAGGGCACAGCGATTCCGGCATCCAGAGCAGACAGTTGAAATCTCTGGGCAGTTAGTCTGTGCAGCCTCGCAAAGATTTTCCTGTCAGATTAGCTCTATAAAAGCTGAAAGGTTTTCAATAGTACACAAGCTTCCTTTGTGGGATTTAGAAAAAAAAAAAGGTGTCTTTATGGGGCAACTAGTGTATCACCAATAAATTAATAAATACATTAATAAATGAAATATAAAATATCTCTACAAATAAGGAGCTACACTGTACTTTGACATTAGCAATACTCTAAATATTAAACAACATTCAGTATACTTTATAAATATTATGTATTAAAGTAATAAAGTAATAAAACAAAACAAAAAAATATGTTCATTAATGCAAATTATTACTCTTGAGTTTTTATTTCCATGTTAAACGAAATTATATAAATGACAATATTAAGTATGTTGTGTTCTGGCAATGTTATTGTCACATGCTGGTCTGTTTGTGTTGTCATCTTGTTTCCGTGTCACATGTCCACTCCTGTTTCCTTGGTTACCCTAGTTAGTTTAGTTCTGTTCAGCTGTGTGTAGTTAGTTAGTCCTCTGTTTGCCATGTATAAATGCCCTGAGTTTCAGTCTGTTCTTTGTCTTACGTTGATGTTATTGTAATGCGGTAAAGGATTGTGGTTTGTTCAGTTTTTCCTCCAAGTTATCTCCTACATGTCTCCTAGTTTGATTCTTCAATTAAAAGACTGTTTGTGTATCTCCTGAGTCGTGAGGTTTATAACAGCCACACCAACCATGACAGTTATTAGTAACAATATAATTAAACTTATCCATTTGCTTTTTTTTTGTTTTTTGTTTTTTTAAGTATACTATATAGCCTAGAAATCTAGACGCACCCTAGCAGCAGCAAATGTAATTTGCAGCCAGGGTCATCTAGCAACTCTCTGTTGGCTTGCGAGCTTGAAAAACCAAACTCTAGTCAGGCCAATCACATTGTGTATAGAGTCGGTGGGCGGGCTTAACATAATGACATCAGAGTTGCGATGGTTCCGTGTACTTGAAAACAAAGAAGCTGGCAAACAGTTGTCTTTCGAATCGGCTTTGGCCGCGACTCTGGAAGACTTGGAGTTAAGTTTTTCTTTGAGAAAAGAACAAAGAACGGCACTGAAGTTATTCTTAAAAAAGGAAGATGTGTTCGGAGTTTTGCCGACCGGATACGGCAAAAGTTTAATCTATCAACTAGCTCCGCTTCACCTTCTTCGTTGCTCTGGTTGGTTGTAGTGCTATCCTATTGCGTGCAGAGGGAATTTGAAAGACAACCGTTTATCCCACCCCTCGGATTGAGCCCTGCCAATTTGTTTCCAGACCCAACATCTTGATGTGGGTCTGGATTGTCAGGCTATGAAATATATGGTTTCATTCTGTTTTGGTTTTGTTTGCTCTGTTTCAGTTTGCCTGTGTTCCTGATCATTAGTTAATTTATTCACACCTGTTCTGTTTCTCCCTTGATTAACTTTTGAGTGGTTGTAGCTCCTGTGTAATTCTAGTTTTGGATCAAAACTACTCCTAGGTCTTCACCGTGCACCTTATTTATATATAGCCACGAGAAACAATTATATTTGTATATTTTTTAGTATATTAATATTTTCATTAATGCAAATTATTACAGCTAAGTTTTTATTTATTTTTTATTCTTTTATTTTTATTTGCAATTATGTTACAAATGACATAAAAAAAATTAATATATTTTTAAGTATATTTTATTATATTAGTATATTTTTAGTATTCTAATACTTTCATTAATCCAAATTATAACTGCAGAGTTTTATTTGAAATCTTTTTTTATATATTTACTTTTGAATTTAATCATTTATGTATTAACAAGTGTTTATGGAGTGGCAAGGCCATGAGGACTGTGAGGGGTGGCAACACCAAAGCAAACAAGCTTTCGATCATCTATACTTAATCTCTACTATATCATCAATACTACATCTGTACTATGATTGAAAACAAAATATAGTCGCAAGCAGCAATCATCGGGTCCAAGCAGCAATGGCCCATGTGGGGCTTTTACGGAAAAGATCTTTTTGACACCTGTATTGCTGTAACCTATTTAATCAAACCCTAACTTTCAAAATAAATCACTTTGTTAGTGTTAGATTAAATAAGAAGTCCAAAAATACCCCTCTAATAACTGTTACTGTTGTAAGGCATGTGATCATAATACAGTATATGTGGTGTAAGTGTGGACTCATATTCAACATTTAAATTTAGATGAATCGCATGTCATAAGATGTCAGGACATTTTCCATTGAATGTGAAGATATAATTTTCAGCTCAAAACTGTATCTGAGGCATTTATCTTAAAGCTCTTTTAATTTATTTCTGTGTAGCTTGCAGTTTAAGTGTTTTTTATTAATATTATTCATACCACAATAGAAAATAAGTTTCTAGAAATGTTATAATGTACATTATCTTGAAAAAGGAAAACATTTTCTTTTCATTTTAAATGGACAGCAATACTTTGAATTATTTTTTTTTACTTGAAAATTATGTTTTATTGAGAAGAGTTTATTAATATTACGTAGGCAAATTGGATGATATATAAATCAAGTTTAAGAGCAACAAAAACTTTTGAATTTGAAAGAACAGACAAAATATCAAAGCACGGAGACTTGAGACTTCAGGTGAGAATGTCTATGTGGGTATTAAGGTAGGTCACCCAGAACACCATAGCAACTATATAGCAACCACATAGTAATCACCTAGCAACACTTGAGCAACAACCCAGAACTATCTGTTTCTTTATCTATCCTGACCTTCAAACTATTTTAAATAAAAAAAAGACCTAGTCAAGCCAACATAAAGCTTGTCTTCTAAAAATGTCAATAGTTAAAGATTAGATTCTTACCTAACTCTGCTATCAGTTTCTGTGATCGGGATCTTCTTTATGGTTTTCATTTTATTTTTTCGGATGTCAAATATATCCATGATGAAAGATGAGCTGGCAGTCGAAGAATCCACTTGCCACAAATAGTACATGACGCAGGTCAAAATAAATGTTGTGGAAAATAATACTATATATAAATAATAGAAATCATTTGTTAGTGAACTGGGCTATACTGGTTATGCTTTGTGTTTCTGAAAAAGAACCGGTTCATAAGAATCATATCTTTTAATGAAGTTGACCATACAGCGCAAGCAGCCATGCAGAAGACATGTTTCATGTTTCTGCGGTACATATTTTTTATGTCATCACAATAAAGCGCAGCTGCTAAAATGCGATACAGAAAACATTGCTTACATTTATATTTTGTACTGGGATAAATATGGGGTGGCAGACCACTCTCACTGCTGCATTCTGCCTCGATAGGAAGGGCCTGATCTTCCTAATGTTGTATAAATCAAATCTGCAGGAAGGGGCCATTCTATGTGTTCTGTGAAGTGTAACTGATCATCAATCACAACTCCGAGGTTCCTGGCTGTCCTGGCTGAATGGAGAAGTTGTGATGAAGTGTTGGGTTGGCCGAGATCACAAGCAATTCTGTCTTTGCAAGGCTGAGTTGAAGGTAGTCCTTCAGCCAGTCAAAAATGTCTGTCAGGCAAGCTGAGATGTGAGCAGCTACCGTCGGATCATCTGGCTGGAATGAGAGGTAGAGTGTCATCAGCATAGCAGTGATAGGAAAATGTTTCTGAATGACAGATCCTAGTGATGTCATGTAGTTGGAGAAGAGAAGTGGTCCAAGCACTGAGCCCTTAGGCACCCTAGTAGCTAGATTTTGCCACTTAGACACCTCACAGCTCCAAGACACCCGAAGGACATACCTGAGAGAAAAGTCTTGAACCACTGGAGTACGGTTCCTGAAATGCCCAGTGTCATCAGGGTTGACAATTTACACTGTAAAGCAACCATTTACACTGTTTTGTTGAGTTATGTTAATGAAAAGAAGTCAGATCAGGTAGAAATATATCTGTTTTACAACTACCCATATATTCACATTTTACTGTGTACAGTATGTAGCCACAAGGAACATATCATCTAGCTATCATATCCAACCTGTTGTACAGTCCGGTGCCAACACTTCTTCCACAGACCACAATCAAACACCCAAACAAATAGATTAATAAAACCTTGCAAATCACTGTAGACTGTATATCAGCAGTCATATCCTACAGTCACACCTTGAACAGAGCGCTGCAGGTCTGCCTGGTGTGCGGTTCCTCTGAGGGGAACCCAAATCCCTCTATAGGGATCTATTGGACAGGCCAGTACTCACGCCACTGTTCTCAATTGTCATGGAGGCCTTTGCCGAAGGGAAAATAGAACCATTTACCCAGGATAGCCTGCGGACATTTTCTTCTTCTTCTCTTTTCTTTCACTCTTTCTCTATTTCTCTGCCTCAGTACTCCCTGGGGAGCGGAATGAAGGTTTTCTTGGCATGTGGAAGCTTTTCCTGTGGTGTCCGGTGTAAGTTTGAGATACTGCAATATTTCTGAGGGGAACTACACAGAATTTAAACTCACCATGAATAAATTCTAGCAGTCTTTCATGTATAAAAATGCCTTTACTCAAACTACATTGTGGTCATAGATTTTAATGTTAATACTTTACAATATGGTCTCATTTGTTAAGATTAGTTAATGCATTAAATAACATAAACTAACAACGAACAATATATTTTTACAGCATTTATTAACATTTGTTAGTTAATACAAATGTTCATGTTAGTTCCTTTGATCTTATACAATGTGTTAGTGAATGTTGAGATTAACATTAGCAAAGATTAATAAATGCTGTAGAAATAGTATACATTCTTAGTTCATGTTAACTAGTTAACAAATGAAACAAATGTAACCTTATTGTAAAGTTTTACCATTTTAATGAATCATTTCAGGAGTGGAAACCAACAATGAATGATTCTTCAACTAGCTGCCCTTATAGGAAATTTCTTAGCATGTAGTGTATACTGTATATGCTTAAATTAAATCTCAAATGTACTTTTATTTATTTCACAGATGTTTTTTTTTTATTTTTTTTTATCCAAAGTGACTTACATATTAAGAATGCTATAAGTGATTCATCACAGTGAAGAAGCTGGATTGTTCCAGAATGTATAGAACTTCTCTTGAAGTAAGAACAGCGATGAAGGTTAGAAATTCTATGAAATTGATAAATCAATAAAATAATCCATAAAAAATCTGGTTCAAGATCAAATTATGTTCATGCATTTCTATAGAGAGAAAAAGTGTCCAGCAAGCAGATTTAAGATACACTGTATAAGACTCATTTTCAGAGAGTACATAGAATAATTATTGTGTATGTAATTTTATTTGCCACTTGTATGCATGGAAAATCTTTTTAGTCTGTAAAGGTAGGCATTGTAAGACATTATCAGTAGAAATTATTACACTGTTTAGAAGTAACTTCACTTTTTCTCTAACATATCTAACATATTTTGTGTTTTTAAAGTCTAACAAATCTCTGGATTAGTAATTGAACTAGACAGTTGTGTTTAGCCCAAATCCTTCTCTAGCTGATTTTGTGGCTGCTCTATAATCTGTAGAATCAGGAGGAGGGTTTCAGACTTTATTTGTGTGGTAAAATCACTGCCGCCACCCCTGGTCTTAGAGACCACAGGTCTGTCTCAAGTAGAATGGAGGCACAAACTGTAAGTGCCGTTTCCTCTGTTTCTTAAGAGGAGAAGGACATAATTCAAAATGTCACATGTGTTCATGGGCCACTTCAATGGATTTATCACAAATGGTTTCTGAATTCCTCTAATATCAGCACCCTAATCTCTAGTACTTTAATACTGACTGCACCAGCAGTGCCCTTCCTCTGAAATCTTCTTACTCTCCGCTGAGTGTCTGTCAGAGGGGTTGCAGAGGAAGCTGGTGCAGGCAGATTATCACTGTACATAAAAAAAAATGTTCGGATGCGAGTTATATAAAGATAACATTCAGTGCAAATAAAGACCCCAATGAACATAGCTTTTATGCCATCCATGAGCCGAACTCAGGTTTAATAATCCAAACGCATTTTGTCTTGCTATCAAGAATCTACCAAGAATTTACAGCAAAACAAATTTTTCCAACTTTAATATTCTGTGCAGAGAAGGCAGTGTTAAGTGAGTTTCAGATCTAAAAATAAACAAAGGAAGGGAATTTAACATTTATTAACAACTGCTTAAAATTGAAGTTGAGGAGCTTTTAAATTCACAGCATTTCAAATTTCCCACTAGCCTGACGTCGTCATACTCAGATTCTAGTCAGAATATGAGTCTGATACTGCTCCACTGGGCTGTGATTATGGGGCGTTTCAACCGAACCAGGAAAGAAAATGCTTCTGCACTCAGTTGGGTAGACCTACAACCAACGGAGTAATGGAGTCAACAGAACTCAACTGCACGCACGCTGGAACAAGTAGAAGAAGAAGATGAGTGCAAACGATCATTACCGGTGTTGTAAAAATAATTTAAGGATACACAGAGTACATGATCATCATTTTTGAGAGAAATAGTAAAGGTGAATGCATATACGAGGAAGTTCTCCATTTAGGATTAGAACGAATTCAACCCAAGCGCTCTTTGGTGACGTGGATGATTACATTACTGTTGATGATCTGTCCATCATCATACAAAGCCCGCCCTGACAATTTGATTGGTCCGAACAGCTCTGGTTCGAGCATAGTTGCTCCACAACGGATCAAGTCCAGACCGAACTTCCCAGCCTCAAATGTTGTGGGCGGGGCTAAGTTTGGCTGGCATCCAGGCTAAGTTCCCACAATTCTGGTAGCCCAAACTCAAAGCAATAGCCATTAGTCATAAAACATGCAAGAATAAATTTTTAAAGGTGCACTGTGTACATTTTATCTAGAGGTGAGGTTGCGAATTGCAACCACCCACCGCTCACCCCTCCCTTTCGAAGCACATAGAGAAACTAAGACAAAGATGTCGTCAACTGAGTAAGCAGAGAGTAGCCAGCACTCTGTAGAGCATTTTGTCAGTTTAGGGCTACTGTAGAAACATGACGACACAAAATGGTGACTTCACTGTAAGGGGACCCGCGGTGTATGGAGATAGAAATGGATCATTCTAAGGTAATAAAAACGTAACGGTTCATTATGTAAGGTCTTTATACACCACTGAAAACATAGTTATGTATATTATATTGCATTTCTGTCAAAAGATCCTCATAAATACTACACACTAAGTAATTGATGATGTGTTAACATGCCATATTTGAATGTATGCAAATGCTTTGATATCAACACAATAGGGGAATGTTAAAAAAACCCACAGAGTTGTACTTAGCTGTATTACATGTAATACTAGCAGTATTGCATTCTTTCTTTTAGCACAAGCAAAACACATGCTTTACATACAGTATAAGCCTATTTATTTTAAAGGCTCCAAAAACTCATGTGTAATGAGCTCTAATAAACCGATCTTCACTAATTACAGCAGTAATGAGATGGTAATTTCATCTCTGATATGGCATGCATGAATAAGCAAACGGGAAACACTAGCATACTGGGCAGTGATGGAGAGCTGGGTTCTACAAGCTGGACGGTGCCATATGGAAAAGCCTGTTTACTTTTATTATTTATGGACTCGTGTCCAAAATGATGGATAAATGAACACAAAAGCTGCAGCATTAACATGATTACTTGTATTCACAGCCATCATTACTTTTACAACTATATTTTCTTTCTTTATTATCATTGCTTTAGAAGTATCGTTTTTATTACTGTACCAGAACAACCTACATTACTGATTATTATAGTTATTAATATAATTAATATCACAATAAAGTAATTTCTATTCTGAATAAAATTGTCATTAAATTGTTATTAAGACATGCATAATAGATTCTTAAGTTGTGGGACATGCTAATTATATTAACAGTTTTAAGGTATTTAGAAATCAACATAAGACATCAGTCAATTTCTTCAATATTCTTATATGTCATGGTGTCATAAAGTACAAAATGTCAGCGGTATTGGAAACAGTACGCCGTGACATTCAGATGATGAACTTCACATATGTGGATTATTGTAAAAGCATGTCAAACTATTTTTTTTGTTCCCCTCAAAAAAAAAAAAGAGAAGTAAATTATGTACTAATCTTTCTACATTCAAATTATTTGTTACAATGACAAGAAAATAGAAAAAATACAGTCTCAACGCTTTGATATTTAAAACTGTTATGTGCTAAAGCAAAAAGATACAAAAGGCTTTTTAGTTTTGAGAATATAGTCATTAAAGAGGTTAAAGAGTTCTGTAAGGCACAATAGTCACAATGCATCACATCATCAAGTGTCTTATTACTATCATAAAACAGTTAATAAAATACAGTTAAACCAACAATTATATTTTACTAGTGGGTGCAGGACACTAAGTGAGGATAGCAAAATAAAGTAAACTGTGACATATTATACCCAAATATTCTTTATATAGTGACTACCAGTCAAATTTATCAAAATTTGGGACCAAAATTAGTCAGACACTTTGACATTACCGGTACCTTAAGTGTTTTTTCTTTAATTGCTAATGCAACCTTTTACACCACAGACTGAACTAAAGTAAACATTGCTTGGTAATTCGTTGACCTAAATTGGTATTATCTAATTGTGTACATAAATGTAACAGCTGACAGCTGATTGGTTGATTGTAATCCATTACATCCCTTTCTATCAAAGTTATCTGACATTATCAAGATGAATTTGTTCTGACACAGTTTAACTCTGAGTTCTTGTCATATTTTATTACCATTTTCTAAACTATAGCGAATAAACTGTGATAATGTGAGAAAATGTTGACAGTGTCTGAATACATTTTGGTTTGACTGTATAATAATGATACATACAATTCATTATTTTTTGAATAATGAAAAATAATGTTTTTTTTTTTTATTATTCAATAATTCGGTAACACTTTACAATAAGGTTGTATTAGTTAACATTAGTTAATGCATTAGTTATGTAATTATAGTTATGTTATTAGTTAGTAATGCATCAGCATTAATCTTAACTTACACATATATTAATAATCTATTCACGTTAACAGTGCAATTAGTTAACATTAGTTAATGCATTAGTTAACATGAACTAACCATGAACAATGCCTATAGCTTTACTGTTCCCTTTCAGTCGGTCACGTTCGACGTACGTCGGACGTCACCGACGAATTGGGATCACTTCTGGGAGCCCCTATCAGCTTCGAGATATAGAGAACGGGCCAATGGCCATTGGCGTGCGAGATTTGCATCTCGCGTTCCGCCCCGTGCTGCGGGTATAAACAGGAGGCGAATGCAGCGCACTATTGTCATTCACTACGGAGCCGAACACGGTGTTGACGAAGGAGACTGTTCCTGCTTCAGCAGAGAGAGAAAGAGAGAGAACGAGAGAAGATGCTTCTTTGAGTGCTGGGAGAGAAGGCACGATCAGCGGCGGCCGCGAGCTCACTGATACAGTGGTAAACTGCTGTTTTTACAGCACTGTTGGTTTGGTGAGGGCGTTCCCAACGGTGAGTGCATACACAGGCTGCACTAATCTTCTGTGTTTTGCCGCGGTCGTTCCTGGGTGCTTCAGCACATTTAAAAGAGCTTTCTTCTTTTTCAAGACATCATTCCACCCGTGCGTTTCTGGATGCGGTTGTTTTCTGTCCTTTGACGGCCACGATCCCTCTCGCATAAGCATGTTGAGATTGCGTTCGTGGGTGATCCATGTTCTCTCAGGTCTTCCTCGTGAGGGTTTGAGTGTTCAGCGCGCTGTGTGTCACGGCAACCCAGCGCGTCACTCTGCGCTTTAGATGCACGGTCGAGACTTAACCTCAAACGGGGTTGAGTCCCTTCGCCTATTCCCCGATCTAGTTTCTTTTCTGGTGCACCAGAAAGGGGCTACTTTGGCTAATAAGCCTTGGTGACCTGAGGATTACAGTGGGGCTTCCCTGCCAAGTACATCTCCGTGGGCCCTCACTCCTCTATCGCATCGCAAGCATGCTGAGACTGTGTTCGTGGGTGGTTCATGTTCTCTCATGAGAGCATAACCACGTCGGCGCGTTGTTCGTCTTGCCTTCTTCATAGGGGCTTGAGTGTTCAGGGCGCCGTGTGCCGTCTTGACGACCACGCTCACGGTGTTACATGCCTGCTGGTAGCTTACAGGTGGGATTGCTGGTTCCAAAAAAAAATAAAAATAAAGGGGACCTAGCGTTTCATCTGGGGCTCTAGCAGAGGACAGATGTCAATCGCTGCATCGGAGAGAGGACTGTTATAAGCTGGAAATGAAGATGATGCTGAGTTTCCCACTATAATGGTGTGTGCTCATGCTGAATCAGATTCAGACTTGACAGCCATGCTTTCCCGGGTGGCTGAGGCGTAGTGCAAATCTCACATGGTAACCATTTTCGGCGACACTGTCGGTGACTGTGCAGCAGTCCTCCACAGTGCAAAGCAGATGGAACCCCTCAGTCTGCTCGCCATGGGCATCCCACGATGCCACCCGTCTTGGCTGCCAGTCAGCTGAGACGGGTGACCCGGACTTGGTTGACCTCGCCACTCTTGTTCCCCGCTGAGGAAGGAGGTGAGGTAGGCAGTATGTGATGCCACAAAGCCTTGCCACTCTCTGCCCCTCCTTCAGTCGCCAGTGGACCGCAGCGTATGGCTTGAGAACGCTACCATGCCTTCTCTCATACCCTCTGTCCAACCGTGGGGGCAGGTAGGTGCTGCGTGCGCACTCAGACCCCACTTCAGGACGCTGTGCCTCTTGGGTCGGGTCCCTGCCCTCCACTTCGCTGCCCTACTGCGGGTACGTCTGTGGGGCGGGTGTGTTCATGGTACGGTTTCCGGAAGCCTAGCTAGCACTGTAGCGCTGTTGCGTACGTCAACAAACAGGGTGGTCTACGCTCCCGTCGCATGTCTCAACTCGCCCGCCATCTCCTCCTATGGAGTCAGAAGCATCTGAGGTCGCTTCGTGCCGTTCACATTCCGGGCCTGCTCAATCGTGCGACCGACGAGCTCTCACGACAGCCAGTGCTGGCCCCGGGGCCTACGCAAGTATACGTTTCCCCCAGTGAGCCTTCTTGCACAGACTCTGTGCAAGGTCAGGGAGGACGAGGAGCAAGTCCTGTTGGTTGCTCTGTATTGTCCCAACTGGACTTGGCTCCCGGAACTAGTGCTTCTCGCGACAGCACCTCCCTGGCCCATTCCTCTGAGGAAGGACCTCCTGACTCAGAGACGGGGCACCCTATGGCACCCGCGTCCGGACCTCTGGAAACTCCATGTCTAGTCCCTGGACAGGACGCGGAGGTTCTAGGTGGCCTACCACAGGCTGTGGTAGACACTATCACTTCCGCTAGAGCTCCCTCTACGAGGCACCTCTATGCGTTGAAGTGGAACCTGTTCGTCGACTGGTGTTCTTCTTGCCGAGAAGACCCCCGGAGATGTTCAGTCGGTTTTGTGCTTTCCTTCCTACAGGATGGGTTGGAGCGAAGGCTGTCTCCCTCCACCCTCAAAGTCTATGTTGCCGCTATCGCCGCTAATCATGACATGGTAGGTGGTAAGTCTCTAGGGAAGCACAATCTGATCGTCAGGTTCCTGAGGGGGGCGAGGAGACTAAATCCGCCTCACCCTCCCTCTATACCCTCTTGGGACTTAACTCTGGTGCTAACCGCACTGCAGAGGGCGCCCTTTGAGCCTTTGCAGTCAGCTGAGTTAAAAATCCTGTCTCTGAAGACAGTACTCCTGACTGCATTGGCCTCTATCAAGAGGGTAGGGGACCTGCAGGCATTTTCGGTCGACGAATCATGCCTGGAATTCGGGCCCGGTAACTCTCATGTAATCCTGAGACCCCGGCCCGGATATGTGCCCAAGGTTCCCACCACTCCCTTCCGGGACCAGGTGGTGAGCCTGCAAGCGCTGCCTTCGGAGGAGGCAGACCCAGCCCTAGCTTTTCTCTGTCTAGTCCGCGCTCTGCGGACTGACGTAAACAGAATGCAAAGCTTCAGGACCTCAGAACAGCTCTTCGTCTGTTATGGAGGCCAGCAGAAGGGAAAGGCTGTCTCCAAGCAGAGGATGGCTCACTGGATAGTGGATGCCATCGTCTTGGCGTATCAAACCCAAGACGTGCCCTGCCCGCTCGGGTTAAGAGCCCACTCCACTAGGGGTGTAGCTTCTTCCTGGGCATTGGCTCGTGGCGCCTCGCTGACAGATATTGTAGAGCTGCGGGCTGGGCGACACCTAACACGTTCGCTAGATTTTATAGCCTCCGTATAGAGCCGGTATCTTCCTGTGTGCTCGCTTCCCATAGTCAGTAACACCGAAGTGCCCGTTCTAAGTGTCGGCTTGCTGCGCCACTCCCTTCCCTATGGAACGGATACGTGCGCTTATATGCTCCAGTCGAGTTCCCCAGAACGGCGAACCCTGTTGAGTCCTCCGCAACCCGCGGGAGTCGGATGTGGCGGAGCGTCCGACGCCAGGTCTAACACTCGTATACATTGGTGGAACTTGTGTTAGGCTGGGTTCCATATGTTGTGACCCCCACGGCGGTCCCATATGTGTATTCTTCCACGGTACGGCTCCCTACGGTGAACCCGTGTCTTCCCCTCGGCAGAGTGCTCTGCTGTCTCAGTTAGGTGTTGTTCCCCCGCCTGTTTGGCCGGGGCCACCCCTGGGACTTCCGTATGTTGCACTGCCCACGGCCAGTCCATACGTGTATTCTCCACATGGTAACTCCCTTCGGGCATGATGTGGCTTCCGCAGCGTCCCTCTCAGCACGCTTTCCCAGCGTTATCCAATAGTCTGCTGAAGTGGGTCTTGCGGAACAGCAGTGTGACTTCCCTGCGTGAATTCCCCGCCCGGAACAGACGGGGTCTGAGGGGCTCTCGCTGGGTGCTGGAAGTGGTAGTAACTGTGGCGTTTTCCAAAGGGATCCCAATTCGTCGGTGACATCCGACGTACGTCGAACGTGACCGACTGAAAGCGAACGTCTCGGTTACGTATGGTAACACTCGTTCCCTGAAGGAGGGAACGGAGACGTACGTCCCGTCACGACAGTTGCTGTACCAACACTGCATGGCCGAGTCACTAGTTCGGCTCCTCAGTGAAAAACAATAGTGCGCTGCATTCACCTCCTGTTTATACCCGCAGCGCGGGGCGGAGCGCGAGATGCAAATCTCGCACGCCAATGGCCATTGGCCCGTTCTCTATATCTCGAAGCTGATAGGGGCTCCCAGAAGTGATCCCAATTTGTTGGTGACGTCCGACGTACGTCTCCGTTCCCTCCTTCAGGGAACGAGGGTTACCATACGTAACCGAGACGTTTTTGTAAGGTTATCTTACTGTACATATTTACATTAGTTTACGTAGAAGTTGACACACTCTAATGATGAACATTTCTAACTCACCATCTCACTCTAAAGGTAAAAAATGCTGTTGTGTACCTTATCAACATTATTTAATAAGCCATTGATTTTGGGCTGTTGGTAAACATAATTCTAAAGTGGAAACCATCTGAACATCAACGGATAGCTTGCTCATGTTTATACGCACTTTACTATCATTACTTCCATTCAACAAAGCATTTATTAATGGATTTTGTGACCCTTATTGTAAAGCATACACTATTTCAACATTAACTAACATGTTACTAACATTTGTAGACTCTTTATTTACATGACTTACCATTAACAAAGCATGTATTAGTACTTACTGCTTTGTAATGAACCTACAATTGTTAACACATCAGTTAATGTTGAAATAGTATACACTTGATACTAAGGTTCTCAAAAACCATTAATACATGCTTTGTTTAATAATGTTGCTAAAGTACACAACAGCATTGTAAGATGGTGAGTTAGAAATGTTCATCCTTAGTGTGTGTCAACTGCTACGTAAACTAATGTAAATATGTACAGTAAGATAATCTGTAAAGCTACAGGCATTGTTCATGGTTAGTTCATGTTAACTAATGCATTAACGAATGTTAACTAATTGTAGTTAACATGAATAGATTAGTAATATATGTGTGAGTTAAGGTTAACTAATGCTGAACAGAGGTGTTGTTCATGGTTAGTTCATGTTAACTAATGCATTAACTAATTGTACTGTTAATGTGAATAGATGCATTGATATATGTGTGAGTTAACATTAACAAAGATTAACTAATGCTGAACAGAGGTGTTGTTCATGGTTAGTTCATGTTAACTAATGCATTAACTAATGTGTTACCAATAAGGTTGATAAGGTACTGTCGTGGAAAAAGAAACTTTAATAATTATCATGGTGAAGCTGAAATTGAAAAACACAAGCAAAGTGTCTTTAAAAGCATTTATTGTTGCCAAAAAGGTCAATTCGGGTTGCAGGTTGTGCAGTCAGAAAAGACAAAAACCAAAGCCCCTCACTCATTCTTTTATACTCTCATTTCAATGGGTGAGGGCCAATAACACAAAAACACAATAACAAACTACCTAGTTGGTGTTATCTGCAACTGTCCCACCTTGACATTTCTGAGAACTTGTTCAAGGCTACAGACAACGAACGCACTTTAGAGTGAGATGTGTGTTAGAAATGTTAATCCTTAGTGTGTGTCAACTGCTATGTAAACTAATGTAAATATGTACAGTAAGATAACCTTACAAAAACAGTAAAGCTACAGGCATTGTTCATGGTGAGTTCATGTTAACCAATGTTAACTAATTGCACTGTTAACATGAATAGATTATTAATATATGTGTGAGTTAAGATTAATGCTGAACAGAGGTGTTGTTCATGGTTAGTTCATGTTAACTAATGCATTAACTAATTGCACTGTTAACGTGAATAGATTATTAATATATGTGTGAGTTAAGATTAACTAATGCTAAACAGAGGTGTTGTTCATGGTTAGTTCAAGTTAACTAATGTATTAACTAATGTTAACTAATACAACCTTATTGTAAAGTGTTACCAATAAGGGTATCTAAGGGACTTTGTTAAGTACTATTTTTGCTAGATATGTTTTGCAGCATAATTGAAATTCTGTTGAACAATCAGCATCAAGGAACAGAATTTAAATTTGAGTATGCATGTTCTGCCTTTATCTTTAAAAAGCGAATTATGTTACGTATATTTTGAAGTGAAGTGATGCTTGTCAAGATTTTTTTTTTTTTTTTTCTCTGATAGAAATCTCAAAAGACCACCAGATTCCCAACAGTATCTGTTTGGCAATGAGCAACAGTGAATCTTAACCAGCAAAGGTTCTTCGCCTCTCAGAATATATCAGAATCCAACAGCCCTTGATCTCGACTGTGGCAGCAGCGTGTGGATTGATGTGGGTAATGTAGTCAAGGCCAGCTGTTAGTATGAGGAGAATCACTCGTGTCAAACACACTGACCCCCATTTCCAGCCTAATAATGCAGATCCATCTAGTTTCAGCCGGGCCCTGTGCTTGCATATGGAAAAGGTGTCAAACGCTCAGCAGAAAGCCAGTCTGTCCCCCTGGGCTCTGTCGCATGAACTGTGTGTCACCTACATGTCTACCCCTCAAGTGTGATAACAGATCTGTGTATGATCTCGGAATACTGCCGACTCTTTAGCCCTGTAATGATGGCTGTATGACATTTGCTCCTTGCAGAATATATTGGAATTCATTTTTGGTGAAGAAGCCTTAATGTTTCCTGACATTCTCTGGGAATTTCATGAGCTGTGTTTGAGGATTAATTGCGATTTTCTGCTGAGCTGAAAATCCTTATCATGAGCTAAAAAACAGTTTACATTCATATGGCATGTGACTGGTGATGTTCACCCTTAAACTCACACCGAATTTCTAGTGCTCGCCACAGTCGTATTTTTATTGTTTTAAAATCAACTACAACGCCAGGAAAAAATAAATAAATAAAAGCTGAAAGTCTCAAGGCTTTTCTTTGAGATGGAGGGAAAAAAACGCAGTTATAATATTCTTGTCTGGCTCAGAGGAGATACAGCGGGCGTCTGCGATCCGTCAATGTCAGCCCGAAGACAGAGGAAATGGGCGACGGAAGCGGACGGAATGGCTGAAGTGTGTGATTAAGAGTAATGACTAAAACATTGAGGGAAAAACTCATCCTAAATCACTCATAAAGTGAGGTGCAATCGCTGCCGTCCCCCAGAACTCCATCAACAGCCAAACGCCTCTGGATTTACCACCCTGCCTCTCTCTCTCCTGTCTGAGGGTGGTCCTGCGGATGATGGAGGGAACTTTTTCCACAAACTGTTACCTACAAATAAACATTTCTCTAATGTAAGTGACACATGCATTAGAACACATTTCTGCCTTTCTTTGGAGTCCCACAATGGCACACTTTGCATCTTAAAACACCCAAGTAAACCCTAGAGGAGTGCTGGACGCATTCGGCTGTCAGAGTTTTATTAATAGAAGCTTTATTTATGGCGATGTCACCTCCATGTCAGAATAAATTCACAGGAAAAGATGTCTTAAATTCCCCACGTGGCAACAGGGTGACATTGATATCTCTAAGCCAACAGTTACGATTATGACACACACAAATGTTTTAATCGATTCACTTGCACTTCACACGTTCTTTCAGGTCAGTCTAACTCGAGGGATGTCTCGCGAGTGTCAGACTTGAGACTCAATATGGATTTTATCCTGTAATGGAAATGCTTTTTTGAGGGGAGATAAATTTATATTAAATCCCAATGCTGAATAAAGCTGAGGACATTTTCACTCACTTGTAAAGACCTCTGACACTGTACAGCAAGTCCTCAGCTGTGACATAACACCTATTTAAATGACAAAAGCACAACGGATTGTGTAATTAAATATTTGTCAGCTAAGATTCACTCTTCCTGCATAATATGCAGTTTTTTTTGCTTTAGCTAACGCTACACTTTAATGTAAAAAGTGATGGTGCTGTAAATGTACTGAAATAAAACGGAACAAAAGGAACAAGATATCAGTCAAACCAAAAATAACAAAGAGAAACCGCGAATGAAGTCAAAAGAGGTGTTATACCGGGGGAGGTTTCGCCCCCTCAAGTATATTTGTCTTGGGAAAGTGAACTTTGAGTCATCAAAATTCACTGAAATTCCACTTCTGAGCACCAATGCAGCTCTTCTGCCAAACCTGTCAACAGTGGGATGTCAGACAGCTTTTACACAGCGTGTATGGGGCACAGCGTTTGTCAAACAGATCTCTCTCTCCACTTACAGTGGTCATGGAGTCCAGCACCTCGCCCGTCTCATGACTCCAATCTCTCTCAGCGCCATCCATCACTTCTCCACTCTAAATGGAGGGAGCAAAACTTGCTGAAATATTTCAGAGAGGACAAAGGGACAGTTTCTGCATCTCAAATGCTCCTTGTAGATGAACACTGGGCCATGGCTTTCAGATCCTTATTTCTGGTATATCTGTCCATGCATAAATTTAAAAGTAGATTTTTAAGTTTACAAACACAAAGACTTCTTGTGTTTGGGTTTATTGTCATTTCATTTATTTATTTCATTCAGCAGATGCACGCTCAAAGGGTTAAATGTTGGACTAGTTTGGTCCTGCAGATGTACCATCTTTCTTTATACAAAATTTGCCCTGTAGTCTGACAATTTTTTTTTTTACATCAACATATAAGTCATAAATTGATCATATTAGATATAATTATTTTTTGCAGGGCTCTTTTTTTTTTAATGTAACAGCTGAGGATAGTCGGTGTTATCAGCCAATCTGCATTTTCACGAACTCACGTTGAAGCTGCTCTATTAGTCACACAAAATGTACAACTTATGAACTGCAGTTTGATGATTGGATCAAAAAAAACTGCGTTAAATATGGTAGATTTTAGCGCACCCTTACAGGGGGACCTGTGACATTGAGATTAATGGGAAGGCTAACGGATAGCTCTTTTCAGGTATTTTACACCTTTTTGTGAACACTAAAAAACAAAGTAGATGAGATGCGGGACATGTTTTGACAGTCTCTGCAGCCCCTGTTTTGGGAACATCATGTAATGGTCAAACAAAAAGCTTGCAGAAACAGGCTTTATAAACAAAAAAAACTTCTTAAGTATTTTATACCTTTCTTCTTTAACATCTTTCTGAAATATTTTGCGTCAGTTATTCATTTTTGTTTTACAACTTTTTGAGAACATTTGCCATGAAATAGTCATGACATTTTCGAAAGGTGATCTTTATCTTCATTCAAAGTGGAAAGACACCTTCTACTTTTGAGTCCATGCTGGAAAAAACAGCCACTACCATCTTTTGGTGGTAGCTGGTTTACATGGATTTTAGCAGGTTCAAGATAGTCTAAATTGTGGTTTCAAACGTAGGCCTACTTTTAGCCAGTCGACTTGGTTTCAACCTAGTAGACTACACACACTATATTGCCAAAAGTTTTGGGATGCCTGCCTTTACGTGCACATGAACTTTAATGACATCCCATTCTTAATCCGTAGGGTTTAATATGGAGTCGGCCCACCTTTTGCAGCTATAACAGCTTCAACTCTTCTGGGAAGGCTTTCCACAAGGTTTAGGAGTGTGTTTATAAGAATATTTGACCATTCTTCTAGAAGCGCATTTGTGAGGTCAGGCACTGATGTTGGACGAGAAGACTTGGCTCGCAGTCTCTGCTCTAATTCATCCCAAAGGTGTTCTATTGGGTTGAGGTCAGGACTCTATGCAGGCCAGTCAAGTTTCCTCTATGCCAAACTCACTCATCCATGTCTTTATGGACCTTGTTTTGTGCACTGGTGCGCAGTCATGTTGGAACAGGAAGAGGCCATCCCTAAACTGTTCCCACAAAGTTGGTAGCACGAACTTGTCCAAAATGTCTTGGTATGCTGAAGCATTAAGAGTTCCTTTCACTGGAACTAAGGGGCCAATCCCAACCCCTGAAAAACAACCCACACCATAATCCCCCCTCCACCAAACTTTACACTTGGCACAATGCAGTCAGGCAAGTACTGTTCTCCTGGCAACCGCCAAACCCAGACTCGTCCATCGGATTACCAGACAGAGAAGCGTGATTCGTCACTACAGAGAACACGTCTCCACTGCTCTAGAGTCCAGTGGCGGCGTGCTTTACACCACTGCATCTGACGCTTTGCATTGCACTTGGTGATGTAAGGCTTGGATGCAGCTGCCCGGCCATGAAAACCCATTCCACGAAGCTCTCTACCCACTGTACTAATTTGAAGGCCACACAAAGTTTAGAGGTCTGTAGCTATTGACTCTGCAGACTCATGCGCTGACCCCGCTCTGTGATTTTATGTGGCCTACCACTTCGTGGCTGAGTTGCTGTTGTTCCCAATTGCTTCTACTTATAATACCACTAACAGTTGACCGTGCAATATTTAGTAGTGAGGAAATTTCACGAATGGACACTAGAATTCACTGAGCTCCTGAGAGCGACCCATTCTTTCACTGATGTTTGTAGAAGCAATCTGCATGCCTAGCTGCTTGATTTCATACACCTTTGGCCATGGAAGTGATTGGAACACCTGAATTAAATTATTTGGAAGGGTGTCCCAAAACTTTTGGCAATATAGTGTAGGTCAAAGAGCTGGCATGCCACCTTTGTGGTAAAACAAAAAAAACAAAAAAACGTGTCTGAAATGTTCAAAGATGTCAAAGCCAAAAGATCTTCATACCTTCAATTCATGCACACTGAAAGGACATTGCATCACCTTATTGATGCTAAGAAATACAAGTGAAGTAGCAGATTAGCCCACATGCCATGTTTTAGTGCCAGAGACCCAACAGTACTGGCTTGTTACTATTCGATGCTTCCAGCTTGTGAGCTCACTGTGTTATTGCTGAGCTAAGAGGGGAAGTGCTAGTGTCCAAATATCTGTAGAGACAGAGTAAGACAGACTGCTGGATGGACAGAGATTGCAAGTCCTCAAGTGAGGATTAGAGTGATTGCAGTATGAGCTGGATTTGGAAAATGCCACAAGTTTTTTTTTTTTTTTTTTTGGTAAATGAAAAGCATAGTCAGAAAACACTGACAACATTTTCCCAAGATATGCTAGAGAAATGTCAACATGAGCAACCAATCCATCAACCCCGACTCCCTTGCCAGTGTTTATACAAAGAAAAGAAAATAATAATAAAAGAAAAAATAACAAGCTGGCAGACTCTGAAGTACTATATTTTGGAAAATGATGTGACAACAACTGATTAAAATGTTAGTGTTTACTGTTAATCATTGTTAAGAAAGGAAAAGCAACTATTCTAGAACATTCTGTCTAACATCTTGTTTCATGTAAAAAAAGAAAATAATAATAGTGAGTAAATGAAAAAAGTTAAATTTTTGAATGAGCTATTCCTTTAATACACATTTACAATTGAAAGATTGTTAGACAGGAATTTCACAATTTTTTTATCACAATGTTGATTTTTTAAATATATATTCTGATCACAAATAAAGAAATATAAAGCTCAGTGTAATTTCACTTTTATTATATCAAAAACAAAGAAATTAAACCACAGCTACTGTTTAGTAAAAATATTTTGTTTAAATATATGTTAACACTACAATATGATTTCATTTGTTATCATTAGTTGCATTATTGTTAATTTATAAATATGCTATTGTTCTTTTTTTAATTAATGTAAATTCATAATACAGTATAATTAAGGCTAGAAACTACAGGCAAAACCATTGTTGTTTTTCGTTTTTCGTTGTGTTGAGATTTTGGACTATTTTGCTTCGGTAACACTTTATTTTAAAGTGTCCTTGTTACATGTAGTTATCATAGTAATAACAGTAAATTATGCATAAACTAACCTTCAACCAAACCCTAATTCTACGCTAACCCTATAGTAAGTACATGTAGTTAATTAATATTACTCAGTACTTATATATATATAATTACACTGTAACAATGAAACCTTAAAATAAAGTGTAACCATTTATTTTAGTACACTTTATCTATTTGCGTCTATAGATGTCATTTGAAATACATGTTAGTCCATTTTCTCAAAATTTGATTTTTCTCAGGCACTGAGCCAGAAATCCCCACTTACATACACTTAACTTTCCAGTTTTATTCCTTTCTATATTCTGAAGGTTTTTATTTTACAGTGTAATTATATATTTAAGTACTGAGTAATATTAATTAACTACATGTACTTACTATAAGGTAATGGTAGGATTAGGGTTTGGTTGAGGTTTAGTTGCATATAATTATGCATAATTTACTGTTATTACTATGGTAAGTACATGTAACATATGTAACACTGTAAAATAAAGAGTTACCGGGGTTTTTGGGGGTTACAAAGGGGTTGGTTAATATATAATTTGTCTGATTTATATAACATGTTATTCCTAAAAACATGGTGGATTTCTGTTCAAATCAGATCATATATGCAAGTCAGTTCATATTTAATTGCCTAATACATCCTTTGCATGTTTAAACATAACATTTTAGACATACCATTTACAATACGCAATTGTAATACAAAACAATTGCATTAAGGTACTGTGATTAATCAACTGGGCAAAGTATGGTTACACCTATTAGTTAATTTACATATTCACCTGTAGTGTCTTGCCTTAACTTTAAACTTATACAACTTAACAACTAAAGTTAACAAGGTAACAACTAAAAAAAGATTAGTACATGCTTAAAAATGCTGGCTAATGCATAACTAATATTAATTATTAGTATTAACTATAAAAGCTCAGTTTAAAGTGCTCCAAATATGTGATAATGTTTATAAGTTATTTTTGTGAAGAACAATTAAAGGAGATTTTAAATTCATTTAACAAAACATTTTTGAGAATGTTCACCTTTCTGCCGATACATTTCATGCTACAGTCAAGACAGAAAATAAAACCCATTTCAAATGTAACAGACAAGAATCCGGGTGTCAGAGAGGACGATTTCATGGTCAGACCGTTGGAAAATGTATTTTTGTAGCAACATCATCTACATAAAGATGCTGATGGTCTAGTGAAAGTATAAAAAAAAAAAAAAAACACAGTCGTCAGCAGAGCACAATTACACATCTCAGATCGTCACAGGCTGCACAAACATACACGCTTTAGATGGGAAGGTAAAATGCTCAATTAAGCGTGCTATGGTAATGGCTGCTCTTCCAGCCTGTCAGGATCCTGGAGGTGTACATGTTTTCTTTGCAGACAGCTTGATGCGCGAGCATGTGTTATTCTGCTGAGACTGGATTCTGTCATCTCACAAATGTGATGTCCGACTATGGGTACTTGAGAGGAAATATGCTATTCCGTGTTTTTAAGGGAAAGCTGGCATAAAAGTAACTTGAATACAGGCTGTTCTAATATTAATAAGCTGGTAAGAAAATGAGTCTATTGTGAAAATGTATGACAATTAAAATAAATGTGCATTTAATTTAGAAAGTAATATTGTAACTAAATAACAGCATTTCCCAAATCGTCTGCAGAAAATCTTTCTGGGAAAAATATCACTTTTATTATTACTATTGTAATGATGACAAGGATGATGATTATTATTATTAATAATAATTATTAGTATCACTGTGTAGGTTAAATTTAGTGAGGGGTACACAATTTTCAAATGAACCAAGACACCATAATCAATTTGTTTAAAGGATAATTAGATATTAAAGCAATACATATCACAAATAAAAATGTGCAGTAATTCATTTTTAATATATTCCCATTGTTTAATGCTTCTATGATGTTTAACACATTTAAGAGCAAAAACTTTGCAAATAAAATTGTTTCTTTTTTAGGCTGAAAGTATATACATTTTGTTTAGTTTAGTAACACATTATTTGGTAACACTTTATTTTACAGTGTCTTTGTTACATATGTTACATGTACTTACCATAGTAATAACAATAAATTATACATAATTACATGCAACTAACCCCCAACCAATCCCTAATCCTACCCTAACCCTATAGTAAGTACATGTAGTTAATTAATATTACTCAGTACTTAAATATATATTACACTGTAACAAAGACACATTAAAATAAAGTGTAACCCATTATTTTACAGTGTCCTTGTTAGTACTTACTATATTAATAAAAGTAAATTGTGCATAATTGCAACTAAGCTAAACCAAATCTAATCCTGACCCTAACACTATTGTAAATACATGTAGGTAATTGATATGACTGAGTACTTAAATGTTTAATAACACCTTAAAATAAAGTGTAATCTTTTTTTATAAATTTCTTATTTTTGCTTTGTTTTTGGATTTCCACATTAATGGAATGTATATGAATATTCACAGAGAGCATAGTTACTCAAACATCTTAATAACCTGTAGTTATGACTGCAAGAAGTATTGAAGATTCCAAACTTGGTCCCAACTTTCTGAATTTTCCTTGCCCACGAGATAATAATTTCTGTTCTTTAAGGCCATCTTGATGGAACGCTGAGGTCTGAGAAGTCTAATGTTTCTCAATGCTCTTCAGAACAGATTAATCATAGTGTCTGTGGATTATTCTCTCAAACTAATCACTGGCTTCACTGCCAGATGTAACTGAAATCAGCCCAGAACATATTACAGCCACGCCTGACAGCCTCTTTCACACTTTCACTCTCACAACTCATTACAATCCATTCATTCTATCTGGTATTGAATGTGTTTAAAACAAGAGAGAAGTTTATTTTAATTCAGAATGATACCGTTCCATATAGCCTGAGATGAAAGAGGGCGTTTCTGCCCACTGGTGCTCTGGCTGTCGCCCACAGTAACATGTTGTGCTTGTTTGGTGTTCATGGCTGCATGCCTGTCAGTGCACGCCCAGTGACATCCTACTGTTCTGAACACTTGACTGACAGCTCAGGCAGCCAGCACAAGCAGGAAATCAATAAAGCTGGACCCTCTAGACCCCGCTGCTGGACACTCTGCCAATCACCAGCCAGACAATGTAGGACTATAGCCAGTTATGAACAAAGAGAGATCTAAAGAGCAGACCAGCCCTAAAATGGATATATGCTCTCCCCTCATCTATATTTATTATTATATCATTTTTAGATGTGTATGTTTTACTAAAAAATGTATTATATATATTTATAATCAGTGTTGTGGAAAGTTACTTTTGAAAGTACAAATTATTAGAACCCTTGGCATATTTAAGAGGTTTCAGTTGTTTTTGTTAAATTGGCCATTACAAAACCCATAAAACGAATGAAATATCACAAAGTCAGATATAGGAATCTGCTGGAACATTGAAAATGATGGACTGGCCCCCTCAAAGTCCGGACCTCAACCCCATCGAAGACATTTGGGGCGAGTTGGAAAATAAACTGGACAGATCTATTGTTGTACATTCAAAGGACAGCCTTTGGATAACATTAGTGTTGAAGTTCTCAGAGGTAATATATTGACACTATGCCAGAGAGATGTGCTGCTGTAATTGCTGCAAAAGGTGGACATACTAAATATTAAAGTTAAAAGTGGATAAAAACAGTACGACTCACTTCATCTGATATTTGATGGTCAGAGCAACCATCTGCATGTTTCATGAACATTATGAAATTAAATCTTGCTTTGGAGGCAAAACTAAATTATAATTATTGCAGGTTTGTGAAATAGTCTGAGTTTGCATTTCACTGTTTTTATTCATTTTGAGGAATACTGAATCTGTTTTTGTGCAGGTAAGTTGAGTAAATGCATGCTCACATTTATTCTACTACAATAACCATCATGTGTAAGCAGTCTATAAATGGGAAAGCAAGGTAAACAAGGTTGCGTTACTTATTAAAAAAAATAACATTTGATGGTATATTGTTGTAAATTTAAAACTAATGTAACTTTGCTAGTTACTTGGAAAAGAAATCTGGTTCCAACATTATTAACTACATTATTTCACACAAACTAAAAATAAAAAATAATTCTAAAGAACGTATTAATCTAGTTAATTTCAAAATTAACTAAAATATTTTTTAAATAAAAAGGTTGTAGCTGACATTAACTAAAAATGAACAGTTGTATTTTTATTAACTGACGTTAACAAAGATGAATAAATAACAAATGTATTGCTCATTGTTAGTTAACTTTAGTTAATGCATTAAGGTGTTGGAACTACTAACGTTAGCTAATGTGACCTAATTGCAAAGTGTTATGTTTTACACATTATTTTTACGGTATCTTGAATTAATTTGAATTCACAATTATTCCGTTTTGCTGAGCGTGGTCATTGTAAACATTTTGATGGCAACAGTGACTGCTGGGATAATGCAGTGCATGTAGGTATACATATACTTACAATGAAATATCCATTTGCAGTTGTTAGAGAAGGTTGCACTAAAATTACGTAATGACAATGTTACAGTCAATATTGCAATTAAATTAAAAATCCAAATGTTACAAAAAAGTTACAATATTGATGTTTTAATACTGGTTTCAGTTATATAACAATGGTATGATATATGTTACAATAAAGCAACATTTTAGAAATACGTTAATGGTTGTATTGTTTTTTTGGTTTTGGTTCTTTATGTGTAGTAGTAACCCTAGTATGTGATGAAACTGAGTTTAAAATGTGTATTTCTGATGACTGCAGAAATATATTAATTCAGAATACACATTATCCTACAGTTGTGACCGACCATAAAACACAATTTTTCACACATTTTTCCATAAAAATTTCAAAAAATAATTATTGATTATTTCAAGGGGTTACTAATGACACATCATTTGCATATTTTCATGACTGGGAACAATTTGGGATTAAATGGGTTAATAGTAAATAGTAATTATCATTGTAAAATAACACAAATCATAGCTCGAAATAGCTTTTGTCCATATAACTGAAGTCAATGAGATGAAATGTTGTTTTGAATCCCTTTGACTTCCATAGTATAGAAAAAAAAAAGTGTTGAAAATATCTTCTTTTCAAAAGAAAAGAAAGTTATACAGGTTTAAAATGACTAAAAGGTTAAAAGGTTAAAACGATGATTTGAAGTACTCACGGTTAGTTTATAGATTCACTGCTACACATTTTATTTTTTATTTTTTTCTTGAATGAAGCTTAAATTCTGAGTTTCTGCTGAAATACAGAAAGGTTGTTTTCAGTAGCTTGACATTCAGTAAACAGTCGCTATTTTGACCCCATCAACAGCCTATTCTGTTAACACACACACTCGCTTCAACCGAACATGTGCCTCACGTCAATCCTGCAAAAAGAAAAAAGAAAAGAAAAAAACAAAGCATTTTCACAGCATTTCAGGGAGAATTAAATACACATGAATTTTGAGAAGGTGGCAGAAATAAGAGGAAACGACAGTGTGAGTTTTTAAAAGCAGGTGCCGACAGATGAGAGGAAATCAGCGTCACTCGCTGCAGAAACACAAATGCACAATTCTCCTGCATCAATTTAAAGCCAGCAACAGGCATCTCTCTCCTCTCATTCTTTCTACTTTCTTTCCCCCCCTCAGTCACTACGCTTGCTCTTCCATCTATAGATGAATATGTTATTCTACCCTTTTGCTGACAATTTATTTCACGGGGTGTATCTTTGCGAAATGGAATGGAAAAGTGTTTTATAGTCTTGTTTCCCATCCTGTGCATCCCCCCTGCAGATTAGGACAGCCCAAACAGGATATGAAATGCTGCTGGAGTCTTCAGCCAGAGGTCATTCCCTTGTGTGTTATAATATCTTCTGCCTGTGGGCCAATCACCTGGGTCTTAGGTGAGGAGTGCACATCAAGTAAAGGTGGAACATGGCAAGGGCAGCGAGCGGAGATCAGAAGGTGCTGATCCGCAATTTTCACAGCGCTGAACAGCGGGCCGCCCTCATTGTGTTTCAATCAAAGGTGATTCGGCAGGGCTTTTTCCTTCTCTGTAAAGCCATCTGTCAGAGATGTGGCCACTGTATGGCTATTTTCGGTCCATCAGGTGTGCTATAAACCTGTTTGGAACATCATCACAGAGACACCTCAAGTCTAGGTGTCCATCAAACTAATCTGAAGTCAGTTATGGCCTCTGCTCTTTTCCGCTTGCTTTCTATTCAGCATCTGGGCTTGTTTCTTCTCTTTTATGTTCTTAAAATTCAGCTCGGTTTTGTTTCTTTCTGAAGAAATGATGATTACGGCAGGCACTTGTGATCAGTGTTGGGGATAAACAGGGCAGCTACAAGTAATTATAATTATCATAATAATTATGTTCATGACATAATTGGGATTTTCTTCAACTAGGAGCTCTTTTAGACCAGTGGATTTCAGAAAATAAACTTTTTAAAAAATCCTTCACACTCACAACTAGTGTTTACTTTTTTTCCTGAACCACCATTTTTACAAACACATCACAAATTATGTATTTTTGATTTCCTATCTGTCAGTCACTTTGGTGTGGTGTCGAATGCTGACACTAGGGATCGCACTTTGGTGCCCCAAACACCTCTGATACTTCAGAAAATGCTAATAAGAATTGGTGAGTGGAATTTGCATGAGCCACTGCCCCGGACATACGGATGTAAAAGGACCTGGTGTGCATCCGCGCATCCACGATTTGTTCTTTGGAGGTGAGCATTGTGTATGCATTCGCTCTGCCATTTCACCTCTGCAAGGAAGCAGATTCAGCTGGATATATACAGCGCATCGCAACAGTCTCTTCTACGCTGACACAGATAAGTGCAGAGAGTTCCCCTGGGCGCTTCAGCAAAAAAAAGCAGTTTCCTCTGAAATAGCAAAACATGGACAGAGAGCGTATTTTAAAGAGACCTTTCCACCTGTGTGTTTCTGGTTGCAGTTGATACCTGTCCGCCTCGGACAGCCACAATCGCTGCCTTGTGTGTCTTGTTAGTTCACACGCTGAGAAAGCTTTTGTGGATAGCTCATGTTCTCACTGTGAGAACATGACAATGATGACATTGCGGTCGCGACACTCCTTTCTGGTTAGAGAGGGAGTGACCTCAGCCACTTCCTGCGCTGGTCCTTTTGGAATTTACAAGGCCGAGACAGTTAGTGCTGAGGATAATGAGGGCAACAACAGTGTTTTCGCCTCGTCCTCGTTTACGTTCCTTGTCATGCACATTACCTCTGGTGGAGCTTTCGGATGAGTTAGATGTTGCGTCATATGATGCACCCGATTTCTCATTCGGGGTTCCGGGTGAGGATGAATTATCAATGGCAGTATCGGGTGGTGGGCCAGTGCACTTTAACGGGGAAGACTTGATCCCAGTATGATGCAGAGTTGCTGGCCATGCTGTCCCGGGCCAGAGCATTTGGCTGGAATGGAATGTTTGGTATCTGGGTTTTGGAGTGTGACTCACAACCACAGCCCACCCCAGTGCCCTTCTCTTCCAACCTCACTACCCTTGACGGTGGGGCATCCAGCTTGCCTGCACAGTTCATCAATCATGCCGGTCTGCCACCTTACATTCAGCCCTTAGACAGATATTGCATTTCTACGGGCAGGGGTTCCCCTAGAACAAGTGTCCTGGCATGTTGTGGTCACAACATGGAAATGAAATATGCAATTGGCACGCAGTCTCAGGCTCCTGGACAGGATCTTGTCCGCGCTGACATATCAATTGCCTTGAGTTGCTGGCGGTATTGCTGGCCCTGCAGAGATTTTAGCCGATGATCCAAAGCAAGCATGTGTTGGTCTGGATGGACAACACGCCGATGGTTGGTCTGGATGGACAACACGCCGATGGTTGCATGATTAAATTGCCCTGTCACATGTCGCAACTCACCCAACATCTCGTCATCTAGAGTCAGCAGCTACTAAAGTCACTGCCGTCCAATCACATCCCAGGTAAGCTCAATTGATGGTCCAGTGCAATTGACACTCCAAGGAGAGTGGACTCCACCCCCAGGCGGTCCAGCTGATCTGGAGTTGATTCGGCAAGGCAAAGGCATCCTCCATTGCCCTCTGTGGTATTCCTTGACCAAGGCCCCCCTCAGCATGAATGTACTGGCACACAGCTGGCCCCTGAGTCTGCACAAATATGCATTTACCCAGTGAGCCTGCTTGCACAGTTGTGCAAGGTCAGGGAGGACAAAGAACAGGTCCTGTTGGTTGTGCCATACTGGCCCACCCAAACTTGGTTCTCAGAGCTCATGCTCCTGATGATAGCCCCTCCCTGGCAGATCCCCCTAAGGAAGGATCTCTTTTCTCAGAGACTGGGTGCAATTTGGCACCCACACCCAGACATCTGGCCCCTGGATGGGACGCTGAAGACTTGAGTGGGTTATCACCAGCCGTCACACGCAGGCAAGAGCCCCCTCTATGAGGCGGGCCTTTGCTTTGAAGTGGAGTCTGTTTGCTCTGTGCTTTCTTTCCTGCAGGCATCAGACTTCTTCAGAGCAGCAGGCAGCGTGACACCTAATACCTTCGGGAGATTTCACAATCTCTGGGTTAAGCCAGTTTCCTTCCGTGTGTTGTCAGGTACGCGTAGGTAATTTGCGGGCAACTGAAAAGGTGCTCCACTTGCACGCAGTGCCTTTCTTCTCACCTAAGGCGATAACATGCGGTTTTTGTCCATGTGAGATCCCATGTCCGGGGAACCCTGGATGTATCTTACTTTTCAGCACTCTGTGGCACTCAAATTCGACGGAGGAATTTGACGCCAGGCCAAGTACTCAGCCCGTATACTGGAGGTAGGTGCCCATATGTTGTTATTCCCTAATTGGTAATCCCATATGATGTAATGTCCACAATACGGTTTTCCTAACTGTAAACCTGTGTCTTTCCCTAGGCAAAGCCCCATCTCTACCCCCAGTCACTGCATTTGTAGTAGTTCCTCCCTTTCATGTAGGATCTACCACAGGGACTTTTTCACACATGTAGTACTTCCCATGTGTAAGTCTATTTGATGTATTCTCCACATACTAACCTCCACTTCGGGTAGGATGTTGTCTCCGTAGTGTTCTTTCTCCCATCCTATCCCATTCCTCAATGCTCTGGTCTGCATCAGCTGTAGATTTTTCCATAACAAAAAAGGAAAGGTCAAGGAAGTGCAGCTGAAGCAACCTATTCTCATTGTGAGCACTGTCTTTCAGTCCCCAAGCAATACGAAGGACTACACGGCTTACATGGGGAACTGGGTAGGTTATGATGTCGCGAGTGCACTTGTTACCCAGCGCACGGTACTTTGCATTGCCAGAACCTCGTAACTCAGTTCAGCAGTTGTGCTGTTTCCAGAGGGACCCCTAGTATCAGCATTTGATACCACATTGCAGTGAGTGACATATAGGGAACATCTCGTTCCCTGATGGAGGAAACAAGACGTGGTGTCCCTCCTGCAACAATGCTGAGCTACCCGCTCGATGGCTGGGAAATACTCTCGGCTCCTCAGCACAAACCTGAATGAATCGATGCACGCCAGCTCCTTTTATACCAGTATATGTTCTGGAGAGTGGTGCATGCAAATTCCACGCATTATTTCTTATTGGCCACTCGCTAATTCTCATTGAAGTATCAGAGGTGTTTGGGGCTCCTTAGTGTCAGCATTCGACCCCATGTCGTGTTCCCTCCATCAGGGAACAGAGGTTACAATAGTAACAAGACGTATTCTGTGGTATTTAAATCAGGTGTTCTCATCTTTGGCTCTCGAGATCCAATTTCCTACAGAGTTTAGCTATAACCTTCATCAAATTCACCTGCCTATAACTTTCTAGTTTTCACCGTTGGTTGCAGCAGAGATGATACAGGATCTAGGTGCAGCAGTCTTTTATTAAACTTACTAAACAAACTCAAATCTTCATACAACAAAATCTCAGGATCAGGAATCATATCAGAAACAGAACAACTAACATAATAAAGATGTAGAACTGACCATGAACTGAAAGACACACAGGGCTTAAATAGACAGAACAAACCAATCAAAGAAACATGAAATACCTGTGACAACTTAATCAACCCATTTGTAACCTAGGAGACTAACAGGGAGGGATGACGTGTCTAATTAACAGAACAAGAAAACCGACCTAGAAACACACATGAACAGAAAAGAAGATCAAAACTAATCTCAAAACATAGGCGGGATGAGGGATGTCCCCCCTTAAAAATATAATGAAAAACCTCATTGTATATTGTAAATAATATAATGATATTTTGCGTTTTAAGTTTAGAAACTACTGCTGTAGGCTACTGTTGGGTTTTGCTCAATACTATGTGGAAGAAGCAAGATAATTTAATAATTATATTACCGTGTGGTGAACCTATGATAACTCATATTTAAACAACTATTGCTTTGTGCTGTTGGCCCCCCAACTGTTAGATGAAATTTACACCCATGAATCAAAACCGTGACACTGGTGGTCCTGAAGACCTTGATTAGCTTGTTTCTTGTTTGTTCAATAGGGTTGGAGCACAAAGACATCAAAAGCCAGAGTTGAGAACCCCTGATTTAAAGTTTATTATTATTATTATTATTGTTTGCTAAGGCAAATATCATATGTATCATAAATACATTTCAATAACATTTAATAGGGCATTTTTATTGTGACGTTCATTTTATAAAAAAGGGGGGAAATCTGTTACTTTTAAAGGTGTCATGAACTGGCTTTTTAAATTTTTTTATACTGCTGTCTGAGGTCAACTTATGACGTTCGCGTGGTTTTATATTCAAAAACATCATAATAAATAAGTAATAGGCTATTTTCTAGCCTGGTTTTGAGGCTCTCTCTCCTGCACGCTCAGTTTTTATGGGCGTGCCGCACTGAAGACTTGGTAAACGCCCACGGCTAGGATTGGATAAGATTTGCATATTTAATGAGCTTCAGCTCCCTCATCAGTACATGTGGGAATTGTTTTCAAAGCGTGTGGGAAAACGACAACCGGAATGAATCGCCCACAGGGCTCGCAAAACGTCTTCATCAAACCAACACAATGATTTATCTCTCATCCACCCGCGATTGATTGGAATGTTATTTTTTTATTACTTAGCCCGCCCGATCGGTGGATATAAGTGCGAACCGTGCATCACACACACACTAGTAGTGGGAAGTTTAAATCATTTTACTGACTCGGATCTTTGAATCTCGTTCAGCAAAATGAACAAATCTTTTTTCAAGTCATTTCATTCATTTCAGCAGAATCTAATCAAAATGTTACATGTCAAATTTTCCAACACATTTAGTACTTTTGGAATAAAAAATAAACTATAAGCTAATGCAGCCATGGCCAAACTTTGAGAAAGAAATGATTAATTAATTGCTTAGCTTGCTTCAGGCTATGTAACGTATGCAGTCTGTTAGTTCACCTCACCTCCCGATCCAAATCGTTCTTTCTTTTGCACGTCTGTTCCCTGGAAAGATTAGTTCACCTCTCGTGTCTTCGGGTTCGAGCCGTTAGTTCCGTCATCAGTGTCTGATCTGGGCTGTGACAGCTTCATATGCAATGCATGCAGTCCGGAAACAGAATTGATTAGTTCACCTCTCAAGTCTTTGGGTTCGAGTCATCCGTTCATCAAGTCCCAGCCCCATAGGCAAGGCTATGCAGTCACCAGAAACAGAAAAGATTAGTTCATCTCTCGAGTCTTCGGGTTCGAGTCATTCGTTCATCAAGTCCCAGCCCCATAGGCAAGGCTGTGCAGTCACCGGAAACAGAAAAGATTAGTTAATCTCTCGAGTCTTCGGGTACGAGTCTCGTTCTTTTGCCACGTGGCCGCTTCCCAGTTCAATGTCTCGCAACATATACAACGTTTCAGTCGTATTATTGACTACATTGTAATATATTTAATATTATAAAATCATCAGAAGATATGTGCAATAAACATTTATGTTATGCCTATCCATTCAGACCAACACAATGTGTCCAGTCTTCATAGGAAAATCAATTATTATACTAGCCACAAAACTGAACTAAAAAAAAAAAAAAAAAACTACGCACTTGCTTGTAAGGAAGGTTGTGAATTAACTAATTTCTGTATCCAACATGGCTGTCACATCACGTGACAAAAGAACGAGACTCGTACCCGAAGACTCGAGAGATGATCTAATCATTTCTGTTTCTGCATTCAGCTAATGGGGACTTGAACGAGCGACTCAAACTCGAAGACTCGAGAGATTAACTAATCTTTTCTGTTTCCGGTGACTGCATAGCCTTGCCTATGGGGCTGGGACTTGATGAACGAATGAATCGAACCCCAAGACTCGAGAGGTGAACTAATCAATTCTGTTTCCTGTACAGAACATAGGGGATGTTGCGCATGCGCGGTCAACACAAAATGAACGAATCGCTCTCTGAGACGACTCGTTGTTCTCGAGTCATATCAAACATTTGTTCAAAATGAACGAATCATTCATGAACGACACATCACTAACACACACACACACCAAGTACGTTGCAGACAGCATGATCAAAACTTCCACGATTGTATTTTTCCTTCAAATATCAAGTCAAGAGAGTGAACAACACACATCAAGAAAGGAATGTTATTTCACTATTTAAGATAGCCCGCTTATGTTTTGGTACCCCGTCTGGAAAACACACAGCCCCGGGAAGTTGGGCTTTGCGAGCCCTGGCCCATTCATACCCGAGTCTGATCCCAAATCGCAATGAACCAACAACACCACAAATAAAGGATTCTTCAGCCTTTGACAGCGTGCTAAGGTATGTTCAGTTAGACACGTACACATAATCAATAGATATTTATCAAACGATAACAATGCAACACTATCACATATAAAACTTTTTACTCACATTAGTGTGTTGCTTCATTCATTCATGTAATCTCATCCTGTCTGCAAATCCACTCTCTTATTTACAAACAAATCCGTGGTGAAATGAAGGAATAAACACGTGAGTTGGATGTTCATTAAAAATAAAGTTCGTCCATGCATTCATAGTATTGGAATCCGAATGAAGCTTATGCGGTATGTTTATTGCTTAGAATTTCGATTCAGTTTAGCTCTATGTAGGACTATGTCATGTCACGAGTCGGTGGGTGTGGCTACAGAATCAGGCATTGTTTTTATTATGTTGAGGCGGCGTTTCAGCATGTGATGACGTCAAGGGTCGACATAATCTGAGATCGATCGTTTTCTGGGCCTGGTGTCAATAAAAGCTTTTCTTTGACTAACAAGGAAGTTTTCATCTCTGAAACTTACAGGATATTCTTATATTACCATCACCTTTTATATATCAAAAGCTCAAGGGAAAGTCGATTTCTCAATTCATGACCCCTTTAATAAAATACACCCCTGAGATATAAAAGTGCCTGTGGTTAAAGAAACAACAATTTATTGTAGCAGAGCAGTGTTTTGAATACTGATAGTAATTGCTGTAGCAGTACAAATTACTTTTGTTATACAAATATTAACTCTTTCAGTTAATTAGCTTGCATGTTCAACTTTAAAAAAGTTGAAATCAATTTACAATTTACAAAATCAAGTCACAATTTACTTTATTTTCATAGTGTATGATCCTGTCTTATCGTGCTTAATTCATTGCACATTCCAAAAAATAAAATAATAAAAAAGAGCTTGTCTTCATAATCTTTTATAAAAATGTAATAACTTGCTCTGCTCTAAAATGACTTTCTTTTGTGACTGAAGTCATCAAGCCCTCTTATTACAACCACCTATCCAACATGTTCTCATTCCTGAGCTGTCCAATGTTGTTGTCTGTAGACATCACTAGATAAGTCTTTACAATATAGTATTCATCCATCATTTTTCTCATTGAATATCATTGTTCAGAAATATGTCTTATTAGTGAAATAAAATTGGGTTGCAAACACTGTTTCATGTTGACTTTAAACTTGTCTCATTTAGGGCAACAGCGAAGGTAATGGAAATATAAATTCAAAGAATGATAATGAACACTGCAGTATAACTTTTTACATTATAAAAAGCACACAAGTTTTGTCTGTGAATTTCTGTAGCTTGTTATGAGTAAATCATTAGCAAACTGAGAACTAGGAAACTGTCAGAGAACAAGAACACTGGTCGTTGATGCTTGTGTATCGGAGATAATGCTGTTTCGCTTTCTTTTTCTCTCAGCATCTGACCCATACATAATTTGAAGATGCATTCATTCGTTTGTGCTTCATTTACATTCTATATAATAATCTACACAAAAGCAGCTTCAATGTGTTACTTGCAAAACAAGGCTAAAGCGAAAATAATGCAGACTAAGCACAATCAGACTTCCCAGAAAGGAAGAGCAGAACAGACATGCCAACACAGACAGAATGTTAATATAAACACACAAATCATCCATCATCGGTAATGCCATCAAAACACAATGGCAGCAATATTACCAAAGCACACAACACTCATTCCTATAGGCCACCAGTTTGGTAGGATTTGTACCTTGCTTAATTTAATCAGTTTGCTTTATTTGATGTAAGTGAATGCAGCAGAATATTTTTAATCAAACCTTGGACTAATGAATTCAGAGCAGATTATGAAACTACAATAAGCATAATATTTCAGCAACGTGAATATGCTTACAAAATACACAACAAATATTGGATTTCTAGAGTCCAGATAATATTTGTGCAAACATTTTTGTACAAACACCAACTGGAGGTAGTCTGGCTTTAACCCCCAACCCTCACGCATCAAAATTATGTATTGAAGGATTAGTTCACCCAAAAATTCTAGCATTATTTGCTCACTGTCATGTCTCAAACCTGTATGACTTTCATTCTCTGTGGAACAAAAAAAGGAAACATTTTGAATACATGTATTAAATTGTAAGAATGGGGACTAGCCACGTGGCCATTTTTCTCTGAAACTCAAGAACATTTTCAGCACAATGTGATTTTCTAATCTCAATACAAGGGCATAATGTTTGTATGCACATGCATGCGGGGCTGGGTGAATGGGAGCCTCTGCTCTCAGTAGATATTTTTATACTCAACCCCTCGTAAGTCCCAAGACATCAAAACTGAAGCACGGTCAAGCACTTTTAACGTCACTATTAAGACACTAAAGATACCCCTAGGCGTTGCTATATTGATGAACCAGGAACTCTTTTAATGAAAAACATTTGACATCATAATACAGAAGCGAAGGGCATAGGAATTTTATCATTTTGTCATGATGAACATATATTGGAGTATGATTTTCAGTTTGAACAACCACTTCCTGATAAAATAAAACACTTAGTAAAATACTTGGTGTTATGTCAGATTGTGTTTGCCTATAATTGTGAATTAATTGGTAATAAGTGCAGAAATCCATATATTTTTAAAGGGTTCTTAATCTTATTCTTGCCATTATATTTACATCATGTAAATTCTGTAGTTACGTTTCGCACCAAATTAATACGAAAAAGAAAAGTTGCTAGAGGTTGCTGACTACTTGCAAGTTTCAGGGCTTTATTTGATTCTTTCAACTGAGAATGAAATTGAACAAACAGGACATTATAGAAGAGTTTTCTGATTGGAAGGCCTGGAGAATGAGATTAAAATGAGTGCATATGTGAAGTTCCTTAACAGCCTTTTGGACCACTCTGCCAATGTGGTTGTTTGTTTGTCGGTCAATCAGTCGGCTGGCCACTTGTGGCCTAATGGTTAGAGAGTCGGATTTGTAACCCGAAGGTCGTGGGTTCGAGTCTCAGTACCGGCAGGAAATTTAGGTGGGGGGAGGGAATGAACCTCACTCTCATCTACTCTCATTACCCACAAGTGAGGTGCCCTTGAGCAAGACACCTAACCCCCAATCACTCCCCAGGCGCCACAGCAAAATTGGCTTCCGAGTGTGTGTTCAATACTCATTGTTGTGTATGTGTGCACTTCGATAGGTGAAATGCAGAGCACAAATTCTGAGTATGGGACACCATAATTGGCTACACTTCACTTTGCTTTCAGTAGGCTACAGTATTTACTATTATGGACTGAGCCTAGACTGCAAGGCTGATAGTAGCTGGTGTTTGTTGTGAGAAGAAGTGCTCTCAACCTTAATATATTTAAGATATTTTATAATATAAATTATTTATCTAAAGTTAATCTAATCTAATAGTTTTGAGAATCTAATAGTTTTATTAGATATAACAAGTCGCAAGGTTATATATGGAAGCCCGTTTCCGCCACTAAATAAAAAAATGAAAAGAGTAATTGTGACTTTTTATGTCAGAGTTCTGACTTTTTTCTCACAATTGTGAGTTATAAAGTCAGAATTCTGAGATATAAATTCACAATTGCGTGATATAAAGTCACAATTCTGACTTTTTTCTCAGTCAGAATTGTGACTTTATATCACGCAATTATGAGAAAAAAAGTCAGAATTCTGAGATAAAAGTCGCAATTACTCTTTTAATTTTTTTATTTAGTGGCAGAAACGGGCTTCCATAGTTATACATAGCTTCAAAGTTTTGTAAAGTTATTAGGAATTTATTTTTATGAAATATCTTTATGAAAATAAAATTGAAATTGGCATTGTTTTAATCTAGAAATGCACTACAGCTAAAGCCACATATCTGACCATGTTATATTTCAAATCTGAAGATGATAAGTCTAAAACTCTGAATTTCATGTCATGTGATTTTGTTTTGAGAAGACTCTAAAATGCTAACTGATGTTTATTGTCATCTTTAAAGCATCCATTCAGTCTATTGTCTCTTTGTGGTGCAAATTGCCCCATTCAGTTTCAGTCTTCCCTGCACACATCCACACCTCCCCGGCCTGGTTATGGTTCTAATTATTATTATTTTGTCTCCATTATAATTACTAATGATTCTTTATTCAAACTGTTTTAATCCCTGTTTTAATTTCTTTGATAAAAACTTCTCACTTCACCTTCTTTGAAACTGTATCAAATGCCCTTATTGAAAAAAAGAAACATTTCAGTGAGTTTTACTATTCAAAATGATTCATAAAAAGAACATATTTGCTCAGCTAGGTGGCAGGTGCATCTTAGGGATAGCTAGCGTGTTAGCTTAGCACACCATCAGTACACGACAATCTATATGATTAAAACCATGTTTTTGCTCCAAACTTACTTTAGTGTTTTAAATAACCTTCTGTGATCTGATGTGGCTTTAGTTAAAAATCATCAGACAGAAAATATACACCAATCTGGCATAACATTATGACATTATGGTGGATAACACTGATTATCTCTTCATTACAGCACCTGTTAGTGGGTGGGATATATTAGGCAGCAAGTGAACATTTAGTCCTTGGAAAATGGGCAAGTGTAAGGATTTGAACGAGTTTGACAAGGGCCAAATTGTGATGGCTAGATGGCTGGGTCAGAGCATCTCCCAAACTGCAGCTCTTGTAGGGTGTTCCCGGTCTGCAGTGGTCAGTATCTATCAAATGTGGTCCAAAGAAGTAACAGTGGTGAACCGGTGACAGGGTCATGGGCGGCCAAGGCTCATTGATGCACGTGGGGAGCAAAGGCTGGTCTGATCAAACAGATGAGCTACTGTAGCTCAAATTTCTCAAGAAGTTAATGCTGGTTCTGATAGAAAGGTGCCAGAATACACAGTGCATCGCAGTTTGTTACGTATGGGGCTGCATAGCTGCAGACCAGTCAGGGTGCCCATGCTGACCCCTGTCCACCGTTGAAAGCGCCAACAGTGGGCATGTGAGCATCAGAACTAGACCACAGAGCAATGGAAGAAGGTGGCCTAGTCTGATGAATCACGTTTCAAAAAGAGCTGCAGTTTTGGAGATACACTGTCGTCTAGCCATCACAATTTGGCCCTTGTCAAACTCATTCAAATCCTTACGCTTGGCAATTTTTCCTGCTTCTAACACATCAACTTTGAGGGCAAAATGTTCACTTGCTTCCTAATATATCCCACCCACTAACAGGTGCCGTGATGAAGAGATAATCTATCTATCTATCTATCTATCTATAGATAGATAGATAGATAGATAGATAGATAGTTTCTTGTATTTTAGACTAATACTGGTAACTATGGTAAAAATGTTACCACTTTGTCTGCAGTATTTGAACGTAAAATAGTTATATTATTTCTGTGCTATTTTTGCCTTGCCACTAAAAGTAACTATGGCGTGTGCAGAGGTTTAAGCACTTTTCCAGTACATCCTTTAGTTGAATTGTATGTCAGTGATGACAATTCCAGAACCTAATAAACTTTCAGACTCTTTGAACCTCATGGGACTTGTACTGAAAATCAACAACCACGGGCTCCACTGAGCAACTGACTGAGGATTACAATCTCAAGATAACTCACAAAGCAGAAGAACTAATACAGACACATTTAAATGTTTCCTGTTTGCAATTTTCCCAGTTCGAAATGTCAAGACATTAAAAAGGAACTGTTGAAGTCAAGACAAAATCTAGAAGGCCAAGAGAAATCTCTAATAGAACTGTTTGAGAACAATTTTGAACAGAAGAGAATGTCCAGAAAGTTTTAACTGGTCTCGTCCACTCTACTCACATCTGAATGAGAGAGACATCAGAACATTTCCTGCTATCGCCATTGCAAAACACAATGTCTGAAGTGTACTTCACAACACTTGGATAAGCCAGAGGCATATTAAAACCATAAGTTAAAAACAGAAGTCTTTGGTTACAAACACCCTATCATAAAAAAGATTTAAAGAAAATAATGTATTGGTACATGTTAACATGTTAAGCATGTGGTGTGCTACATTCGGTTTTGGGTTTGTGTTCCAGTAAGTGGCTTTTTACTGCATGTACTTTTTGGACAAAGGGAAGAAGAGACTTTACTTGTACATGACCAGATTTTTGCACACAACACAGCATAATACAATGATTAAAAATAAGATATTATTGTATGTATAGAAATAATCTGGATTTGAATGAGAAGCAACGCATTTGCTTCCCTTAAGGCCTCCTGTGAATTTTGTATACTCATCATTTAAGTATAATGTAAAATAAAAAAAAATCAGACAATTTCACATTCTTTATTCTTTACTTGTAAAAAAAAAGGAAGATTTTCAGCAATAAAGCAGCAAAATGAAGAGTGAAAAATGCACATAGCAGCATGTATGTGTCACAGGATCAGCCGTGCCCTCAGCACAAGATTCCTACACATACTCCCAATCACCTGAGTACTGATCAGCACCACCTGCACCCAATCATGAGCACCTTCACTAGCACCATACAGCTCACACTCTCCAGTTCACCTTTGTCTGGTCTTGTTTGTTCTATCATGAATGCCTACCTGTGGATTACGTACCTTCGCATTGAACTGTCACGTCCTCTTCCTCTTCCTCTTCAGAGATCCGTTCTCTTCATCAACCTGTCTTCAGTCACCTTTCTCTGAAACCTGCAATACAGATAAGACTGTCATTCTCAAACCACTATCCCCATTATGATCTACTAACCAGAAATTCACCTGCTCTCTGTCTGAGTGTTGTTCAATAAATATGGTTCAGACGATTACCTGTGTTGGCATTTTTCTTTTCCATGACAATATGTAATTGATTATTTATCTTTGTATTTAATTCTTCTCGAGATTAGAGAATGATGGGAAATGTTTTGCACACAAGCCTTCTACTTTTTTTACTGGCTAAATGAGTAGTATTTTTAAGCAAGCATCATTGCAATTTGTTTCATTTAAAGGGTTAGTTCAGCCAAAAAAATGTTTTTGCTTCATAAAATTGAGGTTAAACTGAGTCACATGGATTACTTTAATGATGTCTTTCATACCTTTCTGGGGATTGAAACTGGAAGTTGGGTAGGCTGTCAATGGAGAGACCGAAAGCTCTCAGATTTTATTAAAGAGCTCTTAATTTGTCTTCTGAAGATGGACAATGACAGAATTTTTGTTTTTGGGTGAACTAACCCTTTAACGGTACACAATACAAAATAAAATACGAGCATAAAATATTTTATTGCCCTAAACACCCATTTGTAGTCTAATTTCTGGTGACGAGAACTGTCCCATTCATGTTTCTATTGCCACGCAACAAACCTTTCACACCTCTGCAGTGAATGAGACCCAATCTTCATTCTTTTTTCTTTGTTTGTATTTAGCCATTTATTAGCACTTATTCTGGCATTACATGGCTTGCCAATCTACACCACTTTGATGCCACTATACATTAATCCACCTCTTATCTGAAGTCTTTCTAGAAAACAACAACAACAACAAAAAAGCATATTCTTGAGACATTATGAGAATTATTTTAACAAATTTAGTTTATGGAATAGAATAGCTCCTGGCATGACCGGTGCATTAGAGCTACAATTAGCATCAAGCTGCATAACAATTTAAAATTTTAATATGCTTTTACTCAAATCACTTTAAACCACAGAGTAGGGGTGTTGTCACAGTTATGTTCAGGTTGTTTTAGTTTTCATGGACATTTAGTTTGTTTTCATTAGTCACATGTCTTCCTTTTGTTCTATTTTTCCTGCCACAATCTTTCACCATGGAAACTAACCCCAATCAACACAGCTGTTCGTCGTTTTAGTTAATCATCTGTGTATTTAAGTTTCTGCTTGTTTTCAGTGTCTGGTATTGTTCGTGTTTTATGTTGTGCGCTTTTTCGCATGTTGACTACACTGTAAAAAGTAACAAGTTGACTTTACTTAGAAAAGCTGTGGAAACCGATTGCCTCAAAATTTTCAAGCAAATTAGGTCATAATTTTTGACTTGATACTACTTACTACTACTTTGCAGAGTTAACTTGTGTATTTGTAGAGGTTACCATAAAACTTGAGTACAAGTAACTCAATTTCAAAAGTTCAGCCAACTCCCAAAAGTTCAGTCCAGCTCCCAGAGTGCATTGCGGCATGAATAAATTAATTGCTTTGTTTTACTATTTTTGGCTTTATTTTACCATTTGTCTTTTGTCAGTATAACCCCAATAACGACAGCAAATAAAATAGTAAAGGTCTTATTAATAATAAAAATAAAACCTTGTTACCATTGTTACCATAACTATGATTTCTTGTTGCATCACTGCATCAATAGGAAGATAATTACAATAATATGAAGTTCCAAGTGCCCAACCAAAGGGAACACTGATCACCATAATGGTGAAAGGAAGTGGAGGAAATGAGTGAAAAGTCTATTAAAAATTGCCCCGCCTCAAAAACCTTTTGCCCGCCTGTTTTTTTTTTTTTGTTTTTTGTTTTTTGTTTTGCTTTAGCAAAATGGTACTCAAACCAGTCAAGTGATGTTTACTTGGGTTTTCTAAGTAACAAAGGCATAGCATGCAAACAGTTTAGATTACTAAATGGTTTTAAGTAAGTTCAACAAATTATTGGACATTAAGTAAAGTTTACTAAAAAGTCTTAGTAAGAACAACTGTTGGATTTTACAGTGTATCTCTGTGGATATTTCTAATAAACCTTGTATTACCTTCATTGTCTTCCTTGAACTCAATGTTACAGGTGTGCGATATTGACATCTCTATTTTCTGGGTTTTTATCGATAACTATAATTGGATATGTTATGGGGATTTTACTTTTATAAAGGCTTTTGTTTTCTTACCTAATTATAAGTAATGCATCTTATAAAGGCTTTTTTTTTCTTACCTAATTATAAGTAATGCATCATCTTTTGTGTCGAATTCTTACATTTAATAAATTCTAAATTCTACAAAATAAGACACAATAGGGCTGCTACCAATAAAATTAAATGCATCTGTAATGCAGCAGAGGTGACCAATGAATAACCTGCAATTACAAATGCATACTGTTTTGATGTTTTAAACATGAAACGCTGAATGTTGATATCTGAAATAATTTAAAACATGAAAAGATACTATAAATGTGAAATTAAAACTGCCAGTAGGTGGCAGCAAATCATTGTTAAAGAGTGAGTAATTGATATTCAACTGATTCATTCCAATGGCTGATTCATTCAGGAATGAATCATTTGATTTATTGAGTGAGTCATTTAATCATTCATTCAACCAATTCGCTCAAAAAGCGGATTCATTTAGTAAGGGGACACCTGCCGTGTGTTGCTTAAGCCCCTTTCACACAGCACGTTGATCCCAGAAAATTGCCAGAGTGCCTTCTAGGGCTGTTTAACGATTAATCATGACTAATTGCATCCAAAATAAAAGTTTGTATTTACATAATATATCTGTTTGTGGTGTGTATAATTATGTATATTTGAATACACCCGCATACATGTTTATATTTAAAAAATAGTTGCATGTATATACTGTGTATATATATTTATATAATTTATATTATATATAAATATTTTATATATATAAATATATATATTTTTTTCTTAAATATACACATGCATGTGTGTATATTTATGTATACATAATAATTATAAACAGCGCACACAGATATATTATTTAAACACAAACTTTTATTTTGGATGCGATTAGTTGAGATTAATCATGTGAACGCAAACACGTCCCGGGATTGATTCTGGGATCAATCCCCGAATCTCGCTGGACTCGGGACAGGAGGTGGAGTCTTCAGTGGACTCGGGACAGAAGGCGGAGCCCTCGGTGGACTCTGGTCACGGACAGGAGCCTTCGCTGGACACTGGACGTGGACAGGAGACGTCACTGGACTCTCGACGGGGACAGGAGACGTCGCGGGGGACTGGAGCTGGTTCTGTCCAGAAGTCAATGAGCCAGTCATCAATCGCTGGCTCTGGTGTTGCTGGAGTCACAGTGGGACTGATGCACTTGTCTTCAGCAAGGCTGATGGTGTAAGGGGAAATCACAGTTTACCATCACCCACTCGACAAAGCACCCACTCCCCTGCCCGGTCCCACAGGTCGATGAACACACAGGTGTGAGCCTCAAGGGAAAAAGTCCCTTGCTCTAAACAGAGCATCTGCACTGCTGCAGTGTTCTGTAGTCCAGTCATCTGTGGCGGTTCGGTGAACCAGGAACAGGCTGAAGGCTCAGAAGATCAAAATACAAACGTAAACTTTAATAATGATGCTCAGGAACAAACAGAAAGGCAGGGAAACACACTCCAACATAACAGTGACTAGACAAAGATTGAGTGAACAAGAGGAACTTAAATAGCAGACAGAAACAAGATAATTAACTAAACACAGCTGAACAGAACATAACAAATGAGGGTAACCTAGGAAACAGACAAGTGGCAGGAAACTAAGACAAAAGAACATGACAAAATCAAAACACAACCGAAAGATCAAACAAACAGACAGACATGTGACAACCACAGAGTGTTTATATTAACTTCTGATCTAATGTGGATTTTAGTCATATAATGATGTTGAAATATGTTATAATAACATTTAATATGCAGCTAATTGCTACACCTGCTTAGCATTTGTAATGTAAACATCTATTATTGATATGAAAATACATCGAATCACATGAAAATCACACACAAACATATACTTACCATATACCATATACTTCGTTTTTCACGGAGCTCAGAATGAGGAAGTGTACAGGACAGTGTCATCCAGAAGGGCAGGAATTATGCTCATGTAATATGACTGACAGACCAAATGAGCACTCGATGAGTCATAACTCACGCAAAACAGCCTGGAACAGGAGAGAACGCTCTTTCAGCTCTTCAGCTTTCCCTCTGAACACTCTTTCAGCTCTTCAGGTTGCATAATTCAGTGGGAAATGAATAGAAATTCTATTCTGTAAGACAAAATATTTTGCAAACATGTGAGAATAGATCAATATTTCTCCAAATATGCACACTTTTGGACTAAGAGCCCTAACCGACGCAGTCTAGTGCATCTATGTGTACGCAAATTAACCAGAGCAGACGTGACACAATATGAATGTGTGTTGTTATTCTGTTCAAAATATAAAAAATTACAGATTGATTATTTTGCACTCCTGACATAAATTAAGAAATTAATGTCACTGCAACCTAGTTCTATCATAAACAGTTATATATCGAAGCTGGAGCCTTAAATCTTTCTAATGATACTCAGTTTGTCTAGATCAAGTAAGAGTGTGATGTTTTAAAAATGAAATCCTTTCTTGAAGGCATTTGACCTTCTTATTACCAGTCAATGATGTTAATTAGAAGATTATAGTGATCATAATATGTTCTGAGCACATTCACTACTCACAGAGTCACAGGAATGTAAGAAAAATATTATTGACTACAGCAAGGTCTTTTTAATGACATACTTGCCATTCTGGGGTGGAAAGCATAATTTAAATGTTTTATTTTCTTAAACCAAGTGATGCAGACACATTCCTAACATACAGAGACTTCCATGAGTATTTTGTTTATAACAAACAGAATTCATAATGCATCATGTCACATCAAGCAGCATTAATTATTGTTCCTTTAAAAATAATGGGCACATTGCTTGGCAGCTCCACATAAACCTTACACTTGTTGATTTTCAAAGAACATGCAAAGTCTCACAGGGTTCTATTTAAGTAATCTCAATCAAATATAAATTTCACCTTCTTTATACTTTCAACATTTCATTTCTTTTTGGTCACATTTTCTCCCCCAGCAATTACTCCTTTTTAAAGGGGACCTATTATGCAAAATTCACTTTTACATGGTGTTTGAACATACACTCACCTAAAGGATTATTAGGAACACCATACTAATACTGTGTTTGACCCCCTTTCGCCTTCAGAACTGCCTTAATTCTACGTGGCATTGATTCAACAAGGTGCTGAAAGCATTCTTTAGAAATGTTGGCCCATATTGATAGGATAGCATCTTGCAGTTGATGGAGATTTGTGGGATGCACATCCAGGGCACGAAGCTCCCGTTCCACCACATCCCAAAGATGCTCTATTGGGTTGAGATCTGGTGACTGTGGGGGCCATTTTAGTACAGTGAACTCATTGTCATGTTCAAGAAACCAATTTGAAATGATTCGAGCTTTGTGACATGGTGCATTATCCTGCTGGAAGTAGCCATCAGAGGATGGGTACATGTGGTCATAAAGGGATGGACATGGTCAGAAACAATGCTCAGGTAGGCCGTGGCATTTAAACGATGCCCAATTGGCACTAAGGGGCCTGAAGTGTGCCAAGAAAACATCCCCCACACCATTACACCACCACCACCAGCCTGCACAGTGGTAACAAGGCATGATGGATCCATGTTCTCATTCTGTTTACGCCAAATTCCGACTCTACCACCTGAATGTCTCAACAGAAATCGAGACTCATCAGACCAGGCAACATTTTTCCAGTCTTCAACTGTCCAATTTTGGTGAGCTCGTGCAAATTGTAGCCTCTTTTTCCTATTTGTAGTGGAGATGAGTGGTACCCGGTGGGGTCTTCTGCTGTTGTATCCCATCCGCCTCAAGGTTGTGCGTGTTGTGGCTTCACAAATGCTTTGCTGCATACCTCGGTTGTAACGAGTGGTTATTTCAGTCAAAGTTGCTCTTCTATCAGCTTGAATCAGTCGGCCCATTCTCCTCTGACCTCTAGCATCAACAAGGCATTTTCGCCCACAGGACTGCCGCATACTGGATGTTTTTCCCTTTTCACACCATTCTTTGTAAACTCTAGAAATGGTTGTGCGTGAAAATCCCAGTAACTGAGCAGATTGTGAAATACTCAGACCGGCCCTTCTGGCACCAACAACCATGCCACGCTCAAAATTGCTTAAATCACCTTTCTTTCCCATTCTGACATTCAGTTTGGAGTTCAGGAGATTGTCTTGACCAGGACCACACCCCTAAATGTGATTGGTTGATTAGATATTTACATTAATGAGAAATTAAACAGGTGTTCCTAATAAACCTTTAGGTGAGTGTATATCTAAATTATGACATATGCTCTCAATGCAAAATGCAGAACAGTTAGTTCATAACCTCAAGGTTAGATTTTTGTAATGCTCTACTGGGTGGTAGCCCTGCACGCTTAATACATAAATAATAAATAAATAGGAAGTATGACTATATTAGCCCGGTTCTATCAACACTGCATTGGCTCCATATTAGACATTGCATAGATTTTAAAATCTTACTAATTACTTACAAATCACTAAATGGTTTAGCTCCCCTCTACTTGAACAAGCTCTTAACGCATTATAGTCCTTCACATCTATTGCGGTCTCAAAACTCTGGCCAGTTGATAATACCTAGAATAACAAAATCAACTGCAGGTGGTAGATCCTTTTCCTATTTAGCACCTAAACTCTGGAACAGTCTTCCTAGCATTGTTCGGGAAGCAGACACACTCTGTCAGTTTAAATCTAGACTAAAAACGCATCTCTTTAACCTGGCATACACATAGAACATTATCAATTTCTATTATTCAAATCAGTTAAATGATTGTTAGGCTGCATTAACTAGGTCAGCCGGAACGGGGAACACTTGATGTACCCATAACACCTGATGTTCTCGTTACATCATAAGAAGAATGGCATCTACGCTAATCCCGAGGTTTACAGTAGTCTGCCAGATCCAGGCCATATCCAGATCAGATGGTGGACCTGCGCCTAGACACGACCACAATCCAGCCCCGAAGTGTCAGCAGAGACCGTGTCAACTCGACTCTCCTTTGTGAAGGCCTCCTTCACTTCACTTTCCCTACAGATGAAACCGTTATCGAAATTATTGGAAACGACTAAAAACGCTGTATTATGCAATGCAGACAAGTAATATGGTAGTCATTTTGTAAAGAAAAACTATGTGCCTGCGCACATACGTATTCAGATGCACTTGCCTAGACTAAACATGTAATGCTTACATAATATGTAATGCCTAAAGCGCCTCTTGAGATCAGGGGAGTAAGAGTTTTGGTTCCTTGCCACTGTCGCCTCTGGCTTGCTCAGTTGGGGACACTAAAAAATTTCAAATAAATATCCAAATAAATTTAATTACTAAACTAAATTATATCAACTACATTACTTAAATATATATGATAATTGAAATGAGCTGATGACATCACCGTTTTCTCCAGAGTGGCTGTACAGCCGAATCAAATTCTGTTCATTATTTTCCTGTTTAACACTGTGAAGCTGCTTTGAAACAATCTGCATTGTAAAAAGCGCTATATAAATAAAGTTGACTTGACTTGACTTGACTCACACAGCTCTTACTCGTTGGCCTCCGTTACACACTCTGGGGACATCAGAGACTTATTTTGCATCTTGTAAAAAGGGGCATACTAGGTCCACTTTTTGATTTAGGCCTATTTGTCCAAACCAGAGACCAGATATCAGCTGGTAAAAAACAATAATTATGTATCTTGGAGTATGTCAATACTCTGTCATCATTCATCTCATGTCATTCCAAAACTGTATGACTTTTTCTTCTTCTTGGAACTTGGAAGTCAAGTCAAGTCACCTTCATTTATATAGCGCTTTTCACAATATAGATTGTTTCAAAGCAGCTTTACATTATAATAGGAACTTAATGGAAGAGAGATTGTTTTGGCTAGAAAAAGTTATTGTCCAGCTAAAGTTAGATTTTGTTTGAATAATTTCCGTTGTAAAAATCATTAATTATTTACTTTGGGGCCACTTACACAACACCATTTTCAACCAAAATAGAAAAATTCTCAATGCGTTCCGGCCGCTCACCCGCATGGCAACAGCGCCCAGAGACTAGATAACGCAAACCTTGAAACAGGTTTTGAAATAGTTTTGAAACTATACAGTTATCACCTTTGTGTAAACTTAAAAAAAACGTGAATCTGTAAGAACGGTGATGGCATGCACGTAAGTATTATGTGTTTAGTATAAAGGCAAGCACGTTTGAATACATATGGCAGTGCTAATACGGCAGAGTCCGGCAACAGTCGTGGGCGGGGCCTGTACAAAAGTGACGTCGCTGAGATACTTATGATTTATGGGGATTAAAAAAAAGGAGTGGGTGGATTTTTATCATTATGTGGTTGTGTACACACACTGTCAACACACATATACACTCACATAAAGGATTATTAGGAACACCTGTTCAATTTCTCATTAATGCAATTATCTAATCAACCAATCACATGGCAGTTGCTTTAATGCATTTAGGGGTGTGGTCCTGGTCAAGACAATCTCCTGAACTCCAAACTGAATGTCAGAATGGGAAAGAAAGGTGATTTAAGCAATTTTGAGCGTGGCATGGTTGTTGGTGCCAGACGGGCCGGTCTGAGTATTTCACAATCTGCTCAGTTACTGGGATTTTCACGCACAACCATTTCTAGAGTTTACAAAGAATGGTGTGAAAAGGGAAAAACATCCAGTATGCGGCAGTCCTGTGGGCGAAAATGCCTTGTTGATGCTAGAGGTCAGAGGAGAATGGGCCGACTGATTCAAGCTGATAGAAGAGCAACTTTGACTGAAATAACCACTCGTTACAACCGAGGTATGCAGCAAAGCATTTGTGAAGCCACAACACGCACAACCTTGAGGCGGATGGGCTACAACAGCAGAAGACCCCACCGGGTACCACTCATCTCCACTACAAATAGGAAAAAGAGTCTACAATTTGCACGAGCTCACCAAAATTGGACAGTTGAAGACTGGAAAAATGTTGCCTGGTCTGATGAGTCTCGATTTCTGTTGAGACATTCAGATGGTAGAGTCGGAATTTGGCATAAACAGAATGAGAACATGGATCCATCATGCCTTGTTACCACTGTGCAGGCTGGTGGTGGTGGTGTAATGGTGTGGGGGATGTTTTCTTGGCACACTTCAGGCCCCTTAGTGCCAATTGGGCATCGTTTAAATGCCACGGCCTACCTGAGCATTGTTTCTGACCATGTCCATCCCTTTATGACCACATGTACCCATCCTCTGATGGCTACTTCCAGCAGGATAATGCACCATGTCACAAAGCTCGAATCATTTCAAATTGGTTTCTTGAACATGACAATGAGTTCACTGTACTAAAATGGCCCCCACAGTCACCAGATCTCAACCCAATAGAGCATCTTTGGGATGTGGTGGAACGGGAGCTTCATGCCCTGGATGTGCATCCCACAAATCTCCATCCACTGCAAGATGCTATCCTATCAATATGGGCCAACATTTCTAAAGAATGCTTTCAGCACCTTGTTGAATCAATGCCACGTAGAATTAAGGCAGTTCTGAAGGAGAAAGGGGGTCAAACACAGTATTAGTATGGTGTTCCTAATAATCCTTTAGGTGAGTGTATTTTTAAGATGGTAGAATGCAGTTTTACAGATGCTATAAACATGGCTTTCAAATGAAAGATTGATATCAAAGAGCACACCCAGGTTCCTAACTGATGACGAAGACTTGACAGAGCAGTCAACAAGTGTTAGACAGTATTCTACGTTACTACGTGCTGAGGTTTTTGGTCCAATAATTAGAATCTCTCTTTTTTTTTAGAATTAAGTATAGGAAATTAATAGTCATCCCATTTTTATATCAGCTATGCATTCCGTTTATTTTGTGATCATTTTAAGATGAGAAAACATATTAACAGACATATTGCAGTGTTTTTTCCCATTGTCAATACAATGGAAGTCAATGGGGTTTGAGTGTTCCAGTGTTGTTTAGTATTCTGCAGAAGAAAGAAATGCACACAGGTTTAGAATGACATGAGGGACATCATTTTTGTAGTATTAACTGCTACTAAAATGTTATTCCCCGTCACACATACATTGGGTATAAATTCACATACATAACTGCACTCCGGCATCTGTGCTAGTGCTTTGAAATGGATACATGGATGTTTTTTCTGAGTCAACAAAGTTGTGAAGAATTTCACTGTTCATTGGTGCACTCCTTAGCCATCTGTTTCTTTGTGTTAAAGCACTTAGCATCAAAGACACATATATTGCTAACAAGAACACAGCTATTAACTTTGGCGTCAACCATCTTGTAAAACAAATTTGTTAATTTAATCATGTTTTACCATAGTAAACCCCATGATGTTTAACAACTCACAAGCAACTATGTAATAAATGTCACTTTTCAGCTGCCCACACCATCGTTAACAAGCTGTTTACTATCTTGATCAATGAGCTTTCCCCTTATTTCTTGCAATTTCTTAATAAATGAATGGCTCATTATGATGCTTGCTGCAATACCATCTAAAATGTTCTGTGTAGATGGCTGTAGTCAATTGTATTAAGATAACAAGCAATGTAACATGCAGTGGGTTTTAGTTTTATAATTTGAGGAGCATATTAATCCAAAATATGGTCCCACGACTATTTATTAAAAGTGTATAGCGGTATTAGATATATACATTAAAGACCATTAAAGTCGGCCTATAGAAACTAAAATAGAACAAAACTCAATGACCAAAGACATCTGTCAGATGCATGGGAAACACAGACAGAATATAAGATCTGATGTATATCTACATCAGATATACTGACATCTCAATTAGAAAATGGATTTCTGTGTATTGTAGCCATTGATTTTGTCAGTTTAGGGGTATGCAAATTACAAAACTATATAGCCTATTTGTCACGTTTGCAGGTAGCACTCACAGAGACGATTCAAAAGACTCAGAAGATCACAGGAATACACAAGATAAACGCAAACCATATTAACAAGAACTTACAGAGAACATTCCCTTGCGATACTACACGAGTACTGCGTCGTTCGTCTTATTAATATAAATAAGACAAGACGCTATGGGGATAATACAATCACGCCGTGCTAGGTAAGATGACGACTAAATAAAGTGAGAAGCACTTGACAAAGGGCTCCAAGACACTCAAATTTAAGTCATCCACCAAAACCCCATTACTAGGGCCTCCAGGGGCCTAGTTTATGTATATATGGGGCAGACAGTAGTTACTCCCAGACTAAGTCAGGGATATAACAAGAAAGCACGAGTGCAGTATGTTTAGGCAGAAAGGACCTGCGATTGAAGCGCAGGGACCTCCAGATTATAAAATCTAACAAATGTGTTCGGTGAGGCCCAGCTGGCCGCCGCACAGATGTCATCAATCGAAACACCAGAGGACCACACCCACGAGGAGGCCATGCCTTGGAGGGAATGTGCTCTGACTCCTAAGGGACATTGAAGGCCCAAGGAGGAGTACGCAAGAGCTATGGCATCTACTATCCATCTAGATAGTCTAGGCTTTGTGACCGGATGACCTTTCGTTCAGCCACCAAAGCAGACAAAGAGCTGCTCCGCCTGACGAAAAGAAGCCGAGCGATCAATTAACATTCTCAGGGCTCTGACAGGACAGAGAAGGTTCAACTCCTGTTCGTCCTAAGAAGGAGGAAGGGCGGAGAGAACTACCATCTGCGCCCTAAAGGGGGTAGATAGAACTTTCGGGACGTATCCATGTCTAGGTTTCAAGACGACCTTAGAGTCGTTAGGCCCAAACTCAAGACACGAGGGGCTCACAGCCACCGCTAGCAGCAAACGTTTTTTAGCGACAGGGGTTGAAGGTCAGCAGTCTGGATTGGTTCAAATGGGGTACTTTTAAGGCCCCTAAGAACCACAGACAGGTCCCAAGTAGGGACCGTAAGGGGACGAGGAGGGTGTAGCCTCCTGGAGCCCTTAAGGAAGCGAACAACAAGGTCGTTTCTTCCTATAGACTGCCCTGCTGTAGGAGCGTGTGAAGTTGCTATAGCCGCAACATAGTCTTTAAGAGTAGAGGGCGAACAGCCTCTATCCATTAAGTCTTGAAGAAATGACAATATCTGAGATATGTCACAAGTTAGAGGGTCGCCACCCCGGGTTTTGCACCAGGAGGCGAAGACGGCCACCTTTGAGGCGTAGAGACGTCTTGTAGACGGAACTCTAGCCTGAGAAATAGTGTTTAGGATATTCTCCGGGAGGTTTAGTAGTTCCCATTGAGACACCACACATGAAGGTCCCACAGCTGGGGTCTGGGGTGCCAAATTGTCCCTCTCGCTTGGGAGAGGAGGTCCAGTCTCAGAGGAATCGGCCATGGCCTCAGGGGCGATAACTGACACAGCTCCGAGAACCATGTTTGGGTCCTCCAAAGAGGAGCCACCAGAAGAACCTGGTGGCTGCCCTCCCTGGTTCGCTTGATTACCTGGGGAATCAGAGCAATTGGGGGGAAAAGCATAAAGGAGGAGGCTGGGCCAATCGTGGGCCAGCATCCCTGGCACCCCTACGTTCAGTACGCCCTGTATGTTCGCTGCTCTCAGAGAGAGTAGATTGCACTACTCTAGGATGGTTTTCGCCATGAAGAGGGGTTTCGAAGAGAGGCCGCCCTGGTGATTTATGAAGGACACCACCGTCATGTTGTCTGATCTGATCCAGGAATCAGATATGAGGGACAAGTTTACAGTTTATGTCAAGTTTAAGTTAACACCAGGGTTAGGTGCTTCCTTAAACTTGACATAAACTGTAAACTTGTCCCTCATATCTGATTGGTTGATTGGAATGTTATTCCAGGATAAAGAAAGATGTTGATCCAGGAACATGTTGTACTTGGTGAAATCACTTTCACCCGGAAGGAGACCTCTAGTATGCTTTAAATTGCTTGGATGTTCCTTTTTTGACTATAGACACATTGCTTATGGCTTTTAGTTTATGTTGATATCAATTTAGTTTATGTTGTAACAATAACACAGATCTTTAATTTGTAACATCTGTTTCTGATTATACTGTATGTATGTACATATACAGTATATATATATATATATATATATATATATATTATTAGGGCTGTCGATTTAATGCGTTAATTAGATTAATTAGTCATATATGTGTGTGTTACAGATGTAACACATACCACTAGGCCTCCCATGGAGTTGTATGGCTGGCATGATTTGGACAGCCGTGCTGTGATAGCAAAGAGTACATGAAGAATTTGTCTGACCAATCAAGCATATTGCTGCGGGGCACTTAAGGCTAATCAGCGGCCCCTGGAGAAGACATGCTTTTGGGGGTGATGTCATAGTAGAGCTGAAGTAAAATCTGTCTGTTTTATTGAATCATGTGCATATGTGATAAGGTCCTGGTCCACACTTCCCAACTGGCGACTGAACACATTTTTCCCTTATGCTTTTATAACAGTCCAATGTTTCAATGGTAAAATTCCGTAGGGTCAGAGTTTGGCTTAGATGCTGTAGATGTTGTAACTTTATTATGGTAGAAAAATGTCTTTCTCCACTGATGGCCATTCAAAAGTAGCAATGTATTGCAACAACAAAAAAAATATATTAATAATAAACTTAAGGAAATAAGCCCCAAGAATCCATTGTTCACAGTGATTTTCAAACATCTAAAAGGGTAGCAGAGTGATTTAATGAGGTCAGAGGTGTTTGTTTATAGAGTATTTTAAAATGGTTTTGAACTTGGTTCAGCAAACTATAATCAAGAACCAGAACTATCCATTTTATAAAATATTTTTGCAAGCAACATATATCATTTTGTATGAAATGGACACTTTCTTTTGGCTCCAAAGTAATTAATCACATAGCATTAATCACATAAAACTCAGGTGACTGGCTCAAAATGTTTTGGAACTGAGTGCCCAAAGGACAATTTAAGTGCTTGTTACGGTAATCAGGTTGCAAATTGTGTGTGCATGTACATGCTAGTTCTTGTTAGCATTTGCTTTGTGGGGGCACCTGTAATATGTTTGCGCTTCTAAAGTCAGTTTCTAAAGGAAATGCCATGTGATAAAGGGAATTCCCTATTTTACAGTTCCACAGACAATAACAGAATTCATTTGTTTACAGTTCCTGTCACTTCCCATAACTGTTGTGTCCCAGTTAGAGTGCTTTTATCGAGGGAACACTGTATACTCTGAAATGTCAAATGTGTATGTATAGCTGACTACCCCAGGCAATGATATGCAGGCCCTGAAGGATTGTTCCTATATGCATACAGCTTATGCATCGGATCCATATCAAGCAGTCTCATCTCATTCCGTCACAGAAGGCTTAGTTATTATATTCTCTGCCCTGCCAGGCTGTATGGCTTTGCCAGAGCCTGGAAAACAATTGTAGGGAGATGTCTGCGGAGATGTGGGGAAAGGTGAGCTGGCGTCTGACAGCCATGCTCAAAGATGAGAGTCTTTAATGCATGGCTCAGGGGACATGCCATACCAGGGGAAGAGAGGCGGTGAGAGCTGATGTTGTTTCATGTGTTTTTGACCTGTTGAAGTGTTTACTTGCAGACGGCCAATCCACAATGTGTGACAGAGGGGTGCTGTTGACTGTCGTTTCGTTTGCAATGTGAGAGCTGTGGTGTGACTCGGTTATTAGTGCTATATTCAGTTGCACATTTAAATGACACAGAGAGCATATAGAGCTAACTAATAGGGGCATGACTAAAGATGCACTTTTGGACACATTGCTTGACAAAATCAGCATTGTTCAATAAGTTGTAATTCACTAGTCATGTTGTTCAGTCTCCCATGTGCTCCTGTAGTGATTTAGATGCTGTTAGAAGATGCCAAATGCAATGCTCACTATAGCAGATGCCAAACACAATGTTAACATCAGCAAAATTAAAGGTGAAGTGTGTGTTTTTTTTGCAAAATACTTTCTCCTGTAAAACTGAATGCGTAGAGACAACTGAAGTAAGCCATTCCTAGGCTGACTTCCTTAAAAGCTGTAACACTTTCAAAAACGTTGCTGTTTGAGTGTTTAACATGTCAACTTTTGGTTAAATCAATTGCACGATTATTTCATAATAGACAAGTTGCCAATGTCCACTAATCTTAATAATAATATTTTCATCCATTTTTTGATGTCACAGGATAGTCGCTACTAAATGTCATTGGAGTGTGTGTAGACTTGTGTTGCCATCAGGCAATCAGCACTCTTATGACCTAATTTTTGTGCGGCTCTAGTAATTAGTCACATGGCATTTACGGCTCAGGTGAGCTACAATACCCTGACAGGCCACCCATACACATTCTACCAACGTGGCATTTTAAAGGGAAAAAAAATCCATTTGGTTCTGCTAGTGGTTCATAAATGATTATTTTACCTTTAAAATAAAGAAAATTAAGATATTACAAGTATAGGATCCTAAACATTATAATATAAAAATATAATAAAAATACAGCATTTTAAAAATACAGTACTGTTGGAAATGCTTAGGAACAGCAGGGGTCGTTGACTAAAGCGTGACATGTAAAGTGAGGCGGATTCTTTGTCTGGTGTGTTTTATACTGTACATATGTCAGAGCTTTCACCCTGCTGAAAAAAAAAAAAAAACTTTACTCTTCAAGTGGCCGCTTGAGCATTCCACTTTGCGTTTCCTGTTGGAGGAATTGTGCATACGGCTGATGGGAAATGATGTGTGCTCTGCAGAGAAACAGAAACTTCTCTCGCTGCCTGCTATCCATCACAGGTGTCGCACTCAATGTTAACTTTTTTCAGTCCATCTGTCCCCATCGAGTTTGCTTTCTGCACCCTTTGAGCTGCACTTTTCATTTGCCTGCTCTCAGCTCAACCTCCCTGTGTTAATGAACCAAGAAGCCAAATAAATAAATAAATAAATAAATAAATAAACGTAGCCACAGTAGATGAAAGTGGCAATTTGTCGTGCATTTGTGATATAATCATTAGAATACATCAACCATTGCCTTGCATTTTTAGACATGTACAAAGTGTTTTTTGTCTTTTGTTGTGCTGAATAGACTGAGCTGAATATGTCGGCAAACCTGTGTGATGTATTATATCAGCTGACCATCCTTTTTTACTTATTACTTATTTTTACTTATTGCATTTATGCAGCAACAAGCAAGTCAATGTAGTTGCCATAAGGATACAGAGATGAACATGTAACTCTTTAAAGTGAAATATATTCACATATCAGAAGTAGCTACAGCAATTCCTGTTACTTGTGTACAGCAGCAGCATGTATAACAAATTCAGATTGCAATGTTATTGAATATTAGCAACAGCAGCAGCAATAACAGTAGCAGCAGCAGCTTTCTTTTAATCTACGAAACATGAAACAATGCCTTTATTGCTTTAAAAAGGTCGATGTTCCATTATCATGCCGAAACCTCTAAGTTTTCTCATTGCTAAGATATATTCTCTGGCGAAATAAGAAGATAATGTATCTAATGTCAGATGAAACAATTGCAGTATGGTGCATTTAAAGTTGAAACAAGCACATGCAGGCCATGTCAGCTGTCTGTATACACTTTAGATATACAAAGACCTTTAAAGGGACTTTGCTGTGCGCCAGTTCAGAGTCATGCCCTCCTGTTCATTCATCCTTTGCTCCAATGGCACATTCATATTTGTAATGCCATTAACTAATCAGCAGAACAGAGTGTGAATGGAACTGTATAAAACAGTTTTAAACTAAGCTTATGTTTTATAGTCTTGCATTAGATGTAGGAGTAAAATAAGCATATGGCAACAGCAATTACGTATTATGTTTATGCAGCAGCAGCAAGCCATTTGTCACCTTGGACCACAAAACCAGTCATAAGTCGCACGGGTATATTTGTGGCAATAGCCAACAATACATTGTATGGGTCAAAATTATTGATTTTTCTTTTATGCCAAAAATCCTTAGGATAAGTAAAGATCATGTTCTATGAAGATATTTTGTAAATTTCCTACCGTAAATATATAAAAAATGTATTATTATTAGTAATATATGTTGCAATTTTTTTGCACCCACAGATTCCAGATTTATTTATACAGCTTTCAGATGATATATAAATCTCAATTTTAAAAAATTGACCCTTATGACTGGTTTTGTGGTCCAGGGTCACATTTATAATTTAAGATTACTGTGACTAAGCTTGTGGACATTAGAAAAAGTTCAGTGAAATTGGCTTTGCATATTTACACATTTCCAGGGCTCACCTTATTTGCTCGAAACTTCCATCAACACCTTTTCCAAGGGTGATGTTATAATTTAAACACGTACGTTTGGGCTGATTTCAGCTGTAAATGTGTTAGAGTTATGCTCTGTTATTTATCTATTGTTCCAAATGACTTCCACATATACAAATAGGAGTATAGAGGTGTCACGGTTAGGTTCTGTTTTGAGTTTATTTGTTCATGTTTAGAGTTTGTTTTTGATCTGTTTCTCTGTTCAGTTAATGTCTGAGTTTTAGATTCGTTTTTATTGTGTTCTTTTCGTGTTTGCCCAAGTGTTTGTTGGATATATCCCTGTCACCTGTATCTGTTGATTAGTTCAGTTCTCCTCCGTTCTCTCCTTGTTTTTTTGTTTGGTTACTGATTGAGTTTGTTCTGTTCAGGTGTGTCTTGTCAATTAACTAGTTAGTTTCTCCCTCTGTTTGTGTGTATTTAAGCTCAGTGTCAAGTTCAGTTTAGTTGTCCATTATTGTCGTGTTCTACTGGCTGTTCTGTTTCTGTTCTATAGCAAGGGTGTTTTGTTCATAGTTCTTTTGTGAATAAACAATTGACTGCTGCACTTAGATCCTCTCTCAACATTATTTGCAACCAGCGTGTGACAGAATAACGGACCAAATATCATGGATCTAACGTCAGTACAGCTGGACTGGGCTGAAGATCATCTCCTCTCCCTCCGGCAAGATGGTCATCTGCTGGAGCAGTATGTGGAGGAGTTTGTGGAGTTTTCACATCTGGTGAGTTGGAGCGATGCTATGCTCAGTGCTTACTTTCAGAAGGGACTGGATGAGGAAGTTATTCGGTTTCTGTATCCTGGGCATTATTTACACTTGGTCGAGTCCATTAACTTCATCTTCTGGCCCAATGGTTCCGATTTCGATGTTGAGGAAGTTAAGGAACATAAAAACAACACTCATCCAGTCCCATTTTGAAAGCGCTTCGGCGCTCCAACTCACCCCAAGCCTGCAACCATTCCCTCCACATCCCAGTGATGGCTCCATCTGCTTTCCAGAGTCCAAAGAGGACTTTGTCTCCTGTCCCAAGTCCAGAGAGGGCTCCCTCTCCTGTCCCGAGTCCAGAGAGGACTTTGTCTTCTGTCCCAAGTCCAGAGAGGACTCCAGCCCATGAGCTCACTCCAGAGTCCGTAGCTCCTCCCAATAATGTTTTTTTTTATCCGGCGCTATCCGTCCATGGAGGCTGTTCCTGAACTGCTGGCTCCACCCTGGCCTTCTGTGCTGCCGGTTTCACCCTGGCCTCCTGTGCTGCCGCCTCTGTCCGGATCCCCCTCGCAGGACAGATTGTGGTGGTGGCTCAAGAGAGCCGCAATCTGTTTGATCCACAGCAGGATTCTGTTGTTGTCACCTGCCCCTTAAATGACGAAATCATCAAATCATTGTACCGGATCAGGGTGAAGGTTTTACATCCCAGGGAGCTCCCAGACATCTCTGGACTGGACTGGAGAGCTTTGTTCCCCGATACGGAAAAAAAAACCTTGCTCGTCTCAGAGTCTAATCCTGCCAAGATGGCCGCCGCCACACCAGAGCCCTCTGCCATGATGGCTGCTGCCACGCCAGAGCCCACAGCCAAGATGGCTGTCGCCACGCCAGTGCCCTCAGCCAAGATGGCTGCCGCCACGCCAGATCCCTCAGCCAAGATGGCCACCACACTTGTATCTACAGCCAAGATGGCTGCCACACCTGAGACTCCAGTCCCCGTTCAGAGTCTCGTGACGACTCCAATCCCCGTCCAGAATCCTGTGATGTCTCCAGTCCCTGTCCAGAGTCCCGTGACGTCTCCAGTCCCCTTCCAGAGTCACAAGTGACAATAACAGGATTGTTTTGTTGACTGATTCCGGCTTACCACAGTTGTTTGATGAACTTGTAGAATAACGATTTAGATTAAAAGCTAATGATGTCAGGTTAATGTGATAATATTAGACAATATCAGATACACTATATTGACAAAAGTATTGGGACACCCCTCAAAATCATTGAATTCAGGTTTTGCAATCACTTCCATGGCCAAAGGTACATAAAATCAAGCACCTAGGCATGCAGAATGCTTCTACAAACATTTGTGAAAGAATGGGTCACTCTCAGGAGCTACAGACCTCCAAACTTTGTGTGGCCTTCAGATTAGCTCAAGAACAGTGCTTAGAGAGCTTCATGTAATGGGTTTCCATGGCCGAGCAGCTGCATCCAAGCCTTACAATGGTGTAAAGCATGCCGCCACTGGACTCTAGAGCAGTGGAGACGTGTTCTCTGGAGTGACAAATCACAATTCTCTGTCTGGCAATCCGATGGACGAGTCAGGGTTTGGCGGTTGCCAGAAGAACGGTACTTGCCTGACTGCATTGTGCCAAGTGTAAAGTTTGGTGGAGGGGGGATTATGGTCTGGGGTTGTTTTTCAGGGGTTGGGCTTGGCCCCTTAGTTCCAGTGAAAGGAACTCTTAATGCTTCAGCATACCAAGCAATTTTGGACAATTTCATGCTCCCAACTTTGTGGGAACAGTTTGGGGATGGCCAGAGTCCTGACCTCAACCCAATAGAACACCTTTGGGATGAATTAGAGCGGAGTCTGCGAACCAGGCTTTCTCGTCCAACATCAGTGCCTGACCTCACAAATGTATCAAAAATTCCCATAAACACACTCCTAAACCTTGTGGAAAGCCTTCCCAGAAGAGTTGAAGCTGTTATAGCTGCAAAGGGTGGGCCAACTCCATATTAAACCCTACGGATTAAGAATTGGATGTTATTAAAGTTAATGTGCATGTAAAGGTAGGCGTCCCAAAACGTTTGGCAATATAGTGTACAGGTGCTGGTCATATAATTAGAATATCATCAAAAAGTTGATTTATTTCACTAATTCCATTCAAAAAGTGAAACTTGTATATTATATTCATTCATTACACACAGACTGGTATATTTCAAATGTTTATTTCTTTTAATTTTGATGATTATAACTGACAACTAAGGAAAATCCCAAATTCAGTATCTCAGAAAATTTGAATATTACTTAAGACCATTACAAAGAAAGGATTTTTAGAAATCTTGGCCAACTGAAAAGTATGAACATGAAAAGTATGAGCATGTACAGCACTCAATACTTAGTTGGGGCTCCTTTTTCCTGAATTACTGCAGCAATGCGGCGTGGCATGGAGTCGATCAGTCTGTGGCACTGCTCAGGTGTTATGAGAGCCCAGGTTGCTCTGACAGTGGCCTTCAGCTCTTCTGCATTGTTGGGTCTGGCATATCGCATCTTCCTCTTCACAATACCCCATATATTTTCTATGGGGTTAAGGTCAGGCGATTTTGCTGGCCAGTTAAGAACAGGAATACCATGGTCCTTAAACCAGGTACTGGTTGCTTTGGCACTGTGTGCAGGTGCCAAGTCCTGCTGGAAAATGAAATCTGCATCTCCATAAAGTTGGTCATCAGCAGGAAGCATGAAGTGCTCTAAAACTTCCTGGTATACAGCTGCATTGACTTTGGACCTCAGAAAACACAGTGGACCAACACCAGCAGATGACATGGCACCCCAAACCATCACTGACTGTGGAAACTTTACACTGGACCTCAAGCAACGTGGATTGTGTGCCTCTCCTCTCTTCCTCCAGACTCTGGGACCCTGATTTCCAAAGGAAATGCAAAATTTACTTTCATCAGAGTACATAACTTTGGACCACTCAGCAGCAGTCCAGTCCTTTTTGTCTTTAGCCCAGGCGAGACGCTTCTGACGCTGTCTGTTGTTCAAGAGTGGCTTGACACAAGGAATGCGACAGCTGAAACCCATGTCTTGCATACGTCTGTGCGTAGTGGTTCTTGAAGCACTGACTCCAGCTGCAGTCCACTCTTTGTGAATCTCCCCCACATTTTTGAATGGGTTTTGTTTCACAATCCTCTCCAGGGTGCGGTTATCCCTATTGCTTGTACACTTTTTTCTACCACATCTTTTCCTTCCCTTCGCCTCTCTATTAATGTGCTTGGACACAGAGCTCTGTGAACAGCCAGCTTCTTTTGCAATGACCTTTTGTGTCTTGCCCTCCTTGTGCAAGGTGTTAATGGTCGTCTTTTGGACAACTGTCAAGTCAGCAGTCTTCCCCATGATTGCGTAGCCTACAGAACTAGACTGAGAGACCATTTAAAGGCCTTTGCTGGTGTTTTGAGTTATTAGCTGATTAGAGTGTGGCACCAGGTGTATTCATTATTGAACCTTTTCACAATATTCTAATTTTCTGAGATACTGAATTTGGGATTTTCCTTAGTTGTCAGTTATAATCATCAAAATTAAAAGAAATAAACATTTGAAATATATCAGTCTGTGTGTAATGAATATAATATACAAGTTTCACTTTTTGAATGGAATTAGTGAAATAAATCAACTTTTTGATGATATTCTAATTATATGACCAGCACCTGTATATGGTGAGTCAGTTATATTTAGCAATATAAACAAAAAGGAATGAAAGTAAATAGAGATTCAAAACAAAGCTTATACGGAGCTACAATTGCAACCCACTCAGCTGCAAGGCTGACAGGAACCAGAAGCAGCATCACAGCAGCGTTACGGCTGTTTCACGCCGCAGGGAGCAGGAGCAGTGCATGAGCGCCAAGCAGGAACATCACGGGAGCAGCAGTGAATCTGGGGTTTCAGTGCCGAGTCTATTTTTGCTGCGCTGCTCATGCCTCGATTAAAGTGAAAGCACAATTTTGATGGACAAACCAAATATGTTTTCCAACAAAAAGTGCTCAAAATGCACAGAATAAGCATGTTTGGTGTGTTTTAACAAGCACTGGAGTATGTTATAAAAGAAAATGAAGAATCACATTTTTTTATAGAAGATTTAGCCATTTAAACTTGTTTTTAATTAGTCAGTTTGGGTGAAGTATAATGTATTATACAAACTAAAGTAAACTACCCATAAAATGACATATAAACTTTATTTTTTATTGCATTATATGTAAGACACAGACAGCAAATCAAACCTGAGTATGTAGCTAACATTGGTAAATCACTAGGGACACACCTTAAAGGGGGGGGGGGGGGTGTACACTAATACACATAGGGCTACAGTGTGAGATGCTTCATGCGCCTCATGGCAACTCACATGTCTAACGGCTAGATCTGCTTGGGGGTATACTGCGTTGGCAGATCTATTCCGCCAAGACCAAGCATTTCTTATACTCAAACAAAACCAAAGGCGCACATAGCTAGCATACATGTGGCTCCTATGGCTCTTCAGAACAGCAGCAGTACATATGTTTTGGTGGTAGATATGCTGGGGGGGTTTGGGGTAGTAGCAGTAGCAGTAGCAAGTCCCGTGCTTCCTCTGCAGCAGCAGCAGCCGCAGCAGCACAGCAGATCTATTCTGCCATGACCAAATATTAGGGGTGTAACGATACATCGTTAATCATCGTGATATAAAAATGCGACGATATGATTTCCGTCATGAGTTGTTTTATCCAAGGCTCAACTTGCTGTATTTATAAGGTAAAATTCACCCAAAAATGTTAATTCTGTCATCATGTACTCACCCTCATGTCATTTCATTTAACTTTCAAACACAAATGAAGATGTTTTTTATGAAACCTCCATTTAAAGTCCATTCATCTAAAACTTAAAAGATCCAAAAAAAGGCATCATAAAAATAACTAGTCTTGGTCTAATCCAAATCCAAGTCTTCTGAAGAGACACGATGGCTTTATAAGATGAACAGATTTACAACAACACGCATACTGTAGTAAACATGGGCGTTCAGAATCTTGAGAGACGAGTGAAAACAACATGAGAGTGAGTAAATGCAGAATTAACATTTTTGGATGAGCCAAACATTTACAGTTTGGGAATAGTCATTTTGACATGCTTTCTTGCGATTAGAACTGTGATTGATTGCATTACATAATTTAAATCACCAGATCACAATTCGTTTTAGTAGTATGATTATTCAAAGATTGTTTATTCTTATATGTATAGTGCATTAATAGCGGGAGAGGCAGAACATAGCGAGCACCGGGTGAGTTGTGTGCACCGGGAGAGTCTAATGCAATGCCTGCATTGAAAGCAGAAAAATAAAATAACGTTTATGGAGTTTCAGTCACATTACTACAATAAACGACTATGTAATGTTGAATATAATGTATAATAATGCAATGGGGGAATATTTGTGGGTCCTGATAATAATACAATAATAATAATATTACTTTTATAATAATAAAAAAGTAAAAATAAATTCCTCTCTTCCTCTCTTGCTCTCTTCCTCTCTGGCTTAAAATAATTTGTATTGAATCATGACACAAGTGTATCGTTACACCCCTACCAAATATATCCACATTTTTTAGTACATTATTTACTCTGTACTTAATTTCCTAATGACTTAGTGTGAGCCACAGTGACAGTGACAGTTGCTGTTAAAACAGTTAAAATAGTGAATTTGAAAACAGGCACAGGTCATCAACGATTGTATTAATATTTATAAACTAACCCCTGGGAGCTATAACTTGGTATACATTCCCTGTTCATTATACTCTTTGGGGAATATTTGTTTTATTTACTTAGCATTACACCTGCTGTTTTTATCAAACTTGAGATTAAAGTGAAGTTGTTTGTGCCTGATGTTGTAAAGGCTGCTTTGTTTCTATTTAAGTTTTTTTTTTTTTCCCCATCTAACTCTGCAATTGATTGTTCTCATGGAAAGTTCATGCGCACAGTCTGCACTGGGATGCAGAAGATCCTGCAGAACAGAAAAAAGATGGTCCTCTGTGCCATTGTTCTAAATGAACAGTTCGAGGTCATTAGCTTTGTGTTGCTTATGAATTTGTTTCCGAGGAATTTCTAGGCAGATCATTGCCATTTGGAATGTGCGGTATGCAGCCTTTAGTTGAGAAATAATTGTGAGAACAATATAGAGTGCAGCAGTGACACAAACAGGCAATGAATCCAACGTATTCAGCAGTATAAGATACAACATTTGTGTTTAAGAAGTGGTTCTGCTAAAACAGCTTGTTACATATAATTATGTAACCTTGTGTTATTTTAAAACGTTTATGCCTCCTTTTCAATTTTAAGTGTAATTTGAATGACAGGAAGATTCAAATATGTAGTTCAAAGAAATGTAACACAAGAAGTGAGTGTTCTTCCACACTGGTCCACAAAGGTTAATCTACTGTTAATCTACAATGTGAAAGCTGCATTCTGGAATTGTGGGAAAATGGCTAGGAAATGTGGATAGGAGAAACCTTGATCCCATGTGTTAAACATCCTGCATTTTTGTCACATGATCTCAGAATATGGCATGTTAATCCTTGAAAGCCATTCAGACATCAATTAGAAATAATAACTGTTATTTTTCATTTTGAATTACTTAAAAAAATATATCTAATCAAAATAGAAGTTGAATAGATGTTATCATGGAGTTATCAGGGCTGTAATTACTTTGCATTCATCCATCACACTGGAAATGGAAGTTTGATGTATACTGATAATTTTGGCTAATTTAATACTCTGTATGTCAGTGGTTCTCATACTTCTCAAATCTGAACATGCCATATATTAATTAATCTCAGCAATCCTGTATTTTAGGTAAATAATTCTGCTGCAAAAACTACATCAGACTAGCATTTTGCCAATCAATAGAAAAGTCCTATCAGAGCAACATCTAAAACACACACACACCTGCGCAGCAGTAACATTTAAAGGTTTTGCAATCCAGTTCAAACTCATTATTTTGGAAATCATTCCAAATGTTGAAATTCAAATTCAAATCCACTTATACCTAATAATAACTATATTTAGGTGCAATGTGTGTGCAATGTAGTCTTAAAACATCCATCTTTTTAGAAGAGCTTTGAACTTCTGTGTCTGGTTTTGTTTATAAATCCAGATAAAAGCAGAAAATCAAGCTCAGACTTTAAGGGCAAACAGAATAATATCTTGCCTTTTGTTAATCAGCTCAGTTTTTGGCATCTATCTTTTTTTCACATGGGAATAAAATTATGGTGCATGCACTTGTAGATTAAAATTGCCTACTACTGCACTTTGCTCTACACTGCAGAAAGAGTAAATACATTTACATTTAATCATTTAACAGACACTTTTATCTAAAGCGACTTACATATAATAGAATAGTATGTGTTAGTATTAGCTGGGCAAGTAAGATTACTATGCAAGTATGTCATTCTGAACAGACTCTGAAACTCAGCAGGTGAGTTTTTTTTGGGTGTACGATTATGTTTGTTGAATCTCTGGTTTGATGACTGATTTGCAAATAAGTGGCAGAAAACATGCCTGAAAAGACTGTCAACTTGCATGAGTAATAAAATAGCACTTGTGCGTTTGGTCCATTATATTTAGCTACTGCTTTTGTAATATTTCTCTAGTCACAGAGTCAGGTTACCATGGAATTCTTGAAAACAGTTCGTTTCTGGCTGAATGCAGTCTTTCTCACAGTATTTGCTGCATGCACATTAAGCATAATCATCTGTCTACCTCATACAGCGCGTTCCCTAGCAGATTTCCATAGATTACACACTAAATTGCATTTTGGAAAGGAACCACTGAAGGATATGTTGTTTTCATTGGCTCTGTCTCGCACCCTTAGAGCTGGACAGCTCACTAGAGCCAACTGACAGTATACACTCAACTCATATGTAAAACATACGCTGAAGCTGTGGCTGCCTAGGAAAAGTAAGCAGCCAGGATGGCTGTTTTTTTCCCCTCTGTGGTGGTTGAAAGAGCCAAAAATGACTTAAATTGGGGATTTCATAAATTAAAATGGTGCAGATTGTTTGCAACTGTACAGGAAAAAGTAATTTGAGGTTAATCTTTACTTTAAACCAAAATTCACCTATGGAATAAAAACTGACTCACTCAGCTAATTTGCAAAGGATATATGTGTCACCATATATAGAATTGAGCTTATCAGGGATTTGAATAATAGATTGTAGCGTATATGTAGGTACATCTTCTTCTTCACCTTGACCACCAATAAGTTTGGCTTATGACCAATGGCACTATAGACATCTTCTTCTCTGACAGTGAGACTGCAGCAAATTTGACATAATTTGCATTCATGAGAGGTGAAAAAAGGTTCAGCGTATTCTGAAGCTTACCAATCAATTTAGACCATTAAGTTTGTACACAGCAAGGAGAAATTGCACATCATCTTTGTTAGCATAGCCATTTCTGCAAAAGTCAGCATTATATGGATTTAAAGTGCCTTATATTATGCTTTTTTTTAAGGTTCCTAATTTTGTTTTGGAGGTCAAACATTTTCTCATAATAAATGTTGCACATCACCTAATTTATTAATTTATTTTATTTGAAATGCACAACACGAACTGACACACACAGTGGTGGCCTGTTTAGGTTCGTGTTGAAGAGCCACTAACAGAGTAATTTATTTATATAATGTTCTCTCTCTTAAAATGTAAGCGAGTGTAAACGTCAGCAGTATCATACATGTCTAAAGAATTGAAGTTTGTCGGGTAAAACAAGAGCTTATTGATGCAGTTCAGTCAGTCTGCTATTTTATTTCAACCGTTACTCCTGATTAGAGGCTTCCGTGGATATTTTGTTTATACGTAGAGTTACGCTTCAACTATGTTTAATGGTGCAACACAAAAATATTTAGTAGTGCTTAAGTTGTAACTTAGTGCCCATTTACTTCAAAAATGGCTAATGCAACCGGCCCCTGCTGAATCATGTCTAAGGTGATGCGTAAAAAGCACTTCTGTGCTGCAAAATATTAGTGTGTTGCATGACTAAACTAAAATGCAACCCCACATATATTACATATTTATTGAAGCCTCAATCAGGAATAACAGTTATTGATTTGACTTAAAGGGATAGTTCACCCAAAAATGAAAATTCTGTCATTATTAACTCACCCTCAAATTCTTCCAAACCTGTATAAATGTATTTGTTCTGCTAAATACAAAGAAAGATATTTGGAAGAATGTTTGTAACCAAGCAGATCTCCATTGCCATTGACTACCATAGTGGTAAAAAAAATACTATGGTAGTCAATGGCGGCTGAGATCTACTTGGTTACAAACATTCTTCCAAATATCTTCCTTTGTGTTCAACAGAAGAAAGAAATTCATACAGGTTTGGAACAACTTGAGGGTGAGTAAATGATGACAGAATTAAAATTTTTGGGTGAACTATCACTTTAATAATTTGTTCATGAATCAAACTGAATTATATATATATATATAATTTAGGTTACCAAATATTATACAATGGCTGCAACAAGCTGAAATGTGTTGCATGAAATTACAAACACCCTTATTAAATGGAATCAGTAAAGGTAGACATTATATTAAGGGACGTGTATGACTAATAGCTAAATTATGCATTAGGAGCCAATGCTGTAATAAAGTAGATACCATGTTTATTTTAAACTAGCCATAAACAACCTACCTGCAGTTTGTCATAACCCCACCTGACTCTGATATGACTAACTGGGAAAATATCCTGTAGACGGAGCTAAATTGGCCAACATTTGAGGGTTGTGTCTGAGGGTTGGTGAGGTGTGTATATGATTGCATATGAGCACAGGGCGTGCAGAGCCATTTAGATCCACTGACATTGTTTAGCGCTCACGCCTTTAGATATTGATTTTATGCCCAGCCCAGCTAATATTCACAGAGAAGTTTTTGTCAGCCCTTTAGTGCAGAATATTTAGTGCTCTAGATCAGTGATTCCAAACAACGAGTGAATGTACCCCAGGGGAAACTTAAGCAGGCTCCAGGATGTATACATGGAAAGATTTTGGTCTTATCTTTTTGTTAAAACCATTAAACAGATTTTTTTTAATGAATTTACATCAACTAAGAAAAAGACAAATTTACAGATAACACATTAACTTACTCGTATGACTTATTTTCACAACACAATAGCTTTCCTTATTTTTTCCCATCAAATGTCTCAGCAAATTGCACTGATCTCAAATAAAATGCAGTTTAAATAAATACAGTTTTGAAAGAAGGCAACATGCAAAATCAATGTTGACAATATACATTTGTTTAAATAATGTAATAATGAATATTTTGATCATTTCAATGATACTGCTAAATGCTCTCCAGTAGGAGTTGGTGTAAAATAAAGGTTTGGTGTTGATGAAGGAGTACTTGAGTTTTACTAATGGGGCTGTAAGGTTAAATAAGAGAAGAAAAAAAATACGAGGTTGCTCTAAATATCTGAATAATCATTGCTGAATTAGTAAATAACATATTAAAAATATATATCATATATTTCGTACAATTTATGATATTTACCTTTTTGATATTTATATACATAAGATACATAACTCAATTTTATTTTCTCTCTCTCTTTCTCTCTTTTTATCATGCACTCCACCGTACTACTTTCCAAATGGGCTGTATTGACTGATTCTCCTAATGATGTTCCTAAGGGAGGACCTGCTATGCTAAAGGGTGGACATGTAACCATGAGCTTCTGGATTTTTTTAGGGTCATTAAAATAACAGAGGGCTTTCCTTTTGTTGAAGAAAAAGAGGAAACTGCAATTTGTCAAAGTTTTAGCACCACTATGCCATTAATTTACATATAGTCCAACTGTCCCTAATGATTAATGTGCTCTTCAAAACGCAAACTAGAGCTTACAAATGATTTCACCCTTCAGGAAAGCTGAGCAAAAGTGTTTTCATAAAAGCCAGTATTATCACATGGATGATAAATGAAGAAGACCACTGGACTAAAAATTGCAATACAGGGTTCAGATGATCTATAAATGATATTGTGTTTACAAGCTCTGGTTATTAAGGGCATGTACTAGTTCATGTTCAGTGCTGAGTACAGAAATGCAACTAGTTTTCCTTGAAATTCAGCACAGTTATCAGTGATTGTATGTTCACTTATGCACAACATGAACACTTTTGCATGTGGTAATTTGATTTGTAAAACTACACATAATATATAACATTATATGCTTTTGTATACTGTTAAATATAGGATAAATATAATACTTCCACTTCAGTCATGTGGCAAAACAAGCAAACAGTAAGGCTGAAGTTACATTTCTTTTCAGTTTTGCACATTAGACAAACACTTTCCTAGTGTATTCTCACATGAATCAACCAAAGATTGATAGAGTGCAGAGGCCTTTGTAAGAGTGATTGAAATTGAGTTGAATTCATAGAAAACTGAAGGCATGTGAGGATTGTATATGAATCTTGTCTCTCCTGAGTGGATGTCCACAGGTCCTTCTCATCTGCTCAAGAGTGGAGTGTGAAATATCACACACTCCAGAGCTCCCTGGAGACCTGATGTCTGATGTAGCAGCTCCTTTAAGACCTGACATTTACAACAATACACAGTAGATGGACAGATCAGCTGTCATCCAAAGGAACCAAGGACATTTTTTCCCCCTTTTTCTTATATTTTTATTTGGCCACCAGTGTAAGCAGTCAATGGCCAAATTCTATATGAAATGCATTTTAGACAGCAAATATGGCATTTTAGAAGTGTTATAACATATTTATTACAATATAATGACATACTGTAAAAAAAAAAAAAAAAAAAAGCACAATGTACTGCATAAATATGAAATAATTTTCCGTGTTGGTTTTTTACAGGTGTTTTACCTGTATTTTGAATTATGCATTGCATTAGGATGTGCTTTAATGGTTAACGGAAATTTTCCTAAAAATGCTGGATAATGATAATTTTACCAAAAAGACTCAGAAGGAGGATTCACGTAAGAATACATTTTATTTTGTAAAATGATTTTACAGACAAAATAAATAAATAAACCTTCGACAAGCTCTGTCTCAAAGTTCTTTGGCGTAGGCCCTGTCCTTCGTCCAGGTCTTGAAGTTAACTGGTAAGTTCTGCCTGATGATAGAGACAGGGGCGGAGCCTACCCCTGGACAAGTGGACGGGAACCAACCTGGTGGTGGTAGGGAAGATGGAAGGGAACTTTGCTATGACACCTACAGGCAGCGAAATAGGAGGGTAAGATCAGTCTTTTTACATTTGATGTCAAGCTGTGATTGGCTACGCTAGATTATAAATTAACGACGTGGCATTGGAGTCTTTCTGGTAGAACTTATGCTAATGCTTCCATTTACCAGTACATTTTCCATTTTTTGTTGTTGTTTTACAGTGCAGTGCTATTTATTAATTCACACAGAATATCTAATGTGTAAAATATGTGTGCATGAAGCCAGTCAAAATGTTGACATCAGGGATATTTTCTTAATCTTGCTTCAATGCTTGAAAATAGTAGACATAAACATAATTGTAAACATAAACATAATAAACATAAATCTAGTTTTTATAGGTTTAGATAGTTTTTTGATCAGCACACAATCCCCATATTTGTTATTCATATTATTTCCACATTTCAGAATAATTAAAATAAAGGAGTTGTGTCCAAACTTTTGACTATATACTGAATATTAATGTTAGTATTATAAGATGTATCATAGTGAGGAAAAGGGAGTTATGGCAAAGTACTTAATGTGATAATGTCTATCCACTTGGCAGCCATTTTTGTTATCTGAGGCAGCTCTTTTCCAATCATACAAGTGAATAGAAAAGGGCTGAAATCTTAAAATCAATTGCCAAGCTTGTGGCTCCCATTCATTTTCATTAACGACTGGCCTCTCGTCCTTACTACGTGCTATGAGGACACTAGGTTGGTTGGTTGGTTACAGAGGTTGGGGTTTTATATACATCAGTTGGGCTCAGAGTATGGGAGAGAGTCCACTTCATCTCAGCCAACCTCTGATTTACCTGCAGGACAATGTTAAGTTTAACCAGAAGTCTGGGAAGACTGAGCAATTAAATTTCAAAGATGGAGAGCCGCGTGAGCCTGTGGCCCTGAAGGCGTGAGAGAATAATGGTTCAGGAAGTGTCCTCAGGAGCAGCAGAACATCAGTTTATCTTCTACAGAAATGACATCTGGTCTCTAAACTGTGGTCTGACAGTTTCCACACAGAAATCTTTGAGCATGGTGTTGGGAAGCAGAGGGGTATTATGATGTTTAGATTGCCTGGATTGTGAGGGGAAACAAACAGATGCTTCAAACAAATCACTTCATCTCACAAATACACCTGCAGAGAGACACTCTGGTCTTCAAACAGATGAGCCCACGTGCAACAAATCTGCTTGTTATTGCTTAAAATCACTTATGCTAATTATATAATTTGTCACCAGACTTAACAACTGAAAAAAAAGGACAGACGACACAGACACTTCAACAACATACTATGAAAGTATGTAAATACAAACACTTTTAGTTATGCAAGTTTAATTTTGTGTATTAGCGTTCTGAAATGTGTCAGACTAACATGTTGACAAGTCTTTGACAAGTCTCAAGTTTCTGAGTTGGAGTCCAAGTCAAGTCTTTTCAAAGACAAGTCAAATCTAAAGTCTTTTAGGGTGTGTTCACACTTGGCATGTTTGGTTGGATTAAAATGAACCCTGGTGTGATTGCTCTGTTAGTGCGATTCATTTGAATAAGTGTGAATGCTGCCATCTGAACCCTGGTGCGGTTTGAATGAAATATGAACACAACACAGACCAAAGACATGTAAACGAACATGATAACAACATAATAAGGACAGAATGGGACAGAATGCTCAAGCATACACAGTTTGGTGTACAGGCATCAAAACCCTGTATACTCACAGCAGTTTGTGTGTGTGATGGTGGGATTCCTGCCTCTGTTTTGACTCCTTTTCACATTTTATAAGCTCTTCACAAGTTCTTAGCTGGTCAAAATACAATCATATGTTGGCTACGCACATACAACAAGTGCATTTAGCCCAGCACACAGCATTGTTTTGGATGTTCAGGAAGTTCTGTCACAAAATATGTGTCATAAAAGCTGAAATATGGTTGTGAACATATCCCTATGCACCCAGTTCAGTGTTAGAAATGCCAATGTAAAGCAAACCGGACAAGGACAAAATTTGGTCCGGACCAAACGAACCAAGCGAACCGAACTACAAGTGTAAACACACCCTAAGTAATAGTTTTCTGTAAGCTGCAGGTTAGTTTTATAAACATTTTCAATGAGCATTAAATTAGAATTTTCCAAGTTAAGTATCAAGCCACTTCTTTACTAGTCAAAGTTGAGATTCAAGTGAATTTATTTGTGTATTATTTAAGTGTGACTTGAGTCTGAATCTCAGAATTGAGTTATGTCAGACCGCAATTTATAATGCAACATTTTTCATGTTCAACTTTTACAGCTAGTGTACCTGCATAACAACACATCCGGTGGCACAAACACTTGAAGGTAACTCTGCCTTATTAAGCACTGAGGTTTGTTACAGCACAGTAACACAGTAAAGGCATGTCAAGTATGTACTTGTATGCTTCTGGCATTTTTATCTGTTTCGCAGATGACACATGACAAGTTTCTAACCAGATGTTTCCTTCTTGCTTTACCAAAAGTAAAGTTTGTTTCATCTTCAGCACATGTGGCAAACACAAAAAAAGAACCAAAAAAGATGAAAGGAAGCAGTTTTATAAACAGATTCAGCAAGCTCATCATTTTTCGGACCAATGAGGCTCCCAGCAGCAGACATCAGTTAATCTACTCAGTGCAAACCACAGCGTGACACATTCTCGCATTCTGCAGGAAGCCCTTAGAGTATGGCAACAACACAAGTAATGTAGTATTCTTTCCTGTGAACTGTGTTAAGTTTTGACCTTTCATCCCTGTTGGTGACATGTCATTAACTAGAACACATGCCTAGTCCTCCCCCACACTCCCTAGTCAGCATGGGCAATACATTCTCTTTGTCTTTTCCCGAGTGGAGTCTCCTACTCCCACCGCTACAATCGCGGCTGCATCAGTTGCCTTGAAGAAGCTAACAAAACCTACACAGCCCTTGGCCGAATGGTAGCAGATCAAAGTTTTATTTCTCTTGCGATTTTCATGCAGGGGCTACATGCAGGAAATTGGGAGAGTTTTGATGGACATTCTTTGTGGAAGGTGCTTCTTGTCATGTATGGCTGGGATAAATCAATGTTGGCATATAGTTACCTGGCATATACAGTAGATCCTCTTAGCTGATTTGAAGGGTGGCAGAAATTGGGGTTGCTTTAAAACGAAGTGTGTTGTTATATCTCTATGTATGTAAAATAGATTTTGTTGGATTTGTGTTGCATGTGTGTCATATGAGCTTAGGCTCTGTGAAGTCAGAACTGTGAAGGACTTCAGCATATCGGGCATTTCAAAATATTGTGTGAAGGGAAAAGTGTTTGCCAGTCAAAATTAACTTCCGCATTCTATGGTTTGATGATTAAAATCTCATGGTTTCAGGCTCCATACGCTAATCAGTGTGTGCTGCTTTCAAAATTCTCACTTTCTCAATTCAATTGTTGGGCGTTCAGCAGAATAAAAGAAAAAAAATGCCAAAGTTATCTTTTAATTGTTTGTGTGTGTGGCATTCAGTTCCTGAATATAGACTAAGGAAAAAAGGGATGCCAAGGTTAGAATACAAATTAATTAAACTTGGCAATCAAAGGTTTAAAGATCTTTGAAAAAGTAAATAAATAAATTATTAAAAAAGTTCAAAATCAAGTTTAAGAAAAACCTCAAAGAAGGATTTAAAATAATAATAATAATTATAATAACAACAATATATATATTTTTTAATTTAGAATTAACAAAATTAATTGTGAATAATTTACTATTACAGCAATAAGACAGGAGAAGCTGGTGTGTCAGTGATTTTACCACGCGTACACTACGGTCCCAGGATCAGCCACACCATCAGCCACGCCCTCAGCACCAGATTCCTACACATGCTCCAAATCACCTGAGTACTGATAAGCACCACCTGCACCTTCACTAGCACCAAAAAGCTCACACTCTCCAGTTCACCTTTGTCTGGTCTTGTTTGTTTTTCCCTGAATGCTTACCTGACTACCTACCTGTGGATTACTTACCTATGCATCGAACTGTCATGTCCTCTTCCTCTTCAGAGATCCGTTCTCTTCATCAGCCTGTCTTCAGTTCCACAGCCACATCTCTCCGAAACCTGCAATACAGATAAGACTGTCATTCTCAAACCAGTATCATTATCATTATCAAACCATTACGATCTGCTAACCAGAAACTCACCTGCTCTCTCTGGCTGAGTGTTGTTTAGTAAATACTGTTTAGACGATTACCGGTGATTGCATTCTTCCATGACAACCACAATGCAAATCAGTAATATGATAAAAGATATATAAGAATAGTGAAATTTTGTAATAATAATAATAATAATAATAATAATCACCAACATTCATCATCAAAATAAATAATTATTCTATAGTTCATAAGTTTAACTGCAGGCTTTTTATGGTGGCCAAACAACAACGCACACACATTACATTATTGATATTCTTGTTTCCAATGAAGGATTTTGGTATGAAAGAGGACTATTTTATGTATTTATTGTTTTTAATAATGCCTGATGCTGTATCATAGCTTTTTTGAGCACACCTATGTTATTTTACAAACCTATGAAAAAGCAATGTTTGCCAAGAATTTGTGTACAATATCAACTAAATATTTATTTATTACTTATATTTTAATGAAATAAGATATTTACTCAATAGAGATGACGTAAAAAAGATGCCACACATGTAATATGAGTAGTGCCTTGTGGATATTTATATTTAAAATACTATAAGCACCTGAAGCAAGTTTTGAAGTTGCAACGAGTGCAAAAACATTAGTTATCTGAATTTAAGGACTAAAACTGAGTTATGCTAATGTTATTGCCACCATTATGTTCAGTTTAGTTTTGTTCATGGACTTTTAGTTTGTAATTCTTCAGTTCCTGTGTTCCTTTGTTTGATTTTCCCGTCACTAATCTGTTACCATGGACACTAACTATCATCACAGCTGTTTGTCATTTATCTCATCACCATTGTGTATTTAAGTTCCTGCTGTTTCACTTAGTCTTTGTCTGGTCTCCGTTCACGTTAAGTGTGTTTCTCTGCCCTGTTTTGGATTATTTCCTGTTTGGATTAAACTTTATATTGGAATTATCTTTTTCTGAATCTTCATCTGTTTGTTTACTACACACACACCTAAAAATGTGACAGAAGACCAGACCGCCCGAAACGGACGATAGGGCCAAAATAATCGTCCTGGACCAGGAGAGCCTTTTCCTTTGGCCGTCACTCGACGACGAGACCCTAAAGACCATGTTCCGGATCGGGGCTACCTTCAACCAACCCATCAAGCTCCCACACACCACAGGACTGGACTGGAGGGAAACTGTCATCTTACGACTGCGTCTGTGGCCTCTGATCACTTCGCTTCATCTCGGCCCATCGACCTATCGGCTCTGCCTTGGCTCCTCCCATTATCGGCTTCACCAGAGACCCTCAGCCTAGTGGCTCCACAGAGTTCCCTCTTCCAACCGGCTCCCCCTTGGTCAATCGTCTCACCACTTCCACCATGGACGTACAGGTCACCCGCTGTGCTCTGACCCTCCACCCCTTCAGCTGCAGCGGGTCCTTCCTTCCCTTCAGTCTCACCACCATCCTCAATCACATCGGCATTGCCCTAGTCCTCGGGTGCTCTGGCTTCACCTCCAACGCTCGTCGCCACGGCTGTGCCCCCGTCTGTGAAACAAAGTTCTGAATAACTTTCTGAACTGTATATGCTGTAGGCCTACTAATTACATAACAATATAATTTGTGTAATGAAAGACAAAAATTATTGTACTTTCACAATCTTTATTTACACATAATGTCATTTGCCGTTCGAATGGGAACTAGCACTGCGTCCTAAGACACTACAGTAGAACACCTCAGCGTGCCTGTTGTCTGAAGCATGTTTAATCACGACAATTGCATTGGCCAGTGACTGCCATGATGTCACTAATAGTGTGACCATGAGGTATAAAAGGTCACCTATAGAACATCATCCTCATCCTCTTAATAATAATAATTTGTTACATTTATATAGCTCTCTGGGCGTTTTACATATAGAAGGGGGGAATCTCCTCAACCTTATCCTGGGATTTTTCATGACCACAGAGAGTCAGGGCCTTGGTTTAACATCTCATCCAAAGAATGGAAGGACTTTTCTTTCTTCTTCGGGGACTGCTTTGTTTGAAGTGCGTGAGTAAAAATGGCATGTGCCAAGCATTTCCCTACGAGGAAGCTCTGCTCTCATTTTACACCTTTCTTGAACTCCTTAGTGAGATCCATCTGAGATCCCCACAATCTCAGTCTCCTCTGAGGCGGAGAGGAGACTGAGATTGTGGGGATCTCAGATGGAGCTCACTGAGGAGTTCAAGAAAGGTGTAAATCTCTTGCACAATTGTCACTTACATCTTCCAATCCAGCAGCCAGTGCTTAGTTGGCATCAAGCCAGGAAGAGCAGAAGGTGGCTGATGAGGTCGAAGATGTTAAAGGTGCTGTATGTAAGTTTTTGACTGTAAGTTTTTGACTGTACTAAAGCATAAAAATACCATAATATGTTTGCAGATATTTAGGAAACATGCTGAGTTCACATACTCGTTCCTCAGAAAAACAATGCTACAGCCAGTTATTCTACTTTGAAATGTGCGTTCTGTGTCGGAATGTCTGTTTTTGTTTTGGTCTGCACGCTACCGCATGTTGCCAGTTTACCCAATAGTATTTGACACCACAGGTTGCCAGTTGGCAGAAGACAACATATTGCAGCCATGGAATCCAGCAAACAAACTAGGTCAGAGACCGCAGATTCTACCCGATTTAAAAGCCTCGGCATCCATCTAAAAATCTCTATGAACGGAAGCACATTAAAACGTGGATAAATCAACTCATCAACTTACAGTGTGTAACTCTCCTCGCCTTCCATTTTCAATTGCACTCATTCCACTCTTTGAGCTGCGTCTCACGTGTAGGGTCAAGCATTGTAGTACTCCCTTCGGTTAAGGGTTATCTTAGAGAGTGCTTTGCTTCTTAGAAGCTCTGTGCCACAGGCGTCCTTAGACACCTGATATGCTTAGGTTGAGCTGGATTGGTACACCCCTCACCTAGATGGTTATAATGTAAAGTACTCTGCTCCCTAGAGCTTCATGTAACAATTCTCAAGTGGGAGGTTTTATCTATAGCCTCCTTGATAGTCCGGCTGTTACGATACACTGCAAGAAGAATAACAGATCCAAGTGCGAGTACAATCAGGTTTATTGACAGAACTCTCAGAGATTCAGTTCGGAGACAACAGAGATTAACAGGTGGCTGCAGGGATCGCTCAGTAACGCAGGGACTACAATGGGCAGACGAAGAACTGGCATACCAGGATCCAACCAGGGAAACCACACAAAGCTCCGGGGAAAACACACGTCCTAGAAGACGGCAGAGGAAGCAAGACCGATCCTGAAAAGCGCCTGCAACAAACTGACAAACAGGACACCCAAACACACACATTAAATAGAGTGCTATTGTCGACCATGTCTCTCAACACGTCATTGACGAGTGCTTGGAAAACAGCGGGGGAGTTGGACAGGCTGAAAGGCATGACCAAGTATTCAAAGTGCCCCCTGGGGGTATTAAACGCCATTTTCCACTCATCCCCCTCCCTTATGCGGCCCAAATGATAAGCGTTGCGCAGATCTAATTTTGTGAAAAGAGACGCTCCCTGCAATCGTTCAAAGGTTGAAGCCATCAGCGGCAAAGGATAAGTATTCTTACCGTGATGTTGTTCAGCCATCGGTAGTCAATGCACGGTCGCAGAGAGACATCCTTCTTACTCACAAAAAAAAAAAACGGCGCCAGCGGGAGATGAGGAAGGCCGAATGAGCCCAGCTACCAAAGAATCAGAAATATATTTCTCCATGACCTCCCTCTCAGGGTTAGAAAGTGAGTATAACTTGCCTTTAGGCGGAGAGGTACCTGGCAATAACTCTATAGCACAGTCATAGGGACGATGCGGAGGTAGAGAAGCAGCCTGGGACTTACTGAACACTCCCTTCAGGTCGAGATAGTCCTCCGGCACGTTAGACAGGTTCACCGACTCCTCCTGTAACACAGAACAAGAGACAGATGGACAAGCAGACACTAAACAGTCAGTGTGACAGTCTCTGCTCCACTCCGAGACGGAGCCCTATCCCCAATCGATCCTGGGTCTGTGTTTGGTAAGCTACGGGTGACCCAGTACGATCGGCATGAGTGGGGACCTGGAAATAAAAAAACATTCGGTGTGATTACCGGACGTGATGAGTGTGAGTGAGCCCGTGGAGTGAGTGATGTCCGGTAACCTCTGCCCGCCCAAGGCGTGAACGGAAATGGTGTGCTGAAGGGGAACCATGGGAATGCCGAGACGACTGGCCAACGAAATGTGCAATAGATTTCCCTCCGCTCCCGAGTCCATCAGCGCCTGACAGCAGTGGAATCCCGTTGCCCATTGCAGTCTTACCGGGGGGAGGCTCGTGCTGACCGATCGCAGGGTGATGGGTGATGGGTGATGGGGTGGGTCGTGGGTGATGATAGATGTTGTACCTGGGTAGTTAACTCGGACACCTGCGTCACCAGAGCCAGCACAGCCCGTTGTGCACTCCTTGTTAGATAATCCTGCAGGTCCGTAGCTCTCGCTGGATCCATGTGGGTCAGTTCGTTCTGTTACGATCCACTGCAAGAAGAATAACAGAAGATCCAAATGCGAGTACAATCAGGTTTATTGACAGAACTCTCCGAGATTTAGTTCGGAGACGACAGAGATTAACAGGTGGCTGCAGGGATCGCTTGGTGATGCAGGGACTACAATGGGCAGACGAAGAACTGGCATACCAGGATCCAACCAGGGAAACCACACGAAGCTCCAGGGAAAACACACATCCTAGAAGAAGCAAGACTGATCCTGAAAAGCGCCTGCAACAAACTGATAAACAGGACACGCAAACACACACATTAAATAGAGCGCTAAACAAGGAACAGCTGCTGCTGATAATGATCAGCGCTCAACAAGGTCACGCCTCCCCATACACACACACAAGGGCCAGTCAGTGAATCCATGAACCGTGACACCGGCATCTTTAATGCATACGTAAATACTCTTGTTTGAAGAGTTGTTATGTGTTAGTACTAACGGTTCCCTAGAACTCTGCAGATCGGTATCACGTTGTGAGGCTCTGCAGGGGCCTCCTTGATATTACTTCCAGAGCCATTACTGGCCAGTACTCCCTTTGGTTAAGAGTACTTCGCTCCTCTAGCTAGAGTACTTTGAGGCTGGATTACGGTAGGCCTCCCTGTGGCCTCTCTATAAGTGAGTTGGTATCAGGTTAAATAACTCTTGTGAGCCTCCCGATAGACCCTCTTTAGGTAGAGCTGGTAGGTTCAGGATACCCATCTCTGGGTTCCAATGTATGATGGTTATTGCCATTTTGCAATACCTTGTCATTGGATGCCTCTGACAGAGGTGAATTATAGAGATTATGTTAAGAGAAACAGTCAGGTTGAAGGCTAACAAAGTTAAGAAAACAGAACAAGTTATGCCCAGTTCACACTGCCCGATTTTAGCCCCGATTTTGACTCGGCGGCAGGTTTTGCAAAATCGCAGACAAATGCCCGAAATCATAGGCAAATCGGTGCTCGTGCAGGTGAGTAACAATTTTGTGAAGAAACAAAGCACAAACATTTGCTTGTCCAGCCACAACAGCAGCACATTGCAATATGATTTATTTACCTTCAAATCTCTTTGCAGAACACAATCATTGTTCCCTGCATCTCCCCAACCATTTCCTCCTCCATAATCTTTTTTTCTTTTTCTCCTTTTCGATGCAATTTTTCTGCAGTCTATATTTTTAATAACAATTCCAATCTTGGGCGAGAACTCCAGTCTGACGTGTGATCTCGCGTTGTTTCCTTGTCACTTCTCGCGTATGTTTTCTTGTTAAACGTAGTTTGCGGACTGGACAGAGCGGTCTGCGATTCTTCCTCTTGTACAGTCATGCAATGTGAAACCCCCTGTCGCCGATCCATCATGCAGTGTGAACACATTTGTTCCCCAGTACCGTCTAAGACGTTTTGATGTTATAGATATTCAGAACATCAGCCTTTGAAGAGGCCCAGAGGAGGGCTGGTTTCTCTCAAATTTTACCTGATTGTCAGGATAAACCAGACTCAAAGACAGAGATTAGAAAACCCAAACAGTTGTTCCCATTCAGTAAGTCATGTAACGTCAGACTGACGTCATGGGTCTCACCTGGGAACCCAATCACTTCCAAGTGGTAACTAAACGAACCAATGAACATTGGCCAGTGAGATTTGCATGCCGAGTCACACCCACCCGGACAAACGGGTGTAACTATTTTTCCGGCATTACTCACTTCATTTGTATGTTGTTTAGGAGCTGAGTGGTTGTAACAGCGGTCGCTCATTTCAATTATCCTCTGTGAAATAGCATTTCTTTAAGAGCAAACAGTAATTTTAATTGCTAAACAGGAGATCTTACCTCTGAAAACAGCAATTTTAATCACTTTGCTTTGCAGCTCATCATGAGATCTCACCACCTCTCACTCACACTCAGGATGCTGTGCTTCTCAGATTGGTCCCCAGCACTCCTCGCTTGCCCCCCTGCGGGTACATCTGCTGTCCCTTTGGTGCCACTCACACAGAGCTTGGGAGCCTGGCTAGCGCTTCCCAGTCCGTCCCGTTGGCTCATTTGGACAGTCAGACTCGGCTATGCGATCCCATTCACCAGGCATCCCCCAGGTTCAGAGGTGTCCTGTTTACCTTACCATGTGTTGTACATAAAGACCCAGCATGCGGAGATTGCAGTCCTCCTGGCAAAAGGACACAATAGAGCCTGTCCCTCCATCTGAGATGAAGTCAGGATATTACAGTCCGTACTTCATCGTACTTGGATCTTGGATCTGCATGTCTTGAATCAAGCCCTTCACAAGCTCCCGTTCAAGATGCAGAAACGCATACTCACGTGCGTTCACTCCAAGGATTGGTTTGCAGCAATTGACCTGAAGGACGCGTATTTTCATGTCTCGATTCTCCCTCGACACAGACCATTCCTACACTTTGCGTTCAGGGGTTGAACATATCAGTACATGGCCCTCCACTTTGGGCTGTCCCTGTCTCCCCACATCTTTACCAAAGTCACGGAGGCTGCCCTTTCCCCGCTTAGGGAGGTGGGCATTCGCATCTTCAACTATCTTAAAGACTGGCTCATTCTAGCTCACTCTCGGATCAGTTATAGGAACACAGGGACCTGGTGCTCAGGCACTTCAGCCATCTGGGGCTTCGGGTCAACTGGGTAAAGAGCAAACTCTCCCCCATGGAAGCATCTCTTTTCTTGGTGTTGAGTTGGACTCGTCAGTATGACAGCGTGTACAAAGTTGCCTGAATAGTTTCAGGCAGAAGACAGCGGTTCTACTGAAATATTTTCAGAGGCTCTTGGAGCATATGGCATCCGCAGCCACGGTAACGCAGCTCAGATTGATGCATATGAGAACGCTTTAGTACTGGCTGCACAGCCGAGTTCCGAGATGGGTATGGCACCATGGCACACTCTGTGTGGCCATCATGCTGAACTGTCGCCAAACATTCAGCCCGTGATCTAACCTTGCCTTTCTACAAGCTGGGGTGCCCAGGCATGTTGTTGTTGCAACAGATGTCTCCAGAACAGATTGGGGCGCTGTGTGCAACGGGCATGCAGCCTTTGGCTCCTGGACAGGACCTCGACTGCACTGGCATACCAATTTCCTAGAGTTGCTGGCAGTGCTGTGTGCCCTGCGCTGGTTCCGACTGCTGCTTCAGGGCAAACACGCGTTGATCCGCATGGACAACCCTGCGACTGTTGCATACATTAACCACCAAGGCAAATTGTGCTCATGTTGCATGTCACAATTTGCCCGGCATCTCCTCCTCTGGAGTCAGCAGCGGCTCTAGTCGCTGCGCACCATTCACATTCCAGTTCTCATTCCCGGGAGAATTGAGACTCCACCCTCAGGTTGTCCAGCTGATCTGGAGTCGATTCGGGGATGCAGTTAGACCTGTTTGCCTCCCAGGAGTCCTCCCACTGCCAGTTGTTTTATTTCCTGACCGACGGGACTTTCGGCATGGATGCACTGGCACACAGCTGGCCCCGGGGGCCTATGCAAATATGCATTTCCCCCAGTAAGCCTGCTTGCACAGACACTGTGCAAGGTCAGGGAGGACAACGAGCAGGTCTTGATGGTTGCGCCTTACTGGCCCACCCAGACATGGTTTTCAGAACTGATGCTCCTTCATGACAGCCTCTCCCTGGTGGATTCCCCTGAGGAAGGACCTGCTTTCTCAGGGACGGGGCACCATATGGCACCGGTGTCTATACCTCTGGAACCTCCACATGTGGTCTCTGGATGAGACGCGGAGGACTTAAGTGGCCTACCACCGGCCCACTGGATAGTGGATGCCATCGCCTTGGCCCAAGGCAAGGCAAGCCATGACCCCTTGGAGTGAGGGCTCACTCCACTCTGAGTATTGCCTCCTCCTGGGTGTTGGTGCACAGTGCCTCTCTGGCAGACATCTGCAGAGCTACGGGCTGGGCGACACCTAACATATTTGTGAGATTCTACAATCTCTGATTGTGGAGCCGGTTTCTTCCCGGGTGTTGGATACAAACAGGTAATGTCAATGTTACTAAACAACTAGGTTACTAGTGTAACCCCCTTCCCTGAAAGAGGGAACGGAGACATTACGTCCCCCTTGCCACAGCCCTGAACCACCGCTGTCTGAATGAATGAAGTGAGTAATGCCGGTCATATTTTTACCCATATGTCCAGGTGGGTGTGACTCAGCTTGCAAATCTCACTGGCCAATGTTCACTGGCTCACTTAGTTACCACTTGGAGGTTATTGGAATCCTTGACGAGACCCCATGACATCAGTCCGACGTAACGTGTCCGTTCCCTCCATCAGGGAACAGGGGTTACATTAGTAACCTAGACATTTCTTGACAGAATGCAAAATGGATAAATGTAGGTAAGCAATCCTTTTAACAGGAATCAGGCATGAGGAAGACAAAGGAGATCCTGGGAGCAACGATGGAGAATCACAGGAGATCAACGTTGGAGAGAACTAATCCACCAAGGTATGTAATATGGAAGCTTGTTTCCGCCACAGAACAAAACAATTTAAAAGATAATTGCGACTTTTCATCTTACATTCATTCTGCCTTTTTTCTCAAAATTGCGAGTTTACATCTCGTAATTCTGACTTTTTTCTCACAACTGCAAGATTTAAACTCACAATTGCGAGTTATAAAGTCCAATTTTGAGTGGGAAAAGATTGACTTTGCTCTCAGAATTGCAAGTTTATATGTCACAATTATGACTTTATATTTATAATTCACAATTTCATGTTATAAAGTCAGAATTGTGAGATACAAACTAATAGCCTGACATTGTCATACTCAATTCTAGTCAATTCTAGTCATTGGGCTATGATTATTGGGGCGTGTTTCAACTGAACCGGGAAAGAAAATGCCTCTGCACTCAATTGGATAGACCTACAACCAATCAGAGCAACGGAGTAAGTGACATATGTTGAGCAACGCATAGTAATAGTGGGAAGTTCGGATCATTTTACGGACTCAGATCTTTGAATCTCGTTCAGCAAAATGAACAAATCTTTCAGCAGAATATAATTAAAATGTCACGTTAAATTCCCCAACACATCTAATTCTTATGCAAAGGTTTGGAATAAAAAATAAATTATAAGCTAATGCAGCCAAGGCCAAACTTTAAGAAAGAAATGATAGATGAAATGATTGCTTAGCTGGGTCTTCAGGCTATGCAGTCTGTTAGTTAACCTCACCTCCGAATCCCAGTCGTTCTTTCTTTTGTCACTTCACATTTAATCACGTCTGTTCCCTGGAAAGATTAGTACAGCTCTCGTGTCTTCGGGTTCGAGTCGTTAGTTCCGTCATCAGTGTCTGATCTGGGCCGTGACAGCCCCATATGCAATGCGTGTAGTCCCGAAAACAGAATTGATTAGTTCACCTCTCGAGTCTTCGGGTTCGAGTCATTCGTTCACCAACTCACAGCCCCATAGGCTGAATGCAGAAGATCCTGTACAGAACCGATGGCCTGTAGCGCATACACGGTCAGCACAAAATGAACGAATCGCTCTCAGAGACAAGTCGTTGTTCCCGAGTCATATTTAAGATTAGTTCATAAAGAACGAATCGTTCATGAAAGACACATCACTAGAGCATAGTTGCAACAGATCTTAACTTCACACACGCTGGAAGAAGATGACTGTAAACGATCTTTGCCAGTGTTGTAAAAATAATTTAAGGATACACGGAGTATTTACCAACACGATCATCATTTTTGAGAGAAATAGTAAAGGTAAACAATGCATATATGAACAAGTTCTCTGTTTAGGATTAGAACAAATTCAACCCAAGCACTCTTTGGTGATGTGAATGCTTACGTTACTGTTTATCATCTGTCCATCATCGTATAAAGCCCGCCCTGACAATTTGATTGGTCCAAACAGCTTCTGTTCAGGCATAGTTGCTCAACAACAGGTCAAGTCCAGACCGAACTGCCCGACCTCAAATGTTGTGGGCGGGGCTAAGTTCGGCTGGCATCAAGGCTAATAAACTGGCAATTGTGGAGAAAAAAAAAGTCTGAGATAAATTGTGAGATAAAAATTTGCAATTATCTTTTTTTTTTTATTCTGTGTTTCAACCGAACCGGGAAACATGTATTTTTTATTCCAAACCTTTGCATAAGAATTAGATGTGTTGGGGAATTTAACATGTGACATTTTAATTATATTCTGCTGAAATGAATGAAATGACTTGAAAAAAGATTTGTTCATTTTGCTGAACGGGATTCAAAGATCAGAGTCCGTAAAATGATCCGAACTTCCCACTATTACTATGTGTTGCTCAACATATGTCACTTACTCCGTTGCTCTGATTGGTTGTAGGTCTATCCAATTGAGTGCAGAGGCATTTTCTTTCCCGGTTCGGTTGAAACGGTTCAGCATTCAAACAAGCTTCCATAACGTAAAGCAGGAGGAGAGTCTGCATTCATATTCAAGGCCAGACAAACTGTGACTGAGAAGTGTGTTCTTATATGCCGGTGCTGAGTACTGCAGTGATGAGGGACAGGTGCCGGTGATCAATAATCAGGAGAGAGGGAACACTGAGTGTGTGTGAAGAGGGAGCCTGGCGTGTCCGTGACACTGATGGAGTTTTTGTTCCTTGCCACTGTTGCCTTTGGATTGCTCATTTTAGGGCATACAGAGAAATAGTTGGTATAACTTATCAGTGAAGGTGTGACTAAAACTATTGTAGCACTTAATTAATTGTCACTGTAGTATCCTCTGTAGAGATGCTTTGTTGTACTTAAAGTTGTACATTAAAATTGAAACTGGAAAATGAAATTTGCAACATTTATTTTGTTATTAGTACATAAGAGGTATATAAATACATTTGACTTGACAGTTTACACATATGCATTAAACAACCAGTATATCACGAAAATCCACTACACCAAAACCAGACATTTTCACTAAAATATGTAGCAAGAAGTACTTCAGTAATGTTCACAATCTAAGCAAAAGTAATCATAATATTTTCATGCTTCTATTTAACCATATAACAACCCTTTGTTTTATTCCTTGAAACTGTTATTTCCTTCAGGAAATGCAAATATAGTACAGAATGTTTTTTTTATAATTTTAAGCTATTCATTGTATAAAACACTTTGAACAATTGCAGTTACAGGAAAAAAAAAATATTAAAAAAGAGCTAATAAACAGAAGCCATAATAATAATTAAAAAAAAAAAATTATATATTTACAACATACCTGTATAACTGAAGATGTAAAACTCTACATATATTACATGTAAACTACATGCATTTAAATACAGTGCATTACAAGGTACAGCAATGAAAAATTTTATGCGCATTAATGACTTGGACTAAACTTTCTTGATGTTGCTCAAGAAAAGCCGACCGGCTTAAAAGTGTTTACATCGCCTGTGTGTTCAAACTTTACCCTGCCAGCCACAGTAATGAGAGGCGTCACAGATCATAAGTGATGCCCTAGTTATTATTATGACTGCCAGTCATGGTTATGATCATTAAATATACAGTAAACAGTTGCACAAGTCTGTGTTTGTCATGCTGGCCTCCGTCTCTCTCTCTCTGGGAGCAGATGCCTGCGGTGTTCTTTAATGACATGGTGTCACTGCTGCTACATGCGCTGGGAGAGAGGTTAGACAATGCAGTGTGCAGCAACTTTCTGTCTTTCTCGTTTTCTGTCTTTCTGTCCCATCTCTCTTTTGCTGGGTCTCAAGCTTGCTCCCATTTCTCTTTCCTCCTGCATTTCGCTGTTTCTGCCTCCCTTTCTCTCTCTTAGCCATGTGTCAATTGGGGTCTTTACCTGACAGGATGCTCTTTCTGTTCAAAGATAGAAATATTTAAAAAGTAATAATAATAATAATAGCTTAATAATAATAATAAATAACACTACACTTGAAATATATGAAAAATGTTAATCTTGTTGCAACATAAAATGTGAAAAAAAAATTACACAGATATTAATACATAGACCTATATTTAGCTACCTTGGATGTCAAAAGATCCATCCAGCTGGTGTAATGTGTCATTTATTTCTCTGTTAATAATGACAATGAAAATAAATAGTGCAGCCTTAAAGGGTTAGTTCACCCAAAAATGAAAATTAGCCCATGATTTACTCACCCTCAAGTCATCCTAGGTTTATATGACATTCTTCTTTCAGATGAATAAAATTATTTTAAAATATTTTTTATTATTATATTATATTAAAAAAGTCCTGGCTAATCTAAGCTTTATAATGGCAGTGATTGTTGCTCTGTTTTTGAAGTCCATGAAGTTTGCATCTGTCCGTCATATAACGTGCTCCACGTGGCTCCGGGGGGTTAACAAAGGCCTTCTGAAGCGAATCAATGTGTTTGTGTAAGAAAAATATCCATATTTCCACTCATTATTGTCTTTCATTTGAAAGCCATGCTTCTAGCATCTGTAAAACTTCATTCTTCTATCTTAACTCTTTCCTGTGTTTTGATCAGGAGATTCTGTACTCATTCAGAAAATGCGTAATAGCGCCCCCCTAGCGTATAACAGTGAAAACACGTAAACACAGAAAATTCTGTGTTTGGCGGGGAAGCGTTTTCTCACAAATAACGGAAAATTCTGTGTTTGGCGGGGAAAGTTAAAAATCTAAATCTAAATTACGGCACATGCTTTCAATGCAAAATGCTGAACAGTTAGTCATTACCTCAAGGCCAGATTATTGTAATGCTGTACTGGGTGGTTGCCCTGCTCGCTTAATAAATAAACTGGAGCTGGTCCAAAACGCAGCAGCTAGAGTTCTTACTAGAACCAGGAAGTATGACCATATTAGGCCGGTTCTGTCAACACTGCACTGGCTCCCTATTAAACATTGTATAAATTTTAAAATCTTGATAATTATTTTTAAAGCACTAAATGGTTTAGCTCCCCAGTACTTGAACGAGCTCTTAACACATTATACTCCATCACGTCGATTGCAGTCTCAAAATTCTGGCCAGTTGATAATACCTATAATACCAAAATCAACTGCAGGCGGTCGATCCTTTTCCTATTTAGCACCTAAACTGTAGAACAGTCTTCCTAGCACTGTTCGGGAAGCAGACACATCTCTTTACTATGGCATACACTTAGAACATTATCAATTTATATTATTCAAATCAGTTAAATTATTGTTTTAGGCTGCATTAACTAGGTCTGTCGGAACCGGGAACACTTCCCATAACACCTGATGTACTCGTTACATCATAAAAAGGATGGCATCTACACTAATATTAGTGTTTATCCCGAGGTCTACTGTAGCGAGCCGGATCCGGGCCGTATCCAGATCAGATGGTGGACCTGCACTAGACACGACCAATGCAGCCCTGAAGTGTCTGCAGAGACCGTGTCAACTAGAGTCTCCTCTGTGATGGCCTCATCGACATGACATCCTCAACAAACCCGTCTCCTGCGTGATAACTCTGATCTTCAATCAGATGGAACTGGATAAATATTCTGAATATTCCGATCTTAAATTACTTCTGACTTGTAATGTTGCCTGAATACACTCAATACAATGCCTCATACACTGTTTGTTCATTGGCCAGAGGAGAACTGGCACCTCGACTGAGCCTGGTTTCTTTTTTTCTCCATTCTGTCACCTGATGGAGTTTTGGTTCCTTGCCACCATCGCCTCTGTTGCCTTTGGCTTTTGGCTTGCTTAGTTGGGGACACTAAATATTCAACTATATTAATGATTTACCCGCTTTGTCACTATATGATAAATAAACTGCGCTGGATGACATCACTGTTTTTTCCAGAGCGGCTGTACAGCCAAATCCAATTATGTTGCATTATTTTCCTGTTAACACTGTGAAGCTGCTTTAAAACAATCGGCATTGTAAAAAGTGCTATATAAATAAAGGGGACTTGACTTGACTTAGGGACAGGATTTAAGGGTGGGTTAAAGGGTACACTCTTAAAAATAAAGGTTCCAAGGGTTTTCTCTGCGATGCAATAGAACAATCATTTTTGGTTCCCGAAAGAACCTTCAGTGAACAGTTCATAAAAGAACCATGTTTTTGTTAGTGTAAAGGGCATTTAAAATTATAAAGTATGGAAACCCGTTTCCGCCACTAAATAAAAAAATAAAAAAAGTAATTGCGACTTTTTATCTCAGATTTCTGACTGATATAAACTCGCAATTGCGTGATATAAAGTCACAATAATTTTTTCTTTTTTTTCTCACAATTGCGTTTATATGAGTTTATATCTCAGAGTTCTGACTTTATAACTGGCAATTGTGAGAAAAAAAGTCGGAATTCTGGGATAAAAAGTCGCAGTTACTCTTTATTTTTTTATTTAGTGGCGGAAACAGGCTTCATAATAAAGAACCTTTTGTACAATGGAATGGACATTTTTTTTAAAGGTTCCTTATGGAACCATCAATGACAATAAAGAATGCCAATAAAGAACCTTAAGAGTGTAGGGATAGGGTCAACACTGTAACTACAGATGTAATTACACTAAACAAAATTATAACTGAACACTTTTGTTTTTGGCCCCATTTTTCATGGGCTGAACTCTATTTCTTTTTCACAAAATGCCTATTTCTCTCAAATATTGTTCACAAATCTGTCTAAATCTGTGTTAGTGAGCACTTCTCCTTTGCCGAGATAATCCATCCATCTCACAGGTGTGGCATATCAAGATGCTGATTAGACAGCATGATTATTGGGATGCTCTGTATTGGCGTATACAACAGCGTGTTCCAGTTCCTGCCAATATCCAGCAACTTCGCACAGCCATTGAAGAGGAGTGGACCAACATTCCACAGGCCACAATCAACAACCTGATCAACTTAATGTGAAGGAGATGTGTTGCACTGCGTGAGGCAAAAGGTGGTCGCACCAGATATTGACATCTTTTTTGGACCCCCCCGGACCCCCCCAATACAGTAAAACTGCACATTTTAGAGTGGCCTTTTATTGTGGCCAGCCTAAGGCACACCTGTGCAATAATCATGCTGTCTAATCAGCATCTTGATATGCCACACCTGGGGTGGATAGATTATCTCGGCAAAGGAGAAGTGTAACGAGGAGTCCACTGGAGGCAAGTGCTGAACCCAAGTGCAGTTTTATTAACTTAACAACTCGGACCTGGATCGTGAAGCATGGGCGGACCTGGATCCTGGAGCGCGGCCTTCCAGGCCTTTTAAGGGTATCCACTGCCCCCCAAATTTGAGGGACTATGGGGTCATGGCCAGGAGTCCTCTCTGGACGCTGGTCTGGGGCTGGAACCCTCGCAGGACGCTGGTCTGGGGCTGGAGCCCTCGCAAGACGCTGGTCTGGGGCTGAAGCCACCTCAGGACGCTGGTCTGGGGCTGGAGCCCTCGCAGGACGCTGGTCTGGGGCTGAAGCCACCTCAGGACGCTGGTCTGGGGCTGAAGCCACCTCAGGACGCTGGTCTGGGGCTGTCTAGGCGTGGACAGGAGACATGGCCTGGCTCTGGACGTGGACATGAGACGTGGCTTGGCTCTGGACGTAGACAGGAGACATGGCTTGGCTCTGGATGTGGACAGGGGACGTGGCTTGGCTCTGGACGTGGACAGGGGACGTGGCTTGGCTTGGCTCTGGACGTGGATAGGAGACATGGCTTGGCTCTTGACGTGGACAGGAGACATGGCTTGGCTCTGGACGTGAACAGTAGACATGGCTTGGCTCTGGACGTGGACAGAAAACATGGCTTGGCTCTAAGCGTGGACAGAAAACATGGCTTGGCTCTGGACGTGGTCAGGGACAGGAGACGTGGCTTGGCTCTGGACCTAGACAGGAGACGTGGCTTGGCTCTGGACAGGGACATGAGACGTGGCTTGGCTCTGGACGTGGAAGTGGACAGGTGCTGTGGGACTGTGGAGCTCCTCCTCTGCCAATCCCAAAGATGAGCCACTCATAAGAAGGGCATGGTTGATGTACTGGGCCAGGGAAAGATGACTCTTTCCCCCAGGCAGCCCTGAGCAAATGGGCTCATTCAGTCCAAATCAAAAAATGTCTTGGTTTGGCTTGAATAAAGGCATAGACTCACCAACACGTGGGTTACACATTCAATACAAGACAAGGACACATGGCAAACATGAGGGCTTAAATACACTGAGACTAAAGACAAGACGAGGGATCGATGACTAATCTGAACGCCTCTGATTATTGGACATTGCATTTATAAGCTCAAAAGAAGCGTGTGATTGGTTATAATGCGCAACATGATTATAACAGATGCCTTTTGAGAAGACTACAATAAAGTTCAACCTGCCAAAGTGGCTAGTGGGAGTGACTGTGTTACATGCCACAGCTGAAATCCACCCGCAAATGGCGGGTTGGCGGGTGTTAATGTCAAGTCCTGAGTACAACGTATACAACAAATAATGTTTATTATATAGTGGACTCTTGTCTGAATTGATGCATGTGTGTTTTGTTGTGTTGACATTTGCAGTCATCCAGCTATTACAAAAATATGAAGATACTGGAATTTTAGTTTGGAAGAAAGAATTGATTAATTTAATTTAATTTAAGAGGTCTTCAAACTAGGTGTTTGGGTAACACTTTATAATAAGTATACAGTAATAAAGTACTTATAAATGATTAACAAACTATTTGTTTATAATGTATTAGCTCATAGTAAATGAATTGTTAATTGGTTATTAGGAGTATATAGATCTCACTTTAGATTAGGTCACTGAAAATGGGAAAATGTCTTTAAGTGCTTTAAACCAACTTTATTGGAAATTAATGGCATTCATATTCAGTGTTCCTAATTATGTTTACAAACACATTAGGCAAGCACACAAACACACACACACACACACACACACACACGTTGGCATATGTGGTTTGAAATCTTCATAGGCGTAATGGTTTATATACTTACTTACTATATGTATGTATGTATTTATTTATTTATTTATTTATTTATTAAGAAACACTTAATACTAATGCAATTAATGTCCAATAATGGTTGGTTTAAAGCAGTTAATTAATGTAATTTTTTTTTCCCATTTTCCGTGATCTAATCTAAAGTGAGAACTATTTATGGTTAATAAGTTGTTAACAAAGCATAAAAACATTATCTAACTCTTAATTTTGAGTTTAAGAGTAATTGTGTTAATTACAGTGTCAATAAATGAAGAACTCACTATTAGTTTATAGCCTATATTAAGAGTGTAGAGACTACAATAAACTAACTATGAATTAATTATAAACTAATAGTTTGCCAATAATTTGTGAGTACTTTATTACTGTATACTTTTTATAAATTGTTAACAGTGTTTGTGAAACCAACTGGACTTTGCCTCAAACCTTATAGTTACTGATATATAGACATTCCCACAACAACACGTTCTTAATCCCAACTCGTCACATATATGTTTGGTCAGGACACCTTGGCGTCACTTGCAGGGTACTCCATTTGGGTCTGTTCCTCACACAAATCAATTGTTTGGCCTCGAACACTTGGAATATGTGTACTCTTTTAATCAAGTCAAGTCAAGTCCCCTTTATTTATATAGTGCTTTTTACAATGCCGATTGTTTCAAAACAGCTTCACAGTGTTAAACAGGAAAATAATGCAACAGAATTTGATTCAGCTGTACAGCCGCTCTGGAGAAAACGATGATGTCATTCTGCTCTGTTCAATCATCATATAATGACAATGCGGGCAGATCAGTAATTTAGTTGAAAATGTATTTGAATATTTAGTTGAATATTTAGTGTCCCCAGCTGAGCAAGCCAAGCGACAGTGGCAAGGAACCAAAACTCCATCAGGTGTCCATCATTAATAAATTGTAATTGTAGGCTTGTAACTGCTTGTTAAATTATTATTTTATATTCAGGGCTTGACATTAACACGAGCCAAATGCGGGTGGATTTCAGCAGTGGCGTGTAACGCAGTCACTTGTACTAGCTACTTTAGCAGGTTGAATTTGCCCATGCCCAAAGTGTGTGCACATGAAGCTCATTTATCTCTCAGTACTAAATTGCGTTTTGCCTTTTTTGCTGCTTATTGCACTTAAACAGTCAAATACACACAAAACAATGTCAAAATGCCCGTCTTGGCGAATTCATGTAAATACAGTCAGTTATATTTTATGTGAATGTAAACAGTTGATAAAAGAAATCGCATATGTAAAAGTATAATGGGTCTGAGCGTCAGGTCTTACAGTGTCATGAAACACCTCTGTTTTAGTCTGGTCATTCATACTTCAGAGTTGGAAAAAGTCTCAAAAAATGTGCATGTAAAGCTGTGGAAAAGTGGGAGGGTAGAGGTTGGGAAAAGGGGTGACAACAACCAATAAAACACAGACCTGTAACACACTCATTATACAGACGCATGAATATTAAAATATGATCACAGAAAAAAACTATTTTAGTTGAGGGCACCTATATAACAGCAAACTGCCAAAACAAGGGAGATTTAAATATCTAATAATATTTTTATTAAATTTAAGAGAACTACAGTCTCTGAACAAACGACACGCGTCAGTTTAAAACAGAAAGAATAAAGAGTTACTTTTTTGTCCATTCTTCTTTGAATTGTCGGTCTGCATTATTGTCTTCTGTGTATCAGAATAATCCATCGTGTCATTGCATTCATGATCAGACGTATGGCTGTATCAGTGTCCTTATTTGCAAGTGTCAAGTATAAGTGTCCTTGTATATTTAATTTGAAGAAAATATGATTAAATATATGCGCATACATGGTGCTGGTTCATGTTTAGAGCACTAGAGTATATTAAATATGTCCATAAAAACTTGAAAATTGCTTGCTCTGGTCTGTATCTGATCTATGTGATCCACGTGGTGAGTACTGTTAATCTCATTGCGGCGTTCCGAGTAGAAACCGCTCTTATGCACGCTCCGCATGTTGTTTGAATTCTCCAGTGTAATGCGACCTCATGCGTAATACAGCACAGATTGGGTTAAAAGAGTTCATACTTATGAATGAATGCAGTGGACTGGCTGACGTAGAATCGTGCCCGCAGCCAGTCACACTCTCTGAAAGCTTGCTTCTACCTCACATAGCGTGTCGTTGCTTCGACTTTTCTTTTCAACCAGGAAGAACGAAATTGTGCAGAAAAATTTGTTTTTAGTGTTTTCAGTGATGTGCAGCCTGTACATACCTGTTCACTTCTCAAAAAATGTGTTTTGAGGTTTCATGACCCTTTAAAGTGACAACAACAATATACCTGCTGCCAAATTATGAGATATCCCCCATGGTATCGATGTCAAAATTGTGGCCAGTGAAAATGCTGAGTGATAACGCTGAGTGGCTACATTACCCATAATCCTTTGCCTGGACTCATCAGCACTCATTGTTTACACCTGTGTCTCATTTACCACATTATGTAACAGAAGACTTCGCCTTCAATGGATCCAGCAGTTCAACTCATCCGTTTGCATCAAGGTAACAAATCACTCGAGGACCACACCCGAAATTTCCTAGACCTTGCGTATCTCACAGACTTTCATGATTTTGCCCTTAATGACTTTTATTGTTATGGACCCAATGATAGCTAACAATCCAAACTCATTAGGGATGGTCCTTGAAGATCACTGGTTGAGTTTTTGGACTATGCCCTGTTATTAAGTGGGTCCTCCTACACTGTTGGGGAAGTAGAGGTGGATGTTTCCCCTAAACGTTTTTTGGGAGGGGGCACCATGCATCAAGATGGCCACGGAGCATGGCCCATCACAGTGTTCACTATGTCCAGTGCTTATGATCGCTAGTCCCATGTTTTCTGTACCTTCCAGTCCTGTGGTTTCCCTACCTGAACCTGCTCACAAGATGGCCACCATCTCTGTGTCCTCAAGATGGCTGCCACGCCTGTCACGTTCGACAAGATGGCCACCACGCCAGTATCTTCTGCCAAGATGGCTGCTGCCATGCCTGAGCCAGCATCTTCTGCCTAGATGGCTGCCGCCATGCCAGATCTCTCTGCCAAGATGGCCGCCGCCACACCAGAGCCCCCTGCCAAGATGGCCACCGCCACGCCAGAGCCCTCTGCCACGATGGCCACCGCCACGCCAGAGCTCTCTGCCCAGATGGCCGCTGCCACATCAGAGCCTGTCCCAGAGAGGGAATTTCCTGTTCCCGTACCTGAACCTGTGTCTGTTCCTGTCAGTGATGCACTGACTGTTATGGCAACAGCCATTTTGTGTGTGTGGGCTGCACACACATCAGCTCCAGAGAGGACTCCAGCCCATGAGCTTGCTCCAGAGTCTGTAGCTCCTCCCAAGAAAGTTTTTTTTGGGGAGGGGGCTATAGGTCCATGGAGGCCATCCCTGAACTGCTGGCGCTGCTGTGGTCCCTTGAACTACCTGTGCCGCCATTGTCCCCTGAACTGCCTGCACTGCTGTGATGGTCGTCTACTCCGCCGTGGGGGTCTTCAAGCCCATCTGCACTGCTGTGGTGATCGTCTGCTCCCATCTGCAGGCACGTCTGATCAGTCTGCTCCACCCTGGCCTGCCTGTGCCACCCTGGTCATCTGTCTGGCCTGCGCCACCCTGGTCATCTGTCCGGCCTGCTTCGACCTGGCTGCCTGCTCTGTCTCCAGGCCCTCTTCCGCTCCATGGGCCTGGCCCTCCATCCTGCACCCCCACTCCACCAACTCCACCACTCTCTTGGTTGGCCTTTGTGTTTGTTTGTTTGGACTGCCTGCCTGTGTTTTGTAGGGATGGGCAAATGAAGCCTCAGGAAGCACTGAGGCTTTCCCCTGAAAAGATTCGAAGCATCAGGAGTGTCGAAAACAGTGTCATCTTGTGGCAGGTCAAATTTATAGCAGTCATAAACCCGAGTGTGCAGCGCCGTTGTTTTATCTATAAAGCACAAATAAAAGCTTGCCAATGCTAAATGTTCAGTTTTCTGATGATATAATTCACAATAAATTATGGCAATAATAAAATAATTTAATTTATTGCCACAATAAAGTGTGGCAATAAATTAAATGTAACAATTATAATTATAATAATACCAACATAGTTGTTTGATGCAAGTAAATGGTGCTCTTATTATGTTACAGATTTTATACTGTTTATATGGCAGAATATATATGACCATGTAATATAGGCTATAGGCTTGTATATAAAAAAATGTTGACTTCCAAAAACCTGCAGAGTAGTGGTCTGGGTTCCGACATGCAAAGTGAAGCATTCATGTGACTGGAAGTGAGGCTTTGTTTTTCATTGATCACGTGTTTCTATGAAAACAATACGCGCTCTGACACGGAGATTCATGAGAAATTTACCTGCGCACTTGATACGTGCTTTGAAGCTTCAGTGTCATATGTAACATTACTAGTGTTTTGACCTGTTGCCTGTACTTTGGATTACATATCTGGATTGTCCCTCTAATAAAGCTGCATTTGTATCCTCAACATTTTAAGTTTTGGAGCAGTATGAAACAGGTATGGGGTTGGGTTGCATGCTTAAATAAATAGTGTAATATAAATAAAATTATCATGGATGATTAACTTGAAAATCATACCTCAACATATATGTCATAATGGAAAAATTATACCCTAATATATCATTTCATAATGACAATAAAATTCCAATGTGTATTGATGCCAAAAGTGTCTAATTGAAAGCAATGATGTACCCTGCACAACGAAAAATCACCCTAAAGGGGTACCCTGTGCGTTAAAAAGAGACGTAAAGACTTCAGCTGAACAACAGCCAATATGCATAATTTTTCCTGTTATCACTGTAAAGCTGCTTTGAAACAGTCTGTATTGCATAAAGCACTATATAAACAAAGGTGATTTGACTTGGCACCAAGGGATCCTGACCAAGCATCCATATGTGTCGAGTTGGGAGAGAAAACGCGGGTTACCCACAACTTCCTTATGTGACTAGTGGCATTCCGTAGTTAAATATCTCTGTATAATGAACGCCAAATTTAATGACTGTTGCCGCAAACCTTTCTTCTCATCTGCTTTTCTCTGGGTCTCTTTCTCTCTGTTTCACTCCTCTTTTTTCTCTCTCACCCATATGTGTCACATGGGGTCTTTTTCTCTGGCAGGCTACTCTTTCTGTTATAGGAAACTGATGTTGCTCCAGAAAAGAATAGTTGCATTGATCTGCGGCCACTATTAAAGAAATAAATAAATGTGGAGAGAGTTTGAGGGAAATTCTGCCCAGGGAAGGGTTGAAGGTAGGGAGGGGTTCTGCATTGTTGATCCAGAATGACACTGATTGACAGTAGCAGTAGAAAAGCTGATAGCAACGTTTGGCGTGCTGCTGGTTTAAAGGACGGACATAGCCGCTGATTTCAGGTTTGTGGAGCATGACTGTGCACTGGGATGAGCTTGTCTCTTAACATCCTCTCCACGTCTGTTTTTCACCCTTCCATTCTCATTGTTTTGTAAAACTTTGTAATTGAGTTACTTTGTTTATTGTGTATTGTATTAAACCTTTTTCTCACTAATAGTCTGCTTTATTCACCAGAGCTACACTAAGCCACAGCAATAGCACCCAATACGTCAATACAGATAGCAGGTTTAGAGTGCAGGTGTGTGCTGGATATGGACCAGAGTGACACGCTGTCAGCTATCAGCTGAAATTAGCAGCCCAGGTAGCAGCCCATAAGCGGGCCTTATCTGCCCGTCCTCTGAGTTTACAACACAACAGCTGATGGACAGAACCTGCAATTTAAGATTCCTCCCCTTTCACTGCTCTCTCTGCTGGTGGTTGTCGCTGGATTTTTCTTAAAAATGACTTTATATGCCACTGTATGTCTCCTTTCATTGATTTAGTTGCTTGAAGGTGAAGCATGTCATTTCTGTGTCACTAGCGGCACCAAACGGAGTGTCAAAAATAACTTGATTTTTACATTTTTGGAAGAAAATGTGAGCGGTTCTTGCCCATGTAAAACTTGCTGCCACAATGCTACGGTATTGTAGTGCGACATTGCTATGTAGTTACTGAAGTGTTTTGACTGATTTTCAGTGCATGACATGATTTTGTTTTGTGTTTGGGTTGTTGCTAAGTGGTTGCGTACTGGCCAACCTTCAAACTCTTTATGATATTCTGGTCTCTTTATGGCTTTAGTCCAGGGTTAAGATTAACGGGCTTGGGGGGAGAAAAATGTCACCAAAATAAACAGAAATGAGGAGGGGGTAATTTTTTAGACATTAAAAAAAAAAAATATATATATATATATATATATATATATATATATATACGTATATATAATCATCTCACCTAAAAGTTTGATCATGACCACTCTAAACCATTTTTGTTGCACATAGCTTACGGCACAAGCTTGATTTCAAACTCTGAATTTAATTCACAAAATAAAAAAGTAAAAAGTTAGTAATAAAATAAGAACAAATAAACTATTTACAAGCAGTAGCACAAATAAATAAAATAGAATACAGATACAAATAAAATAAACAGTGCTTTAAGTTTTGAGTGCAAGAGTATTGAGGTAAGAAATACTAAAGAAATTTAGTAAGGAATCAAATGTAAAATAATATTACATGGGCTTCCCTTAATAAATTCAATTCAGATTAATCCTTACAATTAAGGTTACAAAAGTTAGTCATTCAAGAGCAGTGAGTGTCATTAATGTTAATCAAACATAAAAAGACAAAGAAAAAATCAAAGACAGCAGAAGGAATATTATATGGTGCTGTCATTTTAAGAGCTGCACAGATCCAGTATACTGTTACACAACTTTTTCAACTGTTTACGTTCACTTACGTGCATCTCGATTTGTGCAAGTGACAATTTCTGTGTCAACTGTGCAGCGTGCAGCTCACTTATACAGGGAGTGCAGAATTATTAGGCAAGTTGTATTTTTGAGGATTAATTTTATTATTGAACAACCATGTTCTCAATGAACACAAAAAACTCATTAATAATCAAAGCTGAATATTTTTGTATCAATATTTTGAGTAGTTTTTAGTTTTAGCTATTTTAGGGGGATATCTGTGTGTGCAGGTGACTATTACTGTGCATAATTATTAGGCAACTTAACAAAAAACAAATTTATACCCATTTCAATTATTTATTTTTACCAGTGAAACCAATATAACATCTCAACATTCACAAATATACATTTCTGACATTCAAAAACCAAACAAAAACAAATCAGTGACCAATATAGCCACCTTTCTTTGCAAGGACACTCAAAAGCCTGCCATCCATGGATTCTGTCAGTGTTTTGATCTGTTCACCATCAACATTGCGTGCAGCAGCAACCACAGCCTCCCAGACACTGTTCAGAGAGGTGTACTGTTTTCCCTCCTTGTAAATCGCACATTTGATGATGGACCACAGGTTCTCAATGGGGTTCAGATCAGGTGAACAAGGAGGCCATATCATTAGATTTTCTTCTTTTATACCCTTTCTTGCCAGCCACGCTGTGGAGTACTTGGACGCGTGTGATGGAGCATTGTCCTGCATGAAAATCATGTTTTTCTTGAAGGATGCAGACTTCTTCCTGTACCACTGCCTGAAGAAGGTGTCTTCCAGAAACTGGCAGTAGGACTGGGAGTTGAGCTTGACTCCATCCTCAACCCGAAAAGGCCCCACAAGCTCATCTTTGATGATACCAGCCCAAACCAGTACTCCACCTCCACCTTGCTGGCGTCTGAGTCGGACTGGAGCTCTCTGCCCTTTACCAATCCAGCCACGGGCCCATCCATCTGGCCCATCAAGACTCACTCTCATTTCATCAGTCCATAAAACCTTAGAAAAATCAGTCTTGAGATATTTCTTGGCCCAGTCTTGACGTTTCAGCTTGTGTGTCTTGTTCAGTGGTGGTCGACTTTCTGCCTTTCTTACCTTGGCCATGTCTCTGAGTATTGCACACCTTGTGCTTTTGGGCACTCCAGTGATGTTGCAGCTCTGAAATATGGCCAAACTGGTGGCAAGTGGCATCTTGGCAGCTGCACGCTTGACTTTTCTCAGTTCACGGGCAGTTATTTTGCGCCTTGGTTTTTCCACACGCTTCTTGCGACCCTGTTGACTATTTTGAATGAAACGCTTGATTGTTCGATGATCACGCTTCAGAAGCTTGGCTATTTTAAGACTGCTGCATCCCTCTGCAATATATCTCACTATTTTTGACTTTTCTGAGCCTGTCAAGTCCTTCTTTTGACCCATTTTGCCAAAGGAAAGGAAGTTGCCTAATAATTATGCACACCTGATATAGGGTGTTGATGTCATTAGACCACACCCCTTCTCATTACAGAGATGCACATCACCTAATATGCTTAATTGGTAGTAGGCTTTCCAGCCTATACAGCTTGGAGTAAGACAACATGCATAACGAGGATGATGTGGTCAAAATACTCATTTGCCTAATAATTCTGCACTCCCTGTATTGCAAAAGCGATGTGGTGATGTGAAGCCATTTGCACATTTGGAGGGGGAAAGAGAGAGAGTGTGCAGTGATACACTCACGCTGTTTGTGAAATTACGTCTCACAGAAAGTTTTCAAATTACTTTGTAAGTTATTTAATAAAGAAATATGAATTGTACCTCACCATTTACCCACACCAGACAGAGATTGACAGATTATGTCATACCTCTCCTGTCTCCTGATCTTGCTCCTGTCTCCTGATCGATTGCTCCTGTCTGCCTCCTGTCTGCTGGTCGCAGTGTTTGCAGCTCTGTACAGCTTTGCTTTTGAATCTCTATTTGAATCTCTTTTCTTGTTGTTTATACTGCTAAATATAACTTACTCATCACCATATATTGTTTAATATTGCCTATCACGTTAAAATTGACATTGTTAGCTTTTAATTTAAATCACTATCACAACGTGTTAGCATTTCACAACGCGTTAGCATTTCACTAGCCTGTTAGCCTGCCATTTGTGCATCCGGGTTTCCTGTTTTTGTCTCTCGTGCCTTTACTAGTCCATCAAACAACTGTGGTAAGTTGGATTATTCAACAAATACGGTAAGCCATGTCTTCTCCTTTTATTGTCACCTGCACTACATGTTTCATGTTTAGTATATCTGTCTCCGTTGGTGAACGGCTTCACATGTGATAAATGTAAGGAGATAGTCAGACTGACAGAGAAGATTTCAGAATTAGAGACACGCATCCAGACTTTATTTGAGAGTAGTGAGAACAAAACAGCTTTAGACACTGCTTTGGATGCGACTAGCTTAGTGAAATCTGTACATTTTTCGGTTCCGGCTGTAGAGCCCGTGCAGCAGGGCAACTGGGTGACGGTGAGACGGCATAGTCGCGGATCAAAAAACCACTCTTCCGTTCCGATTAGAACATCAAACAGGTTCTCCCCACTCAGTGATGCACCCACTGAGAATCCTGTTGAAAGTGCCCTAGTTATTGGTGATACTATTACACGGAACGTGAAAATAGAGACACCAGCCACCATAGTCACATGTTTACCGGGAGCCAGAGCGCCTGACATCAAAGCAAATTTAAAAGTGCTGGCTAATACTAATCATAAATTCTCTAAGATTATTATTCATGTCAGCACAAATGATGTTCGACTTCGCCAGTCGGAGATCACCAAAATTAACATTAAAGAGGTGTGTGAACTCGCAAGTACGATGGCAAATCGGATTTTTTGCTCTGGTCCCCTACCCATTAAAAGGAGTGATGAGATACTTAGCAGACTATCATCACTCAATGGCTGGTTGTCTAAGTGGTGTCCGCAAAATAACATAGGGTTCATAGACAATTGGAAAAGCTTTTGGGGCAGACCTGACCTGTTGAAAAGAGATGGTATCCATCCCTCCTGGGGTGGTGCCGCTCTTCTCTCTAGTAATTTGGCACATAGTCTTAAAGCTAAACCTTGACTAACTAGGGCCCAGGTCAGGAAGCAGACGGACTGGCTTACCCGACCGTCTGCTAGCTGTCTCGCGTCACAGAAGTCAGATAAATCCCAGCACATAAAGACTCTTTCACCTAGATATTATCACATAGAGACTGTGTCTGTTCCACGAATTAATAAATACAAAAAAACACCAAAACTATTCAACGGTAAAAATTTAATTGATGTCCAACAAATAAACAACAGATATAATACAGATGAACAAATGATAAAGCTCGGGCTGCTGAATATTCGATCCCTTTCCTCTAAAACGCTTATTGTTAATGATATGATTACAGATAATAATCTAGATGTGCTGTGTTTGACAGAAACCTGGCTAAAACCTGACGACTACATTACTTTAAATGAGTCCACCCCACAAGATTATTGTTATAAACACGAGCCGCGTCTGAAAGGTAAAGGGGGAGGTGTTGCTGTCATTTATAATAATATCTTCAGTATTAATCAGAAGTCTAGTTTCAAATATAATTATTTTGAAGTTTTGGTGCTTTACGTAACGTTATGTAGTGAAATTGATAAATCCTGTTTAACATTTGTGTTGGCTACTGTATATAGGCCACCAGGGCACAATACACACTTTATCAGAGAATTTGCTGATTTTTTATCAGAGTTAGTGCTGGCTACAGATAAAGTCCTAATTGTTGGAGATTTTAATATCCATGTAGACAATGAAAAAGACGCATTGGGATTGGCATTTAGAGACATTCTAAACTCTATTGGAGTTAGGCATACACGTATCAGGACCCACTCATCGCCGTAATCATACTCTAGACCTAATATTGTCACATGGAATAAATGTTGATACCGTTGAAATTCTGCAGCAGAGCGATGACATCTCAGATCATTACCTAGTATCATGTATACTTAATTTAGCAAAGGCTGCAAAGCCGTCCCCTCGCTTCAAATATGGCAGGACTATCACTGCTGAGACTAGAGATTTCTTTATAAATAAACTTCCTCATCAGTTTCATCTCCTCAGCATCCCAGATAGCCCAGAGGAACTTGATGTTGCAACAGAAACTATTGACTCTCTCTTTTCCAACACTTTAGACACAGTTGCTCCTCTGCGCTTAAAGAAGATTAAAGAGAATAGTCCAACGCCATGGTACAATGAGCACACCCGGGCCCTTAAAACAGCAGCCAGAAAAATAGAGCGCAGCTGGAAGAAAACAAAACTGGAAGTTTTTCGCATCTCGTGGAAAGAGAGCATGATTTCATACAGAAAGGCCGTAAAAACTGCTAGATCTGCTTATTTCTCGACTCTCTTAGAAGAAAACAAACACAACCCTAGGTATTTATTCGATACAGTGGCTAAATTAACCAAAAATAAAGCTTCAACTTCTGATGTCTGCCAACAGCACAGCAGTAATGACTTTATGAACTTCTTTACTTGTAAGATTGATAATATTAGGAAAAAAATTATAACCATGCAGCCGTCTACTACTGTATCACATCAGACAGAGCATTGTAGTGTCACTGAGGAAAAATTACATTCATTCACTGCTATAGGAGAAGAAGAATTGGCTAAACTCGTTAAATCATCTAAATCAACAACATGTATGCTCGACCCTATACCGACTAAACTACTAAAAGAGATGCTTCCAGAGGTCATAGATCCTCTTCTTAATATCATTAATTCATCCTTGACTTTAGGATATGTACCGAAAACTTTTAAGTTGGCTATTATTAAACCACTTATTAAAAAAACGCAACTTGACCCTACAGAATTAGTCAATTACAGGCCAATCTCAAATCTACCCTTTCTGTCAAAAATACTAGAAAAGGCAGTGTCCTCACAATTATGCTCCTTTTTAGAAAAAGATTGTATCTGTGAGGTTTTCCAGTCAGGATTTAGACCACATCATAGTACTGAGACTGCTCTCATTAGAGTTACAAATGATTTACTCTTATCATCCGATCGTGGTTGTATCTCTCTGTTAGTGTTACTCGATCTTAGCGCTGCATTCGATACCATAGACCACAACATTCTTTTGAATAGACTCGAAAATTATGTTGGCATTAGTGGAATTGCATTGGCATGGTTTAAATCATACTTATCTGACCGTTTTCAGTTTGTAGCAGTAAATGAAGAGATCTCACACTGATCACAAGTTCAGTATGGAGTACCGCAGGGCTCAGTGCTAGGACCGTTGCTTTTCACCCTGTACATGCTACCACTGGGAGATATCATTAGGAAGCATGGCGTTAGTTTTCATTGTTATGCTGACGATACTCAGCTCTATATTTCTTCACGCCCTGACGAAACTTACCAATTCACAAGATTAACGGAATGCATAGCTGATATAAAAAATTGGATGACTAGTAATTTCCTGCAACTAATTAATTATTGGACAAAAAAACTCCACATGTAGTAACCTAGAATACTGTCTAACACTTGATGGCTGCTCTGTCAAGTCCTCGTCGTCAGTTAGGAACCTGGGTGTGCTCTTTGATACCAATCTCTCATTTGAAAGCCACGTTTCTAGCATCTGTAAAACTGCATTCTACCATCTTAAAAATATATCTAAATTACGGCATATGCTTTCAATGCAAAATGCTGAACAGTTGGTTCATGCATTCATGACCTCAAGGCTAGATTATTGTAATGCTCTACTGGGTGGTTGCCCCACTCGCTTAATAAATAAACTGCAGCTGGTCCAAAACGCAGCAGCTCGAGTTCTTACTAGAACCAGGAAGTATGACCATATTAGCCCGGTTCTGTCAACACTGCACTGGCTCCCTATTAAACATCGCATACATTTTAAAATCTTGCTAATTACTTACAAATCACTAAATGGTTTAGCTCCCCAGTACTTGAGCGAGCTCTTAACGCATTATACTCCATCACGTCTATTGCGGTCTCAAAACTCTGGCCAGTTGATAATACCTAGAATATCAAAATCAACTGCCAGCGGTCGATCCTTTTCCTATTTAGCACCCAAACTCTGGAACAGCCTTCCTAGCATTGTTCGGGAAGCAGACACACTCTGTCAGTTTAAATCTAGACTAAAAACGCATCTCTTTACTATGGCATACACATAAAACATTTTTAATTTATATTTTATTCAAATTGTTAGGCTGCATTAACTAGGTCAGCCGGAACCGCGAACACTTCCCATAACACCTGATGTACTCATTACATCATAAGAGGAATGGCATCTACGCTAATGTTAGTCTCTCTGTTTATCCTGAGGTTTACTGCAGTCAGCCGGATCCGGCCCGTATCCAGATCAGATGGTGGACCAGCGCCCATATATTACCAACGCATCCCTGAAGTGTCTGCAGAGACCGTGTCAATTAGTCTACCCTCTGAAATTGCTCATCGACATGGCATCCTCAATGGATCCATCTCCGGCGCGATGACTCCGATATTTCGAATATTCCTATTTAATAATTGTTTAATCGACACGCCATCCTCAATAAACCCGGCGTGATGCCTCCGATCTTTCAAATAATCCGATCTAATATTACTTCTGACCTATAAGGCTGCCAAAATAATAAACATACACTGTTTGTTAATTGGCCAGAGGAGAACTGGCACCCCGACTGAGCCTGGTTTCTCCGAAGGTTTATTTTTCTCCATTAGGCCACCTGATGGAGTTTTGGTTCCTTGCCACTATCGCCTCTGGCTTGCTCAGTTGGGGACACTAAATTTTCAAATAAACATCCAAATAAATTTAATTACTAAACTAAATTATATCAACTACATTACTTGAATATATATGATAATTGAAATGAGCTGATGACATCACCGTTTTCTCCAGAGCGGCTGTACAGCTGAATCAAATTCTGTTCATTATTTTCCTGTTTAACACTGTGAAGCTGCTTTGAAACAATCTGCATTGTAAAAAGCGCTATATAAATAAAGTTGACTTGACTTGACCTCTCATGGCAGGTGCAGTTCTTTCAGCATGAGATCGGCCTTTATAGAGACCGCCGATTAAACTTCCCAAAGCGATTATCGGCTGATCAGTACCCTAGTCATGTGTTCCCCTGTCTTTTAAGGACTTTTAAATGTAAGTGTTTTCTGTTCCTATTATTTCTGTTTTCTCTTCCTGTGTTAAGTTCCTGCTTCCTTTGTCCCTTTTTAGTTTCTATAGTTATCCTCGTTTGTCTTGATTAGTTTTCACCAGTTGTTCCTTAGCCCTCATTTCCATGTGTATTTACACCCCTGTCTTTTGTTGGTCGAGTCGGACCGGTTACATTTGGATGGGAGTGAGGTTTAGGGAGCGAGTGTAACGGACATAGGCCAGTAAGATCTGTGAGTGTAAACCTCACTCCCCTGGCCTCAAGAGTTGTGTTAGAGGCTGTGGTCTTTTTAGCGTCCTTGTTAGCTAGAGTAAACAAACATGGCAGAGGATGGGCAAGATAAAATGGGCATAATAGTGTTTGGACTGCATTTTAAAGGAAAATCACAAAAAAAATTAGAATGTTGTGAGAGAAATGTTTGGATGAAGTTGTGTTATGCTTCTGTCATCTGGTACCACTTTATATTAGGTGGCCTTAACTACTATGTACTTACATCAAAAAATAAGTACAATGTACTTATTGCGTTCATATTCTATTGCAAAACACTTTTGCTGATATTGAGGTGGGATACGGGTAAAGTTATGGACAGGTGTGGTGGTATGGGTAAGTTTAAGGGTAGGGTTAAGTGTAAGGGAAGTGTAAACAGTGAAATTATAAATGTAACTACAGAAATTAATTACAGATGTAATTTCTAAAATGTAAGTACAATGTAAAAATATGTATGTACACATTGGGCCTTATTCATGAAATTTTCGTAAATATATGAGCAAATTCTGAGTAATTTCCTAGTAAATCTCCTCTGGATTCACAGACGCTTTGTATACCACAGATTTGGTAGTTAAACGTGTGTATATTAATTAATTCCAAACATTTGTAAATAGGGCGCTTGCACGCTCATTCATAATTAGCATAATCCCTGCGAGTTACAACTGCAAATTACGTGTCCAGAAACGCTGTGGAATCTTAAGGACTTCCTTCTGGTTTGGCTCCAGTATATTGCATAAATGCTAAAGAGACCAATTGGCCATATGCCTAGCAATATTCAATTATCGTGTGTCCACCAAAGCATTTTTAGCCAGCTAAAAAATGTCTGGTGCTCTTCTGAAAATGGCCAGCTGGTGGCGCTTGAAATCGCTTTGCAAGCTCAGCGTTTTTCCAGCTGAGATACTATGGTTGCTGATACAGAATATCCATGGCAGTAATGTGTTAAAGGAACACGCCGACTTTTTGGGACTTTAGCTTATTCACCATATCCCCCTGAGTTAGATAAGTCCATACATACCATTTTTACCTCCGTGCGTGCCATAACTCTGTCTGACACACCTACCGTTAGCCTAGCTTAGCACAAAGACTGGAGGTAAACGGCTCCAGCTAGCCTACTGCTCAATAAGTGACAAAATAATGCCAACATTTTCCTATTTACATGTTGTGATGTGTATAGTTACACCGTGTACTAAGACCGACGGAAAATGAAAAGTTGCAATTTTCTAGACCGATATGGCTAGGGACTATACTCTCGCTCCTGCGTAATAATCAAGGAACTTTGCTGCCGTACCATGGGTGCAGTGGCGCAATGATATTACGCAGTGCCTGAAAATAGGACAACGTCCGTCAACATAACCAACGTGACAACCTGCTTTCACAGAGATCGTGCTGGGGACAATTTTCAGGCGCTGCGTAATATCATTGCACCTGCTGCACCGATGGTACAGCAGCAAAGTTCCTGGATTATTGCGCAGGAATGAGAGTATAGTCCCTAGCCATATCAGTCTAGAAAATTGCAACTTTTAATTTTCCTTTGGTCTTAGTACACAATGTAACTATACATATCACAACATGTAAATAGGAAAATGTTGGCGCTATTTTGTAATTTATTGAGCAGTAGGCTAGATGGAGCCGTTTACCTCCAGTCTTTGTGCTAAGCTAGGCTAGCGGTGGGTGCGTCAGACAGAGTTATGGCAGGCACGGAGATAAAAATGGTATGTATGGACTTATATAACTCTGGGGGATACAGCGAATAAGCTAAAGTCCCAAAAAGTCAGCGTGTTCCTTTAATAGTATCTCATTTTGAAGAATACTACTAAATATAAAAATGCAATAACCAGCAATATTAACTTCTCAATTGTTGTTCAGTCATTGTACATGATTGGTCGGTGTAGTATTTGTCCCGCCCCTCCATTGTGATTGGACGGCTTTGGTAAAAAAGTGACTGTGAGGAGCGCTGCCAAAGTTGAACCGTTAAAAGAAAAGAAAAAAGACCAGGCAAATCAACTCGTGAAATATTATTATGGTACACAGTTCATCAAAATGCAATGTCATCAGTTTGCCTAAATTGAACACAGAACGTTCAAATGCACACCTCACAGCACAGGGAAATCTAATAATATAATCTGTAGAACTATCAAGATAATCAGGACTTTACCTAGGATTGCCGGAAGGGGAGAATTGGGCCCAAAATCGTCCCGATTATCTTGTAGTGTATGGGTGCCTTAAGAAAACCTTAAGATGTGAAGACTTGATTTTTTGTAATCTGTAATCTGTAAATAAATAAATGAATAAATAATGTTTTGTATGTCTTCCAGTGTTCTAATGTAATTAATAGGCTACACTTTATATCATTATGCAATTGTTGTGTAAATACATACACTCACCTAAAGGATTATTAGGAACACCTGTTCAATTTCTCATTAATGCAATTATCTAATCAACCAATCACATGGCAGTTGCTTCAATGCATTTAGGGGTGTGGTCCTGGTCAAGACAATCTCCTGAACTCCAAACTGAATGTCAGAATGGGAAAGAAAGGCGATTTAAGCAATTTTGAGCGTGACATGGTTGTTGGTGCCAGACGGGCCGGTCTGAGTATTTCACAATCTGCTCAGTTACTGGGATTTTCACGCACAACCATTTCTAGAGTTTACAAAGAATGGTGTGAAAAGGGAAAAACATCCAGTATGCGGCAGTCCTGTGGGCGAAAATGCTTTGTTGATGCTAGAGGTCAGAGGAGAATGGGCCGACTGATTCAAGCTGATAGAAGAGCAACTTTGAATGAAATAACCACTCGTTACAACCGAGGTATGCAGCAAAGCATTTGTGAAACCACAACACGCACAGCCTTGAGGCGGATGGGCTACAACAGCAGAAGACCCCACCGGGTACCACTCATCTCCACTACAAATAGGAAAAAGAGGCTACAATTTGCACGAGCTCACCAAAATTGGACAGTTGAAGACTGGAAAAATGTTGCCTGGTCTGATGAGTCTCGATTTCTGTTGAGACATTCAGATGGTAGAGTCAGAATTTGTAAACAGAATGAGAACATGGATCCATCATGCCTTGTTACCACTGTGCAGGCTGGTGGTGGTGGTGTAATGGTGTGGGGGATGTTTTCTTGGCACACTTTAGGCCCCTTAGTGCCAATTGGGCATTGTTTAAATGCCACGGCCTACCTGAGCATTGTTTCTGACCATGTCCATCCCTTTATGACCACCATGTACCCATCCTCTGATGGCTACTTCCAGCAGGATAATGCACCATGTCACAAAGCTCCAATCATTTCAAATTGGTTTCTTGAACATGACAATGAGTTCACTGTACTAAAATGGCCCCCACAGTCACCAGATCTCAACCCAATAGAGCATCTTTGGGATGTGGTGGAACGGGAGCTTCGTGCCCTGGATGTGCATCCCACAAATCTCCATCAACTGCAAGATGCTATCCTATCAATATGGGCCAACATTTCTAAAGAATGCTTTCAGCACCTTGTTGAATCAATGCCATGTAGAATTAAGGCAGTTCTGAAGGCGAAAGGGGGTCAAACACAGTATTAGTATGGTGTTCCTAATAATCCTTTAGGTGAGTGTACATCTAGAAAGCCAACGCTTAAGAGTTTACAATTCAAGACTCAGACTGTTATTAATATGGAGATATATAGGCTCAAACATTAAAACAAAAATAAAAAAATATTAATAATATTAAATGTATAAAATATTATGTGAATGTAGTATAACAACTTATAACCACAACTAAAGTGAAGCCACAAGTGTGGTCATGCTTAATTTCAAATCTGAGGTTGAAATCTCTAAAATTATGCATTTTATGAAGCATATTGTATGGCATGTCATATGAGTTTTTAGCGAATGCTAAGATAAGTTCCTATCATTATGTTATTGGCCTGTAAAACACATACTTGCAGTCTACTAACTAGTCTTTCAACTGCTTAATTCATACTCTATTGTTTTCACTCAATGAACTTCGTCTGAGAGTCGTCACGTTTCTAGCATCTGTAAAACTGCATTCTACCATCTTAAAAATATATCTAAATTACGGCACATGCTTTCAATGCAAAATGCTGAACAGTTAGTTCATGCGTTCATGACCCCAAGGCTAGATTATTGTAATGCTCTACTGGGTGCTTGCCGTGCTCGCTTAATAAATAAACTGCAGCTGGTCCAAAACGCAGAACTAGAACTAGGAACTATGACCATATTAGCCCGGCTCTGTTAACACTGCATTGGCTCCCTATTAAACAATCGCATACATTTTAAAATCTTTCTAATTACTTACAAAGCACTAAACGGTTTAACTCCCCAGTACTTGACCGAGCTCTTAACACATTATACTCCTTCACGTCTATTGCGGTCACAAAATTCCGGCCAGTTGATAATACCTAGAATATCAAAATCAACTGCAGGTCGTCGATTCTTTTCCTATTTAGCACCTAAACTCTGGAACAGTGTTCCTAGCATTGTTCGGGAAGCAGACACACTCTGTCAGTTTAAATCTAGACTAAAAACATCTCTTTACTATGGCATACACATTTTTTATTTATATTATTCAAATCAGTTAAATGATTGTTAGGCTGCATTAACTAGGTCAGCCGGAAACGGGAACACTTCCCATAACACCTGATGTACTCGTTACATCATAAGAAAAATGGCATCTACGCTAATGTTAGTCTCTCGGTTTATCCCAAGGTTTACTGCAGTCGGCCGGATCCGGGCCGTATCCAGACCAGATGGTGGACCTGCGCCTGGACATGACCAAGGCATCCCTGAAATATTTGCAGAGAGCGTGTCAATTAAACTCCCCCCTGTAAATGCTGCATCGACACGACATCCTCATTAAACCCGTCTCCGGTGTGACGACTCCAATCTTTCGAATAATCTTACGAATATCTATTGATCTAATATGACTTCTGACCTGTAATCATAATCATAATCATACACTATTTGTTCGTCAGTCAGAGAAGAACTGGCACCCCCACTGAGCCTGGTTTCTCCCAAGGTTTTTTTCTCCATTCTGGCCCTGAAGGAGTTTTGGTTCCTTGCCACCATCGCCTTTGGCTTTGGCTTGCTCAGTCGGGGACACTTAAATTTCAACTATATTACTGATCTGCCTGCATTGACACTATTTGATAATTGAAATTAGCTGGATAACATCACCGTTTTCACCAGAGCAGCTGTACAGCCAAATCAAATTCTGTTGCATTATTTTCCTGTTAACACTGTGAAGCTGCTTTGAAACAATTGGCATTGTAAAAAGCGCTATATAAATAAAGGTGACTTGACTTGACTAAAGTGACATTTGTGAAAAAGGCATTTCAATAACTGACTGTCAGGATATATGCAAGGAGGCAGAGGTAAGTGAATCCAAACACAGTGTTTATTAAGATACTAAGAGTGCAAAGTGAGTATGCAAGGAATACTGGTGCAGATTCTGTGAAGATCACTCGGTGCGGGGCTGATCACAGGTGAGTACGTTCGCTTCAGGTATGTGTATGCCAAGCAGTCACAGTTCATTAATACTTGTCCTTTTTCCTTCAGACGTGGTCGATATCAAGGAAGCTCGAGGAAAACACTGGAAGCTCTGGAGAGCACGGGATCACAGGCGATGGGAAGCAAACAGGTATCCTGGAGACAGTAGGGCAGTGACACAGAGGTTAGTGGAACACAGGTGAGTATACGTTACGTCTTGGGATCTTTGGGTGTATCAGAGGGTCAGGAGACATCAGGATATGGTCTGTTCCTGTTGGAGGTTTGACATTGAACTGAGGCTGTGGTGAGTGTTTTATTGTGCCTGGTGATGAGGTTGTTGATGGGAAGCAGGTGTGAGTGATAAGTATTCTGGGGAGAGTGATCGTTGAGTAGTGGCTGGGACCGAGCTTGACTGATCTCTGACACACACACACACATAAATACATATATTTATGTGTGTATGTGTGTACTGATAACAGGATCATAGCAACTATTGTATTAGCATTAATATAATATCAATTAGGAAACATGATTTTTGTGATCTCATGCATGCATGTGTCACAAACAGAGGACAGACGAGGTAACTATAAGTCTTTATTGCAGATTAAAGGGGAGCAGAGCAGGAATGCAACAGGTAATGATGAGAGGCAGGTGATAGATCACTGAAGACTTAGCTGGTAAGTAATACTGTGTTTCTTTGTGCAGGTGAAGAGTCGGTGAAGCAGACTGGAGAGCGGAAGATCCTGGTGAACGACGAAGGCGAACAGAAGATGGCAGACAGAAGACAGAAGATGAATCAGGAACAACAGGAACAACTTTCTCAGGTGAGTACCGCTGGATGAGTCTGTACACGTGCGACAAGACCAGACAATGAGGTGAAGGGAGGGGTGGCTTATGAAGTGTGTCTGATGTGGGTGCACAGGTGCAGGTTATCAGAACTCCGGTGATTGTGAACGAGTGGGTGGATCTGGTGCTGATGGCTGGAGAGATGGTGTGGTGTGGTTGAATCCGTGACAGTACCCCCTCCTCCACGGGCAGCTCCTGACGGCCGGAAGCGACGATGACAGGGATGACCTTGACCTCTGGGAGCAGGGTAATCAGGGTGTTCTTGATGGAGCTGGGTCAGAAGTGATGGATTGATTAATCATCTCAGGTGACCCAGGAACGTTCCTCTGGGCCGTACCCTTCCCAGTCAATTAGATATTTGAGATGCTTTCCCCGTCTTCGCGAGGATGGACCAGACTTGGTAGATTGTTTCCACACTGGCGAATTCTGGAGGAGAAGGTAAACCATCTTTACAAGATCCTGTGAGGGCAGACAGAGGTTCAGTGAAGGGTTTAAGCAGTGAGACATGAAAAGATGGTGAAATTCTGTAATGTGCTGTGAGGTGATAGGTGACATCGTTGAGCTACCTCTGCACAGTGAATGGAACTATATAACGGGGACTCAGCTTACGGCAGGGCAGGCGAAGACGGATGTCCCTGGCCAACAGCCAAACCTTCTGTCCGGGTTGGTAGCAAGGTGTCTCTGATCTTCGGACATCAGCTTGGGTCTTGTGTCTTCACACTGCCTGTTGGAGCTGTACATGCACTGAGTCCCACACCCTCTCGATCTGCTGGAACTACTGGTTAACAGCTGGAACCTCAGATGGATCGTCACCAGGGGAATAAAGGTGGTTGAAATCCAAGGACACACTGGAACAGAGTAAGCCCGGTGGTGGATTGACGGAGGGAGTTTTGGGCGTCCACCCAGGGGAGGAACCGGCTCCAGCTGTTCTGGTTCTGGTGGCAGTATGACCGCAGGTACCTCCCGATCTCCTGGATCTTGTGCTCAGTCTGGTCGTTGGTTTAAGGGGGATAACCGTAGGATAAACTGATGGAGATACCAAGGAGTTTGAAGAAGGCTTGCAAGACACAGGAAATGATTTGCGGACAATATCTTCGGGCACACTGAAGTGACGGAAGACATGTTGGAAGAGTGCTTCAGCTGCCTCAAATGCTATCAGTAGACCCTTTAGAGGGATCAGTTTGCAGGACTTAGAGAATCGGTCAACAATGACGAAGATGCAGGTGTTGGAATCGGGTGGCTTGACGGATCTGGTCGTCGATGGACCATTGAATGGGGCTGACAATCATGGCTGGAGGGAGAATGGTTTCTGGAGCACAGGGTTTGGGAACAGGATGATGAAGACGAGAGAGTGCGTCGGACTTGCAATTCTTGTGTCCAGGTCGGTAAGTAACTACAAAGTCAAATCTGGTAAAAAACAAAGCCGCCTTGCTTGACGTGGGTTGGCGTATTTGGCTTTGCAAAAATACTCCAGATTCCGGTGGTCAGTGATTACTTCGAATCGATGGTTTGCTCCCTCCAGCCAATGTCTTCATTCTTCAAGAGCGAGTTCCATGGCCAGGAGCTCTCAGTTGCCGATGTCATAACGCACATAGATGGAGGCGTGGAGGATCATCTGCCGCTGCGAGAGCACTGCTCTGACTCCAGTAGTGGACGCCTCCAGGGTCCACCTCAATAACAAATGGCAACTCAGGATTGGGATGGCGGAGGACGGGAGTGGAGACAAATGCTTCTTTCGCCCCACTGAAGGAGTTGGAGGCAGATGGTGTCCAGGACAGAGACTTAGGCCGGCTCTTCAGGAGTGAGGTGAGAGGGTAATTCTGTCAGATAATTCTGGATCCTTTATGGTGGTGGATTGTGGCCAGTTCTGTATGGTTTCCATAGTTGATGTCTGTATTAATACACTGTATTCAGCCTTTCACCTAGATCATTTCTACTTGTCTAGTTGATATTTGGCTGCATTTAATTTTTGATAAAATTAAATATGTACTCATCTGATCTTTGAGGAGTTTGATTTCTGCATTAATATGCTATTCAGCCTTTCATCCAGAGCGTGTTTACTTGTCTGGTTGATAGTTGGCTGCATTTAATTTTTGAGAAAATTAAATATGTACTCATCTGATCTTTGAGGAGTTAGATATCTGTATTAATATACTATTCAGCCTTTCATCCAGACCGTGTTTACTTGTCTGATTGATCTTTGGCTGCATTTAATTCTGAGAAAATAAATAGTGAAATTCCTGGGGGGAAATGAGTAACACCTCATTATAAGGTGCCCATCTCCCTTCGGTGCCCTCAGGGGCCATTATGCCAACCCTTTTACCTCGTGTGCTTCGGGGCGCAGCGGTCTCCAGTTAGTTCTAGTCTCAGTGTCTGACTCGCAAGAGGAGGGTTTAACAGGGGTCAGTTTGGTCACGCGGCGATGCTTACATGCCCTAGTTATGTGGAAGAAGCCTTGGTTCTTGTCCCAGTGTAGCGACTCGGCTGCATATAATAATAATAAATTAAATTAGCTCAATAGGGAATTATGATTATTAATGTTTAATTATTTATAACTAATCGCAACGGGTTATGATTAAATTATAAATCTCCAAATCACCCAAAAAGGGAAATACCTAACCTAGGTATTTATGCAATATATATATATAGTTAACGACAATGGGTTGCAATTAACTACGAATATATATTAAATCATTACGGAATAACCTTTGAATTAGAATTAATTCAAAATTCATCTGATCCGTTCATTTAACGAACGAACAGTACTACAATCTTTTATCAATTCTCACAAAGTTTTATTCTTTCTTATCAAATCTTCGGGAAGATTATCCTTCTGGTCACGAAGAATAAACTTTCCGAACTATTATGATATTAATTAAAGTATTCAAAGATACTTGAGAGCTCGTAGCTAGATCGGAACATTAAAGTGACCATGCCTTGTGAGCGGCAACAATGACAATCGAACGTGGATACAATGGTTTTAATAATTGATACTACGAACACATACGACTAAAACAAAGAATACATGTATATACAGAACAACGAATAGTAACGAAAGAGAATGAAAAGAAGAGAATGAAAGAGAGGAAGGAAAGGTTCAGGAATGGCAATTTCACAAACATAACCACCGAGAGCCAGCAACGAATAATATCACCTTAAACAGGGGTACACATCTTAAAACGCATCTAAATTTCGATGGAATTTATACTTGCATGGGTTGTTTTGTGCTGAGTATAAAGAATGCGTGTGAGTCTTCTCAGAGCGTTCTTTGAGCTGGAGCGTGTTCTCTTTTGGTCCTTCCGGAGCGTTCTCGATCCGCGGGAAGTTTGAAGGTGGTTGAAGCGAATGCCGAAAAGGGGAGGAAAAGAAGATTGTCTCGTCGGAGTTTTAGAAGACGACTGAGCGCTGAGATGGAGCGCGCTGGGATGGCGCGCGTTGCCTGTCCGCCTGGCTGCGGAGCGCGCCGACTTCAAAGGAACCAACCCACGTGACTGAGCCGCCAAGCCAGGGCCGAAGCCGCCTGGCCAGGGGACGAGCCGAGATGATAAGAGGGTTGTTTATCGACTGCACCGACTGAGCTAAGATATGTTGGTGTTACTGTCCTTTAAAGAAACATTAACATCCGCCCATCTTTTCTGAAATGACCAATCAGATATGGGAGTTTTAGGCGGGAGAACACTTTCTTTGTCTCCGTTTATGACCTCATTTGCCTCATTTATGATGGTGTCATACTTGGTACATTTCTACTCAAAAGGGGGGGTAACATAATGTGATGCATTTCATAATCATCTACTGTGCACCGTTGGTTAAGAGAAAGAGAGAGGAATATTTAGATATCAAACACAGTATGACTGGGAGATATTAGAGCAGAGATACATTCTTACACATGAATACAAGCATCTTACATGACTTTACATTGTTCGTACATCATGACTATGTTGGCAATGACATAGGGAGCATGCGTACACACAGGAATCATCATATACATTCTGGGATAGTTTAATTAAAGTTACATAAAGAAAATGTTTGTGTCTGTGTATTGGAAGGAGCCTGTGTGTCTAGGCCCCCCCTTATCTTTTGAGTGAGGGGGGGTAGGAGGAGAGATTGCGTCCTGATTGAAGTTCTCACAGGATTCTAACGGTGCTGTCTGTTCTACCTCAGCCAAGCCACAAAACTGTCCATGATGCCATCTTCCTCAGACTCCTCGGTACCGGAACCTAATTTATATACGGCTAAAAGGCTTTCTGACGTTTATAGTGGAATCGACTCATCTTTGATCCTGTCCAGAGAGACTCCAGACGCTACAGTCCCCCTTTTCGTCTGACGAAGTCCATGTGACATCGTCGGACGACAGTCATGATGGTCGGATGGCAGGTGGATCATGATGGTCGGATGGCAGGTGGATCATGATGGTCGGATGGCAGGTGGTTTCTAATTGTTCTCAACCTTTGGTTCCTCAGGCTGAGAGTCCATCTCGATGAGGTTTGGCATGGTATCTGTTTTGGTACCTCTTTTCCGTGGGTTTTGTTTGAAACCTAGGGGGAGAGCGACCGTGTTCTTGGTCATGGACTCTCGCATCTCGTGGACCTTCTTGAACAGGATGAAGGCCAGGCCCAGTGTCAGGGTGTAGCCTAATACCGTAGAGAGGCAAAGAGCTGTGTCGGCGGGAGTTGGTCAGGATGGGCAGCCGGGACAGTGTTTGGAGGGCCGTGTCGATGGGAGTAATGTCAATTAGCTGGGACCCCCTTTCCTCAATCCTCAGTTCCAGTTCCGGATCTAGAGTTGTGATTCTTGAAGAAGGATGGGATTTCCAGCTCTGACCAGTACTCTTCATTTGGGAGATGGTACAACGGCAGATCATCGAGGTGGAGGATGGCACCCTTTGGTACTTGAATCCACATACTCTGGTTGGGCAGGCTGATGCGGGTGGCCGTGTCATGCTGATCGTAAGTCAGGGTGGCCGTACGAGTGGGAGTGTTGACGAGCCACCTGTCACCCACAATCTCAGCTCGAGTTTTAGTGACTTGGGTGCGAGATGTGGCCTTGGCAGGGCAACGGGTGTCACTTCTCATGGGCTGCAACCTGCAGATTCCTTCAGTGTTGTCTCTGAGGAATGGCTTGCTAGGGCAGAGGTAGTGAATGTCCTTTATCAAAGTACACATACGCAGGTTGGGGGCCAGGTACAGCTGTGTGTTACTGTCGTGGTAGGCCACCACATTGGGGGTGTGTATCTTGATATGAGTGTTGCCTTGCCAAAACCCGACATTGACCAGGTCCTTGAGTCTGTAGATGTTGTTTGATTCGATGATGGGTAGATTCAGGAGAAAGGCCACCTCCCTTTGCTCAGGGTCGACGTGCAAGGGGATGGCACTACCCAAAGAGTAGGCAAGGTGTGCTTGAAGAGGATCTGCTGGGCTGGTAGTGGCAGAGGCCAGCACTGTTTGCACAAGGCTCAGGGGTACCAGATACGGAGGAATCCTGCCCATGGCTAAGCTGTCAATTGAGGAGCTCACTTCCCGCAGCATGTCTGTCATCAGGGCTGTGACTAGCTGAGTTTGGGCAAAATCATTTTGGAAAACGGAAAACAGTTGTCTCACTGAGTTCAGTTTGGTTCAGCAGGACACTGTGAGTATTGAGAACCACCACAGTGTCTTTCAATGATTTGCCGATGGTCTGCAGGGTTGCACTCTGTGTTGCGAGCTGTTCTCTCAGATGTGGGATTTCAGTCTGGCTCATTGCGTTGACGCTAGACATGCCAATGTTGAACAGGGTTCCGACGGCAGCGTGAGCTGGAGGCAAAGGACAGTGAGCTGGAGGCACAGGACAGTGAGCCACAGCAGCATCCTGGTATAGGAAAGAGAGAGAGAGAAAAAGAGAGATGGGGAGAGAAGTGGTTGATCAGCGAGGAGTGTCCTTGGTTGGTCAGGACAGTCTTTTTGCTGTGGGGTCTGCAACTGAGTTTAGTTTGCATTGGCCCCTCCCAGTTTTTTTTCTGCCAGTAGCCACATGTCTTTTGACTTGATTGCGGTGGACCCATTTGAAAATTGGCTCTTTCTGTCCCTGGCTCAGTTTGATTCGATATGCGACCGGAGAGAGTTTGTCCACAATCTCATAAGGGCCTGTCCAGTGAGGCAGGAATTTCTTTGACAGCCGATGGGAGGCTGTCCGGGGCGGCTGGACAAAGCTATAATGCCAGACCCTATCGCCTATGTCCAGTTCCTGGTGTGACGCTTTCTGGTCATAATATGCTTTTCTGGCCTTCAGCACTCTTTTGAAGTCAATGCTGGGCGAAAGCAAAGGTTGCTCTCAGGTGCCGGTGTAGTTCATCAAGATACTGGTGAGTGGTGTAGGCTGTGACAAGGCTGGAGTCTCCCGTTTGATACAGCAGGTGCAGCGGCAGTGTCATTTGCCGCCCAGCCATTAGTTCAAAGGGAGGCATACGAGTTGATTCATGCGGGGTGGCTCTGATGGCCATGAGCACAAAAGGAAGTTTCCCATCCCAGTCTTGCTGGTTGGCAGACACATACTTTCTCAGCATGCTGACTACAGTTCGACTTGTTAGTTCCACTTGGCTGGACGAGATGGAATGGTGGCTGATGGGCAGTTGAGCTTGTACTCCCAGGAGTTTACAACTCTGCTGCATGATCTCAGCTGTAAAGTGAGTGCCTCTGTCCGAGTTCACTTTAAGTAACAGTCCGAACCTGGAGAAGATGTGGTTCATCAGGAGGTATGCCGTGGTCTGGGCAGTGTCGTTTGGTGCTGGAAGACACTCTACCCACTTGGTGAACTGGCACACAACCGTGAGGAAGTATTCGTTGCCCCTCGTCGATCTGGGCAGGGGTCCTACCCAGTCTATTTGGAGGTCTGACCATGGGAATGTGACTCCTCTGCGTTGCAGTGGGGCTCTATGGTTTGGGTTTGCTGGTTGGAATTGGCAGCAAACCAGGCACTCACTGACATATTCTGCCACGTCTTGCTGCATGCCCGGCCAGTATGCCACTTGTTTCAGTGTCTCGTAAGTGGCTCTGGTACCGTGATGTCCGGCACATGGTGCGTCGTGGGCATACATTAGCATGACCCCCCTTTGGCAATGTGGCACCACAAGCCTTTGCGCTGTGAGGTCCTCAGGGGCATACCACAGAATGTTGTCTTTCCCACGCATCATGTGTTTGACGTCATGCAGTCGTCTGAGGCCTGAGGCAGCAGTGAATTCAGACGTAGTAATAGGGTGGTTGGAGGGGTCTGAGAGGTGGTTTAGCATAGTTTATATGGCAGAATCAGAGGCTTGCATGTCAGCTATGTCGTTGTTGGAAATTTGTGGAGCCGGCGCAAGCGGCTGTGATGTTGGAACCATCACAGGAATAGGTCGTTTGCTGCGGGTTATCGCTGCAACATTAAGGGTGGGTGGGTGGGCTCAGACTTGTCTGAGTTCTTCGCGTTCTGCATCGTCCTTTATGGCATCTGCTTCTTTCAGGATTTGCTGGACTTGTGTCTCAAATCCTGGATACGGCTCCTCTGTTGTTGTGTCGCCTGTCGTGTTGGCAGTCAGAGGTGCGGCACTGTCATCAGTCTCGGAGGCAGGCTGGCTAGTGACTGTGTAGACTGCAAGACGTTGGTCCTCTGTCAGCTCTGTTCTGCACACTTGATCTTTGGCCATCGGCATGACAGAAGCGATGGAGATGATTTTGAAGGGTGCTGTGAACACTGTGTTGTCTGTGCTCCCTTCTGGGGTCATCGAAGATGGGATTGGACCAATGACTGGTAAGGTGAGTTCAAAGTCATGGAAGTCGTGACTCACTAGCCATCCCAGGCGGTAGGCCTTGGGAATCCTGATGTCCATTGCTGTGCAGTTGTTGAACAGGATGTAGACTACACGGGATGACAGTTCAGTGAGTGGTGTGGCTTCCAGACTGAGTCCAATCCCACACATTCGGGTGAAGGTTGGAAGAAGCCCAGCATGTGGTTTAGTGTTTGGCCACATCGTATGTTGAGCCGAACAGCGACCCCTTTGGTGTAAGCTGGTACTGTGGTTTCCTGTTCATTGATTAAGGTGCAGACTTCTGGAATGGTCTGGCCTGACAGGAGGTTTTCAGGGTTGACAGGAACCACAGGTGGCTGTGATGTCGGTGGGGCCCACACCACCTCATTGATAAAATCCACATGAGCCTTGAGGCGAATCAAGATGTCTGCTCCTATGTAGACATTATGCGGCAGGTCTGGAAGGACCAGGAAGTAGTGAGTGAGGCACCGGTCATTCCATTTCAAGTTCAAAGCACAGATGCCCTTGGTAGTTACCATGGTTGATAGGCAGGAGTCCAAGGGGAAGCGGGTGTGCTTGCTGGCAGACGGAAGGTCTGGTGTGTCTTCCATGAGGGCTTTGAACAGTGCTAGGCTGATGGCTGAGTTGTCTGCCCATAGTGCGAGCATGATGTCTGTAGTTGTTACATCATTCAGCTGGAGGTCAGTCATGACCTTGGGGAAGTGACAGTCAGAGTCTATGGTGAGTTGAAAAGTGCAGAGTAGCGAACTTGAACTTTGCTCTGGTGCTGAGACAGTGTTCTCGTGGCTGGCTGCAAGGTTTCTCGTGACCTCTGTGGCCTGACAGTCTGGCTCAGGTGATCTGGGCGGCTGGAGAGGCAGAGGTTCTCGCACTTGAGCCCAAATTTTCAGCTGTCTGAAGTCCAATAGGGGCTCGAAGCGGTCTAGCAGATCTTTGCCGACGAGAAGGGGGTATGTGTTCATTGGTGAGATGTACACAGGGTGTACCAGACTCATTGGACCAATCGTTAGATGGATGGGAGCGATCAGTTCAAGTTGGATCTCATTTTGGCTGTATGACTGCACATTTAGCTCACATTTTGGGGATTTCAAAGTTCGATTTTGTCTCTTAGCTTCAATTCGGAGTTGAGATGACCTTAAAGTGAGATCAGCTCCTGTGTCGACCAGGGCTTCAAGTCTCACCTCATTCTCCAATGTGATGGCTAGATATAGTTTTCTGGCCACTCCCTTTTCAATCAGGTTTCCCAGGAGTTTTGGTTCTGGGGTTTGTGTGGTGATCGGTAAGCAGTTAGGGATGGTATCATGTGGCTCGTTAGGGAGGCAGACAACCAAAACAGCACTCTCTGGTACCTTGGGATTTTGGTTGTTGGCGTGATGACTTGCGTTGTGTTGATCAGGAAGTGCAGCTGTCATCTGAGGTGATTGGGCGACGCTGTCACTTGGTAATGAGTTGTCTGGTTCTGTGGACTGTGACTGGTGCGCAGTGCTTTGGGTGCTTGGTTTAGTCGGAGGGCAGTCAGGAAGGATGTTGGGTGCAGGCCTTACACTTAGTCATAAGGAGTCTGGCCTGTCCTTCTTGTCTCCCTCGCGAGGTTTCTTCTGAATGAGTTCTTTCAGAATCCTCAGGATCTCTGCTGACTCAGACGAAGCTGCACTGTTTTGCTCTGGTGGGTGCTCAGACTTGAGTTTGCTCGGGGCGTGTCGCGAGCCGTTCCGCTGCTGGCCATCTGGGCTGGATGCTCTGGCTGATGAAGGTCGTCCATTTCTGGGCCGTCGGCTGGCATCTCACGTGGCTCCACCCTTTGGGTGGATTAGACTGACGTGGCTTGTCCCAGAATCTTTCAGAGCGCCCGGTCTGGTGCTTAGGATGGGCACCATGCCGGTTGTGCTGCTCTCTGCTGGCTTGGAGCGGTCTTGACTCTCTGTTAAAAAGTCTGTCACTGTGGTGTTGCTGGGCGCCCTCTAGAGCCAGCTCTGAACGGTGGTCAGAGACGGGGCAAATTGTTGGATTTCTCACAGTCTTTTCAGAAGCAGTCTATTGCTTGGCATAAGCTTTATGGGCTAAGTCCCGTAGCTGTCGGGTGGACATGCTACGTGGGCAGGCCAGGACTCCCAAGTGATGGCTTACTGTTGGATGCAGATTTCGAAGGAATAGAGTTCTGAAGTTGAAGTCTTCCTCCATACCTGGCTCGTTTTGTGCTCCAAAGTAGGCCTGTCGGAGTCTGTTGTAGTAGGCCTGCGGGGTTTCCAGTCGGCCCTGTCTCAAGTCCATGGCGCTGATGATCCCTTGGTCTGAGTCAGGGTCCGAAAACTCTCTAATCAGGGCCTGATGCAGCTGCTGGTAGTCTGATTTGACAGTCTCGGGTTGCCGATCGAGGAAACTCCGCACCTCACGGCTGGACGTACCTCGAAGGGGATAAAGTCTGTCCCATGTGGTCACGTTAGCCATAGTTTGCAGGTGAAAGTCTATGACCTGCAGGTAGGCGTGCACGTCGTGGCCTCCTGCAGGGTTTGGGGTGAAAGTTGGGATGTTTCTGGCCAGCTTGTAGAGTTCTTGGGGAGCCATGGCGTGACTGGGGGCACAGATTTTCTGGGCGGGCTCCCACCCCTTTGCTGCTGATGGGGGCTCTTGGAAACTGGCTGGTGACATCTTGAGCAGTGGGCTTTCACCCCCCTTTTGAGCTCGGAACTCTTGACGGGGAGGCATAGGCCCACTTGTCAGGGGAAACTCTGTGGTGTGTGTTTCCCCTTTCTGGTCACTCTGCAGTCTGTAAGCGTACTTAAGTTCTCTGTGAACAGCTGCAAGTTCTTCTTTTAAATAGTCTTTTTGTTGAACCAAATCATGGATCTGGGCACGGGCCGCTTGCAAGTGGTTTTCACAGGCTATGGCCTTGCCGTCCCTTTCTTTCAGTTCAATTTCTGCTCTTGCTAGGAGAGCTTCACCTTGTTGGAGTTTTTCCCTTAGTTCCTTTTGGGATTCTCTCTCCAACTGCTCTCTGTGCTCTGTATCTACACGAAGGTCTGCTAGGGCATTTTGAAGTCTCTCCACTTCCTCCTGAAGCTGTGGGTCCGTTTCATCCTCTGTCTCGTGCCGGTCCTGGGCCTCGAGGAGTAGTTGATCTAGACGACTCTGTGCGTGGGCCTGGTTCCTCCGGGCCTCCTCAGCCTGGAGCTTCAGTGCTGCTGCTTCTTGCTCCAGGTGGATGTTGCTCTTTTTGCTGAGTCGTGCCTGGACGATGAGGTTGTGAGCGAGGCCCCCGACGATCTTGGCCCATTCCTTGTGGCTGTGGCTCTGGGTTGGATCGTGGGCCATCAGCCGGTTCAAGTCGTCGTCCAGCTGTTCTTGGCTCAGGTGCTGCAGGTCACCGGCGGCTTTAGGCAGGAACGCAGTCGTCATGGCGGTCAACCAGGTCTCGACGTGATCCCAGTGGTCAGTGGGGCTGGATGAACGGGACATACTGGGCTGTAGGCAAGAGAAAGACAGCACAAAAGAGGCCAATGCAAGTCCGTATAGGGTTTTAGCGAGCTATAGCAATGTGTGACTATTTAATTTGTGTGTGTAATTTTGACTAACTGGTTCAGACAGTTAGTGAAATCTAGGCCGGGCACCTATTGTCTTGGCCGTGAGCGGCCAGGTGGGGCCGATTTGTGTGGGTAAGTGTCGGATCTAAATAACAATTTTGACAGTGCGGTAGCCTACTGGGTCATTTACTGACACTGGCTGCTGGGTCGTCAATCTATTATTCAGCTTTCCTTGATGGCTCTTACAGGTTCTGTCTTTAGGTGAACTGGAAGAAAACAAAATTAAAGGAAAGCAAATAGAACAAAACAAAATAACCGAAAATAACTAAAAGAAAAGGCATGAAATAAAAATGAAACAAAAATGAGAACATAAGAAGAGATAGAGAGGGAAAAGGTCTCAGCTTAATACCAATGCTAGGGTTTATGACAGGGCCAAGCGAGTGGGAGGCGCTGTTGAGCTATAAAACCTAGGGGGATGGTATGGCTTAAGACAGGAAGGTTGGGCCAAACACTTAAATGACCAGGGAATATGTATATTCTATGGCTTGCAATAAGTGAATGGGCTTTACCTGATTTACTATGCCTGGGGTGAATTGGGGTCACTCAGGGGGGAATCGGCGGTGAAGTCAATCTCACCGGCGGTCCCTGGACACTCGACTGCGGTGTCCCCGGATCCTCGTCCCCTTTCTACCACGGTGCGCCCACTCAAACAGCTTGTGACTCTTAGCACAACTGGGTGGCACTCAGGTAAGGTGGGTCAACGGCCAGTCTGCAGGGTCAAAATTGGGTTTCCTCTGAGGCCCCTTTGGAGTCCAAATGGGTGGATCAGAGTAATTAACCAAAATTGCCCTGGTGGTCAGCTGGACTCGTTGACTTCTCCCTGGAGTGCCCAAATTGCTGATGTCGGCTGCGTGCCGCCACCAATGGTACGAGGACAGAGGTGCCCGAGATTCACACACGGCCACTGTCAGTTACGCCGGCCAGGTGACTCCACCCCTCGAAACCCAACCAGAAGGTAACCGTCACTTCACCACCAAGTACTAGGAGAAGTACTACCTGTAAGTACACAACTGGCTGAACAAGTGAGACTTAACGTCAACTTAAGCTTAGTACTTGTTTACACCAAATTTAAATAGTTAGGTATGGTAAGATAGGTGAAGGATTATTTACCAAATGGTGCTAAAACACAAAAGAATGATGAAAATAATGGTAATTATCTGAATAACCTTGAAAAAGGGAGACATTAAAAAAAAAATCCATTCAGAAAACGGAGCCAAAGGGGAAGAGAGAGGAATGCCCACCCATATGAGGACACCCAGTAGGGGGCGTGCTACTGATAAGTGGCTATCACAGGCTGAAAAGAGAACGCTTAATTTAAATTTAAGTTCAAACTTGCCTAAACTAAAATCTAAATAAGTGCAGAGTACTAGAATGGTACCAATTAGAAATAAGGTAATGATAAATTGATGAGGGAAATCAAATAACTAAAAGGGAAAATAGAATCAAAATAATTCAAATTAAAACAACAGGAGAGAAGGAGGAAAACTGACTTAGCCGAGAATGTCACATAGGGGCGTGCTCCCACCAAGTAACATTAATGGCTGAACCGAGAACTTAATTTAAATTCATGTTTAAACTTAGTTTAAACCAGATTTAAATAAGTGTGGGAAGTCAGCAAAACAGGAGGATTGAACAATTTAAAATAACAGTAATAACAGGAAAGAAATGAAAATTATTATAATAGTAAACAAATAAAATAGCGGAAAAGATAGTTCACTTTGACAAACGAGATAGAGGGAAGGAAGGAAACATCCGCAGATGCCCACAAGATGGCGTAGTTGAGTCCACACCAAGGAGTGGGTGGGGGTGTGCGTAATTTGAGAGGTGCTGAACACCTGACAGGCTGCCCTCTTGTGTTAGTCAGAGGTATTACGACACTTTAAATAAAAATAATAAAGTAAAATAAAATAAAAAAAATAAAAAGTGATTTAAGCGTCCGAAGAGAGGAAGTTTTTTTTTTTCTTCCTAAACGCGGCGATTTACAATCACGAGTGAGAAGAGAATTTATTTTCAAATCTCCTTTTTGTGCCAATTGGTACACAAAGAATATGTGGCCGGAATTCTTTTTCCGCATGCACACACAAATGTATGGAACAGAATATTTTTTTCTGTTACAAATTTTAAACTGGATCAAGGTTTAAAAATAAATACTCCCATTTACCCATCAATCGGACACTGGCCAGCAGTTTTTCCGATTGATTTGTATAAGGTATAAGCATTTGGTTAGCTACGCCAATGTTTAACCTAAAGGAGTGAGATCGCTTAGTTGAATAATACACCGACGCAATTAAATCAACTACGATACATTAGTGAGGCCTTCACTAAGATGAAATGAGGAACATCGCTCAAATCAACATTTATCACACTGAAAGAAGATTTCTTCGTTCTTACAGGTTTTGAAAATATTAAACTGTGCTGTAAAGAGGTTTCCTTCTCTTTCACAGAAACAGTTTTAATATTATGAACTGCAGTTTATTTTAAGCAATTAACAGTGACTCAAATGTTTGACACATAGCAGCTGTTAACTGGGCTGAAATCAGCTTTGGGCCACTTTGGGCCAGTTATCAGATATGTGAGTTTGCGTCGCGTTGCGACTTCTCTCACTTTCTGAAGCGCGCATACACAAACAAAAATTAATACCAGTAATATACACATAAAACTGACACCGTTGCTCACAAAACAAAGTTTAAAATGTGCCCGAATTTTTCTCCACCATAAAATGTAGCGACTCGGCTGCATATAATAATAATAAATTAAATTAGCTCAATAGGGAATTATGATTATTAATGTTTAATTATTTATAACTAATCGCAACGGGTTATGATTAAATTATAAATCTCCAAATCACCCAAAAAGGGAAATACCTAACCTAGGTATTTATGCAATATATATATATAGTTAACGACAATGGGTTGCAATTAACTACGAATATATATTAAATCATTACGGAATAACCTTTGAATTAGAATTAATTCAAAATTCATCTGATCCGTTCATTTAACGAACGAACAGTACTACAATCTTTTATCAATTCTCACAAAGTTTTATTCTTTCTTATCAAATCTTCGGGAAGATTATCCTTCTGGTCACGAAGAATAAACTTTCCGAACTATTATGATATTAATTAAAGTATTCAAAGATACTTGAGAGCTCGTAGCTAGATCGGAACATTAAAGTGACCATGCCTTGTGAGCGGCAACAATGACAATCGAACGTGGATACAATGGTTTTAATAATTGATACTACGAACACATACGACTAAAACAAAGAATACATGTATATACAGAACAACGAATAGTAACGAAAGAGAATGAAAAGAAGAGAATGAAAGAGAGGAAGGAAAGGTTCAGGAATGGCAATTTCACAAACATAACCACCGAGAGCCAGCAACGAATAATATCACCTTAAACAGGGGTACACATCTTAAAACGCATCTAAATTTCGATGGAATTTATACTTGCATGGGTTGTTTTGTGCTGAGTATAAAGAATGCGTGTGAGTCTTCTCAGAGCGTTCTTTGAGCTGGAGCGTGTTCTCTTTTGGTCCTTCCGGAGCGTTCTCGATCCGCGGGAAGTTTGAAGGTGGTTGAAGCGAATGCCGAAAAGGGGAGGAAAAGAAGATTGTCTCGTCGGAGTTTTAGAAGACGACTGAGCGCTGAGATGGAGCGCGCTGGGATGGCGCGCGTTGCCTGTCCGCCTGGCTGCGGAGCGCGCCGACTTCAAAGGAACCAACCCACGTGACTGAGCCGCCAAGCCAGGGCCGAAGCCGCCTGGCCAGGGGACGAGCCGAGATGATAAGAGGGTTGTTTATCGACTGCACCGACTGAGCTAAGATATGTTGGTGTTACTGTCCTTTAAAGAAACATTAACATCCGCCCATCTTTTCTGAAATGACCAATCAGATATGGGAGTTTTAGGCGGGAGAACACTTTCTTTGTCTCCGTTTATGACCTCATTTGCCTAATTTATGATGGTGTCATACTTGGTACATTTCTACTCAAAAGGGGGGGTAACATAATGTGATGCATTTCATAATCATCTACTGTGCACCGTTGGTTAAGAGAAAGAGAGAGGAATATTTAGATATCAAACACAGTATGACTGGGAGATATTAGAGCAGAGATACATTCTTACACATGAATACAAGCATCTTACATGACTTTACATTGTTCGTACATCATGACTATGTTGGCAATGACATAGGGAGCATGCGTACACACAGGAATCATCATATACATTCTGGGATAGTTTAATTAAAGTTACATAAAGAAAATGTTTGTGTCTGTGTATTGGAAGGAGCCTGTGTGTCTAGGCCCCCCCTTATCTTTTGAGTGAGGGGGGGTAGGAGGAGAGATTGCGTCCTGATTGAAGTTCTCACAGGATTCTAACGGTGCTGTCTGTTCTACCTCAGCCAAGCCACAAAACTGTCCATGATGCCATCTTCCTCAGACTCCTCGGTACCGGAACCTAATTTATATACGGCTAAAAGGCTTTCTGACGTTTATAGTGGAATCGACTCATCTTTGATCCTGTCCAGAGAGACTCCAGACGCTACACCAGGATCCTGTGCCGGGAGCTCCTTGTCATCATGTAACTCTTACAACGGATGCTTCCCTCACGGTCCGGGGAGTGATCATGGATGGTCGCTTGGTGCCTGTGGACGGGTCACCATCTCACCTGGCACTTAATCACCTGGTGATGATGGCTCAGGTTCTACATCCATGGGCACACCGAGGTAGTAGAGCTCATATGGAGTTGCAGACGTGGCTGTGCTGTGTCTGTACATGGTTTCCCTGATTGTTCTGCTCCCGGGAGTTTTGGAGAACAGAATTATGGAAGTGTGGGTTTGGCCTCTGAGGTCTCTCAACTGAGGTTGTTGAGGCCACGATCACTCTAGAGCTCCATGTGCAGGAAACAAACCGGTTTCCTTCATGGTGCGTTGGAGCATGGTGGCTTTGTAGCCTTGTATTAGGGGTATCCCTATAAGAGGTGTATGATATGTTGGGCTGTTCCTTTCCGCACACACTCGTCAGGTTTACAACCTAGTTTTGGGCTTCAACCCATGGGTACCAGGTGTTTCTGTCTTTGTTGTGCTTGCCTAATTATACACAAGACAGGCACTGGTCACTATGGTGGCGTTGGTATATACGTTCCCACAGCATCAATTTCGACGCAACGCAAGTTCCTTTGAAAGGGAACACCTCGGTTACGACTGTAACCTCAGCTCCCTGAAGAGGGAACGAGACGTTGCGTCACCCTGCCATACTTCCGGCGTGCCTGTGATCGACTTGCTTCGACCTATCAGAAGCTGACTATGTTTGGTCTGGGTCAAGTCAAGTCAACTTTATTTATATAGCGCTTTTTACAATGCAGATTGTTTCAAAGCAGCTTCACAGTGTTAAAAAAGAAAATAATGCAACCGAATTTGATTCGGCTGTACAGCCGCTCTGGAGAAAACGGTGATGTCATCTAGCTCAATTCAATTATCATATATATTTAAGTAATGTAGTTGACATAGTTAATTTAGTTTAGTAATTACATTTATTTGGATATTTATTTGAAAATGTAGTGTCCCCAACTGAGCAAGCCAAGCCAAAGGTGACAATGGCAAGGAACCAGGGTGCGCTTTATAGCTTCTTGCCATGATATCACCCACGACGCAATCACGCAGTGCATTCCCACAGCATCAATCTTGACACAAAGTCTTGTTCCCTCTTCAGGGAACCGAGGTTACAGTTGTAACCGAGGCGTTTTCATTTGAAAATGGTATCATGTTAATGGCCCCTAAATTAAATTAAATTAAATTAATAACTAATGATTTTTACAACGGAAATAAATCAACGCTGAACTTACTTAAACTGGACAATGACTTTGTTCTAGAGCTACTGTACAGCCAAAACAATATTTGATTAATTCATTTCCTGTTATCACTGTAAAGCTGCTTTGAAACTATGTGTTTTGTAAAAAGCGTTATATAAATAAAGGTGACCTGGCTTGTTTCATTTTAGAGACTCGGTCCACAAAAAGCAGAAAGCACACCTTGTTTGTTCCCTTTCAGTCGGTTACGTTCGACGTACGTCGGACGTCACCAACGAATTGAGATCACTTCAGGAAACCCTGTCAGCTTAGAGTGTATACAGAACAGGCCAATGGCCATTGGCGTGTATGAGATTTGCATCTCGTGATCCGCCCTGCAGTGTGGGTTTAAATACGGAAGCGGATGCAGCGCACATTTGTCATTCACATTGGAGCCGAATGTTCTGTACTGCTGAAGAGTGTTTTCTGTGGTTCTACGAGAGAGAGAGAGAACGAGAGGAGAAGGAGCTCGAGTGCTGGGAGAGAAGGCACCTACAGCGAGGACTGCCATTTCACTGAAGAGAAACAATTGCTGTTTTCACAGCAAAAGAGTGTCTCTGTTGGTTCGGTGAGGACGTTCCAGTACAGTGAGTGCATACACAGGGCTGCACTATCTCCCTGTGTTTTGCCGCGGTTGTCTCCCTGTGTGCTTCAGCACATTTAAAAGCACTGCGGGAACATGACTATCTTGGCGTTGAGGTCGAGATTCACCTACCTTCGGGAAGGCAGAGTCCCCTTGCTTATATCCCGATCTAGAGCTATTCCTGCTGGCCAGCAGAATAGAGCTACTTCTGCAAATAACCAGGGTGACCTGAGGATCACGGTTAGGGCCAGCCTGCCGAGGCAATCTCCATGGGCCCTTAATCCCTCTGACGCGCCGCAGCCGTTTGAGTTGCCGAGAGAGCACGCTGGCCCCTCCCATGGGTGTCCAGTGGTGACATTCAGGCTCCAGCAGATGACAGGATGTTGATCGCTCAGGATGCAGCTTCAGTCATCTGGGGATGAAGACTCGGCTGTGTTGCCTCCCTCTGGGAGAGTGGCGTTGCCCGAGACGGACCGAGAGTTAACGGCTATGCTTTCCCGGGCCGCCGAAAAGGTCAGGCTCATGTGGAATTCTCCATCGTGTTCCGAGCCTTCTAGGTTGGAGGATTGTTATCTCGGGGCAGCCCACTCCGATGCCCTTCTTCCTGGAAGTGCATGAAGAGCTCACTAGGTTGTGGACGGCACTTTTTTCTGCCAGAAACCGGACCAGTGGCTCTTCACTCCTCACTACCCTCGATGGCGGGCCAGCCAAGGGGTACGTGGAGATCCCAGCAGTGGAACGTGCCGTCGCGATGCAACTGTGTCTGGCTTCCTCCTGGCGTGGTAATCTACGTCTCCCATCCAAGGCCACTCTATTGGGCAAAGCTTACAGAGCCTGTGGACAGGTTGCATCCACCCTGCATACCATGGCGTTGCTCCAGGTGCACCAGGCCCAGGCACTCATGGACATGCACGAGGGTAAACCTGACTCCGAGCTCCTCCTCCGATATGAGGGAGGCCGATAAATATCAGTTTCCCAGGTTGGGCTGTTCAGCGACGCGGTCGAAAGCTTTGCCCAGCAGTTCTACGGCATCCGCAGCTGCAGTAACGCCGCTTGGGTTGCTTCATATGAGGCAGCTTAAACACTGGCTCCACGACCGAGTCCCGAGATGGGCGTGGCAGAGCGGTTCATTCCGTGTTGAAATCACACTGGGCCTGCTCAATTGTGCAGCCGACAAGCTCTCACGACAGCAAGTGCTTCTGGGAGATTGAAGACTCCATCCCCAGGTGGTCCAGCTGATCTGGAGACAGTTCGGGACCGCACAGGTAGACCTGTTTGCTGCCCCGGATACGTCGCACTGCCAGTTGTTTTACTCCCTGACCGAGGGGACCCTCGGCACAGATGCACTGGCACACAGCTGGCCCCGGGGGCCTACGCAAGTATGCGGTTCCCCCAGTGAGCCTTCTAGCACAGACTCAGCAAAGTCAGGGAGGATGAGGAGCAGGTCTTGTTAGTTGCTCCGTATTAACCCAACCGGACCATCTCCAGGCAATTTATGTGCCATGAGAGATGATGATCCCTCCACAGACCATGCACTGAGCATTTTTTGAGTTTTGTGTCCAGTGCCTTGAAGCATATACCCAGCAGGGAAGGACCAAACACACTTCTCTAAAACCCTCCTCAGAGGCCAAACATATCTCATTTGGTCCTGTAACTATAAAGAAAGGTTACAAGATTCAGTTTTCCTGTCGTCTTCCTTGTTTTGACGGTGTACTGCCCATTTTAACACAAAAGTTTATGTCTCTCTTGCAGACTTACAGGTTCAAGATGCTAACGCTCAAACTCACTGTGTCTCAAATCCAATCCGAGGATTGTTTTGTCATAATAGATCTAAAGGGCACATACTTTCACATCGAGATTCTGCCAGAACACAGGAAGATTCTAAGGTTTGTTTTCAGGGTAAAGCATACCAATATCGAATACTTATTTTCAGTCTAAACATATCGCCACGCATGGATGCATCTCTGGCTCCTCTGCAACTTCAGGGTATCTGTGCACTGAATTACTTTGAGGACTGGCTGATATTTGCTCAGTCAGAAAAGTTGGAAGCTTGGCATCAAGAAGTCATGCTGGCCCACATGAGGTGTTTGGGTCTGAGACTAAACCTCAAGAAGAGTCTGCTGTCTACAAGTCAGAGAACCACTTTTCTAGGGGTAGTGTGGGATTCAACCACGATGCAGGAACAGTTGTCTCCTGTACATATAGATTCGATCCTTGCTGCTGTGGGCAGCGTCAGATTAGGCCAAGATCTGTTAGTCATTCAAATTCAGAGGATGTTGAGTCACATGGCAGCAACAGCCAATGTTATTCCATTGGTCTACTGCACATGAGACCATTTCAGTTCTAGCTCAAAAGCAGAGGGTTTCATCCCTTGAACCACCCATCAAGAGTTATGTGCAGTGGGATTCGTACCGTTTTTATGTGGAAAAGACCCCAGTGTCTGACCTTGGGTCCAATTCTTGGGGAGTGCTGCTGTCACAAATCACTCACGAAGGACACATCTCTCAATGGCTGGGGTGCAGTTCTCGATGGCTGTCTAGTCTGTGGCCTTAAGGGGGGACCCTGATCTTTCATGGCACAAAAATTATCTGGAAATGAGGGCAAGTCTGGCCGCTGAGTGGTTCCAGCTAATAGATTGGTACAGTGATGGAGTTCCTCCAAGAGTGCCTTTCAGCAGGGATAACCCTTGCTACCCTGCCGCGAAGACCTCCGCAGATGTATATCCCGGGGATATACATTGCTCTAAGAGATGACAATTTCCCCTGGGACCACAGGAGGATCTGATGCGCCAGTCTGCATAGAGGGTGAGACCTCAGACCCCCCTGATGGTTCAGGTACGCGACCACTGACATACTGTCGGATCGTACCAGAACATGGTAACCCCTGAGATCTGTGAGGAAGCTCCTCAGAGCCCTGAACACAGCCAACATCTCCAGGCAATTTATATGCCATGAATGATGATGGTCTTGCCACAGACCCTGGGTAAAGCGGCCGTCCATGTGAGGGAGGCATCTGTCGAAACGGATTTCCGGCGACATGACACTCCCAACACTGGCCCCTGGGACAGAAACCAAGGTTTCTTCCATATTGATAGGCAACGAAGGCATCTGCGCGTTACCCTGATCATACGGAATGGATTTCCCCTCGGGGAAAAAACCTTGGCTCTGAATGTGGTCATGGACGACATCTCGATGCCGAACTGCCATTTCTCGTGACTGGGCCAATATGAGCCAGTCGTCTATGTAGTTCAGTACACGGATGCCCTGGAGTCTCAGTGGAGCCAGAGCTGCATCCATGCACTTGGTGAACGTGTGAGGGGAAAGAGCTAGGCCGAACGGAAGAACCCAATATTGGAACGCTTCGCCCCCGAAAGCGAATCTCAGGAACTTCCTGTAACATGGAAGAATGGATATGTAGAAGTATGTGTCCTTTAGATCTATCGTGACAAACCAGTCCTCGGATCTGATCTGACTCACGATGGTAGGAATTGTGAGCATCTTGAATCTGAATCTCCTCAGAGAACGATTCAAGTGCCGCAGATCTAAAATTGGACGCAACCCCGCATCCTTCTTGGGAACTATGAAGTACCGGCTGTAGAACCCGGACTCCCTGTCTGACGGAGGAACACGTTATATGGCCTCCTTTACCAACAGGGAGTGAACTTCCTGTTCCATTACCCGAAACTGCTCTGGGACCACTGCAGTCCACTCCACCCCGTTGAACCTCGGGGGAGGGTAACCGAACTGCAGTCTGTATCCTCTACAGTCCGCAGCGCCCATGCAGATATATCATCTAAGGGAGCAACTCAACAGGGCCGCAACAACAAAATCGCTGGAAACTGATGTGTCCCGAAGCGCACGAGGCGGCGAGAACAACATCTATTTCCTGAGGGCTCCGTGGAAGAGCGAGATCCTCACAATGCATGCAGGCAGCCCCCTCAGGAACTGCCCATGCATGTTATGCTCCCATCTTAGATGATTATTCAATCAAGTGAATTCAATCCTCAGAATTAAATGCTGCCATAAACACCAGACGATACTGTTTTAATATTTATTTATACGGTATCGTCATCTACACGCTGCCTCTGCAAACGTGAGATTCGATCCGTTCACAATATATGTGGCTTTCATCCCTCGAGATGAAAGTCCACAGGCACGAGGCTGAAACACCCGAAAGCGCACTCGAACACAGCCAGCACCTCAGTAGCTGACTCTGCATGCCTCGCACCCAAACAGTATCAAATGCACACCGATCGTGTGTTCACCCTTGTTGCAGACCCGTAATCTATGCGCTGCCTATACAAACGTGAGATTGAGCCTTGCCTTATGAAGTGACGAGCTCTTATTTACCATTTCAACTGCCTCAATGCTGAGCACGTCTAATTCCTCGGAATCAAACAGCTCAAGCATTGGATTCTCCACCCTGGGGAAGAAGTCACAGCGCAGGCTTCCACACAGGGAGGGAGAACATCAGAACTATCTGTTGACGACCGGGAAAGTGCCTCAGCAGTCCGGATCTCATCAGCCAATTCCCTTTGCGATCCCCACGATTTGAGCCGCCACGCCACCTCAGCGGACACAGGACCCGAACCGCAGGGAACCCGAGTCTGGTCTTGTTAGCGCAGCACTCTGATGTACTGTTTTTTCTTTAGTGCTTTACAGTGCTCACAGTCAGCTCCCTCGAGAGTTGACCGAGCGTGCTGCACTCTCAACCAGTTTACACACATAAGATGCGTGTCCCCACCCGTGATCTAGTGAGGGCAGGGGTGCACACATCTTTTAAACTGTTCACTCGTCATTTTCTTTCACACAGTTACTTTACTGAACAAGAAAATCAGTCTTTCAAACACACAACACACAGCGAACTTGCTGAAGAGCAGAAAGCTAGCACTGTTGTGAACCGGCGTCCCTTTATACTTCCGGGTATGCCGTCACATACTACGTCATGACGTAGCACCAATCGGTCTTAGTTTCATTCATGCTTCAGACACGCAATGCTAAAAGGGAGCGTCCCCAAAGTGTTGTTCCGATGCAGTGCGAGTTCCCTCGAAAGGGAACTTGAAATGTGTCTCTGAACATTGGGCTAAATTTACAAACTGAGACAGGACAAAGTATTTTAACTAAAAAAAAATTATAATAATAACACCAATTTTTTTTTTAGAAGCTTCTGTCTTTGGCATATATGCATTGATTATGGAAGAACCAAAAGCTGCACCAAAACGGAATGATTTTTTGATTAGTTTACAGCTGCCAGATTTTGTTAATAGCCAAATTAAATCAGTTAATCATCTCAACAACTGTTAGTGAGAGGACATTTTATATACATTGCGTTATGAAAGAGGTCCCCATAAAACAGTTTTAGACAATTAATTAAACCTTATTTGAGATCTCTTCATGGAAACACACAAAATCACAAATTTTAAGACCAGAGGTTCTCGGCACATTCTTTGTCTTTTTGTTTTCGTTTTTGTCTTGATAAATATTAAGTAAAACTTAAAAAAAAACATATCAATTAAAATTTCTGATTTGTAATGCTTCAACACAGTGCAAATCTAATTCACAAGCCAGTAATTGTTTTGTATTTCATTAGCAAGTGGCCTTGGCGTGAAACTCTTGTGAAAGGAAACATATGCCACAGGACGCATGATATCACAAGCAACCAGTATGACGGCTATTCGTCAGACTTGGCTCACGTTCATTAGTTGAATTATTCAGAGAAAGTTCTCTTTGTCTGCTGAAATGATAATTGACTGTCTACCGAGGGCCGTGGGGTTTTATTATAGCTGTTGTTGGTTTGTGTGGGAATTTCTAGGGGGCTGAATTTTGCCTTGCAAGACAAATTTCATCACAATGCCGAACGATGCAATGGCCCTGTAACACATTATGCTTATAAACATGTGATCATCCTTATGAGGTTTAAGGAAGACTTGTTCCCGTGTACTTCTTTAAACATTTGAATTAAAAAAAAAATATTATAACATATGCAGTGCAACATTGTTGATGCTGTAGAATACAAAACGTGTCCAATGATGTAAAATATTACTCTTCATAGAATAATCTTATATCTACAGAAACCTAGCATGGATTAATTAATTCAAGAGTAAATGTCCCTAAAGGCTGCAATTAACGATAAACGTATTAGACGTGTCAGTGCCCAAGAGCGTTGGAGTCTGTCCCGTTACCGCTTTTGCTGGTGCTGTTTCAACTCCACTGTCAGCTGAGATGTGTCAAAAACTAGAGCATGTGTGTGTGTGTGTGTGTGTGTGTGTGTGTGTAGGAGGGTTTGAGTATTCCATGCGTTGACAAACAGAACTGCCAAATAAACTTATTTAATTCATTATTCATTTCATTTACAATTGAAATGGAAAAGTGTCCAGCTGTCCAGCTGTGAGGTGTAAAATATTCAGCATCTGTGTGTAAATCACTCTGTAAATTATGGTGTGGTCCCCTTTATCTCGCCAGCTGTTACAGTAGAAGTTGTTTAATGGTTAATTAAAATGTTCCATTGAATTTGCTGACTGTTCATGAAAAAGGAACAGACATGAGAAAAGAGAGAGGAATCATCGGTAGCCATTGTCATTAATCATCCCATCACAATCATCCATCCATCCATATAGTGTTTAGGAATAACTAACTACAGTTAGAGTAGTGATGTGATTTCCTGTGCGGCATTATATAAAATAAGTTACAAGGTATTTTTAAGTTGCAATACATGCTGATAAAATGTATTGTTTGTAATTTGCTTTGTATAAATGTGTCTGACAAATGCATAATTGTAAAATCCACCCATCCCGTAATTAGTTTTTCCATCAATCGTGAAATCAACTATTCTTTCTCAATTAGTTTAAAAAAAAAACCTGCAGTTTACCTGCAGTCCTGATCCCACATGCTGAGAACCTAAGACAGTTAAAATGAGAGTTTCAATAAAGACTCAGACTCAGACTGTATAATTCCAGAATGTCTCCTAAAATGTATTCTTGCACGTCTGGAAGGACACATTCTTCTGTACTGTATGTTCAAGATGTTTCGCCACTCAAACAAGTGGATTCATCAGTTTGTGGAGATTCCCTGACATTTGACTGGATTGCACACTGTGGTAAGATTTGATTCGCTGTGGGAGTTGCCTCCCAGATGGTGTGAATTGTAATCGCTGTGTGAATTGGGGCGAAAATGCTGGGCTAAAGATGAAAGGACAGCATTGTAAGTAACTGACAGGCCTTGTCGCAGAGATGGCTGTTCCAGTTTCACAAAGATGGCCTCTTTCACTCTTCTCTTAAAACATCTGTCCTCCCTGTCCAAAATCTTTGCATCATTGTCCTTTATTGACTAATTCTTGTCCTTTAGTTTAGATGCAGGTACATGACCGAGTCCTGCCCACAGGAGTTGCTTGTTTTATTCCTTCAGCTTGTAAAACAGTTGTGTAATTTCCCCAATAAATAAATAAAACAATACTAAATGAAAATAATAAAACTGTAAACATGAGAATAAACATTGTCTTGAGTGTGGCTGAGCACAAACCCATTGAAATTAAAGACATTTAGAAACCAAAATTGTCAATTGTCTTAATTTAGCCTGTGTATTTATTATTATTATTATTATTATTATTATTATTATTATTATTATTATTCATATTTGTTGGGCCTATGCAGTACATGGTAATATTAAAACACTTCATTTGGATTTTTTTATTTATTTATTTTTGTACATTTTTACATAAATAGTTTTTTTTTTAAATATGAGGCCAGTTGGGAACCACTGAACAAAAGCACTTCATTAGTTTGAATTTCACCTTGATTCCATCCAGTAACTTACTGTATCAAAGGTCTCATTTGGTTCTTGTCTTAGGTCCTGTGCCTTTTCCAATAAAGTCCCTGAGGTCTGAATGTAATCCTCTGTTCCTACTAATGGAAATGAGGATGTCTCTCAATGTTGTAGCTAGATGTGAATCCTAGTGGTTAAAGATTTGAGCTGTTAACTGTTAACCTGGTTCAACTTTTATCACCATTGTACCACATAGCTCCAGGAGGGTCTAATAAGTGCAGTGTAAGTCACTTTTAATATCTATAGTTTTTATCAGCTATATACCAAGTTAGTTATCAATGCTAACTTTTTTGGTCTGTAAGTTGTTGTTTTATTTTTTGGGAGTCCCATGGGGTCCAGTCTTGCTCCTGGGGGGCCACCTTCCTGTAGAGTCTAGCTCCAATCTGCTCCAACACACCTGCTACTTTTGAAGACCTTGATTAGCTGGTTCAGCTGTGTTTAATTAGGGTTGCAGCTAAACTCTGCAGGAAGGTGGCTTGCCAGGAGCAGGATTGGACACCCTGGATATAGACATTAAATGGCTTCTCCAGGGTACTTATTTCCAACCCCGTTCCTAGAGCTCCCCCAACACTGCACATTTTGTATGTCTCCCGACTCAAATACGCCAGGTTCAACTCATCAGTTCATTAGTAGAGACTCCAAGCCCTGAAATGGTTGTACGATAAGCGAGACATCCAAAATAAGTATTTTTTACAGGTCTTTTTAAAGCTTCTCATACATGCTTTCCACTTTGAGAGGCCTGGTTACTATGCCAAGAAAATCTAATCTCTGTGCCATCATACATCTTAGTAGTTTTTTTTTCCAAGTAATGTTAAAGGTCACCTATTATGCAAAATCCACTTTTACAAGGTGTTCGGATATAAATGTGTGTTGACAGTGTGTGAACACAACCACCCTACAATGATAAAACATTTTTTTAATCTGCATTAAACCAAAGTAGCCTCATTAGACAAGCCATTTTGATTCTCTGCGGAATGTGATGTCACATTCCTCATGCCCTGCCCATGGCCGCTGACTGACAGGCCTGCATTACCATAGTTTCCGAAAACAACAGGCCAATCAGAAGAGAGGCTCATGAATATTAATTAGACAAGCCAAAATTGACCTGTTCTTATCAGAGCTCCTGAGAAAGGAGCTGTAAAAATATATTGCGATGGTTTTTGGTACTTATACCACAAATATATATTCTTAAGGACATCAATACCTTAAATAAAACTCCAGAAAAGTGTACAATGTGGGATCTTTAAGCCTTTGTTTAACAACCAGAAAGCTGGAACAAGATGACCTGGTGTTGGCAGAGGCAGCTGATGTTGGATGACCTTGAGAATCTTCTCAGATAGACATGCACTATTTAGTATAGTACACATCAGGTTATAGTGGACGCTCTGTGGTGTTCAGTATGAGGTGATCGTGGGTTGTAGGCAGTAGTGCATTCAGAATATTGACTGCAGTGGAGGTCACAAATACTGTAATACTGTCTTGAATTGATTCTAGAGGATCTCAGAGCTGAACAAATCTTTATTTGAGCCCATCAGCTATTCAGTCTATGGCATTGCAAATGGTTCATTCTCAAAATATGGTGGCAAATATTTCCTTTAAATTTCAGCAAAATGAGACCATCCGCTTAGGTCAGGCACTGCAGTTGCTCAAAATCGGCTGTGAAAGCCTTGATGATGACACACTTTATTCTCATTGGTCACATTCTGTGATGACAAGTGTGTTTTTTCTTCATGTATTCCACTTCCTGTATTTAACCAATCTTGATATTGAATATCCGATATTCAAACAAAACAAACAAAACATTAACAAAAAGTAAGATTAGGATATCTAGTAAATATATATTCTTATTGTATAAGAGTAACAGTTTGGAAGAAAACTTTCTGGTTAACCTATTGCTTATATTTGGAAAAAATGGTCTGCCATGAATGACGTTGGTTCAGCACACTACGGAAAGCACGTTGTGTCCGACCTGACGGCCATCTCTGTACTCCTCCCCCGTCAGATCTCGCCAGCCAGTGGCAAGCTAGTGTAGTTCATCTCAAACAAGCCTATTGATTACACCCAGCTGCAGCCGATGTCGAACACACCTATCAACAAAACAGAACTGATGAATACATGGCCAAAAACAACCAATGAGAACATAACACATGAGACTAGGGAAGCACATGACATGATCACATGAGGGTAAAGGATCACATGACAATGAACAAGGAAACGTAACTGTGAGAATTACAAAATTGAAAACATCACCCCCAAACCCAGTAGCATTGGTGCAAGTTGATTCAGAGTTTGCATCATCTGAAGTCATCTCTTCACAGATGTTGTGGCATCTGAAGTCTTCATAAGAGGCTGGATCCAGACTGGAGCTTATGTGTCTTTCTTATGGGAGTTACTCTCTCCACATTCCTTTGAGCAATAAAACAGTGTACATAATAAAACAGTAAAACCTAATATTTGCATTATTTCTGTCTGCAGTACATTTCTATTGCAGCTATATGTCAGGTTGTATATTTAATGCAGTTGAGAGCTGACGGATGGGTGATGTTTGATGTTCTGGGGTGAGCAAACTAAGTTGGTTCACCTCCAGCTCTGGGCATATCTGCACTCCTGCAGGCTGAACCCAGCTGCACAGCTAGCTTCTAATGTGGACTCATTAGCGCTAGCACTAAGTGCCCTTCACAAATTAGAGCTCAATTCCATTTGCTCTTCCATAGCATCCCATTTGTGCCATTCTAGAGCAACAATGCCAAACGCTCAGTGGTGAATCCTTCACTTGAATTTACTGTTAATGTCTGAGCCAGTCTGTCAGCAAGAACATGAAATGTGCATTTGTTAACCAGATCATGATGAAAGGTTGTATGTAGTGAAAAGTGAATGGTTCTTTGATTTTCAGATGAAATTTGTGATCTTTTCACTGTGAATTGATGTTTTTTTGGTGTGTATGAATGCACAAGCTAATGCTGTTCCTAGAGGCCTATCAGTACATTTAGTCTTTTTCTAAAATTCTGTGTTTAAATTAGCTTTCAAAGATGGTGCCAAGAACTCTCCAAGAACTCCCAAAAGTCTTTCAAATAGCCTTTTCAAATGTTGGAAAAGTCTGTTGAATAGCCTTTCTGCTACAAAATGGCAGCTATTAAACGCCGTACATATCAAGCTGTGGGTGCAAGGCTTTTGCTTGTGTACTTTATTCTTGTCAAACCAAATTCGCTGACCTGCAATTCACAGAGGTACAGCTTTTCAAATGTCTCATAGAATGCCATTGTGAATAAGGAAGAAAATACTAAAATGTTTCATCAAATTAATTTTAGACATTTTCAGAATTCATTTAGGCTTTCATTTACATTGAAATTTCATTGTTAAAATCAAAATGTGACACTGGGAAACAGAACAAGAGAGCTCTGTCAAAACAAACTAGCAGGCATCAGCACAAAAGTTAAAGCCTGTCTCCAGAAATTCAGTTGTTTTTAAACTCAGTATAAATGATGTCTCCATATATCTACACAGACACAACCCTCTACCACACTCTTTGTCAAAGTGTGTGGCTCATTCCCTTAGCTTGCTGATTTTAGGATTCTTCCAACGATGTGAAGTGTAATTAATGAAGAGGTTTTATTTATTATTATTATTATTATTATTATTATTTGTTTGTTTGTTTTTTTTATGTCCTCTTAACCTTAGTCTTAGTCATCACGTTTTTAAGACTCAATAATATAACAGTGCTGTTACTGTTATATCATTGTTGTCTTTTTTAAGAGGTATCGCTCACCATAACAATGTCAGTTAATCGTTTCATCCTTTAGTTTCACTAACACAAACATTAGCACTACCATCTCATAAGGACAATGCTAGAGATATCTTCCTGCCAGACAGCGGCCTACATGCGGAGCTGCTTTCTAAAGACTCAATAATCATGGGATTTGATTGCCTGTCCCTCAACCTCAATAATTGATGACTCCAATATTTACCCCATTACCTGTGTGTTGTAAACATTCATTACGGTAGTGTGTTTGAGAGAGGTGTGTGGCAGCGAGCACAAGGGAGCCTGGCCTGAGGGGAACTCCTGTCAGTTTGACTAATGACAGAAATGAAAAAATATCTCCTAATTACTTTAGAAAAAGGTACAGTACTGCGTTCCTTATCTGCGCAATATGCATTTTAAAACTTTGTGCAGGTTTATTACATTTAGCTCTTTCCACCGTGGCACTGGCATTAGAGACAGAGCAAGTTCTCAAATTTCAAATCAAATTTTAACTCCATGAAGGGCTAATCCCATTTACGACATTATTGTATTTCTATTGACATTAGCATTTTTTTTTTTTTGTAACATAAATTGTCACAATATTAGAGCAGCTCCTGAATCTTACAGGGTTTTGTATATTCATTATTTTTAGTAGGTTTAAATTTTTACATTTTTATTCATACTAACCGATTTCAAATGGTTTGCAAACATTTTGCCATGTCTTCAGCGTGTGCATTTTTTTGTATATCAAATGGTTTTTTTTGTATAGTTTTCATAGTTTTACCCTTAAAACATGAAAATGTATTAAACAAAAATATATAACAATGATAGTCTAAACAAAGAGCTTTACTTGGGTTACCAAATTGCATTGTGAAGAGTGTGCTTGATATGTAATATGATACATTTGATTTGTGAAGACAACAATGGTAAATCAAGGTAATATTGCTTGTGAACAGAATATTTTATTGCATGCCATTTCCAATCAAGTTGCAATTTTTCACCTCAAGGAAAAAGCGTACCTGGCGTGACAATGACGTCAGACGTTGCGTAAAAAAGCGCAATTGGCGCGTCGTTGATGATAGATGTAGCATAAGCATTTTGAACTGCGAGAGGCGCTACACTTTTTTCGTAAGTTGTATGCGGAAGGCAGTCCGGCAGAAGATAGATATTTTACTTTATAACGTGTTAAATAATTATATTTTTTTTCATCGATTCGCTTCAGAAGGGCTTTATTAACACCCCGGAGCCGTGTGGATTACTTTTATAATGGATGGATACACTTTTTGGGTCTTCAAATTTTGGGCTGCCATTCACTGCCATTATAAAGCTTGGAAGAGCCAGGACATTTTTTTTAATATAACTCTGATTGTATTCATCTGAAAGGATGGCTTAAGGGTGCGTAAATTATGGGATAATTTTCATTTTTGGGTGAACTATCCTTTAAGGGTCCGATCTACCCCGGCACGTAAGGAAATATGTCTGATGCAGATATTATAAAACCATTCAAATAAAACATTCTTTCTTTATGATATCAGTAGTTAAGGATAAAAGACTAGAGTTGTTTTGTTTTTTTTTGTTTTTTTTTTAAATAGTCCTTTTTTTCCGAGTCGAGTCTAAAGTCTATTTAAATGCAACTCGAGTGCCCATCTCTGGATGCAACCATTTTTAGGTTACCACTTCGTTTTTTCTCAGTGCATGAATACATCTTGGCAAGACAAAAAAAATGAATCAAATCCACACGTCATCAAAAAAAAAAGAAAAGTTTAATGTATATAAATAATTTAAAATAATAATTAAATTATCTAGTCAGACTGTTAAGAAAATTTATTTTCTGAAAGTACACAAGGCTAAAGGCCTATAGCTTTAGAAATTCATTCAGTCTCATTCATTTGGTTTCAGAACACACACGAGAAGACTAAATCATATTACAATCTCTCTTCAGCCAGAGTAACAGGCCTGGAGTACTGCAGAGTACTGTTATTCTCCTTACAACAGAGGAAAAGTTGATGCATCTTTTTCTGTTCCTGAGATTTAGAACGATTCCACGTGATTAGTGCAATCAAATCCCCGATGTCTTTTGCTCATTGAGTTTGCGGCAAAAAATATTATGGGATATTTGTGTTTTATAGAAGGAGACCGTTTATCACGGCCATTTTTCATGCTGTCAAGTTAATTACCAGAGAGCGGAATACGATTACACACACACACACACTCCCTCCTTTGCGCACAGAGGAATACAAACACACCCTCTCACACACACTCACACAAATACACCTAATCCCACCCCCATGGACACCCAAACTAAATTGTTAGCCTGGAGCAGCAAACTTGCCTCTGTCACTTTTAGAAGCAGCTGAATATCTGTCCATCCTGCTTGGAATAACAATCACTATTACAAGGTCAGAGCAGTTTTAATGTATTTATTTCATTTCTCAGGGGTTCTTTGAGAGGCGGAAATGAATCATGGCTCTATTCAGTGGTAGATGCCGGTTATCCATTCTAAGGTTACATCACTTCTCTGTTTGCTAACGGATTAGAGCTGTCATATAGGTTCCCAGTGCTTCATCTCAGTTAATGGCTGCAGAAGACAACTTTTAACCCTTCGATGAAATTAACATAGAGCCGATGAGTATCAGAGAATCAGTTGAAAGAAAAACTGTGTTTGCAAAGTGGTGCTTGTCCATGTGAAAGCCATTGCTGTGATGGCAAGGTGTTGTGGGTGGTTGCCGGGGTGCTCTGAGTGGTTTTTAACACATTGCTATGTGGTTACTAGGGTGTTTTAGGTGGTTCCACCGCCAATCCTTTATTATATTTCTTTCCTCCATGTAAGGCCCAATGTTGAACTATAAATGTTTTTTTTTTCAGTCTGATTGATAGGAAAAGTAATAACACACCTCCATCCATCAACCTGCATGATTTGAGGTATAGGATTTGTGTTTATATTTTATGTATGAGAAATAGTAATAGTGATGCTTGTCTTAGCGAACACAACTAATAATTATACTTTGAGTGTATTGCAGTGACAGGCAGGAATGCTGTCAAAATTATCTCTGCTACACATTTTTAGAAAGGGTTAAAACAGAGTAGACAAAAAAGACAAATAAATAATTTACGATTTTTTGCTAAATTGTACATATTTGACGAGTTGCTCAATTCATATGATTTCATACGAATTACATAACCTCAAACCCCGCCCCTAAACCTACCCATCACTGCAGTATAGACAAATCGTACGAATTAGTCACCTAGTACAAATACGTATAAATTGGTCGTGAGATAGTATTGGTCAGTCATAATGACTGAAATTAGTTGAACTACTAATCTTTTCTCCAGATGGTTTCTTTTGGCTTTTTAATCTATTTTAATATAATTAACAAGAGGAATAGAAACAAGATGTGTATGTTACCATAAAACAGCACAAATGGAGAAAGGGAGAGAGAGAGAGAGAGAACATGGGGTGACTGTCTGATCACGTGAAGTTACTGATAGAGACAGAGCTTTATATAATAACAGCTCAGTGCATGAGAGACTCTCTGTCTCTCAGGAGGGAGCGCACAGCATTTCTATTGGTAAGTAGGGATTTTTCTATGTGTGTGTGTGTGTGTGTGTGTGTGTGTGTATGACTTAACTAACACTGTCTATCCATTCACAGAGACTCAGCTGATTTGCTGATTTTGGCAGCTTTACTGTTGTTTCTTGGTTGCTGGGGTGAAGAAGGAAAATTAAAAGACAACTCTCATATTTCCTAATTAAAAATGTAGTTGCACCTGCACTGAAGTGTAACTTTATTGGAATTATGAAGGATTAAATTTGGTCTGCTCTGAAATACTAATGAGTGGAAATACTGAGAATTATTGAACATGCTAACTTGAAAAATACTTTAATGATAAGATATCAAGACATGTATTATTATTATTATTATTATTATTATTATTATTATTATTATTATTATATACAATAGCAATTGTTGTTAGTAAGTAATAATAATAATAGTTGTCACTGATTATATTTAGATTTAAAATGAGATACATAACAAGGTGAAGAATAATATGATGTACAGATAAAAGAGTAAAATAAACACAGTAAAAAAGAACATTACAAATAATGTATTTATTTCATTTTTTATGATATTATGTCAATCTATATTTACTGACAAAATGCAACCATTATGACCCAAACACAACACATCTCACAAGAACACAGCTTAAGGTTTATTTGATTTAAGAAAGACCTTGACATTTTATTTTACATTCATACATGAAGACCAATTATATTCAGTGGTCACACTATTAGACATCATATAAATAACCACAGCAGCACAGTCATACATAATTCAAGAGTTTCTCAGTTTGTGACAACACTAACCTTCACTTGGGTTAATTAAGTATCTGTTTCACATTCATGTTCTAATGTTGTAGGTGACATTTTCCCAATCCTAAAGAAAAGAAAAAAAATACATTGTTGTTATTTCACTTGGAGCTAAATGTCGTCTGAAAAAAAAAGATCAAGTATTGTTGTTTTGTCACTTTTTAAAAAATGTTGAAGCTAAAAGGCCAGAAGCACCATGATTTAACTGAATATGTGCCTCTATAGCTTTCACTGTCAATTAAAGGCAGAACATCATTCTCACTTGTAACTCCATGAAGTTCATAACTAGTAATATTTTCAAGCAAATGTCAAGGGTTTTTAAGGGTCAGAATAAGTCCTGAGAAAAAGGAATCCAAGGATTCTGTTTTCTTAGTGCTATTATATTTTAAAAGGGGAAAAAATGAAACAAACATGTCAGAAAATCTAATCCTTAAAAAACTATTTTAAAACAACCTGATTCATTTTCCTGCAAATACTTTTCAAACTATATTCATGCTCATTAAAATTAGATTTTTCTCTTTTGTACATAATATTGATGCATGGAAAATTCCATAAATGTAAACACATGTAAGTATGTACAACTTCAAAGGCATACAAATGTTTACAAAGCCAAATGGAATTCATAGAGGTTAGTAAAATATTGAATTAAGAGAATGTACACATTTATATTTAAATTATATTTACAATAAATTAGATACATTTATGTTTAACTCAAAAGCTTAATTTGACATTTTAACTTCATTCTATTATAGTATGTATGAATTCTTAAAGATGTTTCTTTAAAAATGTTCAGACACTGTCAACATTTTCTCACATTATCACAGTTTATTCACTATAGTTTAGAAAATGGTAATAAAATATGGCAAGAACTCCAAGTTAAACTGTGTCAGAACAAATTCATCATGTTAATGTCAGATAACTTTGATAGAAAGGTATGTAATGGATTACAATCAACCAATCAGCTGTCAGCTGTTAAATTTAAGTACACAATTAGATAATATCAATTTAGGTCAACCAATTACCAAACAATGCTTCATTTTGTTCAGTCTGTGGTGTAAAAGGTCGCATTAGCAATTAAAGAAAAAACACTTAAGCAAAACATGGTCAGGTCAAAGTGTCTGAATAATTTTGGTCCCAAATTTTTATCAATTTTACTGGTAGTCCGATGTATTTGATTTATCTGATTTATCAGGTGGGATTATGGGTCACCAAAAATGTCTCACTAAGTGGATCATTACCAATTTTAGGCATCATACATGTTAGTATGCAGCAACTGTCCTATAATATAATTTGAGAGCATGACCTTTGTTTGTATTACTGCACCTTAAATATACAAGCATGAATACCAATTATATTCAATATTAAAAAAATCTATACAACACAACATAAGGCGCAAACCCATGAGAATGATGTTCAACACATATCAGCAGGCCTGCAGGGCACAACCACGCTTGACTAACAGAGAACATCATATCAGACCTGCTTCATGTGTTGAAAGCACAATGACATGATGCCGCTCTACCACCACAACATCTTTATTCTCTTCACAGTTTGCCATCATCACCTGATTTGATTATCATCTATCGCCACTGTAAAATCTAATAGGTTGACCTTACATAAATAAATACCTTACATAAATAAAGCATTCTTTTAAACATAAAAGGTAAACATAATAATTTTGGTCAAGTAAGTAGATCTGGAAATGCAGGCCTTTCTCCATGGTGTCATCAAGTTCACCTAATGTTATGTTTTCAAAGAGTGAATGTAGGTCAAATTTACTAACAGAGGGTATGTACGCAACGTCAACGTCGGTTGGAGTGACTGCGGTTACACCCACTGAGTGGCAAAAAGACTGAGGAAGCATTGGTTTTCAGCATGAATGCAACGAAAAACACACAAAACCAGGCCCGGCGTCAGAGGGGGTCAGGGGAGGCTTGGCCACGGACATCCCTGTGCCCCCCTCCGGACCGAGGGAGACGGATTTGATAATAGCGTGTAATTTTCTCACTCAAACCACTGCCGCTGTTGCATCTGCTACTGATTGCTTTTAGAGGGAAAAGCTGCCCATAACTGCTGGTGTAGGATCTGTTTTCTTCGTAATAATAGCATATTATTAGCGAAAAGGAGTTGGCAAAAGATCCAGTGCGTATCTGTATTTGCACTCCTCAAATTATTTAATTTGCAAAGTGTTTTCGTTTCGGTGAGTAATGTAGCCAATCACAGACATGTTTGTTGATTTCTTGAACACAATGGCCAATCCACTCAGTTCTGCATGTACGCAAATCCTACACAATAAAGTGTAGACATTATGTAAATAAGATTCACTGTGTAGCCAGCTTCAGTGATTAATATAACAGGACAGTGTAAGATCACGTTCATTGAATGAGTGACAGCTTTTAGGGAGCGCTCTTTGCGCGCTGTCTATGCATTGTACAAAAATAATTGTTGTAAAAAAGCGGCCACATACACGCTTCAATATATAGGCCTTCACATATACATGCGGAATTCACATTTTGTGATGACTGACAGTGATAAATATTTATGTATCGAAATCAGGCTCATATAAATGTCAGGAAAACACGATTCCTGGCTGCATGTCAGTATCCATGGATCATCTTTGGTAAATTGTAAAGAACACTATATCGAGTCCAACCTTTAGTTTAAACTGATAACTGTTTGTTTTACTCACGTTTTCCTCTATTAAATCCAGTCACGCAGCAGCTTTTCTGCCACTCAGTCCAGGCTGAGGGGGCGTGTTCCGGCGGGAAAGTGTCGTCGATGCATACCCTCTAATGCGAGAATATATAACACTGTGATTGAAGTATCATTGCTTTTGCTTAATTACAGTTTAAAGCTTAAAGAAAAAAATTATGTAGAAAAAAAAAAAATAATTGTTAAAGCATGGGTATATAAGAGATATTTTGACTTGACTCTCAAGCTGCTTTGACTAAGCATCATCAAATTATTCATGTGCAAGGGCTTATTGGTATTCTCCATTTCTTTTTCTTTTTTTCCTTGAGCATTTTGAGTTTCATTTTGAAGTAATGTCTGTTTAGAAACACTTTATTGGTTTTATATAACAGCTTTAAGATTTGCGGTAAAGTAAGAATAGCAAAAAAATTGCTTAAATTCAACTAATTTGATTCATTTGATAAATATGTTATTATTTACAATATAAGACATTAACTTCCTCAGTCATTTGAGTTGATTGAAACACACAACATAATTTAATCTGCCAGTTGTGTTCCTATTACACCTCACCTGCACAGCTATACAACTAGTCTCTTTTAATTATCATCAAAAGCAATTCTTGTTTTTAATAAGTGGAAAAATGTAAACCATTTACACTGAGCCACATAAACCAACCTGCCGCGAACGTGTGACAGGAAGGATAGACAGAAGTTCAGAGCGGAAGAATATCAATGAAACCTCCAATGATACATTATTAACACGCGCTGCTTTGCAATGTCAGACTGACGCTGTCCATCTCCAACTTTCCTCAGAGAATCAATTAGGAGATAAACAGCATTGGGTCTTTGGTTGTGGGAGACTGCACCGGCTGTCCATCCGGTTTTCCTGGGGCAAGGAAATTGGACAACAGAGTGGCGTCCATTAGGAACAGAGACAAGTAAAAGTGTTTGTTTGTGTAGCGGTTTGGTGGGGGAGGGTTTGAGGCTAAAAGCGTTGCAGGGTTGTGAGTGCAGGTGATGCTGATATGCTAGTCTACTTTTTTTTTTTGTAAAGTAGCATTGATAATAACTGCGAAACTCTGCAGTAGCACGTCAAATAATCAAACAAATACAGGAATTTTACATTATGATATAGGCTGGAGAAATTCTTCATGGTTGAGAATTCATGGTTGACTGCACATTCTATATTATTATGCCAAGTTCCTACATTGCTTGCCAACTTTAAACCGCCTACAGTTGGAATAATGAGCTAAAGTACTTGGCAATAGGCAGAGATAGTCATAAATACATAAAAATGTATTTAAAATAAAAATACAAAATACCCCAGTTGAAATGCATCAAAATAAAATACTGTGTGGAAAAAAATATATTTAAAAGAAATACAGTATTTTGGATTTTAAAAAAGGATATTGGCCATTCAGTGAAGTATCATTATTAGGCTGAAATTTATCTGGACCTATTCTGAATGCAAAGAACATTTTATTGTGTACAACTGCTTAGAAACGTGGAGATCCCGCCGGTGGAACGGGCCGTCGTGATGCAACTGTGTCCGGCGTCTGCTTCCTCCTGCCATGGTAATCCACATCACCCATGTAAGTTGACATCTGGTCTAACTGGCTTACAGAACTTGAGGACAGGCTGAGCTCCAGGCGGCGACGGACCTCACTCTCCAGGCGACGATTGTCACTGCTCGTGCAGTTGGTCAGGCAATCAACTGTGGTGGTCCAGGAGCGACATCTCTGGCTCAACCTAGCGGATATGAGGGAGACCGATAAATATCGGTTCCTGGACTCCCCCATTTCCCAGGTTGGGTTATTCGGCGACGCGGTCAAGCGCTTTGCCCAGCAGTTCTCGGACGCCCAGAAGCAGACGGAGGCAATAAATCACATCCTGCCCTGGCCGCCTCCCCTGCTCCCGCTCCCGTTAAAGCCCAGCAGCAGCCTCCATCAGGGCAACAGCATGGAGCTGGCCGCAGGAAGGCCGCCCAGCCTGCTCAGGCCGCTGCCAAGCCAGGTAGCAAGCGACGGAACAAACGATCTGGAGACGGGCCACCCAGAGATAGAGGGGACAGCTCTACGGGAGGTGGTGTCTGCAACGCAGAGATTCAAAAGAGATTCAAAAGATAATCTTTTGTTTCACCTCCATGTTAAAGGAGGGTGCTCCTGTTCTACGGCAGAGATCGCAGTCCTACTGGCAAGGGACGTGATAGAGCTGGTCCCTCCAGCCGATATGAAGACAGGCTTCTACAGCCCATACTTCATTGTACCCAAGAAAGGCGGTGGGTTCTTGAATCGATCCCTGCACAGGCTGCCGTTCAAGATTCTAACGCAGAAATGCTCAAGGTAAAGTTGGATGCATCCGTCCCCAAGATTGTTTGCAGCGATCGACCTGAAGGATGCGTACTTTCATGTCTCGATTCTCCCTCGTCCAGTCAGTGTTGAACTGCTTTAAAGGGGTCATAAATTGAGAAATCAACTTTACCTTGCACTTTTGATATATAAAAGGTCATGATAATATAAGAATATCCTGTAAGTTTCAGAGCTGAAAACTTCCTTGTTAGTCAAAGAAAAGCTTTTATAGACACCAGGCCCAGCAAACGACAGGTTGGGGATCTATGACGTCAAAGGAAGGCAAGCACCGCCTCAGCAGAAGAATATCAACGCCTACTTCATCAGTGACTCCCGTTTTATTCAACGAATCTCTTACGTTTGCACTGTTAGTGAAGATGAAAGCATTCATTAGTGTACAGAAACTGAGTTGCAATGACGAGATCACTGCTTTCATGCGCTCAGTGTGATCAGCTACAATGCTCATTACTGCAACCTTTCATGCCACAAACTTAATATAATACCATAGATATTAATATAATGCCATAGATCTAAATGTAATGCAACACTTTTCACGATTAGTTAACCATGAGAACTGTAGTAGTAAATACGCGCTAAAAGAGAAAGTAATACTATTTCAAATGCAAAGACATTAGCCAATCACAGCAGTGGGTGTTTACACTGAAGTCTCCCAGCGGACACGCCCCTTAAAACGGAGTGTTCAGAGCAGAGGGCTAAAATCAGGGTAGGAAATATGCCTTTTATTTATAAATTATGAAAATTTTTGATGTAAAAAGCATTCTAACATTATAAGTGCACAGCAGGAAACATCATAAAATGATAAAAAAACGCAGTTCATGATCCCTTTAATTCATTCAAACGCAGAACAGCGGTACCACCAGAGGCTCCTGGGACATATGGCATCCGCAGCCGCAGTAACGCTCAGGTTGCTTCATATGAGGCCGCTTCAACACTGGCTACACGACCGGGTCCCGAGATGGCCGTGACAGAGCGGTTCATTTCGTGTAACAATAACACCGAATTGCTGCCGTCTGGGGGGCCACGTACAACGGGCTTGCAGTTTCAGGTCTGTGGACAGGGCCTTAACTGCAATGGCACATCAATTGCCTCGAGTTGTTAGCAGTACATCTTGCACTGGGCCGCCTCAAGGGGCTGCTACAAGGTAAGCACGTTATGGTCCGTACGGACAATACTGCGACCGTTGCATACATCAACAAACAGGGTGGTCTACGCTCCCGTCGCATGTCACAACTCGCCCGCCATCTCCTCCAGAGTCAGAAGTATCTGAGGTCGCTTCGCGCCACTCACATTCCAGTGAGTTTCCCAGATTGGCGAACCCTGTCGAGCTCCTCCGCAACCCACAGCAGTCCGACGTGGCGGACCGTCCAACGCCATGCCTAACACATGTATGCATTGGTGGAACCTGTGTTAGGCTGGGTATCCATATGTTGTGACCCCTACGGCGGTCCCATATGTGTTTCTTCCACGGTACGGCTCCCTACGGTGAGTCTGTCTTTCCCTTGGTAGAGCCTGCTCTGCCGTCTCTGTGTGGTGTAGTCCCCTGCCTAGATCGGCCGGGGCCACAAACACACACAGACACACACACAGAGAGGTGTGACTGTAGAGATCTTTTTTTTTTTTTTTATTGGCAAATAAAATCAATAATTCCAACATAAATCTGAAAATTTCCACATAAATTAAGGCCTGGTACTAGAGCATAAATGCAATGTGGAACGAACATGATCCCACACACATGCACGTGCGCTCACACACATGCACACACAGGTGTGACTGCAATAGAGAGCATTTTTTATAGAAATTGGCAAATAAAATCAATAATTCCAGAATAAATCTGAACATTTCCACACATAAATGAAGGCCTGGTACAAATGCAATGTGGAACAAACGTGATCACATACACACACACAGGTATGTGTTCACTCTTCACTCCTGTTCATATCTGCTTATTGCTGTTTTTATTTTTATTTTATTTTTTTATAAAGAATAATTTTATGTTATTTTTATACATTTGGATTGAAACAAATAATATGTGATTACAGTCAAGTCTTTTGTCTTTTAGTGGCAACTTATGTGGCATTATTGCAATAACAAAACAACCAAAAAAAAATTCTAAACTTTGTCAAACATACTGATTAAATGTATTTTATAATGTTGAAATACACTCACCTAAAGGATTATTAGGAACACCATACTTATACTGTGTTTGACCCCCTTTCGCCTTCAGAACTGCCTTAATTCTACGTGGCATTGATTCAGGGTCTTCTGCTGTTGTAGCCCAACTGCCTCAAGGTTGTGCGTGTTGTGGCTTCACAAATGCTTTGCTGCATACCTCGGTTGTAACGAGTGGTTATTTCAGTCAAAGTTGCTCTTCTATCAGCTTGAATCAGTCAGCCCATTCTCCTCTGACCTCTAGCATCAACAAGGCATTTTCGCCCACAGGACTGCCGCATACTGGATGTTTTTCCCTTTTCACACCATTCTTTGTAAACTCTAAAAATGGTTGTACGTGAAAATCCCAGTAACTGAGCAGATTGTGAAATACTCAGACCGGCCCGTCTGGCACCAACAACCATGCCACGCTCAAAATTGCTTAAATCACCTTTCTTTCCCATTCTGACATTCAGTTCGGTATACCATACTCTGGTATACCAACCAGAGTATACCAGCTCTCCAGAATCAGAACCCATGCAACTGGACACCACTCGCCTCACCTTCACGAAGTGGCAGAGGAGGCTGATCCAGGGTCTCTGTTTATATTGTGGCATTGGTGGACATATCATCACTACCTGTCCAGTTCGTCCACCATGAGTGTCATTCATTCGGAGTCAGTAAATATGAAACCACTTACTTCCAAAGTAATAATTACTGCCTTTTATGGCTCTCTACCAGTACACGCCCTCCTTGACTCTGGGTCAGCTGGGAACTTCATCTCCGATTCCCTCTGCCGCCAGCTCAACCTCCAGAAGAGATCCACCGAGACCCATTACCAAGTCCAGTCAATAATCGGCAAACCCCTCAACAAAAGACATGTCCGTTTCTCCGTGGGACCCATCCAGTTGCAAGTAGGGCAGTTGCACACTGAGTCCATTTCCTTCCTGGTTCTGGAGAATTCCACCACTGGTATCATCCTTGGGCATCCGTGGTTAGTGCAACATGACCCGTTATCTCCTGGACATCAGGAGAGGTCCTGAAGTGGGCGATTGTTGTTTCCCAGGATGCTTCCCTCATCTACCTCAACCAGTAGTGGCACTTCCAGTCAATTCCACCTCCATCGAGAGTCCAGTCGAACAGCAATCCATTGACATTCCTGCCTGTTACGCCTCCTTCAGTGATGTATTACCTCTACACCGGCCATGGGACTGTGCCATCGACCTCCTTCCAGGTGAGCCAGTGCCCCACAGAAAGATTTATCCTCTCTCTATCCCTGAACAGAAGGCCATGGAAGAGTACGTTGAAGAGGCTCTCCACCAGGGCTACATTCGCCCTTTCACATCCCCTGCTGATTCAAGCTTCTTTGTAGCGAAGAAGGACAGAAGCTTGCGGCCCTGCATTGATTAAAGAGCACTCAACAACATCACCATTAAATTCCGGTATCCACTTCCCCTCGTCCCTGCGGCCCTGGAACAAGGGGGACGAGTGGAAGACTGCATTTGTGACCCCTACAGGACACTATGAGTACCTTGTCATGCCTTTATGGGTTAGTAAACGCCCCCTCTGTATTCCAGGATTTCATGCACGAGGTGCTCCGGGACTTCCTTTGTCGATCCATGATAGTCTAGATTGAAGATATCTTGATTTATTCCCGGAACCTGGCCGACCATCACCAACACATTGCGGAGGTCCTTCAATGCCTGAGAGAGCACCAACTTTTCCTGAAAGCTGAGAAGTGTTCCTTTCATCAACCCACTATGCAATTCCTAGGTTATAACATCAGTGAACACGACATCCAGGACAAGGGGAAGGTCACTGCAGTCTGTTCATAAGAAGTCATTCCCGGCGGAGATGAACTATAAAATTGGGAACATTTTGGAGGGTGCGAAGGAGAAAGACATTAGTACCCCTAGTCACACCTAGAAGTAGATTTCACCACAGACCTGCCTCCCTCAGACCTGCATATTGATTATTGTTGACCGATTCTCTAAATCCTCTTGTTTGATCCCCCTGAAATATTTACCCACAGCCATGATCACTGCGGACCTCCTTTTCAATCACGTCTTCCAGTACTATGGCATTCCTGAGGATATTGTGTCTGATCGAGGGCCTCAATTCATTTTGCAGGTATGGAAGGCCTTCTTCAAACTCCTAGGTTTGGCCATCAGTCTGTCATCGGGGTACCACCCTCAGTCAAACGGGCAAACGGAGAGGAAGATCCAGGAGATTGGACGCTTCCTGTGAACCTTCTGCCACGGCCACCAGAACTCTTGGAGCCAATTCCTAGACTGTGCCGAGTATGTGCAGAACTCTCTCCGTCAGCCTGCCACTGGACTCACTCCCTTCCAGTGCATGCTCAGCTACCAGCCTCCACTGTTTCTGTGGTCCGGGGAACCCTCCGATGTCCCTTCAGTCGACCATTGGTTCCGAAAGTGAGAGGGTCTGGGACGATGCACATCATCATCTTCTGAGGGCAGTGCGCAGACAAAAAACCCAGGTGGACACTCGGAGATCCAAAACACCCATCTTCCAGCTGGGTGAGAAGGTTTGGCTCTCCACACGGGACATCAAGCTGCACTTGCCCTGCAAGAAGCTGAGTACCAGATATGTTGGCCCCTTCACCATCACCATCAAGCCTTTCCACTCACCTGTGTCTGATTCCTTCACAGAGCCTGGCCTGACAGAGGAACCCCCCCTTCCGTCGATTCTGGAGGAAGGAGCAGTCTTCATGGTGCAGGAAATCTTGGACTCCTGACGCCGTGGTGGCCGCCTAGAATATCTTGTCGATTGGGAGGGTTATGGGCCAAAAGAACACTCATGGACTGCCAGAGAGGACTTCCTAGATCCAAGCCTCACATTCCATGATACTCACCCAGTTCGTCCAGCACCTCGAGGAAGAGGTCGGCCACCGCAACATCAGGGTCCTCGTCCCTCAGGAGCGGGCCGTGGAGCGGGGGTACTGTCATTGATCAGCCAGGCTCCACCATTACCCAATCACAGCGTTCGATGTCACCGGAGTTCTAATCACACGCACCTGCACCTCATCTCCTCATCAGCACAGACTCATATAAGCACACACCTCACACAGTCACTTTGTCTGGTCTCGTTTTGAGTAAGGACTCACCTTCCTGGTTCCACTTACCTGATTCCAGCGAATGTTACTTGTCTCCGTTGTATCTCCTGATTCTCCGTGTCTCCATCGTCTTCCTGGTCCTCCGTGTCTGCAGTTCGTCTCCATTTCTAAGTCCGCTTCCAGTCATCAGTTCCTTCACCGATGTGTGTGCTCCAGCTTCCATCTTGTTCACCATCCACGACCTCCTCATCCATCTTCAGAAAGAAAGACTGTCAGCATTCTCCATTCATCTGCTTAACATATCCTCAGATATACTCACCACCCCGTCTTCATATTCTTCTGCTGTCAAATAAACTCTTTCATTTTTAACATCATCCTTGTTGTGAGTCTTTGTTCCGTAACATAAACAGTGTGTAGTATTTATGAGGATCTATTGACAGAAATGCAATATAACATACATAACTATGTTTTCAGTAGTGTATAAAGACCTTACATAATGAACCATTATGTTTCATTACCTTAGAATGAGCCATTTCGATCTACATACACCTTACAGTGAAGTCACCATTTTGCGGTGCCATGTTTCTACAGTAGCACTAAACGGACAAACTGCTCTACAGAGCGCTAGCTACTACTTGCTGTCTCAGATGACAACATCTTTGTCTTATGTCGGCCACCATAGCTTCTCTGCGTGCTTCAAAAGGGAGGGGTGAGGGGTGAGCTGTGGGCGGTTGCAATTCGCAACCTTACCGCTAGATGCGGCTAAAATGTAAACCGTGCACCTTTAAAGCAACAAAAGTTATTCAGTTGAGAGCAGTGAGTGATTTTGTCTTTTGTTGTTTGATTAACATTAAATGACACAGACAGCAGCAGGTTTATTAGGCTGATATCACTTTTAAGATTTAATGTGCGGATCCAATATATTGATTCAAATCCGATTCTCCCAACTGTTTACCTTCGCTCAAGACATAAACCGGAAGGATTCAGTTTGAGCAGGTGTTTTATACCATCATCACTGCCCAGGTCAGAGCTCATTTCCCAGTACATTCAACATCTAGCTCATATTCTCCTTCTCAAACATATTCTCAAAACTATCGTTTTCCACATCTTCAAAATCAATATTTTGATCGCTGACAGCTTCTTCACCAGATCCACCAGATTGTGTTCATTACTTGCTCTGCAGTAAATCGCTAAGCCATTTCAAGTTTTGCTGATGATACGTCCTATTCTATTTGATATATTTTGAAAATACAAAAATATAAACTTAAATTTATTGCTAGCAGCTATTTTAGATTTATCGTAACCTAATTATAAGGTATATAAGACAGCGGTTTTTAACTGGTGGATTGCAAACATTATTTTGAACACAAAAATAACTTGAAGAAAAAACAATGCTAAATGTAAATATGCTTTCAGATGAACACGTTAATGCATTTGAATAATTTAACATTTTTCCCAATAAAAGCTTTTACCAATTTTGAAATTCAGTTCTGACATTTTATCCAGGACTCGTATAAGTTCAGTTATACTAAATTAATGCATTAAATTGGCAACCCTAATTATAACACATTAAGAACATCTTTATAATATATTACATAGAGGCATAAAAGGTCAAACAAATCCTTTTTCTACGTATTGTTTAAAGAGAAGCATACATATTTCTGAATCACTGTTTTTTTTATGGCGGGAGTGCAATTTCAATCGATCAAGCTGCCTCGCTGTGTTTCTTTCATCATTGTCCTCTCTAATGACTCAACGACCGCTCAACAATCACTTTTGTACAGCTCTGTCAAAGTTTTAATAGATGAAAAATGAAATCGAGTCTGTGTGACTTTTAATGAGCATTGGCCTGTTATTCCCCTTGTTATCTGGTAATTAGCATATATTAATGTTCTGAGCCACATACCCTGCTAAGTACGTATATATTTGATCAGTGCTTTAAATAACTGCCAATCAAAAACACAGAAATATGAGTCCTGAAGAAGGAAAGGCACATGAGAAACAATTTAATAGCCACGGGAGAAAAACTAATTTACAATGGTAATAAGCATCTTCACCTCCTCTTTAAATCAAATGAACTGCTCTCTCAATAAACTAAAGTTATATGAGTAAAGGACACATAGGTACGGTAGCCGAGAGAGCTCAATGCGTTGCAACTGAAGAAAACACATGCAAATGGAAAAAACACCAGCAAATAAAGAAAACATCTTCATCAGTGTGACAACACACATGTTGCAAAAGTTCACAACACAACCAAATACAGAAACGCGCTGCAAAAGTTGACAACAAATACTCACAACGCAACAGTACACATAAGATCAGGATGTTAAAAATAAACAAAAAAACCCACCTTTCGGGTCATCGCACACCACTGAAGAGTAAAGACTGAACAATAAGTGGTCCCAGCCAATTTATTAACCATTTTACAATTCTCAGGGGGGCTTGCATGAAAATGTATTATATTATTAATAAATTATTATTAATAAATAATAATTAATTTAATAATTTACTTGATTTTATATGACATGCGCTGTGAATTGTTGTTCATCATTTTGCGAGCAATTGTTGATAAAGACAAATGTCACGTCACAATTGGAAATGTTTGCGTTTTAAACCACGAAGGCAAGTCAATGGATATCACACAAGCAATTGTGTAAACTTTGCGCTAGTTATGCTGGTGAAGAAGTCTGAAATCCCAGTCAGTTATTCACTGCAGAAAGTGAAACTAAAAGCTGAGCGATGAGAGCTGAATATTTCCTGATAATGGTATAGGTTTTAATAAATTTTCTTAATATTTCTCTTGTAGCCCATACGTACTATACTATAGCCAAGTGAGAGAGAGAAAATAGAAGAGATGTAGGCTATTTCATGTTAAGTTTTTTTTTTTTTTTTTAAATGAGTTAGCGAACGTCGGTTATGCGGTGATGCGCTATGAAATTATTGCGGGGCAAATTAATTGTAATAGTATTAATTTATTTATAAAAGTAGCCTAATAATCATCATCATTATCGTTCAGATCATCGCAGAGAGGGGCTTGAGATCGCCGGGCCTGGTTTTGCAGTGCGTTTTTGTATTTGGTTGTGTAGTGAACTTTTGCGTTGCTTTTCTGTATTTGGTGGTGGTGTGAACTTTTGCAGCACATGTGTTGTAAAACTGATGAAGATGTTTTCATAATTTGCTGGTGTTTTTTGTGTTTTCTTCAGTTGCAGCGCATTAAGCTCTCTCAGCCACTGTACATAGGGCATCTGAAGCCAATTGCAAACAACTGAACATGAATCTCGTTGTCGATATGTTGTGACCCCAGAAAAAGCCCCAGAATGCATCCATCTCACAGCATTAGCGGTGCTCTTCTAGGGTGCTACACTTGTGTGTTCACTTGTTAGACACACTGTAACAAGTTGTGAACTTTACAATACATTTTAAACTGGTTTTAAAACTGGTTTAAAATGTACATTTTAAACTGGTTTAAAATGTGGCCCACCAGTTGTCAGTTGTGCACACTGTCCTAACCATAGACTATTAAAAACGATGGACAGTGTGTCTCCACTAACTTCCTTCCACTATAGAAAAATTAAGCAAATTATCCCAGTAATGGATGTTGACATTGTGTGCAGATACAGAGCTCTGTCAATAATGACGTTACACCCCTTTTTTATAGCATCAAATAACGAACTAAAACTTATTGGGAAAATTAACACTTGAGCACATGTCAGCGTGAACTACATAAAAAAAAAAACTTTCATTTGTAATTGGATTTTTTTATTAGCGTCCCATTTGATTACATGGATACGGTGGGGTTTATGAAAAAATAATTCATATATCATAGAGTTGTTTGTGGTGCGGTAAATTAAACGTGATATGCGGTTGCGGTATATGGAGATGCCTGAAGTGTACATATGAAGTAGACTCACTCCCTCTGTCAAAATCAAGGGAGCGAGGGTCTGTCCATATAAACTTCCCTCGTCCACTTCACGAAGTGGAACACACTTCAAAATGGCTGCAGGGATTCCCAGAGGGGAAGTGGTTAGGGAAATTTGCAAGTGCGTGTCTAAAAGTGGAACGCAGCCCTCGTCGCAACATTTAAAAGGGCAACAATGAGCAATAAACACAAGCCAATGAAACTGTGAGAGAACAATAGAACATCAGAGGAGGCTAGGTATTTGGAAGTGGAAACCAAAAACATCAAACCGCTACCCGTGTATCACAAAGCAAAACCATGGTCCATGTTATCTGTTGTCAAAAACTTGCATAACTTCTGTATATTTTGGGATCATAATTATAGAATGAAAAAATGTGCGTCTTTAAATCTGTATAGGCAGCAAACTTAAGTCTTCTTAAGTTATTTTTTTGCACAAAACCAGCTTCTTATTCACTAAACACTCATAATCCAGTTTAATCAACCATTATCTGAACTGATTTAGCCATTCAAATCATTGTTATTCCTTTCAGCATCCTTTCAGAGTAAATTAGGTGTATTATTTGAATTAGGCATTTCATTTAAAAGACATGTTTGTGTATATTATCTATCCATAAGCAGATGCAATGTGTAGTCGCAGTGGTGGAGTAATACATTCCCCTTAAAGGGATAGTTCACCCAAAAATGAAAATTCTGTAATCATTTAGTCACTCTGAAGTTGTTCCAAGCCTGTATAAATTTCCTTGTTCTGCTGAACAGAAAGGAAGATATTTGGAAGATTGTTTGTAACCAAGCAGGGGAGAGGGATACTATGCAGTCAATGTCTGCCGAGATCTGCTTGGTTACAAACATTCTTCCAAATATCTTGCTTTGTGTTCAGCAGAAGAAAGAAATTCATACAGGTTTGGAACAACTTGAGGGTGACTAAATGATGACAGAATATTCATTTTTGGGTGAACTATCTCTTTAAACCATGGTCTCACTAGAGTTGACTGCCTTCTGTTGACCACCATTGATAGACATGCAAATGTGGGACACTGGAAACACAAGCTCATGTAAAGTCATTTCGCATTCCATTGTGAACAAAAGTTAACAGTGACCTGCCAGTTCCGACCTGCAAATTCATACTGTATGACAAGGACATGTGCGACCAGATTGACTACAATGGTATATTTTCGCATTTTGAATGTATTATTATTTGTGAATTATTATTTATTAAAAACAGAAGCCCCAGAGTGTGATAACTTCATGTTCATTGCGGATCTAGTGTGTGACCAGGGGTTAAGTATTCTGCATCCTCCACAACCTAGCACTCAAACTGGCCAGGAAGCTGGGGAATTGCATCATGAAAATTGTTTTTTCAAACAATTACCTGATTTGCATATTTGCTTTAGTGAATCGCGTGAAGAGAGCTATAAATATAAATGTTCCACATTAATAACATCAAAAGAAGATGCTCTTCATTTGATATGAGCGCAAAAGAAAGATCACACGTAATTAGTTTACCTCAGACAATATGTTATCGCTTAGAAAAGAGTTTATATTAAACCTATACGGTCTAAAATAATAGAAAATAGCAAACTGTAGACTTTGTCACAGTTTAGCTGTCTGAAGTATTTCTTTCATCGTAGGGCCAATTTAAACAGTCTTTGATCACTTGTCATCAATGTTCTGAAAAAGGTATGCGATTTTGAGTAACAGACTATTCCTGCGACAGCTGTCGAATTAAGAACCAATAGGAGTGTAGCAATTGTTTACACAGGTTTGTATAAAAGAGAGAGCAGGTAAGAGAAAAGGAGAGATGTTAAAAAACAAAAGACTAGTTAAGCATGTTTATACTAGCTTGTCTATATGATATACAGCACATTTCTTGTTATTCCATGATCCTTTACATTATGATCGTACTATCACATTTTTTTTCTTCTTCCAGGCAATATATTGACAACATTAGGGCAGCGTCTTGTCTGCATTTGTGAGATATTTCAAATTTGCGTGTAAATGAGGATGTAAGACTGATCACCTCAAACGGCCAGTCAACGCTGTCAATCATGACCAAAGTCTTAGCTGTTATACATTCTAACGTAAAAGACAGTAGAAGGCATTGGCTTTTACATCTGACTTGGGTTAATGTCATACAATCTGACAAGAAACAATCATAAAGGACGGGGGGGGGGTGCTTATGTTAGAGTAACTAACATGGAAACAATGATCCTCCACCCCTTGTGTCGTACTCAAGTGATGTGAAGCTCTTTGTTGTGACTTCGTCACGTAAGAACAATATTCTGGGAGCAGCTGTCAGATCTTGGGCCATGGAGGTTCGGTTACAGGGTGGATGAATGTTCCAGCAGGTCAGTTCTGAGGGGGATTTGATGGGTGGTCACACTGCGGGATTCACATCTGCGCAACACCCAGAGCACTTTCTGTTCCCCTATCATTCCCGATTCTACGCCCAGCAGCCTCCAGTTAGGGGCCCTGAGCTCTGCCTTTGTGCTGATGTCATTTACAGACGCTGCCTCTCAGCGTGGCTAACGCTCAGCAGTGACGGGGAAATCAGACCCCATGAAGAGGGATTACTCCTCACGGTATTGTCCATGCTATAATGCTGGAGATGGGTGTCTGTTATCTACACAACTGCCGCATTTCACCCTGACAGGGACGCCTGGACTCCTTTCATTGTTTTGGCCGAGGAGAGCAGTACGACCTTAGATGAAAATGCTAACTGCAGCGTATCCAAACAGGGGGTGCCCCCTTTGAGCCACACTGGCTGATCTGATGTTGGTGCTATGATACCCACCGCTATCTCGACACTTATGTATCACGGTTTAGCTAAGCTGAAGTGACTTTTTTAGTAGCTGGTAAATGGAAATTCACTAATCATTGAGTTAACCCTTACTCTTGGCTCTAAATGTCCAATTAAAATACTATTACAACTAGGAAATACTATTGATGAGTGTTTATTCAAGCTTGCAAAGACATTAAGAGTTTTGGATAGAATTGTAGCCTCTTGTCTGTCTACCGTAGAAGATTTGAATATGATTTTTCTTGTTCCAATAGTTAGATCCTTAATGTAAAATGCAATTTTGTAGATTTTATCAGTCAAATCAAGTGTTAATTATACACTGGGTTACCTAAAACAAAATTTTTATATGTTTTTGAATATAATTACAGCTTTAGAAAAGAAAACGGGACTTATGGTTTTACATTTATTCATTTATCCAAAGTGATTTACAATACATTCAAGACATTATTCATCACTTGCCGTTGCTAGCACTATGGTCTACTAGTTTAACATGTTTTACAATTTAATGTGACATTACAATCCTTGTGCTTGATGTAAATATTTCCACAACAATCTTTTTTTATTATTATTATTAGTTGTTTACTATATTACATAATAGTAAAAGAGTTGACACGATTGTGAATTCTTGGACAAACATAGCCTAACAAAATATTAGATGGTAAAATTTCACTATAAGGTCCCATTAGTTAATGTTAACATTAACTAACAAGGAGCAATACATATGTTACATTAATCTTTTTTAATGTTAGCAAATAGAAATGTTCAGAAAACTGTTCATTGTGTTCATATTAGCTCAGGTCCATTAAATAATTAACTAGGTCTGCTGGAACTGGGAACACTTGCTGCTTTAAACAATATGTGTTGTAAAAATCGCTATATAAATGAAGGTGACTTGACTTGACTTGACTTAAGAAGAAGAAGAAGTTTTGCCATATGCCCCAGGAGCTTGTGATTTTAATTATGTATTAGTAAATGTTGAAATTAACTAAGATTAGGCTACTAACTGCTTTAGAAATATTTAGTTCATGTTAACTAAATTATTATTATAATTGTTAATTAATGATACCTTGCTGTAAATTGTAGATAAAGTGGTTCAAAGAATTTCACCTTATAGAATATAATATTTATAAATATATACAGCCAAAATACCTTTTATCCTTTATTTATTGCTTGTGTTTTTATTTGTACAACACTGGAAGGAGGCTGGGGACAGGCATAAATAAATAAATAAATAAATAATGTGTTTGTGTGTAAATTAAAAAAAAAAAGTATGTTAACATACAGTAAAAGTTGATATTAGCTATTTTTTGTTTAAAAAAATACACGTAAATGAGGGGCACAAATGGCACTAGTTTTGCACTATTATTCTATATCTATTTGTACAATTATTCGATATGTGCATCTTGGGAAAGTTGCTCTCGGCACCCTCAAGGTTCCCATGGTGATGGGATGTCAGTGAGTGTCAGTACAATCTTGAACCTTGGAAAAGCATTTGGCACTATGTGTGTTACGTTCCCTTGATGACTATTTAAAAGAATTGCACAGCTGACATCACTTGCTTTAGAAGACGCATATGTGATTCTTTGACCTCCTGTATTGTGGGAATTGTACCATTGCAAGTGTTTAGTGCTTCACAGGTGAGAGATTCACAGTGGGACAAGTGCAGAAAAAAAAACATTTCTGCTTGTTTCTATGCTGAAGATGCATCTGCAGTCATTCAGAGAATATGACTCAAACAAAAGATGCACAAACATCTATATATCTGTCTAAATATATAGCATTTATTTATAAACATTCTTTTTAAAACATTTTATTGTATGGCTTGTTGAAGAAAGAAAGAAAGAAAGAAAGAAAGAAAGAAAGAAAGAAAGAAAGAAAGAAAGAAAGAAAGAAAGTTTGGGTTCAAAATTAACTTGGAATTGAATGCTGGAAAGAGAAAGAAAAGAGGAACCGCTGACAATCTCACCTCATCTGTGAAACGTGGTGATGATATAGTTATGGTTTTGTTATGTATCACTGCCACTGGAAAAGGCACTCTTGTCTGTATTGATGATGTGACTGATAGACTACAGGCAGCAGGAGATGGATTCTGGGAAGAAGAAAAAAACATATCTGCTCAGATCAAACAAGATACTTTTGTAGCACTTCACTTTGCTGCAGTAGAATGACAGTATATGTACTATGTACTAAAACAATCATGCAGTTCCCTATCTATCAGTCACAACATTGTGTTGATGTACTGATACTAGGGGTTTCACTTGGGAGCCCCAAACACCTCTGTTACTTCAGAAAAGGCCAATGAGAATTAGCGAGTGGAATTTGCATCCAGTCGCTTCCCTGACATGCAAATTAAAAGGAAGCTGGTGTGCTCCACTCATTCAGATTTGTTCTTCGGGGTGAGAAGATGTGTCTTTTTCCATAAAAGAGAAATTTTCTCTTTTTAAAGATGCTTTTTCGCCTGTGCGTTTTTGTGGATGGTTCATGCTCTCATGAGTACATGGCCATGGGAATGTTGCGGTCACGACTCTCATACTTTTCAACTCAGCTGCTTCCCTTCCTGGTACCAATGGAAGCATTTCTGCTGGGTGCATCCTCACTGACCTTCCATTCCTGAGCACGCTCCTCTCTCCCAGTCAAGCTCATGGATGAGTTAGGCAGTTCGTTCTATGGCAAGACTAATATCTCATTTGGTGCTCCAGATAAAGATAAACTGTCGAGTGGACTCGGCTGGACTCCTACCTTCAGGTTGGGTAGCTCAGTCTGAGTTGGCAGCCATGCTTGCACTACCCTCAACCTGGCGGTGTTGTCCTAGACTTCCGTCCAGGGCCTGTAAGATAACTTTGTCTCTGATGGTGAGGGCTTACAGTGCTGCTGTAAAGGCTGCCTCTGCCCTGCATGCCAGGGCCATCCTGCAAGCCAAGGGACTAAAACATCTGTACAAGGGTAGTTCTGAGCCAAGATTGATGCAGGAACTGCATTTGCAAACAACCTCGCTCACACCACCCCAGTGGAGGGCTGACGGAGAATCTTTGGTTCCCTTTCAGTCAGTACACTACGAGTTACGTCAGTTACTGGCCCGGCCGGACCTGGTTCTCTGAACTCATACTCCTTGCGACAGCCCCTCCCTGGTCGGTTCCTCTGAGGAAGGACCTCCTTCTCAGAAACGGGGCACCCTCTGGCACCCGCGTACCGATCTTTGGAACCCCCAGGTGTGGCTCCTGGATGGGACATGGCAGATTTGTCCCCAACTGAGCAAGCCAAGCCAAAGGTGACAGTGGCAAGGAACCAAAACTCCATCAGGTGGCATAATGGAGAAAAATAAACCTTGGGAGAAACCAGGCTCAGTCGGGGTGCCAGTTCTCCTCTGGCCAATTAACAAACAGTGTATGCTTATTATTTTGGCAGCCTTACAGGTCAGAAGTAATATTAGATCGGAATATTCGAAAGATCGGAGGCATTATGCCGGAGACGGGTTTATTGAGGATTGCGTTTCGATTAAACAATTATTAAATAGAAATATTCGAAATATCGGTCATCACGCCGGAGATGGATCCATTGAGGATGCCATGTCGATGAGCAATTTCAGAGGGTAGACTAATTGACACGGTCTCTGCAGACACTTCAGGGATGAGTTGGTCATGTCCAGGCGCAGGTCCACCATCTGATCTGGATACGGCCCGGATCCGGCTGACTGCAGTAAACCTCGGGATAAACAGAGAGACTAACATTAGCGTAGATGCCATTCTTCTTATGATGTAACGAGTACATCAGATGTTATGGGAAGTGTTTCCAGTTCCGGCTGACCTAGTTAATGCAGCCTAACAATCATTTAATTGAGTTGAATAAAATATAAATAAAAAATGTTTTATGTGTATGCTAGCGAAATCCTAACGTGTTGTGATAGTGATTTAGATTAAAAGCTAGCGATGTCAGATTTAATGTGATAGGCAATATTAGACAATATATGGTGATGAGTAAGTTATATTTAGCAGTATAAACAACAAGGAATGATATCAAACAGAGATTCAAAAGCAAAGCTGTACGGAGCTACAGACGCAAAAACTCAACAGCGAGGCAGATAGGAGGCAGTCAGGAGCAATTGATCACCGATCAAAGAACCTTACCCGTTCTGGCTTGCACTATTACATCAGCCTCCGTGCTATAGACTCCCTGAGGAACAGTTCCATCCATTATTTGCTACAGGAAAGGAAGGATTGTCTTAACTTGTTAAATCATCAAAATCAATAACATGTTAGAACCTATACTAACTAAACTACTGAAAGAGATGCTTTCAGAATTTATAGATTTATAATATAATTAATTTATCATTGTCATTTATCATGAGAATACGTACCAAAAACTTTTGAGCTGGCTGTTATTTAACCACTTATTAAAAAAACACAACTTGATCCTAAAGAATTAGTTAATTACAGACAGAGCTCAAATCTACCTTTTCTGTCAAAAATACTACAAAAGGCAGTATCCTCACAACTGTTCCTTTTTAGAAAAAAATGGTATCTGCGAGGATTTCCAGTATCATAGTACAGAGACTGCTCTCAAAGTTACAAATGATTTGCTCTTATCATACGATCATGGTTGTATCTCACTTAGTGTTACTGGATCTTAGTGCTGCATTTGATTCTATCAACCACAACATTCTTTTGAATAGACTTGAAAATTACATTGGCATTAGTGGAATTGCATTGGCATGGTTAAATCCCTACTTATCACCCAAAACAAATCCTTATCACTTATTACCAATTTGTAGCAGTAAATGAAGAGGTGTCATATCAATCACAAGTTCAGTATGGAGTACCGCAAAGTACCGCTCAGTACTAGGACCGTTGCTTTTCACCCTGTACATGCTAGCCTTGTGAGATATCATTAGGAAGCATGACGTTAGTATACACTGTTAAGCTGATGATACTCAGCTCCATATTTCTTTGCGCACTGATGTAACATACCAACTCACAAAATTAATGGAATGCATAGTTGATATAAAAAATTGGATGACTAGTAATTTCCTACTACTTAATTCTGAAAAAAAAAAAACAGAGATTCTAAGTATTGGACCAAAAACCTCTGCACATAGTAACCTAGAATACTGTACCAATCTTTCATTTGAAAGCCACATTTCTTGCATCTATAAAGCCGAATTATTCCATCTTAAAAAATATATCTAAATTATGACATATGCACTCAATGTCAAATGCAGAAAAGTTAATTCATGCGTTGATGACCTCAAGGCTAGATTATTGTAATGCTCTACTGGATGGTTGCCTTGCATGTGTTAAAGTGACATGAAACACTGCTGGTCTGGGACTTGCATTTCTATGGGTGGAAGTTCCCTTAGAACAAGTGTCCTGACAAAAAGTCCTCGACAGTACCGGCAAACAGGCAACCTTGGGAGATGGGGGCATCAAGAAGGCACACTTTCTCCACATCCCGCATCTCTGCAAGGTTGAGCCAAAGGTGGGCCTAACGTGGACATTGCTTGAACCAGGGCCTGCACTGTCACCTTCGTAGTCTGGAGGGCATGGTTGGTGGCCGAATGCAGTTCCTGATTTACTTCCGGGTCAGGACTACCCTCGTGCAGGTCTTCCAACGCTTTGGTCTGGTAGACTTGCAGGATAGCCATAGGGTGCAAGGCGGAGGCAGCCTAGGCAGCGGCATTGTAATCCCTTGCAGTGAGAGACGAAT